>OY856409.1:1594184077-1594794077 GCA_963693085.1 Alisma plantago-aquatica
CCAAAGTATTATATGTACATTCTAGTCCACAATTACATACCATGTACCATCTCTTCATGAGGATTGCATACATCAATTGCTATGTTAAGCCTACACATGAGCAACACAAAACCTCGAGGCATTCAAACAAAAATCTCAGATCGATTATAAAAACACTAAGTAATGACTCCAAGGACCTGAGAGTACATAGATGACACATAGTGTGGGCTCTGATCTCCAAAGTCCGAGATGAACACATGAACTTCGAAGTAAACATAGCGGAAGCGATTCGTTTAGCAGCGGAATACCAAAAATCGGTGGAAAATAAAACTTTTTGAGACAAGACATTGAAATCATAAAAACTCCTTTCATAGATTCAAGATAAACTGTTTACATCTCTGTTAATTACTTCTTGAGTAATTATACACAGCATGCTACAAAATCTCAAGAGACGAATCAAAACTCAGACCATGACTCCAAGGACCTGAGAGTACAGAGGACGCATAGGACTGACTATCTATCTACATAACTCATCAGTCTGAATCTCCACCTGAGATTTACTGCTGCTCCGGGTGCTGCTGCTGCTGATACTGGTCACCTGGAGATTGGTCCCTTCGTCCTTGGCGACCACCTAAAAAGTTGAAATCTACGAGGTGAGACAATTTTAAATAATTGTCCCAGTGGGAGTTATAACCCTTCGCCAGAAACATGATTATTACAGAATAAGAGAATAACAGTACACAAAGAAGTCATATATATTTTAGGGGTAGTTAGAACAATGTTTCACATATTGTAATCTATTCCTCCTACTAGAAGTAAAGCATCTCTAACATAAACCCACATATC
This sequence comes from Alisma plantago-aquatica, assembly GCA_963693085.1. NCBI lineage: Eukaryota > Viridiplantae > Streptophyta > Magnoliopsida > Alismatales > Alismataceae > Alisma > Alisma plantago-aquatica. The sequence goes on from OY856409.1 coordinate 1,594,184,903, forward strand.
ACTTTTCTTTTAGAAATAAAAGGACATGTATAACATCAACTTATTATAAATCCATCATCACCACACTGGCTCTCTTCAGGCTTATATCATATATCCATCACCTGGCATTATAATAAGGGATATCATGGCCTGTAGCCATACCCTTTCCTACAAGGTGTTAGGATTCCAAATCCACAACATAATTGTATGATTAGTACACATGAAATCATACTTAACCATACTCAAGTAACACAAGGGTTATTTACACTCATCACCCATAAGTCTGCAGTTAAGCCTTTCATAGGATTATCTTGTAATAGAACTTCACATAGTAACACTCTATATCAGGATCACATTTCATAATTTAACATAGGGATATCAATCCCTAAACATCTTATCACTAAGAATCCGGAAAGTGAGATTCCAAACCCCTGGACTAATTATAACATTTATTACCAACAACATATTATTTTATCTGGTCATCTAAATAATATGACCTTTGATGAACATCAGCGCATATTAATCATGACTCATTCAACCTATCAAACTCATAAGTTATCACTTATCAGATAACATACATGTTCTTGAATATTAAACATTAGCATAGAAGCTAAGAAAGAAGGATACTAAATGTAACAAGTCTAACTTACATCAATTATCATTTCTCAATTCTCTCATCACAAGTCATCTGTTAAGCATGACCTTGATGGTACTCATGGCTCTCACAGCCCATCAATCTCATAAGATGCCACTAACAAGGCACCAGGATATATCACTATTCATAAAGCTAACAACATGCTTTCAATGAATATAGCATCATCATCCATACCTGGATATGATCATCCTCAAATAGGAACCTACATGGTCAATTCAACTGATAACAATAAATAACTCATTTAAAGAAGTTGTATCTTCCTACTCTTACAAGAGCTAGGTTTCCCTGGTTTTCATCAAATAGTGTTTTAAGGTACACATTATATGCCCTCACCCTAGAATCAGAGTTTACTATTCAGATTACATGTCATCACCCCTGAATTAGGGTTTACTATTCACATTACATGTCATCACCCTTGAATTAGGGTTTACTATTCACGTTACATGTCATCACCCTTGAATTAGGGTTTACTATTCACATTACATGTCATCACCCTTAAATTAGGGTTTACTACTCACATTACATGAATTGAACTCATATCATCATCATGTTATGAGAAAACATCACCTTTGGTGCTCTCAAGTTAGGTTAAGATTCATCAATTATCATAATTAGGGTTTCCATGATTTCACATAGTGGATCATACCCTATTCATGCACATTCATGTATATTGAAGGTATTTTACTTGAGTTTCCACCATAATTGGTACCTTCTCTCTCCTCTAACTAGTAGATGGTGATTACACCACTCTAGATTAGGTTGGGTTTAGTCCTCATTGACTAACACAAGTCAACACATCACCATCATGTGATTAGGGTTTGATTAAAACAAGGTATCACTCAATTGAACCCATTTAAGTTGAAACGAGTGAGAACCCATTTGAATTGAAACGAGTGTGAACCCATTTGAGTTGAAATGGGTGTGGACTCATTTGAGTTGAAACGGGTGTGAACCCATTTGGATTGAAACGGGTGTGGACTCGTTTGAGTTGAAACGGGTGTGAACCCATTTGGATTGAAACGGGTGTGGACTCGTTTGAGTTGAAACGGGTGTGAACCCATTTGGATTGAAACGAGTGTAGACTCGTTTGAGTTGAAACGGGTGTGAACCCATTTGGATTGAAACGGGTGTGGACTCATTTGAGTTGAAACGGGTGTGAACCCATTTGAGCCTAAACGAGTGTGGTCATGAAGGGTGACATAAAGGTTATGATACAATAGGATATCCTTTGTTGAAGCCTTCAATTGGCCCAAGCCATGTTAACCACTTACAAATTGAGTCAATTAAGATGAGCCTCAAACAATTGGACACCAATTTGACCTTCAATTGGAAGCCAATTAGAGTTAAGTCTAACTCAATTAAGGTTTCCAATCGGCTAATCATCAATTTTCAACAATGTGAATCAAATCAAGGTTGAACCTATCAATTGAACTCCAATTGGGCCCAAACTTGGCCCAAACGGTCTTGAGATCGTTTGGATGACCTCCAAACGATCTTGAGACCGTTTTCCCAAGGTTTGACCAAAAACCAAGTCGGTTGGATTAGGGTTGAACTTGAATTAGGTCTAAAATCAGCATTTTTATCGATTCAACAACTTATTACAATTGGACCCTCAACCCATCAAATTACCTCAACTTTAGACCTTCAAACGGTCTTGAGTTGTGCCCAAACGGTCTTGAGACCGTTTGGAGGAACCCCCAAACGATCTTGAGACCGTTTGTGTCCTTCAACCCAAAACTCAACAAAATCTATATATGAAAACAGCAATTTCAGCCCGATAAGGGTTAGGATGTTGAAGTGCCTTCAACTCTCAATTGGTTAAGAATTTAACTTTGATTATTTGCAGGAATGAAATTCAACATATTATGAACAGGAATATCAAACGGTCAATTCTTGGTCAACTCACTCAAACGGGTTGAACCCGTTTGCCCAAAAAGTTCAAGTTAATCAGTTTGGAAAGATCAGCACTTAATTCAATTCGATTGCCTAATTGATTGGCCTTCAACCTACGATTCCTTTGGAGTTAACCCATCAAATTTGGTGGGTCATTAGCCTACATGATTATGAACAGGAATCCCAAACGGTCAATGCTTGGTCAACGCCCTCAAATGGGTTGAACCCGTTTGCTCCAACCGACCGTGTGAACCCATTTGCCCTTCAAACGGTCTGGTCAGAGGGGGGGGGAACATGACCGTTTGATAAAGTAACTTTGGTAATCATGCCCACCTTCTTCAACCTCTGTCAAGGTTTTTTATTCCACCATTTTACTTGCAAAGTGCAAGGAAGAAGGGAGGTAGAAGAAGAACTAAGTACTAGAATTGCAAGAACAAAACATGCATATAAAGTGTAGAGTTTAGAATTATAAAACCCGCCTTAAACGATGTTATTGGAGCTCCAAGCTTCCAGGATTCAGGCCTCTAATGGCGTCTTGAACTCCACAACTTGGTCAAGTGTGATTCCTCCAAAGAAAGGTAGAAATGGATGGCTAGAACAAGAAAACTAAGTGAGTTATCAACAAAACCAAGCTTGCATGATGAATTCACCCAAGAATCCGAGCTTGAAGATGGTTCTTCTCACCTTAGAACTACTTGGTCGCCTCCATGAGCTCCAGATCTTGCCTTAGACGTTTTGAGAAAGAAGAGAAGTGAAGAGAAATGAAGGATCGTTCACTTGGTTTACAAGGAAAAGGGCTTATATACTTTAGGCCATTTTACACCATAAGGACCTCTAAAGCATGGGATTTTCATCTAAATCCCTCCTTGCTTATTAGGCACGTCCAAGACATCTAAACTTAAACCAAGTTCATCAAAGCTCAAGATTTAAGGGTAGAAAAGATCAACTTTCAACTAGGGTACACATATGAAGGTCTTCATACAAATACATGGTGAATTTTATGCACAAATATTACTTTTCTTATCTGATTATTTATTGGTGCATCTCTTTCATCATTTCTACTCTAAATGATGCCAAGAGTCATATAAGATGTTGTAGAAGGTGTACTTTACAAGTTTCACCCATAATTTGGGTAAATTGCACTTTACTCCAAATTATGGTTTTTAAGCACCAGGATCGTTCCACAAGCTGCATCTAAATGCCCAAGCTTGAAAAATCCATCATGCCTCATCAGATTCACTCTTATGATGTTTCATCATCAAGGGTACATCTTAACCTGTGAACTCTGCAAGTTAAACCTCTTAACTGGATAATTGCACATAGGTCCCTGCATTGCAAAACAATACTACAACATTGTTCCTAGGGGACAGGAATGGAAACATATGTTCCTTAGGAGATTTTATTACCTGCTAAAAGATAATTACAAGTTTTTAATTAAATATTTAGGAAAAACTTCTAGGGTTAGGTTATAACTCAGGTCAGGGATGTTACAAATTATAAACCGCTAACAAGGATTTCGTCCTCGAAATCCCAGGGAAGGGAAAAACAGATTGATCATCATGATAATATTATGGGTTTGTAATTTGTACAAAGTCCCTTTTGTTAGTTACTTCTTATCACTGTTTATGCTTGTATAAAGCATAAACCCCTAACATAAGGTGTCCATACTTTTTGAAAGGAAAAAGCATAAAAGAACATTCTTCCAATATTACTCAAGAATGCTTACCATCAGAGGAACATACATACCTTAACACATATATTTTACTCAGTATATTGTCTCAAAGGCTTCACTGAAGGAGTTCATTGAGTATGCTTACTAAGTAGTTACTGAGGAAATTCACCAAGTATATTCACTAAGTTTGTTCACTAAGTATTCACTGAGGAAATTCACTGAGTATATTCACTAAGCATTCACTGAGTATGTTCACTGAGCATATTCACTAAGTATTCACTGAGTATATTCACTGAGCATATTCACTAAGTATTCACTGAGTATATTCACTAAGCATATTCACTAAGTATTCACTGAGTATATTCACTAAGTATTCACTGAGTATATTCACTGAGCATATTCACTAAGTATTCACTGAGTATATTCACTAAGCATATTCACTAAGTATTCACTGAGTATATTCACTAAGTATTCACTAAGTATATTCACTGAGCATATTCACTAAGTATTCACTGAGTATATTCACTAAGTATTCACTAAGTATATTCACTAAGTATTCACTAAGTATATTCACTGAGCATATTCACTAAGTATATTCACTAAGCATATTCACTAAGTATTCACTGAGTATATTCACTAAGCATATTCACTAAGCATTCACTGAGTATATTCACTGAGCATATTCACTAAGTATTCACTGAGCTTTTCTTATTTAATTTTTCCTTATACTCTCTAGATTGTTATAGAATAATTACCTGATTAGAGTAATCAAAAGATAACAATCTAGGAGTTTCATACTTGCCTTATCTACAATAACTATATACCTGGACAGGGTATATAAGTATTGAGATTAGGTAGTATGTATTTTACTTATCAACATATTCCTTGTTCTTCATATCATTATACACACAGAATTTACCATACTAGATTATTCTTCAGGTATCACATCTATATTTCATCCTTTTCATACACAGTTAAGGGAGATTATAAATTTTTTTAAAGAATACTGAGTAAGATACAAGTTCTTATCTCCCTTGTGTTCTTCCAGGACCTAGTCAAGGAATTCAGAAGCAGCAAAATTACATATTTTTAACACATAGAATCCTGATATGTAATATTAAAACAAAACTTATTTCATCTGACCTGTATGGGACGTTTGTCCACGTCCTCTATTACTATAGATCCTCCCTTGTGAGCCTTGCAGACTTTGTCCTTGGGGCTGAGTCATTATTGTATTCCTGTCTGGACAATCCCTTGCCAGGTGTCCCGGCTGTCTACATAGGTAACAGATCATGGGTGCAAAATGTCTATACGATCTTGTTATTGATGTTGATGCTATGTCGGAGGGTCCTCTTGGAATAGTACTATGATCCGTACTTCCACTTGACACCCATTGTGTCTGGGTAGGAAATCCTGACAAAGCTGATGGGGTAGAAAATCTTGGTTTCTTAAAACTTTCAGGCCCTTGATCTTGAGGATGGGTGTACATCTTCTTACTACTTGTCTGTTGTTTCATGGTTTCTGACCTCTCTATCCTTCTTACTGACTCCACAAAGGTGGCAAACCTTTCTCTATTCTCTAGAGCAGACACAGGAGTGGCTAGTTCAGATTTCAAACCCTTTTCAAAATGTCAAATTCTTTCTTCATCGGTAACTGCCATTTGTGGAAAAAACCGTAGTAACTCCATGAACTTAGTTTCATACTCGCTAACGTTCATGTGTCCTTGTGTGATCTTCTCAAATTGAGAGATCTTCTCATCTAGATACATCTTAGGGAAGTATCTATTGACGAATTCTCATCGGAAAACCTCCCATCCTATTTCTTCGCCTGGTCTCTTATCCTCCTCTATCATCCACCAATTACCAGCACTCCCTTTTAGGAGGTATACCGCATGTTTTACCTTTTCAGCTTTAGGAATATCAAGGATCCTGAAAGCCTTTTCCAGCTCTGTCAACCATAGATCAGCATCTGCTGGGTCATATGTACCGACATAGTCTATGGCTCCCACCTGACGAAGTCTCTCGAAAGTCTTGCCAGCTCCATAACCTTCCTGATGGGCTGGTACCCTAGGTGCAGATGGTGGCACCGTATCTGCTGTGTGTGTTATGGCTGTCAGAAACTTATCAAATAAGGCATGGATAGCTGGGTTTTCTATTTCAGCTGGGTCAAACTGGGGTGGCTCCCTGGGTTGCTCAGGTAAGGGTTGCTCCATTTCTGGGTGCCTTGCACCTCCCTGTGGTGCAGCAATGCTACTTTCCGCCATGTACTCTTCATGTGGCTCAGACATCCTTATATATCTTCTCCTCCTGAGGAGCAGAAGGTTCTATTAGATAAGGAAGGAACACTAAGGATAGACTTGACATCCTAAGTCCTATGTCTCTGTAGACTCAGCGAACTTGGATCTGATACCACTAATTGTGGGCTCTGATCTCCAAAGTCCGAGATGAACACATGAACTTCGAAGTAAACATAGAGGAAGCGATTCGTTTAGCAGCGGAATACCAAAAATCGGCGGAAAATAAAACTTTTTGAGACAAGACATTGAAACCATAAAAACACCTTTCATAGATTCAAGATAAACTGTTTACATCTCTGTTAATTACTTCTTGAGTAATTATACACAGCATGCTACAAAATCTCAAGAGACGAATCAAAACTCAGACCATGACTCCAAGGACCTGAGAGTACAGAGGACGCATAGGACTGACTATCTATCTACATAACTCAGCAGTCTCAATCTCCACCTGAGATTTACTGCTGCTCCGGGTGCTTCTGCTGCTGATACTGGTCACCTGGAGATTGGTCCCTTCGTCCTTGGCGACCACCTAAAAAGTTGAAATCTACGGGGTGAGACAATTTTAAATAATTGTCCCAGCGGGAGTTATAACCCTTCGCCAGAAACATGATTATTACATAATAAGAGAATAACAGTACACAAAGAAGTCATATATATTTTAGGGGTAGTTAGAACAATGTTTCACAGATTGTAATCTATTCCTCCTACTAGAAGTAAAGCATCTCTAAGATAAACCCACATATCACTTTTCTTTTAGAAATAAAAGGACATGTATAACATCTATTTATTATAAATCCATCATCACCACACTGGCTCTCTTCAGGCTTATATCATATATCCATCACCTGGCATTATAATAAGGGATATCATGGCCTGTATCCATACCCTTTCCTACAAGGTGTTAGGATTCCAAATCCACAACATAACTGTATGATTAGTACACATGAAATCATACTTAACCATACTCAAGTAACACAAGGGTTATTTACACTCATCACCCATAAGTCTGCAGTTAAGCCTTTCATAGGATTATCTTGTAATAGAACTTCACATAGTAACACTCTATATCAGGATCACATTTCATAATTTAACATAGGGATATCAATCCCTAAACATCTTATCACTAAGAATCTGGAAAGTGAGAGTCCAAACCCCTGGACTAATTATAACATTTATTACCAACAACATATTATTTTATCTGGTCATCTAAATAATATGACCTTTGATGAACATCGGCGCATATTACTCATGACTCATTCAACCTATCAAACTCATAAGTTATCACTTATCAGATAACATACATGTTCTTGAATATTAAACATTAGCATAGCAGCTAAGAAAGAAGGATACTAAATGTAACAAGTCTAACTTACATCAATTATCATTTCTCAATTCTCTCATCACAAGTCATCTGTTAAGCATGACCTTGATGGTACTCATGGCTCTCACAGCCCATCAATCTCATAAGCTGCCACTAACAAGGCACCAGGATATATCACTATTCATAAAGATAACAACTTGCTTTCAATGAATATAGCATCATCATCCATACCTGGATATGATCATCCTCAAATAGGAACCTACATGGTCAATTCAACTGATAACAATAAATAACTCATTTAAAGAAGTTGTATCTCCCTACTCTTACAAGAGCTAGGTTTCCCTGATTTTCATCAAATAGTGTTTTAAGGTACACATTACATGCCCTCACCCTAGAATCAGAGTTTACTATTCACATTACATGTCATCACCCCTGAATTAGGGTTTACTATTCACATTACATGTCATCACCCTTGAATTAGGGTTTACTATTCACATTACATGTCATCACCCTTGAATTAGGGTTTACTATTCACATTACATGTCATCACCCTTAAATTAGGGTTTACTACTCACATTACATGAATTGAACTCATATCATCATCATGTTATGAGAAAACATCACCTTTGGTGCTCTCAAGTTAGGTTAAGATTCCTCAATTATCATAATTGGGGTTTCCATGATTTCACATAGTGGATCATACCCTATTCATGCACATTCATGTATATTGAAGGTATTTTACTTGAGTTTCCACAATAATTGGTACCTTCTCTCTCCTCTAACTAGTAGATGGTGATTACACCACTCTAGATTAGGTTGGGTTTAGTCCTCATTGACTAACACAAGTCAACACATCACCATCATGTGATTAGGGTTTGATTAAAACAAGGTATCACTCAATTGAACCCATTTAAGTTGAAACGAGTGTGAACCCATTTGAATTGAAACGAGTGTGAACCCATTTGAGTTGAAACGGGTGTGGACTCATTTGAGTTGAAACGGGTGTGAACCCATTTGGATTGAAACGGGTGTGGTCTCGTTTGAGTTGAAACGGGTGTGAACCCATTTGGATTGAAACGGGTGTGGACTCGTTTAAGTTGAAACGGGTGTGAACCCATTTGGATTGAAACGGGTGTGGACTCGTTTGAATTGAAACGGGTGTGAACCCATTTGGATTGAAACGGGTGTGGACTCGTTTGAGTTGAAATGGGTGTGAACCCATTTGAGACTAAACGAGTGTGGTCATGAAGGGTGACATAAAGGTTATGATAGAATAGGATATCCTTTGTTGAAGCCTTCAATTGGCCCAAGCCATGTTAACCACTTACAAATTGAGTCAATTAAGATGAGCCTCAAACAATTGGACACCAATTTGACCTTCAATTGGAAGCCAATTAGAGTTAAGTCTAACTCAATTAAGGTTTCCAACCGGCTAATCATCAATTTTCAACAATGTGAATCAAATCAAGGTTGAACCTATCAATTGAACTCCAATTGGGCCCAAACTTGGCCCAAACGGTCTTGAGATCGTTTGGATGACCTCCAAACGATCTTGAGACCGTTTTCACAAGGTTTGACCAAAAACCAAGTTGGTTGGATTAGGGTTGAACTTGAATTAGGTCTAAAATCAGCATTTTTATCGATTCAACAACTTATTACAATTGGACCCTCAACCCATCAAATTACCTCATCTTTAGACCTTCAAACGGTCTTGAGTTGTGCCCAAACGGTTTTGAGACCATTTGGAGGAACCCCCAAACGATCTTGAGACCGTTTGGGTCCTTCAACCCAAAACTCAACAAAATCTATATATGAAAACAACAATTTCAGCCCGATAAGGGTTAGGATGTTAAAGTGCCTTCGACTCTCAATTGGTTATGAATTTAACTTTTATTATTTGCAGGAATGAAATTCAACATATTATGAACAGGAATCTCAAATGGTCAATGCTTGGTCAACTCACTCAAACGGGTTGAACCCGTTTTCCCAAAAAGTTCAAGTTAATCAGTTTGGAAAGATCAGCACTTAATTCAATTCGATTGCCTAATTGATTGGCCTTCAACATACGATTCCTTTGGAGTTAACCCCTCAAATTTGGTGGGTCATTAGCCTACATGATTATCAAAAGGAATCCCAAACGGTCAATGCTTGGTCAACGCCCTCAAACGGGTTGAACCCGTTTGCTCCAACCGACCGTGTGAACCCGTTTGCCCTTCAAACGGTCTGGTCAGGGGGGGGAACATGACCGTTTGATAAAGTAACTTTGGTAATCACGCCCACCTTCTTTAACCTCTGTCAAGGTTGGTTATTCCACCGTTTTACTTGCAAAGTGCAAGGAAGAAGGGAGGTAGAAGAAGAAGTACTAGAATTGCAAGAACAAAACATGCATATAAAGTGTAGAGTTTAGAATTATAAAACCCACCTTAAACGATGTTCTTGGAGCTCCAAGCTTCCAGGATTCAAGCCTCTAATGGCGTCTTGAACTCCACAACTTGTTCAAGTGTGATGCCTCCAAAGAAAGGTAGAAATGGATGGCTAGAACAAGAAAACTAAGTGAGTTATCCACAAAACCAAGCTTGCATGATGAATTCACCCAAGAATCTGAGCTTGAAGATGGTTCTTCTCACCTTAGAACTACTTGGTCGCCTCCTTGAGCTCCAGAGATTTCCTTAGACGTTTTGAGAAAGAAGATAAGTGAAGAGAAATGAAGGATCGTTCACTTGGTTTACAAGGAAAAGGGCTTATATACTTTAGGCCATTTTACACCATAAGGACCTCTAAAGCATGGGATTTTCATCTAAATCCCTCCTTTCTTATTAGGCACGTCCAAGACATCTAAACTTAAACCAAGTTCATCAAATCTCAAGATTTAAGGGTAGAAAAGATCAACTTTCAACTAGGGTACACATATGAAGGTCTTCATACATATACATGGTGAATTTTATGCACAAATATTACTTTTCTTATCTGATTATTTATTGGTGCATCTCTTTCATCATTTCTACTCTAAATGATGCCAAGAGTCATATAAGATGCTGTAGAAGTTGTACTTTACAAGTTTCACCCATAATTTGGGTAAATTGCACTTTACTCCAAATTATGGTTTTTAAGCACCAGGATCATTCCACAAGCTGCATCTGAATGCCCAAGCTTGAAAAATCCATCATGCCTCATCAGATTCACTCTTATGATGTTTCATCATCAAGGGTACATCTTAACCTGTGAACTCTGCAAGTTAAACCTCTTAACTGGATAATTCCACATAGGTCCCTGCATTGCAAAACAATACTACAACATTGTTCCTAGGGGACAGGAATGGAAACATATGTTCCTTAGGAGCTTTTATTACCTGCTAAAAGATAATTACAAGTGTTTAATTACATATTTAGGAAAAACTTCTAGGGTTAGGTTATAACTCAGGTCAGGGATGTTACAAATTATAAACCCCTAACAAGGATTTCGTCCTCAAAATCCCAGGGAAAGGAAAAACAGATTGATCATCATGATGATATTATGGGCTTGTAATTTGTACAAAGTCCCTTTTGTTAGTTACTTCTTATCACTATTTATGCTTGTATAAAGCATAAACCCCTAACATAAGGTGTCCATACTTTTTGAAAGGAAAAAGCATAAAATAACATTTTTCCAATATTACTCAAGAATGCTTACCATCAGAGGAACATACATACCTTAACACAAATATTTTACTCAGTATATTGTCTCAAAGGATTCACTGAAGGAGTTCATTGAGTATGCTTACTAAGTAGTTACTGAGGAAATTCACCAAGTATATTCACTAAGTTTGTTCACTAAGTATTCACTGAGGAAATTCACTGAGTATATTCACTAAGCATTCACTGAGTATGTTCACTGAGCATATTCACTAAGTATTCATTGAGTATATTCACTGAGCATATTCACTAAGTATTCACTGAGTATATTCACTAAGCATATTCACTAAGTATTCACTGAGTATATTCACTAAGTATTCACTGAGTATATTCACTGAGCATATTCACTAAGTATTCACTGAGTATATTCACTAAGCATATTCACTAAGTATTCACTGAGTATATTCACTAAGTATTCACTAAGTATATTCACTAAGTATTCACTGAGTATATTCACTAAGTATTCACTAAGTATATTCACTAAGTATTCACTAAGTATATTCACTGAGCATATTCACTAAGTATTCACTAAGTATATTCACTAAGCATATTCACTAAGTATTCACTGAGTATATTCACTAAGCATATTCACTAAGCATTCACTAAGTATATTCACTGAGCATATTCACTAAGTATTCACTGAGATTTTCTTATTTAATTTTTCCTTATACTCTCTAGATTGTTATAGAATAATTACCTGATTATAGTAATCAAAAGATAACAATCTAGGAGTTTCATACTAGCCTTATCTACAATAACTATATACCTGGCCAGGGTATATAAGTATTGAGATTAGGTAGTATGTATTTTACTTATCAACATATTCCTTGTTCTTCATATCATTATACACACAGAATTTACCATACTAGATTATTCTTCAGGTATCACATCTATATTTCATCCTTTTCATACACAATTAAGGGAGATTATAAATTGTTTTAAAGAATACTGAGTAAGATACAAGTTCTTATCTCCCTTGTGTTCTTCCAGGACCTAGTCAAGGAATTCATAAGCAGCAAAATTACATATTTTTAACACATAGAATCGTGATATGTAATATTAAAACAAAATTTATTTCATCTGACTTGTATGGGACGTTTGTCCACGTCCTCTATTACTATAGAGCCTCCCTTGTGAGCCTTGCAGACTCTGTCCTTGGGGCTGAGTCATTATTGTATTCCTGTTTGGACAATCCCTTGCCAGGTGTCCCGGCTGTCTACATAGGTAACAGATCCTGGGTGCAAAATGTCTATACGATCCAGTTACCGATGTTGATGCTATGTCGGAGGGTCCTCTTGGAATACTACTATGATCCCTACTTCCACTTGACACCCATTGTGTCTAGGTAGGAAATCCTGACAAAGCTGATGGGGGTAGAAAATCTTGGTTTCTTAAAACTTTCAGGCCCTTGCTCTTGAGGCTGGGTGTACATCTTCTTACTACTTGTCTGTTGTTTCATGGTTTCTGACCTCTCTATCCTTCTTGCTGACTCCACAAAGGTGGAAAACCTTTCTCTATTCTCTAGAGCAGACACAGGAGTGGCTAGTTCATATTTCAAACCCTTTTCAAAACGTCGAATTCTTTCTTCATCGGTAACTGCCATTTGTGGACAAAACCATAGTAACTCCATGAACTTAGCTTCATACTCGCTAACTTTCATGTGTCCTTGTGTGATCTTCTCAAATTGAGAGATCTTCTCATCTAGATAAGTCTTAGGGAAGTATCTATTGATGAATTCTCGTCGGAAAACCTCCCATCCTATTTCTTCGCCTGGTCTCTTATTCTCCTCTATCATCCACCAATTACCAGCACTCCCTTTTAGGAGGTATACCGCATGTTTTACCTTTTCAGCTTCAGGAATATCAAGGATCCTGAAAGCCTTTTCCAGCTCTATCAACCATAGATCAGCATCTGCTGGGTCAGATGTACCAGCATAGTCTATGGCTCCCACCCGACGAAGTCTCTCGAAAGTCTTGCCAGCTCCATAACCTTCCTGATGGGCTGGTACCCTAGGTGCAGATGGTGGCACCCTATCTGCTATGTGTGTTATGGCTGTCAGAAACTTATCAAATAAGGCATGGACAACTGGGTTTTCTATTTCAGCTGGGTCAATCTGGGGTGGCTCCCTGGGTTGCTCAGGTAAGGGTTGCTCCATTTCTGGGTGCCTTGCACCTCCCTGTGGTGCAGCAACGCTACTTTCCGCCATGTACTCTTCATGTGGCTCAGACATCCTTATATATCTTCTCCTCCTAAGGAGCAGAAGGTTCTATTAGATAAGGAAGGAACACTAAGGATAGACTCGACATCCTAAGTCCTATGTCTCTGTAGACTCAGCGAACCTGGCTCTGATACCACTAATTGTGGGCTCTGATCTCCAAAGTCCGAGATGAACACATGAACTTCGAATTAAACATAGCGGAAGTGATTTGTATAGCAGCGGAATAGTAAAAATCGGCAGAAAATAAAACTTTTTGAGACAAGACATTGAAACCATAAAAACTCCTTTCATAGATTCAAGATAAACTGTTTACATCTCTGTTAATTACTTCTTGAGTAATTATACACAGCATGCTATAAAATCTCAAGAGACGAATCAAAACTCATACCATGACTCCAAGGACCTGAGAGTACAGAGGACGCATAGGACTGACTATCTATCTACATAACTCAGCAGTCTAAATCTCCACCTGAGATTTACTGCTGCTCCGGGTGTTGCTGCTGCTGATACTGGTCACCTGGAGATTGGTCCCTTCGTCCTTGGCGACCACCTAAAAAGTTGAAATCTACGGGGTGAGACAATTTTAAATAATTGTCCCAACGGGAGTTATAACCCTTCGCCAGAAACATGATTATTACAGAATAAGAGAATAACAGTACACAAAGAAGTCATATATATTTTAGGGGTAGTTAGAACAATGTTTCACAGACTGTAATCTATTCCTCCTACTAGAAGTAAAGCATCTCTAAGATAAACCCACATCTCACTTTTCTTTTAGAAATAAAAGGACATGTATAACATCTATTTATTATAAATCCATCATCACCACACTGGCTCTCTTCAGGCTTATATCATATATCCATCACCTGACATTATAATAAGGGATATCATGGCCTGTAGCCATACCCTTTCGTACAAGGTGTTAGGATTCCAAATCCACAACATAACTGTATGATTAGTACACATGAAATCATACTTAACCATACTCAAGTAACACAAGTGTTATTTACATTCATCACCCATAAGTCTGCAGTTAAGCCTTTCATATGATTATCTTGTAATAGAACTTCACATAGTAACACTCTATATCAGGATCACATTTCATAATTTAACATAGGGATATCAATCCCTAAACATCTTATCACTAAGAATCCAGAAAGTGAGAGTCCAAACCCCTGGACTAATTATAACATTTATTACCAACAACATATTATTTTATCTGGTCATCTAAATAATATGACCTTTGATGAACATCAGCGCATATTACTCATGACTCATTCAACCTATCAAACTCATAAGTTATCACTTATCAGATAACATACATGTTCTTGAATATTAAACATTAGCATAGCAGCTAAGAAAGAAGGATACTAAATGTAACAAGTCTAACTTACATCAGTTATCATTTCTCAATTCTCTCATCACAAGTCATCTGTTAAGCATGACCTTGATGGTACTCATGGCTCTCACAGCCCATCAATCTCATAAGATGCCACTAACAAGGCACCAGGATATATCACTATTCATAAAGCTAACAACATGCTTTCAATGAATATAGCATCATCATCCATACCTGGATATGATCATCCTCAAATAGGAACCTACATGGTCAATTCAACTAATAACAATAAATAACTCATTTAAAGAAGTTGTATCCCCCTACTCTTACAAGAGCTAGTTTCCCTGGTTTTCATCAAATAGTGTTTTAAGGTACACATTACATACCCTCACCCTAGAATCAGAGTTTACTATTTACATTACATGTCATCACCCCTGAATTAGGGTTTACTATTCACATTACATGTCATCACCCTTGAATTAGGGTTTACTATTCACATTACATGTCATCACCCTTGAATTAGGGTTTACTATTCACATTACATGTCATCACCCTTAAATTAGGGTTTACTACTCACATTACATGAATTGAACTCATATCATCATCATGTTATGAGAAAACATCACCTTTGGTGCTCTCAAGTTAGGTTAAGATTCATCAATTATCATAGTTAGGGTTTCCATGATTTCACATAGTGGATCATACCCTATTCATGCACTTTCATGTATATTGAAGGTATTTTACTTGAGTTTCCACCATAATTGGTACCTTCTCTCTCCTCTAACTAGTAGATGGTGATTACACCACTCTATATTAGGTTGGGTTTAGTCCTCATCGACTAACACAAGTCAACACATCACCATCATGTGATTAGGGTTTGATTAAAACAAGGTATCACTCAATTGAACCCATTTAAGTTGAAACGAGTGTGAACCCAATTGAATTGAAACGAGTGTGAACCCATTTGAGTTGAAACGGTTGTGGACTCATTTGAGTTGAAACGGGTGTGAACCCATTTGGATTGAAACGGGTGTGGACTCGTTTGAGTTGAAACGGGTGTGAACCCATTTGGATTGAAACGGGTGTGGACTCGTTTGAGTTGAAACGGGTGTGAACCCATTTGGATTGAAACGAGTGTGGACTCATTTGAGTTGAAATGGGTGTGAACCCATTTGGATTGAAATGGGTGTGGACTCATTTGAGTTGAAATGGGTGTGAACCCATTTGAGCCTAAACGAGTGTGGTCATGAAAGGTGACATAAAGGTTATGATAAAATAGGATATCCTTTGTTGAAGCATTCAATTGGCCCAAGCCATGTTAACCACTTACAAATTGAGTCAATTAAGATGAGCCTCAAACAATTGGACACCAATTTGACCTTCAATTGGAAGCCAATTAGAGTTAAGTCTAACTCAATTAAGGTTTCCAATCGGCTAATCATCAATTTTCAACAATGTGAATCAAATCAAGGTTGAACCTATCAATTGAACTCCAATTGGGCCCAAACTTGGCCCAAACGGTCTTGAGATCGTTTGGATGACCTCCAAACGATCTTGAGACCGTTTGCCCAAGGTTTGACCAAAAACCAAGTCGGTTGGATTAGGGTTGAACTTGAATTAGGTCTAAAATTAGCATTTTTATCGATTCAACAACTTATTACAATTGGACCCTCAACCCATCAAATTACCTCAACTTTAGACCTTCAAACGGTCTTGAGTTGTGCCCAAACGGTCTTGAGACCGTTTGGAGGAACCCCCAAACGATCTTGAGACCGTTTGGGTCCTTCAACCCAAAACTCAACAAAATCTATATATGAAAACAACAATTTCAGCCCGATAAGGGTTAGGATGTTGAAGTGCCTTCAACTCTCAATTGGTTAAGAATTTAACTTTGATTCTTTGCAGGAATGAAATTCAACATATTATGAACAGGAATCTCAAACGGTCAATGCTTGGTCAACTCACTCAAATGGGTTGAACCCGTTTGCCCAAAAAGTTCAAGTTAATCAATTTGGAAAGATCAGCACTTAATTCAATTCGATTGCCTAATTGATTGGCCTTCAACCTACGATTCCTTTGGAGTTAACCCCTCAAATGTGGTGGGTCTTTATCCTACATGATTATGAATAGGAATCCCAAATGGTCAACACTTGGTCAAAGCCCTCAAATGGGTTGAACCCGTTTGCTCCAACTGACCATGTGAACCCGTTTGCCCTTCAAACGGTCTGGTCTGGGGGGGGGGGGAACAGGACCGTTTGATAAAGTAACTTTGGTAATCACACCCAACTTCTTCAACCTCTGTCAAGTCTGGTTATTCCACCGTTTTACTTGCAAAGTGCAAGGAAGAAGGGAGGTAGAAGAAGAACTAAGTACTTGAATTGCAAGAACAAAACATGCATATAAAGTGTAGAGTTTAGAATTATAAAACCCACCTTAAACGATGTTCTTGGAGATCCAAGCTTCCAGGCTTCAAGCCTCTAATGGCGTCTTGAAATCCACAACTTGGTCAAGTGTGATTCCTCCAAAGAAAGGTAGAAATGAATGGCTAGAACAAGAAAACTAAGTGAGTTATCAACAAAACCAAGCTTGCATGATGAATTCACCCAAGAATCTGAGCTTGAAGATGGTTCTTCTCACCTTAGAACTACTTGGTCGCCTCCCTGAGCTCTAGAGCTTGCCTTAGACGTTTTGAGAAAGAAGAGAAGTGAAGATAAATGAAGGATCGTTCACTTGGTTTACAAGGAAAAGGGCTTATATACTTTAGGCCATTTTACACCATAAGGACCTCTAAACCATGGGATTTTCATCTAAATCCCTCCTTGCTTCTTAGGCACGTCAAAGCCATCTAAACTTAAACCAAGTTCATCAAAGCTCAAGATTTAAGGGTAGAAAAGATCAACTTTCAACTAGGGTACACATATGAAGGTCTTCATACACATACATGGTGAATTTTATGCACAAAGATTACTTTTCTTATCTGATTATTTATTGGTGCATCTATTTCATCATTTCTACTCTAAATGATGCCAAGAGTCATATAAGATGCTCTAGAAGGTGTACTTTACAAGTTTCACCCATAATTTGGGTAAATTGCACTTTACTCCAAATTATGGTTTTTAAGCACCAGGATCATTCCACAAGCTGCATCTGAATGCCCAAGCTTGAAAAATCCATCATGCCTCATCAGATTCACTCTTATGATGTTTCATCATCAAGGGTACATCTTAACCTGTGAACTCTGCAAGTTAAACCTCTTAACTGGATAATTGCACATAGGTCCCTGCATTGCAAAACAATACTACAACATTGTTCCTAGGGGACAGGAATGGAAACATATGTTCCTTAGGAGATTTTATTACCTGCTAAAAGATAATTACAAGTGTTTAATTACATATTTAGGAAAAACTTCTAGGGTTAGGTTATAACTCAGGTCAGGGATGTTACACATAGGACTTTCTATACAAAACATGACAGTCAGTATCTCCACCTGAGAAATTATTGTTGTCCCTGATGCTACTGTCCTTCCCTTATTGTTTGGTTCTTGCCTCCTCGCTTGTGTCTACCTAAAAATGTTGGGTCCCAAGGGGGTGAGACAATTGAAATTGTCCCAGCGAGAGATATAACTCTCTGCCAGAAACATTATTATTGCAATTTAATAGAATAAAATTGAGCACATGAATCATATATATAAAACAATAGATAAATCAATGTCTAAATAGATTAGAGCAATATTCTTATTCAAAGCATATGTAAATTGATAAAGTAGCATGTCACTTATCCAATAAGGAAATGAAGAACATGTATAACATTTATCAATCTAGGATATGCTAAACAAGGTAACATCAACCAATGATTCTCGTATTTCAACCTTAAGCAAATACGCTACATGGCTGATTACATTTTACAATCATACTTAAGCCCTAAGGAGATGAGGTATACTGCTCATACTCCAACCGACCATTGTGAAGTCTAAATCAGTTCCATATATAGGTCAAGGAAGAGCTCGATTTCCATGACCTCATCCTCCTCAGTCAGTGTGAGTAAAAAATGTAGGACATCTTGTGTCTCTACTAAATAGCTTTCTAGGGTATACTGGCAACTTCGCTATAGAGTTATAGTGGTGGATGTACTCTCTTCACAATCGAGAGATTTCATGTTTATCTCACATCAATCTAGCATTAATATTATCAGGAGATTCCTGATACATCCATCCAACACATATAGTGAAGGATTGAGAGATTTAATGTCTATCTCACATCAATTCCTCCATTAGGGCGTAAGAATATTCGTGCCCATCACCCCCACATATTCAAAAATATGCCCTCCGGGTTATGTCGCGGAGCAACCCGTTCCACCATTCAACAAATTCTAATGCTGATGGATCTATGGCCAGGGCACTACGTGGTGATATTTCACTTGGTTAATTAAGTACATTACCGTATTCTTTTAGCATCAGTCAAGTTTCAAACAAGAATTATTATGACAAATGCTACAAAGAAAAGTATAATACATCTATCAAGTACTTTTCAAAACTTTATAAAACATTGGGATCTCAATCCCTTGTCACATCATGGGCATTCACATCCCTTAACATCTCATCATCATGATTATGGAATATGTGTATTCAAATCCTTATTTCATCACTGAACATTGTTACCACTTATCGGGTAACTATTACCTCTAGGTCTTCTGACCAAGGTATTCAGGATACTTGTTACACAAACATCTCACATGGCTCATAAGGCCCATTAAATATCTTGTCACCTCTCACTAGGCAACAAATTATCACATGGCTCACAAGGCCCATTAAGTATCTTGTCACCTCTTACTAGGTAACAACTTATCACATGGCTCACAAGGCCCATTAAGTATCTTGTCACCTCTCACTAGGTAACAACTTATTCACATGGATCACAAGGCCATTGATCATTATACTTTTATTCAAGTATTTAACACGCCTTACAAGGTTTATGAAACAAAAGAATTACAACATTCCCATCATTAGGGTTATGGTTTCCCTTTCTTATTGATTAGGGTTTCTCTTACATATCATCACCCTTCATTAGGGTTAGGGTTTCCCTTTCTTATCGATTAGGGTTTCTCTTACATATGATCACCCTTCATTAGAGTTAGGGTTTTCCATCATTAACCATTTAGGTTTTCAAGATCATATTTATTAATGATCAAACCCTAATTCATTGCTCCACTCATCTAGGAGCCAACATTGATATCATAAGTATTCATTCATACTTATTTATTCTTATCATTTATCATTAAATGAATTATCAATACAAGATATGAATTCCTCTCTCATCTTTACCAGAGTATGATTACATCATATTTTATTAACTTGGCTTAACCTTTTCTTAAGGTATGTTAGCCTACACTTATCAAAGTGCATTACATCTTAATGTAACAATTGCCATGACACACTTCACGTGTTACTCATCCAAGTATATTGGATTAAGGGTACATCAAGGTGTATCAACCTTAAGGTGTTGAATGTGATATCTATCATGTCTTAATGTATCACTTCCCTCATCACTTGTAACTTACTTAAGTTCATAAACTTATCTTGTACTAGGGTATTTCCTATCCAAATACTTTATGCACCAGTTCATCACATTTATCATGTAATGTATTGGTCATAAGTCACTCATTTGAATTATTCAACCATTATCAATGATATGGACTCATCTCAGGTTAAGGTATTATTGATATAAGATTATCCATTATCAACCACTTTAGGTGTTTCACCTACCAATATATTATTCACTACTCCATTATTAGGAATAGGGTTCCCCTCTTTATCAATTAGGGTTTTACATATCATCATCATATATTAGGGTTTCTCATAACATCACCATATGTTGGGGTTTCTCATGGCATCACCCTAGATTAGGGTTTCACACATCATTATTTTGAATTAAGGTTTCTTATAACTTTTCCCAAATTAGGGTTTCATAAAGCATCCTCTTAAATTAGGGTTTTTCATTATATTACCTTGAATTGGGATTTCTCATATCATCACCCTAGATTAGGGTTACACCATTACCCTAGATTAGGGTTTCACCTAACATTGCCCTAAATTAGGGTTAGGGCTCATCGACCTTCTCGATTAGGGTTTCATGATCTCTTTATCAAGCATCATAACCTAATTACATATTTTATTCATGTTGAAAGTGTTGAGGCTTAACCACTACATGATTATTATACATGTATGGATTCCTCTCTCTCACATCCTATCTAGGATGTTGATTACTTCAAGCTTGATTATATTAGGTCAACCCTTCATTCAAGTACATACATTTAGGGTTAGAATAGTGTATTGAGATATTGCTTCCATAAGCATCAAAGGTTAACCCCTCTAAGGGTACTAATCACCATAGTTCCTTAAAGGTACAACCATTGCAATTATCTTTGATATACATCATTAACAATCATGGGGTTAATTGATCGTTCATCACATTAGGTGTTCAAACGGTTTTGGTTGCATTGAACCTCCAAACAATTTTGTCCCCTCATCCTCCAAACGGTTTTGAAACTGTTTGCCCTCCAAACGGTTTTGAAACCGTTTGGGCATCTAGGGTTGAGACTGTTTGCCCTCCAAATGGTTTTGAAACTGTTAGGGCATCTAGGGTTGAGACCCCTTGGCCTCCAAAGGGTTTTGAAACCATTTGGGCACACAACCCTTGAAACCTTTCGATCGCATGTACATTGAAACCGATTGAACCCATCAACATTTGAAACTGATTGGATAAATCAACCTTGAAACCGATTGGACCTCCAAATAGTTTGAAACCGTTTGATCTCAAACGGTTTGAAGACCGTTTGATTCAAAACGGTCTCAAGACCGTATGGAATCAAATGGTCTCAAGACCGTTTGGTCCAAACTACCTTGAAACTGAAAGGATCATCTAGGGTTTCCTTCAACCAATCAATTAGGATTTGCTTCATTAAACCATTCATCAATTGGACCATTGATAGTACATCAAATTATAACCCTTGGATCTCCAACCATCCATCACAACCCTTGACCTCCAAACGGTCTTGAGACCATTTGGACCATCAGCCATGAAATTGATTCAATTCAATTAAGGTTTCAACACTTCAACCTGATTACCGTTTGGCATCCAAACGGTCTTGAGACCGTTTGGACCATCAACCATGAAATTGATTCAATTCAATTAAGGTTTCAACACTTCAACCTGATTAGAGTTTGTAATTGGTGGATTATCCATCACTGAACCTATTATGAGTCAATCAATTATAACCATTGGATCAACATCCAACTACATCAGCAAGTATCTCCAAATGGTCTTGAGACCGTTTGATCCCAAACGGTCTTGAGATCATTTGCCCTTAAACGGTCTTGAGATCGTTTGGTCATCAAAATTGAAAACCATTTTCTCATGATATTTATTGAGGTGTGTGCTAAGATGACATCATCATATTCAAGCTTCAAACCTTCGAAAATTACTATGATTCTTATGGTGATTTCATCAACCAATCAAAAGGAATTTTGGGAAAGAAGAAAGATTCAACATATGATGAAGAAGTGAAATCAATAATAACATTTAAGGGTTCAAGTTATATAACCCTCCTTCAAAGTTTAATCCAAGCTTCAAGCTTCACATATTTAATGGTGAATGAAGCTTTCTCAACTTCCCAAGGTCCACCCTCAAGTCTTTGAGTGAAAAGAATGGCTAAATTTGAAGATTGAATGGAGAAAAGAAGAAAATAAGCATTGAATTTCGATTTCCACCATGAAATCAAGGTTGAAGATGATTAAGGAGCTCACCTACAGGTTGGGATACGTCCTCCTGTTGCTCCTAAGCTCCCTTGTGTTCGGCCAAAGCAAGGAAAGAAATAAGAGTCAAAAAAGCCTTTCATGTGGGTGAAAGAATGGAGTGTATATAAGGGAAATTCAAGAGAGAGAAATTGTTATAAAAATCCTTCAATTCCCTAAATTGGTGCCACTTATCCCCCTCACTTCCTTGCATACAAATCCATAATCCTCCCCTTCAAAATCCTCTTATTTATCCATAAATTAAAAGAAAACAATTAAGCACCTTAATCAATATAATAATAATATCAAAACCTTTGTGAATATTACTTTTTCTTTAACTAATGTGAGTGGGCTCTCCACTCACTTTAGATATTTCGGTGCCATTGCAAGGCACAAGGACGTCCATAATTATATAAATTCAACCATCACATTTTTGGTTGAAGGGCACTTCCATTAATATATTTATTTTTGCATTAAATTGAATTAGGTTTCAATTATGCTTAAATCTTGATTATTTTAATATCAAGATTCTCGATCCCCCAAAGAGATTCAAATGAGACGCCCCTATGATTTCCTTGTCTCTAATTGATACCAAGAAACATTAGGGACTCTCTAAAAGTGGGATTGTGCATATTGAACCCTAGGTTTTGGGTGCACATTACACAAAAACTAGGTTTTAATGCACAAACACTGCTTAATAAGCTCTTTGTTGGTGCTCAGGCTTCTACAAGACATACCTCAGCATCATCCGCATTCTTATGATGCTATAAAACTTGAGGAACATTTATCATGTAGCATTTGCAAGATAACCCCTTAAATTGGGTAAATTTCACTTTAGTCACAAAATAAGCAAATATTATTTCAACATTATTCAAACAAGTTTAAACTTGGAATTTGGGCTTTCCACCAGCCACCACCTTGCATCATTCTCTCTATAATGATGCTAGAACACATGAGGCATGTTCAACATATGACATATTGCAATATAACCCCTCAGCTTAGATAAATTACACTTTGGTCCAAAACAAAGGAACATTGCTCAAACAACATTCAATCTGGACCAAACTTGGAACATAAGTGTGTCACATGATTACAAAACACCTTAGAGGATTATATTAAAGTTATAAGCAAATTATTTAGCTAAAACAAATAGGGTTACCCCATAACCTGTTGGCTAAATGGACATCTATAAATCCCTTTGTTTTGATTATGACAAACATTTCATTCTTATTGATCTAACGAGCTACTTGAGTGTGCAGGAACAAGGTGGATGACAAAAGAAACTAGGGAAATCCATATGCTTACATGTTTATGTTTTCATGCAATGTAATCGCTTTGTAAAAAACTTGTACAAATATATAATGTACAAGTACTTAGATTGCATGTAAATCAAGCGTTAGATTCTCCCTAGCTAAACACCACATTTAGATAAGTCATTCCCTTCAAATAGGATCACATTTGCACACTCATACATATAATTAGTGCCTAAATTGAAACATTAAAATAGGATCAATCTCGGTCGAAAAACTCCTCGACCGAGACACTCTCGGTCGACAATCTTCTCGACCGAGAAAGATCCAAAGTAGCCGTTAGACACAACTGACAAGGTAGTTGGCAGTTGGAGATAGACGTTGCAAATCACTTGTTCTAGAGAGCCTGTCAGTCGACAAAAGTTCGACCGAGTAGGTGTCTCGGTCGACTATTCCTCGACCGAGATGGTCTCTGACAACAACTACAGAATTAATTAATTAGTCGTTGTTAAAGCAACAAACTTGTACCTAACGGCTAGTTAAGCACTTAGAAACCCCTAGAAGTTGTCTAGAACGTCCTTAAGCATCCTTAGGCCATTCCTATAAATAGGACAAGCCATAGGACACTAAAATATACTTGCTACACTTGAGAAATCCTTGAGCATACTTTGAGCAATCTGTTTGTGAGCAATTTGAGCTTTGTGACAATTGGCTACTTCCTTCCTTAGCTCATAATTCGTGTCCTATAGGCTAGTATCTCCTACCCACTGCAATCACAAGTCCATACACTTGGTTAGGAGATCTATACGCTTGATCTAGGCAAATCAAGCCTTGGGCTACAAAGGATAAGTTGTAATTTCCTGTTTCCTTTCTTGTTCTTTATTACCGTTTGTACTCTCCTTGCTACTCCTAGGTTGGAGGCTGCTGATTGGAGAGGGTGGAGTTCTTCTTGGCGAAGAAGGTGACTTTGAGCTACTTCAGAAGGCTGGTGCAACGGGAGGTTACTTCTAGAGAGGAAGGCTACTTCAAGGGGGAGCTTGGAGTTACTTCAAGAAGGCTACCTCAAAGTTGGTGCACCTACTTCAAGTGAAGGTTGTTCAAAGGGTGTAAAGGAAAGTATTGTATTTTGCATAAATCCTTGAGAAGGTAATAAAATAAATACTTTCAAAATTCCGGTTGGGTAAGCAACCGGGTAGTGGACTGACAACTTTAGTATTTGCTAAAGTTGGAACCACTCTAAACACCTGTCTCCTTCTTCTAATTTCAATTGTGGTTGTTTGAGCTCAATAAATTGTTAAAATTATTTAAAAACTCTATTCACCCCCCCTCTAGTGTTTTTCATTTGGTATCTGAGCAGGCTTCAAGGAACCCTAACCAGGTCTTGAAGAATGGAGGGTAATGGTGATTACAATCACAACAAAAGGTGCTGCTTGGACAAAACTACAACATGTTGCAATTGGTGCTTAGGAACAAGCCACACAACAACTAGATGCCCATGGAGGTCAAAGAAGGAAGATGAGAACAAAGATTGTCTCATTGCTACAACTAGCAAGGAAGAAGAAGAAGAGGTAAGTCTTTTTTATTTATCTAAAGAAGAACTAGGTGCTAGCCTTGAAGAAACACATATTAAATATGTTGAATGCAAGAAGAAATTAAAGAAATCTAATAAAGCAAATGATGAATTACATGCTAAGCTTCTTGCTATTACATCTGAAAACGAAGATCTTAAAAAGATCATTGAAGATCATGATATTGAAATAAAATCTATAGAGGCAAATTGTAATCTACTTTCTTTAGAGAAGAATAATTTGCAAAGTCAAGTAAATGAACTTCGAAAACAACCCATCTTATGAAACCATCTAGATTATGATTCTATTGTCAAAGAAAGAAATTCATTGTCTTCTAATCTAGATCAAGCTAAACTAGATATCAAGAAGAGAATGGAAGAGATTGCCAAGTTACAACAAAAAGTTAGTAATTTGAATAGTGATGGCATTCTTGATAAAATCTTAGAAAATTCTTATCATCAAATCGGGAGAAGAGGACTAGGTTACAAGCCTAAAGGGAAATCCTATCAACAACCTAGCTGGAGAAAGTCACAAACACATCAATCTATATATGTACCTAAAGGAACATCATCACCCAAGAACAACACTGAACACAACCATAGAAAAAGATATGAGGTTGACTCGATATGCTGTCATTATTTTTTGCGCCTTGGTCATTATTCCTTTTCATGTCCTTACAAGAGAAAAGATGTCGAGTTAGTTTGGGTTCCAAGACCTCCAAACTAAATAAACGCAATTAAGTTGAGATATGACCAAGAACCCTAATTGCATATTTCTACGTCTATCTCAACTCAACATAATGGGATAACAAATAAATTTAAGTATCTAAATATTTAACTTGCATAGTTATGTTTTATTTGGAAGCAATTAACAGTTCCAAAACTATTATTGGTCAAAAGACTGTCGACCGAGACACTGTCGGTCGAGAAATTGTCGACCGAGCATGTCACTGATTTCCAGCCTGTTGCAAAATTGCTGATTTCTATGATAAAAATTGCTATCTATTCATAATAAATGATTGGATATTTATTTTGGAAATCATCCCTACAAATTTAAATTAATATTAATTTATTCCCTAAATGATTTAAGTTTAAATTGAAATTATGCTTAGTTTAATGAAAAGGAAAATTTCTATCATTAATCACATGATTTCCTATTTTCTGGTCTATCCATATAGAAATCATGTGATTAAAATCAGGTGATTATTTACTGTTATTGTTCTACATCATGGATATGCTTTCACCATTTGGTACTGTGATTAGCTTGGATAGATAATTGTCTGCATGGATCCGTGATGATATATATAGGCAAGCAAATGCTTTATTGGTAATATGTTATGCTTGCAACACATAAGATAAAAATCTCTCAACTAGTATCTTTAAAAGACTTGAGATATTTAGTGTGCCTTTAGCAAAGAATCTTATGAGGATACTAAACAAACGTGAAATTTGATATTCATATTACTACAGCAAAGCCTATATTTTAAGAAAAGGACAAATGTTTTCATATTAAGTATTATGCTTCAACTTGATACTTAATCAAAACTTATGCAGATATTATACTTCATAATGTTTAATTTGAAAAATATGCAAATCTTCCTCTTGGTTAAAATGAAATTCGATCAAGGGGCGCTATGGTCGTAGTCAAATTCGACCTAAAATAAGTTTGACACAATAACTATTTGAATATCATTTTATTATGATTAAAAGCAAAATCAATTTATGATCATAAAATTGTCCCAATATTGTCAATAATGAAATCTTTGCGAAATTGTAATAAATGGGTTATCTTTACATGTTTTGGCTATCTTTTCATGCTCGTAATGAAATTGGTTATCTTTATAATGGATATCTTTTTTGGCATCATTTGAATTTGGATTATAAGACTATTGTAGAGCATACAAAATAAGGGGAGTAATAAATACAAATAAATCAAAAAGGATGAAAATCTTTGCAAATACCTAAAAGTTAAAGTTATGACTAAATTGACATCTATTGCAAAGCACTTATACCTTGGTATATCTATCTAAAGGGGAGCATCGTATAAAATTAAGGGGGAGAAGTAATATCAAATATTCAACATGGATATCTTTTTGAAATGACAAAGGGGGAGAAAAGAATATCAAAATAAAATATAATAACTGAGTTTCATAATGAAAAAGGCCAAGCACTTACTTGCAAAACAAGAATGGCTACAAAAGGTAATCTTCAGGTATGAAACTCATATGGTTTATATTTCCTTTATTTTGATTTTTGGAAATGTTTGTCATCTTCAAAAAGGGGGAGATTGTTGGCTAAATGGACATCTATAAATCCCTTTGTTTTGATTATGACAAACATTTCATTCTTATTGATCTAACGAGCTACTTGAGTGTGCAGGAACAAGGTGGATGACAAAAGAAACTAGGGAAATTCATATGCTTACATGTTTATGTTTTCATGCAATGTAATCGCTTTGTAAAAAACTTGTACAAATATATAATGTACAAGTACTTAGATTGCATGTAAATCAAGCGTTAGATTCTCCCTAGCTAAACACCACATTTAGATAAGTCATTCCCTTCAAATAGGATCACATTTGCACACTCATACATATAATTAGTGCCTAAATTGAAACATTGAAACAGGATCAATCTCGGTCGACAAACTCCTCGACCGAGACACTCTCGGTCGACAATCTTCTCGACCGAGAAAGATCCAAAGTAGCCGTTAGACACAACTGACAAGGTAGTTGGCAGTTGGAGATAGACGTTGCAAATCACTTGTTCCAGAGAGCCTGTCGGTCGACAAAAGTTCGACCGAGTAGGTGTCTCGGTCGACTATTCCTCGACCGAGATGGTCTCTGACAGCAATTGCAAAATTAATTAATTAGCCGTTGTTAAAGCAACAAACTTGTACCTAACGGCTAGTTAAGTACTTAGAAACCCCTAGAAGTTGTCTAGAACGTCCTTAAGCATCCTTAGGCCATTCCTATAAATAGGACAAGCCATAGGACACTAAAATATACTTGCTACACTTGAGAAATCCTTGAGCATACTTTGAGCAATCTGTTTGTGAGCAATTTGAGCTTTGTGACAATTGGCTACTTCCTTCCTTAGCTCATAATTCGTGTCCTATAGGCTAGTATCTCCTACCCACTGCAATCACAAGTCCATACACTTGGTTAGGAGATCTATACGCTTGATCTAGGCAAATCAAGCCTTGGGCTACAAAGGATAAGTTGTAATTTCTTGTTTCCTTTCTTGTTCTTTATTACCGTTTGTACTCTCCTTGCTACTCCTAGGTTGGAGGCTGCTGATTGGAGAGGGTGGAGTTCTTCTTGGCGAAGAAGGTGACTTTGAGCTACTTCAGAAGGCTGGTGCAACAGGACGTTACTTCTAGAGAGGAAGGCTACTTCAAGGGGGAGCTTGGAGTTACTTCAAGAAGGCTACCTCAAAGTTGGTGCACCTACTTCAAGTGAAGGATGTTCAAAGGGTGTAAAGGAAAGTATTGTATTTTGTATAAATCCTTGAGAAGGTAATAAAATAAATACTTTCAAAATCTCGGTTGGGTAAGCAACCGGGTAGTGGACTGACAACTTTAGTATTTGCTAAAGTTGGAACCACTCTAAACACTTGTCTCCTTCTTCTAATTTCAATTGTGGTTGTTTGAGCTCAATAAATTGTTAAAATTATTTAAAAACTCTATTCACCCCCCCTCTAGTGTTTTTCATAACCCAGGTCAGGGATGTTACAAGTTATAAACCCCTAACAAGGATTTTATCCCCGAAATCCCACGTAAAGGAAGACATATATTATTTATTCATCATATAATCAAGTCTCCACCTAACATCTTAATGTCATCGAGATGTCATAGAACTTTTGTCAACACAAAGTTCTTCCATACATGGTTATCATAGAATCTGTCATGCAGGACACATACTCCACTGTCTTTTTTTTTCATTAATTACTATAGAGTCAACTCTGTATCAGATAACACTTTTCTTAGTCAGAGAAACATTATACATACCTTATTTAATTCAAGTGTCAAACCTCATTGATTTGTCATCTTTCTCAACTTATAACTTTATGTGACATGATTCTTGATTCTGAGGAATTATTTTTAGCTTAATAAGCTTTTTTTCCATAATGATTTTACAATTTTTCCTTCAATTAGTACATTCTTGTCGATGTTATGTTTATGCAGAGCATAAACCCCTAACATGAGATGTTCATACTATTTTATGTAATTAGACTTATTTCACAGTTGGCCATTCCAGGTAACCAACATTAATCATCTTAATTAGGAGTTATGTTTTTACCTTACCATATCACCTGATACTTCTTGGATACCAGAATTTCTTACCTTGGTATCCATCACATGTGTCGAAAACACATCACATCCTCATCATCTCCATCTCTTTATTACCAAAGCTACATATGTAAAAGGATCTTTCTTTCATCTTTGGGACATTATTTATTACACATATCTTTGCTTTGGAACCAAAGTCCAAGACAAATTGATACTTTTCTAAGTATCCATCAATGGATTATTTCTAATCCATGCACATCAAGTGTCATAATACTCACTTGATTGCCATGTCCCTAAAAGGAGAGAACACAAAGAAACACATTCCTCTTATCACCTCGTCATCACCCAGGGTTGTTTATCAAAGAGAAGGGATTATCATCTCCTCTGATTATATCATGAACTTTCAACTGTTCATTAGTCATTTACTCTTGTTTCATCCTAGGTTCCTTGCTCTCAACATAGGAATTATAAGGATGATTACATGTTATCAGTTCTTTCTTTGTTATTGTCTAACATGTTCATCAACATTTTATGATTTTATCACATTTCCCATTTCTACATCATGGGAAAAGATCTTTACTATACACACAGGCTTTATCAGATAGGGATCATCTCCCTTGTCCTCATTCTTTTATCATGAGGATTATACTTTTCATTTCCTCATACATATAGATTAGTCTGAGATCATCTCAGATTTTATTTAATGCACTTAGTATGTGATGCAAATGTCCATACCATTTTTCTATTTTCATTATACTCACTAGATTGTCTCAGAATGACTACTTGATCAGAGCAATCAGAAAGATAACAATCTAAGAGTTCCATACTTTCCCTATCTCCAATAATTATATACGTGGCCAGGGTATACAAGTACTGAGATTAGGTAGTATGCACTTTATTTACTATCATGTTCCTTATTTTTCATATCCTCTAAAACATAGGACTTAACATTCCTAGATTTTCTTCAGGTATCACATATATATCTTATTCCCTTTTCACAAAGATAAGAGAAATTATAAAGCATTTAAAGAAATACTGAGTAAAATATAAGTCCTCATCTTTCTTATGTCCTCATATGACTAGTCAAAGAAAACTCAAAAACAACTGCTTTCTTATATATATAACACATAGAATTATGAAATGATATATCAGAATGAAACTGTTTCATTTGACTTGTCTCACCTCACAACTTTTTTACTGCCTAAGGCTAATTATTTTCATAGAATCTTACCATTTCCTGATGTTGACTTTGTGCTTTATTATTTAATACAGTTGATCCTTCCTGGAACGTTTGTCCACATCCTCAAGTGCCATTAGAAAATTGTTTCCTCTGATGACCTTGATGTCTCTGCCTCGGTGGTTGGGTTACCATTGTGTTTCCAACTGGACAATCCCTTGCTAGATGTCCTACCTATCTACACTGATAACAGGTTCTATTCTCTTGATATGGTCTGAAAGGTCCTTTACCCTTTATGGGTAGCCATTTCCCTAGTGTACTAGACACTGGTTGTATCGGGGGTACTAAAAACTTCCCCTTTTTGAAACCACTAATCCTCTGATCCTGAGTTTGGTTAGGCCTTTTCTTAATTCTTTCCTCATTATCCTTTTCTAGACAATCTCTTCTGATATGTCCAGGCTGCCTACACCCATAGAAAACCTTGATTTTGGGTTGTAACCTATTTCTTTTAACATTTTCTATTGCTTCGACATGCTGATGTTGATCAAGAATCCTATTGGAGTCTTAGACTTCATCATTGGGGGCTATTAATCTAGGTTGTATTGCTAATATATGGACCACTATACGCATCATTGCTGTCCTAACTTGCCCAACAGTGATGTCGAAAGGAGGATTGCTTATCATAGTTGGATCATCTTGGGGATTCTCAAGCAGTCGTTCTTCTCTTGTCTGGGTCCTTGCACCTTCTGTTGGTGCAAAAATACTACTTTCAGTAGCATGCCCTTCATGTGATCCAGCCATCTTCAAGCTTTACTTCTTCTCCTAAGAGCAGAAGTCACTATCAGATACACTGGAAGACACTAGAACAGACTCAATGACCTTAATCCTATGTCTCTGTAGACTCAGCGAACCTTAAGCTCTGATACCACTAATTTGTGATACACCGTTCGAACAAAACGTCATTAACTAAGCGGAAGCGATCATTAACAGTGGATTACTAAAAATCACTAAAAATTAAAACCTTTTGAAAAGAGATCTAATTCTAAGAAACTCTTAATAAAAAGAACCAAAGTATTATATGTACATTCTGGTCCACAAGTACATACCATGTACCATCTCTTCATGAGGATTACATACATCAATTGCTCTGTTAACCTACACATGAGCAACTCAAAACCACGAGGCATTCAATCCAAAATCTCAGATTGATTATAAAAAAACTATGTACTGACTCCAAGGACCTGAGAGTACAGAGACGACACATAAGACTCTCTATACAAAACATGATAGTCAGTATCTCAACCTGAGAAATTATTGATGTCCCTGATGCTACTGTCCTCCCCTTGTTGTATGGTTCCTGCCTCCTCGCCTGCGTCTACCTAAAAATGTTGGGTTCCACGGGGGTGAGACAATTGAAATTGTCCCAGCGAGAGATATAACTCTCCGCAATAAAACATTATTATTGCAGTTTTATAGAATAAAATTGAGTAGAAGAATCATATATATATTCAACAGCAGATAAATCAATGTCTAAACAGATTAGAGAAATATTCTTATTCAAAGCATTTCAGCTATAACTTGATAAAGCATCATGTCACTTATCTAATAAGAAAGGAAACATCAACCAATGATTTCAGCTATAATAGTTTGATCCCAAACGATCTTGAGATCGTTTGCCCTTAAACAGTCTTGAGATAGTTTGATCTCCAAACGGTCTTGAGACCATTTGGTCATCAAAATTAAAAATCGTTTGCTCATGATATTTATTGAGGTGTGTGCTAAGATGAAATCATCATCTTCAAGCTTCAAACCTTTAAAAATTACTGTGATTCTTATGGTGATTTCATCAACTAATCAAAAGGAATTTCAGGAAAGAAGAAAGATTCAACATATGAAGAAGAAGTGAAATCAATAATAACATTTAAGGATTCAAGTTATATAACCCACCTTCAAAGTTGAATTCAAGCTTCAAGATTCACGTATTTAATGGTGAATGAAGCTTTCTCAACCTCCCAAGGTCCGTCTTCAAGTATTTGAGTGAAAAGAATGGCTAAAGTTGAAGATTGAATGGAGAAAAGAAGAAAATAAGCATTGAATCTCGATTTCCACCATGAAATCAAGGTTGAAGATGATTAAGGAGCTCACCTACAGGTTGGGGTACGTTTTCCTGTTGCTCATAATCTCCCTTGTGTTCGGCCAAAGCAAGGAAAGAAAGAATAGTCAAAAAAGCCTTTCATGTGGGTGAAAGAATGGAGTGTATATAAGGGAAATTCAAAAAAGAGAAAGTGTTATAAAAATCCTTCAATTCCCTAAATTGGTGCCACTTATCCCCCTCACTTCCTTGCATACGAAGCCATCATCTTCCCCTTCGAAATCCTCTTCTTTTTCCACAAATTAAAAGAAAACAATTAAGCACCTTAATCAATATAATAATAATATCTAAAAATTAGTGGATATTACTTTTTTTTAACTAATGTGAGTGGGCTCTCCACTCACTTTAGATATTTTGGTGCCATTCAAGGAACAAGGACGTCCATACTTATATAAATTCAACCATCACATTTTTGTTTGAAGGGCACTTCCATTAATATATTTATTTTTGCATTAAATTGAATTAGGGTTTCAATTATGCTTAAATCTTGATTATTTTAATATCAAGATTCTCTCTCCCCCAAAGAGATTCAAATGAGATGCCCCTATGATTTCCTTGTTTCTAATTGATACCAAGAAATATTAGGAACTCTCTATAAGTGGTATTTTGCATATTGAACCCTAGGTTTTGGGTAAATTGCACATTACACCAAAACTAGGTTTTAATGCACAAACATTGCTTAATTAGCTCTTTCTTGGTGCTCAGGCTTCTACAAGCCATACCTCAGCATCATTCTCATTCTTACGATGCTATAAAACTTGTAGAACATTTATCATCTAACATTTGCAAGATAACCCCTTAAATTGGGTAAATTGCACTTTAGTTTCAAAACAAGCAAATATTATTTCAACATTATTCAAACAAGTTTAAACTTGGAATTTGGGCTTTCCACCAGCCACCGACTTGCATCATTCACTCTATAATGATGCTAGAACACATGAGGCATGTTCAACATATGACATATTGCAATATAACCCCTCATCTTGGGTAAATTGCACTTTGGTCCAAAACAAAGGAACATTGCTCAAACATCATTCAATCAGGACCAAACTTGGAACATACGTGTGTCACATGATAACAAAATACCTTAGAGGATTATATTAAAGTTCTAAGCAACTTATTTAGCCAAAACAAACAGTGTTACCCCATAACCCACGTCAGGGATTTTACTGGGTGTCCATGGACATGCAAGCCTTTATGGATAAGGAAGAAGTCAAGAACGAGGTGTCATGTTACTTTCCATGTGTCCAATGCTAAGGGTGCCTATGGACATGCAAACCTTTAAGGATAAGGAAGAAGTCAAGCATTAGGTGTCCATGGAGCTGTCCTTAGCGTAGGGATTTCATAGAAATGCAAGAGGACAGCTCATAGAGGATTCTTGAATATCAAATGTCAATTTATGGACACTTATAGGCCATCCCAACAGACCTCCAGTCAAAGAAATAACTCCATTGGTTGATAGCTTCTAAACATAAGCTCATTTATAAAGAGACTAATCCCTAAAATGCCCTTGGAAAGAAACACCTTCAAACCAAGGTGCCACTAGGTGCCCCATGGTTCACAAAATCAAGAATGGTAAGGGAATATATAAAGATTATAATGCATATGACAATTTTCAAAGAAAACCTCCCGATTGGGTAAATTGTAGAAAAGTCTAGAATGTACCTAAAATTGCATAACTTGCACAACCAACATCAAAATTGGACCAAACTTCATACACAAGTTATCTCTGATGTGTTGAATATGAATTTGCCATTATTTCTATATTTTTAAGTTATATAATCACATTATTCATCACTTATGCCTTTTACTCATTTTCTCTCTCCTAAACTTATCCTAATATTTCAAGGTGGTCCAAATTAGATGAAATTTGACATGTAGGCTAATTTTGATATGTAGATTATGATTTTGAAGTTTGTTTCCACTTTTCAGACTTCTTTTTATGAGATATGTCATACGACCCATTAACGGCCCATTGCCTAAATTATTCATCAAATTACGTTCCTTATTATCATATTAATACCAAAATGAGTTATGTTGCATATTTGATGTATCCATTATTAACCTAAGACTAATGTGAAAACATTAGGCTACATTATGGTGATAATTTCTGCTTGATCCTAGATGGGTGATTAGATGCTCTAGAGGGGGGTGAATAGAGCTGAATGCACTTAAACAAAATTCATTAAACCTTCAAGATATATCACAAGATAAGGTTGCTAAATAGGAAATTTGTGTGCAACTAAAACATGCATAGAAAGGATGAAAGAGAGATTGAAAAAACACAAGAGGACAAGCTATTTAGAGTGGTTCCTCACTTCAAACTAGAAGTGAGTTAGTCCACTTACCCAGAGAGGTTAGCCTCTAGGATTTCCTAACCATTGCATTCTTATATTCATTCATAAGACTTACAATACATGACCAACCAAAGGACTTACCTATCGAATACAAAGAGTCTTCAACCTTATCAAGGACTTACCCACTTTGCAAGAGTCTTCTGCCTTCTTCCAAGGACTTACCTACTCTTGCACAAGTCTTCAACCTTCAAGGAATTACCCACTCTTCTTGGATCTTCTGCCTTTGACTTCACCTTCACTCAGAAAAGCTTCCCCTAAGGACTTACCCACTTGAACAAGGAGTCTTCTGCCTTCACCAAGGGCTTACCCACTCTAGATCCAAGTCTTCAGCCTTGATCTTCCCCAAGGGACACCTTCCCTTATTCTTCTTCACCTCTCTTAACTAAGAGAGAGAACCTTCATCTTCATGGTTGAAATGAGAGATAGGAAGGTGGTGGAAGTGAGAGCCTCATAAGATATACATGTAGTACTAGCTCTCTTAAAAATCTCTTACTCACTCTAATGGATGTAGTAAGTAATTAAGCTTAGAGAGAGAGAGAGGAGGCTATATGAAGCACTCAATTATAGAATAGGAACATCACATAGAGTTTTGCATTGAATGCTAAACCTTGGAATGAAGCCCAAGGGGTCCTATTTATATCTGGGGATGCCTCTTAGCCTTTGGGAACACTTAAGAATGAAAATTAGCCATTTTGTGGCTTGCAATGGATGTATTTTCACTTGTTGCAACTCCAGAACGGCTAGAAGCACTTTTTTGCACTTTTCTGTACAGTGCAATCAGTCAAGTTTTGATAAGGGTAACTCGACCGATAGAGTAAAAGACAAAGCCGATATTCATACCATCGCTCACGTTTGTCCTGGGGAAACTCGACCGACCAATGAAAATTGAATTGGTCAGTTACTCCATCGGTCGAGTTATGTGTAGTGTAAACTCGACCGATCAAAAGTCATTTTCAAGATCCAATCAGGATCGGTCGAGTTTGCAACTCACAGAACTCGACCGATGAACAACTTCATGTGAATTTTGGAAAATGGATTTTGAGTGTTTAAACATTCGATCTAAGTGCTCCTAATTTTTTCTAAGCTTAATTACAAGTCATACAATCATTACAAGTGATTTTCAACATGATTATAATGGATTTTATCATATTACAAAAATGTGCACTTGTATTGACTTTGACTTGTCTTTTCTCCAATTTGATATGCGCAAGTTAGGGCATTTGGAGTGTGTCTATACCTAATCTGAAATCACTCAAGTAGAGACATTAGACACCAATATGTGGAATGGTTAGTCATCATCAATACACAAATTTAGTCATATTAGACGTGAGTCAACATTGACCTGATTGACCTTGAGTCAACAATTTCACGTATTATCTGAAAAACACTAGAGGGGGGTGAATAGGGTTTTATAATAATTTTAAAATAATTCAACCAAACAACCACAAAAATGTTAGAGAAGGAGACAAGACGTTTAGAGTGGTTCCACCATTAGCAAATACTAAGGGAGTTAGTCCACTACCCGGTTGTTCCCAACCGGGATTTTGAAAGCAATTGTATTTTATTACCTTGCAAAGATGTTACATAAGATACAACTACCTTCACAAACCTGTTGGATAGCCTTCACCCCAAAGTCATCTCACCAACCTTGAAGCAACCTTCACTTGAAGTAACTTCAAGCTCCCCCTTGAAGTAGCCTTCCTCCTTGAAGTAGCTTCCTATTGAGACCTTCTAGAAGTAGTCCAAAGTTTGTTGAGCTACCTTCTCCACCTGAAGAATATCCAAAAACCTCCTTTCCACAGCCTCCAACCTAGGAGTAGAAAAGGAGAACAAAATACAATAGAAGGAACAAGATTGGAAGAAAGAAACAATGTCACCAATTTAGTACAACGCTTTAATCCTATATCAAGCGTATTGATCTCCTATCCATTGTGGATGAATGTGGTAGTGTGGTGGCTAGGAGATACTAAACTATTGGAAACTAATATAGAACAGATTGCAAGTGTAGCTCAGCTTGTTACTCACAAAGGATGAATCTCAAGTGTAATTGTATGCATAAGTGATGCTTTGGGTGTCCTATAGCTTGTCATATTTATAGGAGTGGTTTGCTAATGATTGGGGACGTTTTAGACACCTTCTAGGGTGTTCTTAGTGCTCAACTAGACGTTATGTGTCCACTAATTACATTGCAATGGCTAGTTATTTAATGCTATAAAGTGCAATCCATAACCTTTCTCAATCGAGAAGTTTGTCGACCGAGAGTCTCTCGGTCGAGGAATTTGTTGACTAAGTGGGAGTCTGAGCCAATATATTATAAAGTTCGATTCCAACTCCCAACCACTTTTCTAATTCAATCTAATGGCTAGGAGGGTCTATTCTTGGTCGAGGACTTTGTCGACCAAGAGTGTCTCGGTCAAAGTTTTTGTCGACTGAGAATATCCTTGATTCAATGTATTCATTTACTAAGTGTGTGTATCAATGTGCCGTTGTGATACTATCTTGGGGGATAACCTATCTATGTGTTGTGAGTGGATAGGAAGATTTAAACACTTGATTTACACAATATCTAAGTACTTGTACATTATAAACGTGTACAAGTTTTTACATTGATTACAATCATGAAAATAAAGAAATTTTAGCAAATTGATCTTCCAAGTCTTTGCTATCCACCACGTTATATGCTTGTCCATGAAACACTCAAATAGCAAGTTAAAACCACAAGAAAGAAATGTTTGTCATCATCAAAATAAAGGGATTATAATAATGTCCAATTTAGCAAACAATCTCCCCCTTTTTGAAGATGACAAACATTTCCAAAATATAAATCAAGGAAATATAAAACATATGAGTTTCATACCTGAAGTTTACCTTTTGCAGCCATTCTCTTATTTGTGAATTGTGTGCATGTATGTCATGCCGAGAGATTATGAAACTCATTTTACTTTATGTTATTGATTTTATATTAGTTCTCCCCCTTTGTCATTTCAAAAAGATAACCAAGCTAAACATTAAGTATGACTTTTATTATTCCCCCTTAATTTTATGCTTTGATGCTCCCCCTTAACAAGATATTCAATTTTAAAAGCAAGGGATTAATATTAATGCAAACCACTTATTGTCAAACTTAGCCACAATTTATTTCTCAATCATTTGCAAAGGATGTTAAGCCTTCAAATTATATGAGTTCCTTTTACGTTCATGGCATATGTGTTTTGATTTCTCAATCATTTACAAGGGATGTTAAGCCCTGAAATGATATGAGATCCACTTAGGCTCATGATGGATATATGTATTGATTTCTCATCCATTTTATAAGGGATGTTTATCCCTGAAAATGATATGAGGTCCATTTAGGCTCATGATAATTCAATAATCCTAAGGTCATAGCTAGTTTAAAATTTTCTTTATGATGTTTACAAAGTTTTGTGAGCTCCTTCTTAATCTTATGATCAATATAGCTTTTGTGAGCTCCCCCTTAATCTTATAATCAAGATAATTTAAGGATTCTAAGGTCATAACTATCTTTAAAGTTTGATAATAACTCAGCCCTTTTATGAGAACTTTGCATTAATTATTTTTTTTAAATATAGTAAACAAGTTTTGAATCATACAAAGATTTAGTGCAAATAGATGATTTGATATTCAAATAAGCATTTTGTCAAGATTATTTTAGGTCAACCTTGACTTCGACCCGGGCGCCCCTCGGTCGAACTCTTTTTTGACCGAGAGGCAGTTCTGGAGATATCCAATACATGCATTTTCATAAGTTTATCCAATGAACCACTTGTAAATATGACTAGATCTTGTTATGTATGATCATTTTAGTTCTTCATTTTTTCTCATATAAGAACTTATGAGTGTTGAATGATCTAAGATAAAACCTTAATTTATGTGAGCAAGAATTATCTTGTCATAATTTCTTAGAATGCTCAAACCTTTAATTTTCTCAGAATATGGTGATGATTATATTTCAGCCAAGTTTCTTGTATGATTATGTCTTTACTTTTCACTTTCAATGTTGAGCAAATTCTCTTATGCCAATGGATTTTCCATTAATACTTTTCTTGAGTAAAATCAATCTTTTCCTCTTGTATGCTTCATAAATACAATTTAATCATGAAAAGTATAAAGTTTTGATGCTCATATATTCTTCCTTTTGATTAGGATCATTCAAATATTTAAAGTAATGTAGTATATAAAGTTCATTACATACTTAAGTTAATTGCAATTGAAGTATCTTGTTTTTATTGAACAATTCTGTTAGGGTTTCACTCGGTCGACAAAGTTCTTGACCGACTTTGTATCGGTCGACAACTTTCTCGACCAATAATGTTATTGTTTCTCCAGAAAATACAGATATAAGATAGAAACTTCTTTGGTTGACTATTGTCTCGATCGAAGAGTGTCTCAGTCGAAGATTTTGTCGACCGAGAATGTTTCTATATTATTTTTAGTATTTATTTTCAATTAAAAACATAGATTACTTTCAATAAAAAATTTACATAATTATGCAAATTAATGCTCAGTTTAGTTGAGATAAGACATTTGAATATCAAAGTAACATTTTAGGTCAAATCTCAACTAATTATATTCAAATCTCGAGGTTTTGGGAACCCAAACTAGATCAACATCCTTTTTCTTGTATGGGCAAGAGAATGAATAATGTCCAAGACGTAAACAATAATGGCAACATACTAAATCAATATCATTTCTCTTCTTGGCTAGATTGTTTTTAGGCACATATATAACTGTATTCCTGGGCACTTGTATCCTAGGATTTTGATAGGATTTACTTTTGGGCTTATAACCTAGTCATCTTCTTCCAATCTGACTAGAAGAATCTTTTAGGATCTTATCAAGAATACCATTATTTTTCAAGCTACTAATTTCCTTCTGTAATTTAGCAATTTCATCCATTCTCTTTTTAGCATCTGACTTTGATTGCTCTAGATTAGACAACAAACTATCTCTTTTTTTCAAAATAGCATCATAATATAACATCGTATATGGAGCATGTATATGGAGCATGTACGTCTTTTAAGCATTTACCTATATTGTGGTCAGTTTTAAACACCTGCAAAGAGAATGATGTATATATATAAGTAATAATATAAAAATAAGATTGATATATTTCATACTAACTAATGAGACTATATATAATACCTCATGTATGGTATTGATGTCCAATGGGGCATATCGGATAATCATCTGCATAAATCACATCACATAGTATGCGCATGCCCAACCGTTATCTTGTGTAGCACACTATAAATTGAAACATACAAAATATTAAAAAATACAACTAAGCACGGTTCACATAAATAATATATACATTGGAGTCGGGAACTTACTTTTACGTTCTCCCAAATTATTGGCTGGTTCTTTCTCCTTGGGACCTTTCCTCCAGCATTTTTGAATGCATCTAAACCCCTACATGTTAATGTAACATAGTAAATTGCATAATTAAAT
This sequence comes from Alisma plantago-aquatica, assembly GCA_963693085.1. NCBI lineage: Eukaryota > Viridiplantae > Streptophyta > Magnoliopsida > Alismatales > Alismataceae > Alisma > Alisma plantago-aquatica. The sequence goes on from OY856409.1 coordinate 1,594,225,998, forward strand.
AGTAATGTAATAACAGATGTTAACGGATATAAAAATGAAATATTTCTCACCAGAATAATGGCATTCTCATTGCGTGTCCAATTTTAGTGTTCAATGTACTCCCCGCTGGATCTAGATAATAAACATTGAACATCCCAGGGACAATAATTAGTAACTCCCAATGCCTACCGCTAGAGGTAAAAAGGTTAAAAATTAATAACTCAAAATGCACAATAAAAATGGAATTTTCTTAAGTCCAAATTATAAATAAAGTAAACTTACTTGACATTGAATGGAGCTATTATTATCGTCTTCTTTTGCTGACTGAAAATTGTAAAAGCATCTATACAGTATTGTTGAACATTATCAGGGTCTTTAGCTACCATACTAATCAATGATGGAATCAAAAATCCCACATGATCAAATGCAAATTGTTTGCATTGATCTTTGACTAAATAGCTGCAAAACATGTATTACATATGCATTAATATATAAGAAACCAGATCACCGGATCTTACACAAGGTATATGGATGTATAAACAAGATCTCACCTTATCCATGTCTCTATCATTGATGTATTCAGCCAATCATACATAAACAACTCAATAATATCTTATATAAATAAAGAGCTTTCGTATGATTGACCTGCATAATCCGCTTCTAAAGAAACAATTATAGGACAATGTATATTATGTGCCCGTAGACAACATGCCATTCCCTTAGAAGCAGGACCTAACGGGTATTTTAGGTCAGTTGGAACCCAACTTGGTAATGCAGGAAGTGGAGGTGGAGGCCTAGGTGCTCCGGGTGTCTTCTTTTTAACCTGTATATAGAATTTCAGATCAGTTGACCTCATATATACACATTAACAATCTAAAATAATGTAAATTTATCTTACAATTTCAGTAGTGTAGACGACATCTTCTTTGGGCCACAATATCACCCCGCCTTCTGCCTCAGCAAGTGTATCAATATCTGGGTGGGGATATGGCAATGTAGCTTCCCTCCAATTGAGTAATACACGTATCAGGCTCACACGAATGTAGCCCTGTGGCATCGGAGTCCCATGAAATGTTGCCCCAGGAAGGGACAGGTAAGCCTGCGCCTCTGCAACAACATAGTCTTGTATTTTTATGCGGCATGGATTCAATGTCTACAAATTTATGTAAAGAATATTATACATATATACATATCATCTTGAAAACATATCATCTTGAAAATACTAGCTACAATGTCATAAACAATACTTACAGTAGACGTGTTAGGTGGTGGGTCTACAGGATTACTCTCAGTCTATGCATCAGCAGAAGAGTGGGTCGCCATAGGCTGATTGGAAGCCTGAGATGCCTGCCACCGCACTATTTCTTCCTTGACCTTCTCAACAACTATATCATTGATCTTCTTAGCAACTATATCCTCGACTCTCTTATTCTCCTATACATGGATAAAAGAAACATTAGCTTCTTATTATTGAATTTCCTTTTGCAGTAACATTCTAAAAAAATAATAGGTTACCTCTTCTTGTGAAAGTCCCGCTCTAGGTTTGTGTTGGGATGGCCCAAAGAATGATTTGATGCCCACACCAGCGCATGCACCCCTAACACGTCCAGGATGCTCTGGGTTACCCAGAGCAACTGCCAATTCATCCCTTGTGCCCTGAGGGATGAACGTGCATTATTTCCTCTGCTCGTGCAGCTCCCGCTAATCACCATCAATAGAAATTGGTAAGTTAACACCACAAATAATCAATATTCAAATGATTGCTCTAAGAGTTGTATTTTACCATTTTTGCATCCGCCTCAGTAGTTGTGGGCTTCCTTATTTCTCCTTTCTTGTTTTGCCTCCCAACTATCCAAACATCATGGTGAGGCAGAGGTGTGCTACCTATAGTAGAGGACTCCTGAGTAGCAGCAGACTCCGCCTGTAGTCTTTGGCGAACGCTTGCATAGCCCTTTGGACCCATAGTGTGGTCATGCACATTCAGTGCACGCCTTGCTTTTTGTGCCTCATTGAGGGCCTAGTTAGTATGCACATTAATGATTTGGTTAGTAGCACTAAATTTTAATCTTGAATAGGTGAATACAACATATATTAATTAAATTGGGAGTGACGCCTAATACCTTGAATTCTTCATATTTTCTTGAAGCAAGAAATGTGTCCCAATCTTCTTTGTCCAAGAAGTTCCACTGTTCAAGGGCTGACTTCTTCTTCTTATCACCATCTTTTATGTATTCTCTGTTGAGATTTGTCCTATAGTTCCTTAACATCTTTCCACCGTGTTGCATCATGCTTTTACGATGCAGTTTCTCATCCAATGCAAACAGATTCTGTAAAAATAGAATTCTTATTAACTAGTATCCAAAAATAGAATTGCAAATAATAGAATTTGTAATCTACAAAATAGAATTGCAAATAATAATAACTCACACATAAATCCTTCCATATCAAATCTTTCTTCGCCTGAGGAACTTTATGCCAATTATCATACTTAACACCACAATGGCTTCGAGTGAAAACCCCAAGATAGTTTACAAAATTATTGCGGTTCACTCCAATTGCATTTCCTCCATTATCAAACTCCACAACCAATATGGATCCACTGCCACTTAGCGCTATTAACTTCTTCAACAGAGTGATGCCCCTTTTCTTGTTAAGTGTTTGGTGTTGCGCATCAAGTTCCTCCAGTGCTTCAGTGGGTACATGTGCATCATCAACCTAAAATTTGACAAAAATAAACACACTGAATTAGCACAATATAGAAATATGGGATATATGACATAACTAGAAGATAATGAATTTTATAGAAATACAGGATATGTTTTTAGAACTTACATTGGTATCATCGCCATGCTCATCATGGATAGCATGCTCATCATGGACTTCATGCTCATCATGGACACCATGCTCATCATGGTCATCCATCTGAAAATGTCATTAAAAAGGAAAACATTTAGCATATGAAGATAATGAAACATCAAATCTGAAAATGATATTGATATTAAAAAAGCAAACATTTAGCTTCAATAAAAAAATATAAACATGCATGCCTCTAAAATTGTGATCTTTTATCAATTAACAATCCTTCATTGTGATCTCCGCGCACATATAAGTCATCATTAGCTTCAATATTTTGTGGAGTTGGCAACAACAAAAGGGCATAAACAACCGACGCCAAAGACATGTTCTATAGTAGTGAAATTCAGGGCATAAACACATGTGATGTCATTATGATATATAATAAATGTGTACCACCTATCCCATCCTTGAACACCTAATCTTACTAGTAAGTGTATAATGTGTATTGGGTTTTCAAGAAAATTTCGGCAGCATTTCCCCGCTGTTCTCTAAGTACATATGTACTTAGAGAACAAATGGGGAAATGCTACTGAAATTTTCTCAAAAACCCAATACACATTATACACTTACATCCTAAGTGAGATTAGGTGTTCAAAAACAGTCCCAAACTGGGGACTATCCAAGATTTACTCCTAATGAGTAAATCTTGGACGGGTTTCTAGGCCAACAAACACAATAATAGATAGGTACATGTTAGGGTTTCATCACAATAATAGCTTTTGTCGCTCCATCTATTGTTAGCTTTCAACTTATACAATCTCAACACAGCGCTAAGCTTCGTAACCTTAGGAGGTACAATGAAGCCGGACTCCATACAAACAATATATAATTTAGTGATTGTTCATTCTAATTTATACCAATGTACAAGTAATATAAAGAACAATGATTGTTCACTTTCTAGGCCAAGAAACACATGTGATGTCATTCTTATATATAATAAATGTGTACCACCTATCCCATCCTTGAACACCTAATCTCACTAGTAAGTGTATAATGTGTATTGGGTTTTCAAGAAAATTTTGGCAGCATTTTCCCGTTGTTCTCTAAGTACATATGTACTTAGAGAACAAATGGGTAAATGCTACCGGAATTTTCTCGAAAACCCAATACACATTATACACTTACATCCTAAGTGATATTAGGTGTTCAAGAACAGTCCCAAACTGGGGACTATCCAAGATTTACTCCTAATGAGTAAATCTTGGACGGGTTTCTAGGCCAACAAACACAATAATAGATATGTAAATCATATCATTAAGAGCATGGTTTCATGTTAGGTCATCATATATAGGTCATAATAATCCACTAGAATGAGAAAAAAATGTCTCATGGTGTTAAAATAGCATAAGAGTATTAGATCTTGATTCTAGAGTGTACAAGACATAATAGTGACTACTGGTTTTGTGGGGTGATATCATTTCATAGGAATTATAGATTAAAATTTAACAAGTGTACAAGTTGCAATATCATTTTAATACTCTAAAGGTGACTAGGTCATAGCACATAAAAGATGGCATTACAAGGAAAGTAAGCAAACTAGATCAATTAACACTCATCTCAAGGGAACATTAGTTACTGAAGGGACCAGGAAAGAGTGCTTTTAATCACTAGGATCATACAAGTAGCAATGTTCATTAAGTCTATGTGATTAAAGATCAAGTAGTGTAATAAAATAGGGTTTACCTCTATTTGAGCCCAGTCAGGCGTCAGCAGGGAGAGAAGGTGAGACGGAGGGTAGGCGAGTAGGCAGGCAAGAAGGCAGGTGAGCAGGCGACAGGCAGGGAGACGGCGGGCAGCAGTAGATGATCAACTAATTCCTGAAACAATACATAAATAAATACAAATCAGTACATAAATAAACACAAATAAGTAAATAATTAATTTTAAAAAAAATACACCCAGCAGCATTGTGCCTTGGCGCAGCCCAAGCATCGCCCACGCATCCCAGAGGACTAACTAGGATGGGCGCCTGGGTTTGGGACCCTAGGTGAACGCCTGGCTTCCTAGGCACGCCTCAGTGTCGCCTGGGAAGGTCGGCAGGTACCTGGGCAGGCAGGTCAAGTAGGTCGGCGGCGAGGAAATGGCGGTGGTGGGCGGCGGCGAGCAAAGAACACTAGTGAGATCCAAGACCACCGGCGCAGGGCAGGCAGGCGTGGGGACTGCCGTTGCGACGACTAGGACCGGAGACGGCGGCGCACAAGCAGCAACGGCGGCGGGTGGGGGTTCAGTCGGGCGGCAGCAGCAGCGGGGGAGAATTCTCGCAATGAAACAGAAGAAAGGGGAAGAGTCGGGTGATCGCGGGTATTAAGTTCATCAAAAGCGTCGGTTGTCGACAAAATCGACACCTAAACATCTTCAATGTCGGTTGATCGTAAAAACTGATGTTCAATTGGATAATATTTGCCCTAAATTATTTGGCGGGAACCATTATCAGCGTCGGTTACCAAAGGATAACTGGCACTGTATGTGACACTTTTCGCGCAAATTCTCATCATACATAGGCGTCGATTTGTATCTAAAAAACTGACGTCGTATGTGACACTTTTTCTTTTTGCTCGAAATTTGGATTTTGCAGGCGATTTTAGGCGTCAGTTTGGTTTACCTAGCCGACGCTGAATACAAAGCGGTACCCGTGTCTGGCTGGTCTTCGAATATAGACATCAAACTTACTAAATATCTGATGTGGAATGTTATAGGCGGCGGTTTTTGTAAATAACTGTACCCAGAAAAGAGACATTGAATGCTATTCCTGTAGTAGTGATCAATGCTAGCAACTAATTTAGATAAATCAAAAAGGCTTACCTCTTCTTCTTCTTCATTTGTTGTAGCAATAAGGCACTCTACTTCTTCTTCTCCATCTTCACTATCATCACTTGAATCATCCCATGAAACATTGTAGGCTTTTTCTTTCATCTTGTGAGATGATTTCTTTCCCTTCTTAAGTTTGGGACAATCGCCTTTTAAGTGTCCCTTTTTGCCACAATCAAAACACCTGGAGGAAGAAACACTAGAAGTTTTGTTAGTTTTAAAACTTCTATACTGCTTACCGTTTACAATTAGAGTTTCTTCTTCACTATCTTCTTCACTTGTGTCATGACTAATCTTGGTTGATGCTTTGAATGCAATGTCCTTTTTTTCTCCTTCTTGTATTCAGCCACCAATCTTTCTTCTTCCTCCAAGGTTGCCTCATTTGCTTCTAAGTTACCAATGAGTTGTTCCATCCTCAGTTGAGAGAGGTCATTAGCTTCTTCAATTGCAGTCACCTTAGGCTTGTACTTGGGAGGAAGACATCTAAGAATCTTTGATACTTGATCCTCTTCACTAATGGCTTTACCTAATGCATTCAAACCATTAACAATAGAAGAAAACTTTGCATACATTTCACTAATAGACTCATTTGGTTCCATACAAAATTGTTCAAACTTTTGTTTAAACATACCAATTTTGGAATTCTTTACTTGAACAGTTCATTTTTAAGTAATAGAGAGTCTATGCCACATTTCATATGCAGTTTCACAATTTAATATTCTATTAAACTCACCTACGGAGATTGAACAATAAAGGATACTTACAGCTTTTGCATTCAATTGAGCTAGCTTTACCATATTTGCATCCCATGTAGCATACTCCGTTTGAGGAAGAGTGTAGGCATTTGAAACCATTCTCCAAAGTTCCCAACTTATCTCTTGAAAATATAATTTCATCCTCCTCTTCCAATAGGTGTAGTTGGTGCCATCAAATGGTTGAGGCCGAGCTACAAGTGTTCCTTCCAAGTTGAGGTTGTTTAGTACCCCATCACCCATTTTCTTCAAGACTTTGTTAGAGTTCCTTGAACCCTGCTCTGATACCAATTGAAAAACACTAGAGGGGGGTGAATAGGGTTTTATAATAATTTTAAACTAATTAAACCAAACAACTACAAAAATGTTGGAGAAGGAGATAAGACGTTTAGAGTGGTTCCACCCTTAGCAAATACTAAGGGAGTCAGTCCACTACCCGGTTGTTCCCAACTGGGATTTTGAAAGCAATTGTATTTTATTACCTCGCAAGGATGTTACATAAGATACAACTACCTTCACAAACCCTTTGTAAAAGCCTTCACCCCGAAGTCGCCTCACCAACCTTGAAGCAGCCTTCACTTGAAGTAACTTCAAGCTCCCCCTTGAAGTAGCTTCCCGTTGAGACCTTCTAGAAGTATTCCAAAGTCCTTCGATCTACCTTCTCCACCTGAAGAAGCTCCAACAACCTCCTTTCCATAGCCTCCACCCTAGGAGTAGCAAAGGATAATAAAATACGATAGAAGGAACAAGATTGGAAGAAAGAAACAATGTTACCAATTAAGTACAATGCTTCAATCCTATATCAAGTGTATTGATCTCCAATCCACTGTGGATGAATGTGGTAGTGTGGTGGCTAGGAGATACTAAGCTATAGGACACTAATGTAGAACAAATTGCAAGTGTAGCTCAGCTTGTTACTCACAAAGGATGAATCTCAAGTGTAATTGTATGCACAAGTGATGCTTTGGGTGTCCTAGAGGTTGTCCTATTTATAGAAGTGGTTTGCTAATGCTTGGGGACGTTCTAGACACCTTCTAGGGTGTTCTTAGTGCTCAAATAGCCGTTATGTGTCCACTAATTACATTGCAATGGCTAGTTGTTTAATGCTAAAAAGTGCAGTCCAGAAGCTTTCTCGGTCGAGAAGTTTGTCGACCGAGAGTCTCTCGGTCGAGGAATTTGTTGACCGAGTGGGAGTCTGAGTCAATATATTGTAACGCTCGATTACAACTCCCAACCACTTTTCTAACTCAGTCTAATGGCTAGGTGGGTCTATTATCGGTCGAGGACTTTGTCGACCGAGAGTGTCTCGGTCGAAGTTTTTGTCGACCGAGAATATCCCCGATTCAATGTATTCATTTACTAAGTTTGTGTATCAATGTGCAGTTGTGATACTATCTTGGGGGATGACCTATCTAAGTGTTGTGAGTGGATAGGAAGATCTAAACACTTGATTTACATGATATCTAATTACTTGTACATTATAAACTTGTACAAGTTTTTACATTGATTACAATCATGACAATAAAGTAATTTTAGCAAATTGATCTTCCAAGTCTTCACTATCCACCGCCTTATATTCTTGTCCCTGAAACACTCAAATAGCAAGTTAAAACCACAAGAAATAAATGTTTGTCATCATAAAAATAAAGGGAATATAATAATTTCCAATTTAGCCAACATTATCTCATTAGGATCATACTAAACATTTATTCAGGTCAAACTTTCAACCTTGTTTGGCTAAGTCCAAAATGTCAACTTCCAAGGTAGGGTCTGAGATCTAGTATGGTACAACACACCACTCCTTAAAGAGATTTCATCATGAAAATCAAAACATCCACATATAAGAAAACAACTTATTCACCACCCCTTAATGGATTCATCTTCTTAAGTCAAAACTATTCTTTAGGTACAAAAGGTTCAACTACACTTCCTTACATCCAACTACATAAGAATCATGCAAAAAAACATAACTTCTAAAGTCTAACTATGAACTATGGGTTAACTTACTGTTTTCCATTCGAAGTACAACTGCAACGGTCCTCAAATCTCATCATACACACATATCTAAGACACGACCGTAGTCGTTCTCCTACCAAGGTAAGACCACAGTCATCCTTCCAAACATTTAGAGTCATGATTTCAAGCACCTTGCATACTCAATAGTATGCACTCCGAGTTTCCTTTACGAATACTCATTTCACCATTTGACAAGTCCTGACACTCAGATGGATCTATAGCACAGGGCACTACATGATTAGGGTTACACTTGATTAGTTATTGCCAATTGAATGCCTTAAGGCTTCATCATACAAATGGGCATTCAAACACTAATTCATTTTTTTCAAGTGTATAAGCATTGCAACTTCAAAATATATAAAACGTTTGAGGTATGAATCTTAATCACATTACCATATGCTATCACTTTTTGCATCATAATGAACCATGTGTGTCATCATACCATTTCTTATCACAAGTTCTAGGGTTTCAACTCTTATTGGAACATGAAAAGGATTTAACTTCAATCAGGTCTCAAACATGTCCAAAGGTCATTAAGACCATCACATTAATCCTTGCAAGATCATCATATCATTCTAGGCCTTAAACAAGGCTCAAAAGATCATCAGCACATATGTATCCCATAGGTTTTAACATGGCAAGGCTCTATGATATTTGATTAGCACTACATTGAGGTTTCAACACAAGGAGAGTGTAATACATTATCGCATTAATCATTCAAGAGGTCTAATTATAACCAATCACTGTAATTTAGTCATATTAGAGTTGGTGTAACAAACTATGTTTCATTAAGGGTACGCATCCACTTCTTATGGTGATTTATCATATAAATTCATACGAGGGAAAAGGTAAGACTACAAATTAAAGGCATTGAATCATAAAATTCACATTCTTAGAAACCACTTATAATACTACAGAATTCATTCTAATCTATTGAATGTTAAAGCATCTGATCAAATTCATTGAATCAGGTTCATTATTCAAAATCATCAATTAGGGTATAGGTCCAACCATTAAATCCATTGAACTAAGAGATCATTGGCTTATGGAAGAATTGAAGCTACATTTAAGATCTTTATTCACCATATATTGTGGCGGCCTGATCCACCATCGTTTGTTACATCTTGGGTCACCATCAGTTGATAGGATCATCACTACTATCATATTTCACCATCAGATGATGACCTAATGTCACTATTAATTGATAGTATCAAAAGGGTACTTAGTGGTTGATCATTAAGCTTAAATTTAATCCAAAAACTAACCTAAGGGGTGTTCATTGGTAGTCACTATCAATTGACACCCTTGGTCATCACCACCGGTTGTCATGGTGCCACCATCGGGTGGTGTGGTAGTGAAGGAAAAAACTTGAAAACCCTAATTTGGGCCATCAGTTGTTAGGTGCTTAGCACCATCAAGTGAGATACCAACCAGCCCTAGTTCATCTTATACCTTAGGAAGTATGTACACCTATTTACAGGTTCATCAAGATCTGAAACAGAATAGGGAACATCATAAAAATTTGAAACCCTAGCAAGCATAGCTTCTATATGCATGGATCTTTATTTTTAAGCAAGAATATAAGCAAGCAAGCTTGGAATAAGCAATATAAGTGAAGAAGGTTATAAAACTTGCCACTACTGATAAGAATAGACTTCTAGCAATAAGGAACTCAAGCAAAGAAGGCAAGAAAACCCAAGTTTCAGATCTGAACTCGGCCTAGTAGGTACCCTTCTCCTCAAGGAAGAAAAACCCTAGAAGAAGAAGCAAGAAAGGTAGATTCTTGAGTTTTAGAGCAACTTCTACCATGGAAAAGAAAGGTTCCGACTTGGAGAGTGGTAGGAGAAAGAAGGACATAGAAATAAATGGAGGAAAGAATGAACTATTTACTCATTTAGGTCAGGATCACCAAGAAAAAGCTTTAGAAACCCTAAAAGGAAGCAAATCGTAACCCTAGATGCTTCTTCCAAGAAGATCACCTTCTTCTTCTACCTTAGACAGGTCCTCTACAGAAGAACAGAGAGAGAAAAGAGGTTCTTCACACGAGGAAAGTGGTAGAGAGTAAAAGTTTCATTTGGGGGCTTAAGGATGAGTATATAAAGCTTGGAGGATACGGTTGAGAAGAAGCATGAGGTGTACAACAAGCTCTCCATGTATCCATGGCTTAAAGCTTCCATGGGAAAGAAAGAAGCAAGTCCACCGACTTTTGGGGACTTCTGGGCCATCAATTGATGGTCTCCCAGGCCAACCATCACATGTTGGTCAAAGGTACCCATCGTGTGTTCATGGTTTAGGTCAATAGGTGGTTGAACCATTGGATGATCATGTCTCTAAGTGAACCATGGGTTCAAGTGAACCAAACCAGCATGAACCATCAACCTAGGGACATCTAGTGATGACTATCAGCTGTTCCACCGACTGTTGGCCACCGGCTGTTGCCCAAGCTAGTGGAGTCATCGGTTGATAGCCTTGAAGAAAGGCTCATCAATGGGGGGGGGGGTAAACCATGATCCAACAAAGAAAGGAATCTCCTCCAATCCAAGGTAAAATTGAGAACCTCATGGATCAAGAAGATCAAGAATGATAAGATAACATATAAGGAGCAAAATTTATGGGACAATTCTTAAAGAAAACCCCTCAATTGGGTAAATTATAAAAAAGCCCAAAATGTACATAAACCTGCATAACTTGCTCAAATAGTGTCCAAATTTGACCAAATTTAAAACTTAAGCTTGTCTTGTGATTCAAAAGAATATAAAAAAAATTAGACTAAGGTTATAAGAATTTAATTGTAGTAATTAAGCTTGTTCAACACATCCAGCAGTTTGCATAATTTGTTTGCCATGTAAAAAGCAAAAGAAAATGTAACGTCATTGTCTCTCAATTTGGAACCCGCCAACTATGCACTATAACGCAATCCTATTGGATCGTACCATGTTTCTATAGGATGCATCGTATAGAAAAGACGTCTCCGATGACGACGTGGGCATACCGAAGAATGTCGCACATGGAGCGAAAAGCCCAACCCCGTCTCTACTTATTTCGAACTAGTTAGATTGTCTAACGATGACGACGATGCTGGATTGATAACCACTCATTCAGCTGCAAAGCCGGCGCATGGATTAGCATATCCATTCACTTGGGGCCGTACAACATCCAAGCAACCACGTCAGTTAGTCAACAAACTAGATTGAAATTCACAAGCAGATTATGGTCTGGTTGAACTTCACAAGCAAGACAGCAAGTCAGTTTTGGATCAGGTTTCGTTGCTGCTGCAACCACATCCGTCATGGAAATTGAATTTCAACGAAAATGTCTGTCGAGTCCTCAACACGGAAACGAATAGAATGGTGTCGGATTTTTATCCTTAGAAATAGCAAAGTAACAACATCAGCGTGTTAATATCAACTTGATTACACGAGATCAGCTGTGCGCAAAATATTTCATAGCATAGCATAACGTGCACACGTTTTCCTTTCTTTTTCTTCAGTCAATTCCAGATTCACATACCATACAATTGTATTCGAAGCGCGATCCTTTTCATTCCCGATTTCTGTAGATGTTTCTCATCTGGATAGTTTGATGTCACTCTAAATGTAAGTATTGTTAATCTCAGTCTTCCCCACGTCACAACGCCTCCTCTCTGAATATCCCACTTTAGATCAATGTACTCATATAATAATATAAGGAAACTTTTACATGAAAATAGAAGACAAGCGGACAATAAGTTGAGCCGCTAGACTTTTTTGGAAGGTAAAAACAATCTTTTGAAACAGTACATCCATACACTTAGGTGTCATAACATTACTATTCATAACTTTTTGGACCTTCTTTAGAAGTTCCACAGCTTCTGATGCTAAGAATCCAAAAGTACCAAATTTAAAAAAGATGAAGATGTGTTGATTCTCAATACACACTTTCTCATACTTGACCGCTTTAGTGGAAGTAGCAAGTCCCATTGTAAATGTCTCACTCTTCAATCCCACCAGTGGAGAAACTCCTATCAAATCCACTCACAGATATTTTCCTCCGACCCATCTAAAAATCAAAATATCGACAGGTCTAAGTGTGGATCTCCCCTCTTGTAGATCAGTTAAAAAGTTCATATGTGCATCTTTCTTAGCAGCAACACCTGCACGTTAGAGTACATCAAATAGAATGTCTCTAACAAGATCGTGTTTGTACTTAAAACCTGGAAGCTTTAAACTGCATGCTCCTCAAAAGTGTCCAAGCACGCCTTATGACAAACTAGACATATCTCATCGGGTGGAAATAAAGGAATCATGAGACGATATTTGAGGATACTATGATACTCCACCAGAGACATGTGTAGATCAAGTCCATCAATATGAACAGTAAGGAGAAAATCTTAAGCATGATCAGCTTGAAGACACCCAAAAACCACCTTCTGTCTAACGGTCATGTCGAAATTAACCTTCATGTCCTTAATTATTTTTTAAAAAGAGCACTCGCCAAAGTATTTTGGGCCTTTGGGGGAACATCGTTTTTTCTAGAAAAACAACGAAGGTCGACTGAGGGAATCGTGACATGAAGACAATTTAGAGCATAATCAAAGTCTGAATCCATTCCATGAATCTCGCTATCTCGTAAGATGTGATCTTGAAGCACCCAAGATTGGGCCTTAGATGCCAAAAAAGTGTATGAGGAAGCCTCAACTACTGAATATAGTCCCAATCCACCAAGTTGAATGGGAAATGAAGCCACCCTCTATTGGAGGTCTCCATAAAAGGGATCTCAACAAACTACCATGTCTTCAATAGACCGCATAAGCCTTTGTCAAACAATAATGTTGCCTCCTCCATGTACATAGGTTGACAAGTCCTCAAGCCAAATAAAAGTTTTGCAATATTCATACATGATCGGAGTAAAAGAAGCTCACTCTGGGGATCACCCAACTGAGATAGAAGAAGCATCAACTTCACAGCCTTAGATTCCAGATTCACATACTATACACGTTGTCCTTTCATCAAACTAGACATATCTCATCAACTGGAAATAAAGGAATCATGAGACGATATCTGAGGATACTACGATACTCCAATGGTGACATGTGTAGATCAAGTCCATCGATAGGAATAGTAAGGCGAAAATCTTGATCATGATCAGTTTGAAGACACCCAAAAACTACCTTCTGTCTAACAATAATGTCAAACTTAACCTTCATGTCCTCAATTATTTTACTAAAAAGAGCACTCACTAAAGCATTTCGGGTCGTTGGGAGGACGGTGTCTTTTCTAGAAAAACAACTGAGGTCGAAGGAGGGAATCGTGACACGAAGACTGTCCATAGCATAATCAAAGTCTAAATCCATACTGTGAATCTCGCTATCTCACAAGATGTGATCTTAAAGCTCCCAAGATTGGGCCCTAGATGCCAAAAAAGGATACGAGGAAGCCTTAACTGCTTAATATAGTCCCAATCCACCAAGACGAATGGGTGATGAACCCACCCTCCATTAAAGGTCACCAAGAAAGGGATCTCCACAAACTACCATGTCTTCAATAGACCCGCATAAGCCTTTGTCAAACAATATTTTTTCCTCCTCCATGTGCATAGGTTGATAAGTCCTCAAGACAAATAAAAGTTTTGCAATATCCATACATGATTTGAGTAAAATAAGCTCACTCTGGGGATCACCCAACTGAGGTAGAAGATGCATCAACTTCACAGCCTTAGAAGCCCTCTCTATAGCCAAACCCTCAATAAAATTTCTATCCCTACTAATAGATCCTCCAAGTAACATCACCCCTAAGAAAGGTCTTTCAATATCCTCGGGAACAACTCTTTGTGAAGCTTCCTACCATCACATGTAGGCTAGAAAAACTCAATTTTATGAATATTTAAAACTAGACCCAAATCTGATCCACACCGCTGAATGATACCCAGAACCTTGGCCACCTCCTCTGTGTCCCCAATGAAAGTTCCATCATCAAGATACCACTCATGAAGAAGAAGTTTGCATTTATCCTTGATATGATGAAATGTAGAAGGTCAGTAGCCACGATAGACCCCTCTCCACACATAGCATCAAAGATGTGTTAGGCCCTCAAACCGTATGTACTACAAGAAGTTCCTTTAGGAAAAGACTTGATACACCCAAGAATAGTGTCAACCTCTACTACTAGAAAAGCTTCAAAAAAAGGAGAATTCGAAGGTGTAAGGAGGCGGGATCACCCCCTTCCTAAAATAAATTTGAAGAATTAATATCCATTCCAAACACACTCAAAGGTATGTTGGAATAGGTATAAATTTTCTAAATTTATTATAAATGGTATTCAAAACAACCAAAGTATAGCAGCAGAATAAAAATAATGACTATATTCAATTTTCACAAAAGATTACAAAAATACATCATAATATCCCATAAGGGTTTACATGTATGATACAACATAAGGATCTAAGTAGAGGGAAATCTAAACCATAACAACTTTGTCTCCAAGCTTTAACTTCTTAAGATGTATCCACATCATCATGCCATGTCCTCATTGTCCTCCACCTAGGGTTGGAAGCATACCCCAACAAGAAGAGAAAATAGATGACATCATCAAAGATTGGTATGTGCATACCAAATAGGAAATTGAGCAATATATGGAATAAAGGGCATCAAATATAAAAGGTTTCCCATTGAAAGGATAAGGACCACCCAAATGGGTATCAAGAGAAAAGGAATTGAAATCATATGATAACAAAAGAATACTTGCAATTAATAAAACATAAAGATTGTTCCACACAAGAACATGTAAAGAATTAGGGCACACACCCCATATCATCAATATGCATGCATGTGAGATAAACATAGCCCTAGAACAATATAAACACAAAGGCGGCCAAGTCTTATAAACTTGAAACTTGATAGGGAAAGGAATACTACCAATCTACCAAATATATAAAACATGGGCCAAGAATCACACATCTTGCCTAGAGTATGAGGTTCCTTTCCATCCCAAAAGAGTAGGAAATATCACATCTGCTCGACAGGAAATAACACATCTGCCATAAAAACCAATGCAATTACACTACTCTAGTGCTACTGAATCACATAGCATGTTAAATGTAGAGGCAATTAGAAATTATAGTCAGAATATATAAACTAGTCACCACATAAGTGACCAACATATACATCCACCTCATAAGTGGGCAAAAGATATCACATGTCATCTTTTATAGTTCCATCATGAACAAAGCATAAAATAAGGGTTCAAAAGAATATCCATGATCACATGATCAATATCAAATAAGTTAGTTCACATGAACCATGATTTTCAAAAGAAAAGACATTATGTATAGGCTAATGTCCATAGGACAAAGAAAATGAATAAGCATAGGTGAATTTCTCAACATAGAAGAATAGGGGATACATCATACATTAATAGAGGAAATAGAAATTACTCAATATATGAATAAATATGGGATGCAATCATACCTCAACTTCAGAGTCAAAAAAATCCAAGTCAAACTTAGGCCTCCAAAGAACCTCTAGGGAAGGTGGAAAGAACCAATAAGTAAGGTTCCCAAGCATAGAGAGGTTGGTTTCTCCAACAAAGCTCCTATCTCGAGCAAGAAGCGTGTTCGTCACTTTAGAGGTGAAAAATCCTAACAAAAGAACATGGAGATGAGGTGTTTATGGGTTCTTGGTGGGGTTTCACCATGGTAGAATAGGGTTCTGACCTGGAGGAAGGTGGAAGGAAGACTAAAAACATGAAAATAGGGAAGGAAAGGAGGATACTTACTAGTTTTGGTCAAAATCACCAAGGAGGAGCTTAAGAAACCCTAAATAGAGCAAATTTGGAACCCTAGCAGCCTTCTTCACCAAGGTAGGCACCTACTTTTACCTTGGGATATAACCTTCATGGCAAAGCAGAGTAGGAGATATTTTCTAAGCTAGTGGAAATAAAGAAGAGCAAGAGTTTTTGATTTTGGAGTTGGGAAGGGGTAGATATGGCTATATAAAGAAAGAGGTCAAGCATGAGGTGTCTGTGAGACATTCCATATGTCATGTATAAGGGTGTCCATGGACATGCAAACCTTTATGGATAAGGAAGAAGTCAAGAACGAGGTGTCATGTTAATTTCCATGTGTCCAATGCTATGGGTGCCTATGGACATGCAAACCTTTATGGATAAGGAAGAAGTCAAGCCTTAGGGGTCCATGGAGTTGTCCATGTGTCCTAAGCCTAGAGATTTCATGGCCATGCAAGAGGACAGCTCATAGAGGATTCTTGAATATCAAATGTCAGTTTATGGAAACTTATAGGCCATCCCAACAGACCGCCAGTCAAAGAAATAACTCCATTGGTTGATAGCTTGTAAAGATAAGCTCATTTATAAAGAGAGTAATCCCTAAAATGCCAATGGAAAGAAACACCTTCATCCCAAGGTGCCACTAGGTGCCCCATGGTTCAAAAAATCAAGAATGGTAATGGAATATATAAATATTATAATGCATACGACAATTTGCAAAGAAAACCTCCTTTTTGGGTAAATTGCATAAAAGTCCAGAATGTACCTAAAATTGCAAAACTTGCACAAACAACATCCAAATTGGACCAAACTTCAAACACAAGTTATGTATGATGTGTTGAATCTGAATTTGCCATTATTTCCATATTTTGAATTTATATAATCACATTATTCATCACTTATTCCTTTTACTCATTTTCTCTCTCCTAAACTTATCCTAATATTTCAAAGTTGTCCAAATTAGATGAAATTTGACATGTAGGCTAATTTTGATATGTAGATTATGATTTTGAAGTTTGTTTCCACTTTTCAGACTTCTTTTTATGAGATATGGCATACGGCCCATTAACGGCCCATTGCCTAAATTATTCATCAAATTACGTTCGTTATCTTCATATTAATACCAAAATGATTTATGTTGCATATTTTATGTATCCATTATTAACCTAAGACTAATGTGAAAACATTAGGCTACATTAGGGTGATAATTTATATTGGATTCTAGATGGGTGATTAGATGCTCTAGAGCGGGGTGAATAGAGATGAATGCACTTAAAAAAAATTCATTAAACCTTCAAGATATATCACAAGATAAGGTTGCTAAATAGGAAATTTATGTGCAACTAAAACATGCATAGAAAGGATGAGAGAGATTGAAAAAACACAAGAGGACAAGCTATTTAGAGTGGTTCCTCACTTCAAACTAGAAGTGAGTCAGTCCACTTACCTAGAGAGGTGAGCCTCTAGGATTTCCTAACCATTGCATTCTTATATTCATTCATAAGACTTACAATACATGACCAACCAAAGGACTTAGCTATCCAATACAAAGAGTCTTCAACCTTACCAAGGACTTACCCACTTTGCAAGAGTCTTCCGCCTTCTTCCAAGGACTTACCTACTCTTGCACAAGTCTTCAACCTTCAAGGAATTACCCACTCTTCTTGGATCTTCCGCCTTTGACTTCACCTTCACTCGGAAAAGATTCCACCAAGGACTTACCCACTTGAGCAAGGAGTCTTCTGCCTTCACCAAGGGCTTACCCACTCTAGCTCCAAGTCTTCAGCCTTGATCTTCACCAAGGGATGCCTTCCCTTTTTCTTCTTCACCTCTCTTAGCTAAGAGAGAGAACTGTCATCTTCATGGTTGAAATGAGAGATCGGAAGGTGGTGAAAGTGAGAGCCTCACAAGATATACATGTAGGACTAGCTCTCTTATAGATCTCCTACTCTCTTTAATGGATGTAGCAAGTGATTAAGCTTAGAGAGAGAGAGAGGAGGTTGTAGGAAGCACTCAACTATAGAATAGGAACCTCACATAGAGTTTTGCATTGAATGCTCAACCTTGGAATGAAGCCCAAGGGGTCCTAATCATAATTGGGGATGCCTCTTAGCCTTTGGGAACACTTAAGAATGAAAACTAGCCGTTTTGTGTCTTGCAACGAATATATTTTCACTTGTTGCAACTCCATTACGGCTAGAAGCACTTTTCTACACTTTTCCGTACAGTGTAATCAGTCGAGTTTCGATAAGGGTAACTCGACCGATAGAGTAAAAGACAAAGCTGATATTCAGACCATCGGTCGAGTTTGTCCTGGGGAAACTCGACCGACCAATGAAAATTGAATTGGTCAGTTACTCCATCGGTCGAGTTCTGTGTAGTGTAAACTCGACCGATCAAAAGTCATTTTCAAGATCCAATCAGGATCGATCGAGTTTACAACTCACAAAACTCGACCGATGAACAGCCTGATGTGAATTTTGGAAAATGGCTTTTGAGTGTTTAAACATTCGATCTAAGTGCTCCTAATTTTTTCTAAGATTAATTACAAGTCATACAATCATTACAAGTGATTTACAACATGATTCTAATGGATTTACATCATATTACAAAAACATGCACTTGTATTGACTTTGACTTGTCTTTTCTCCAATTTGATATGCGCAAGTTAGGGCTTTTGGAGTGTGTCTATACCTAATCTGAAATCACTCAAGTAGAGACATTAGACACCAATATGTGGAATGGTTAGTCATCATCAAAATATAGATTTAGTCAATTTGGACGTGAGTCAACATTGACCTAATTGACCTTGAGTCAACAATTTCATGTATTATCTGAAAAATACTAGAGGGGGTGAATAGGGTTTTATAATAATTTTAAAATAATTTGACCAAACAACCACAAAA
Organism: Alisma plantago-aquatica; assembly: GCA_963693085.1. Taxonomy (NCBI): domain Eukaryota; kingdom Viridiplantae; phylum Streptophyta; class Magnoliopsida; order Alismatales; family Alismataceae; genus Alisma; species Alisma plantago-aquatica. The sequence continues at coordinate 1,594,245,075 of OY856409.1, forward strand.
ATGTTGGAGAAGGAGACAAGACGTTTAGAGTGGTTCCACCCTTAGCAAATACTAAGGGAGACAGTCCACTACCCAGTTGTTACATAAGATACAACTACCTTCACAAACCCTTTGGACAGCCTTCACCCCTAAGTCATCTCACCAACCTTGAAGCAGCCTTCACTTGAAGTAACTTCAAGCTCCCCCTTGAAGTAGCCTTCCTCCTTGAAGTAGCTTCCCGTTGAGTCAGTCCACTAACCGGTTGTTCCCAACCGGGATTTTGAAAGAAATTGTATTTTACTACCTTGCAAGGATGTTACATAAGATACAACTACCTTCACAAACCCTTTGGACAGCCTTCACCCCGAAGTCATCTCACCAACCTTGAAGCAGCCTTCACTTGAAGTAACTTCAAGCTCCCCCTTGAAGTAGCCTTCCTCCTTGAAGTAGCTTCCCGTTGAGATCTTCTAGAAGTAGTCCAAAGTCCACTGAGCTACATTCTCCGCCTGAAGAAGCTCCAACAACCTCCTTTCTACAGCCTCCAACCTAAGAGTAGAAAAGGAGAACAAAATACAATAGAAGGAACAAGATTGGAAGAAAGAGACAATGTTACCAATTAAGTATAGCGCTTTAATCCTATATCAAGCGTACTGATCTCCTATCCATTGTGGATGAACGTGGTAGTGTGGTGGCTAGGAGATACTAAGCTATAGGACACTAATGTAGAACAGATTGCAAGTGTAGCTTAGCTTGTTACTCACAAAGGATGAATCTCAAGTGTAATTGTATGCACAAGTGATGCTTTGGGTGTCCTATTGCTTGTCCTATTTATAGGAGTGGTTTGCTAATGCTTGGGGACCTTCTAGACTCCTTCTAGGGTGTTCTTTGTGCTCAACTAGCCATTATGTGTCCACTATTTACATTGCAACGGCTAGTTGTTTAATGCTAAAAAGTGCAGTCCAGAACCTTTCTCGATCGAGAAGTTTGTCGATCGAGAGTCTCTCGGTCAAGGGATTTGTCGACCGAGTGGGAGTCTGAGTCAATATATTGCAACATTCAATTCCAACTCCCAACCACTTTTCTAACTCAGTCTAATGTCTATGAGGGTCTATTCTCAGTCGAGGACTTTGTCGACCGAGAGTGTCTCGGTCGAAGTTTTTGTCGACTGAGAATATCCCTGATTCAATGCATTCATTTACTAAGTGTGTGTATCAATGTGCAGTTGTGATACTATATTGGGGGATGACCTATCTAAGTGTTGTGAGTGGATAGGAAGATCTAAACACTTGATTTACATGATATCTAAGTACTTGTACATTATAAACTTGTACAAGTTTTTACATTGATTACAATCATGAAAATAAAGCAATTTTAGCAAATTGATCTTCCAAGTCTTTGCTATCCACCACCTTATATGCTTGTCCCTAAAACACTCAAATAGCAAGTTAAAACCACAAGAAAGAAATTTTTGTCATCATTAATATAAAGGGATTATAATAATGTCCAATTTATCCAACAATCTCCCCCTTTTTGACGATGACAAACATTTCCAAAAGATAAATCAAGGAAATATAAAACATATGAGTTTCATACCTAAAGTTTACCTTTTGCAGCCATTCTCTTGTTTGTGAATTGTGTGCAAGTATGTGCTAGCTGAGAGATTATGAAATGCATTTTACTTTATGTTATTGATTTTATATTATTTCTCCCCCTTTGTCATTTAAAAAAGATAACCAAGCTAAACATTAAGTATGACTTTTATTATTCCCCCTTAATTTTATGCTTTGTTGCTGCCCCTTAATAAGATATTCAGTTTTAAAAGCAAGGGATTAATATTAATGCAAACCACTTATTGTCAAACTTAGCCACAATTTATTTCTCAATCATTTGCAAAGGATGTTAAGCATTCAAATGATATGAGATCCTTTTACGTTCATGGAATATGTGTTTTAATTTCTCAATCATTTACAAGGGATGTTAAGCCCTGAAATGATATGAGATCCACTTAGGCTCATGATGGATATATGTATTAATTTCTCATCCATTTTATAAGGGATGTTAATTCTTGAAAATGATATGAGGTCCATTTAGGCTCATGATAATTCAATAATCCTAAGGCCATAGCTAGTTTAAAATTTTCTTTATGATGTTTACAAAGTTTTGTGAGCTCCTTCTTAATCTTATGATCAATATAGCTTTTGTGAGCTCCCCCTTAATCTTATAATCAAGATAATTTAAGGATTCTAAGGTCATAACTATCATTAAAGTTTGATAATAACTCAGCCCTTTTATGAGAACTTTGCATTAATTATTTTTTTTAAATATAGTAAACAAGTTTTGAATCATATAAAGATTTAGTGCAAAGAGATGATTTGATATTCAAATAAGCATTTTGTCAAGCTTATTCTAGGTCGACCTTGACTACGACCTGGGCGCCCCTCGGTCGAACTCTTTTTTGACCAAGAGGCACTTCTGGAGATATCCAATACATGCATTTTCATAAGTTTATCCAATGAACCACTTCTAGAATATGACTAGATCTTGTTTTGTATGATCATTTTAGTTCTTCATTTTTCTCATATATGAACTTATGAGTGTTGAATGATCTAAGATAAAACCTTAATTTATGTGAGAAAGATTTATCTTGTCATAATTTCTTAGAATGCTCAAACCTTTAATTTTCTCACAATATGGTGATGATTATATTTTACCCAAGTTTCTTGTATGATTATTTCTTTACTTTTCACTTTCAATGTTGAGTAAATTCTCTTATGACAATGGATTTTCCATTAATACTTTTCTTGAGTAAAATCAATCTCTTCCTCTTGTATGCTTGATAAATACAATTTAATCATGAAAAGTATAACGTTTTAATGCTCATATATTCTTCCTTTTGATTAGGATCATTCAAATATTTAAAGCAATGTAGTATATAAAGTTCATTACAAACTTAAGTTAATTGCAATTGAAGTATCTTGTTTTTATTGAACAATTCTGTCAAAGTTTCACTTGGTCGACAAAGTTCTCGACCGACATTGTATCGGTCGACAAATTTCTCGACCAATAATGTTATTGTTTCTCCAAAAAATACAGATATAAGATAGAATCTTCTTTGGTCGACTATTGTCTCGACCGAAGAGTGTCTCGGTCGAAGATTTTTTCGACCGAGAATATTTCTATACTAGTTTTAGTATTTATTTTCAAGTAAAAACATAGATTACTTTCAATACAATTTTTACATAATTATGCAAACTAATGCTCAGTTTAGTTGAGATAAGACATTTGAATATCAGAGTAACATTTTAGGTCAAATCTCAACTAATTATATTCAAATCTCTAGGTTTTGGGAACCCAAACTAGATCAACATCCTTTTTCTTGTATGGGCAAGAGAATTAATAATGTCTAAGACGTAAATAGTAATGGCAACATACTAAATCAATCTCATTTCTCTTCTTGACTAGATTGTCTTTAGGCACATATATAATTGTATTCTTGGGCACTTGTGTGCTTCTAGGTTTTTGATAGGATTTACTTTTTGGCTTATAACCTAGTCCTCTTCTTCCAATCTGACTAGAAGAATCTTTTAGGATCTTATCAAGAATACCATTATTTTTCAAGCTACTAATTTCCTTTTGTAATTAGCAATTTCATCCATTATCTTTTTAGCATCTAATTTTGATTGATCTAGATTAGACAACAAACTATCTCTTTTTTTCAAAATAGCATCATAATCTAAATGAGTACACAAGATAGGTTGGGTTTGAAAATCATTCAATTTTGTAAGTAGTTCAACCTTTTCTTGAGAAAGAAAATTATGGTTTGTTTCTAAAGTAAGCAGCTTCATATTACAATCATTGAAAGATGATTTCACGATAGAATTTTCAGAAATAAGACTTTTCTTTTCAAACGCAAGATTATTCAATTTAGCATACAACTCCTCATTAGTTTTAGTAACTCTTTTTAGTTTCTTTTTGCAATCAATATATTTATCATGCAACTCATCAATGCTAGAAACTAACTCTTCTTTAGATAAATCAAAAATGCTTACATCTTCTTCTTCTTCATTTGTTGTAGCAATATGGCACTCTACTTCTTCTCCATCTTCACTATCATCACTTGAATCATCCCATGCAACTTTGTAGGCTTTTTCTTTCATCTTGTGAGATGATTTCTTTCCCTTTTTAAGATCGGGACAATCGCCTTTTAAGTGTCCCTTTTTGCCACATTCAAAACACCTAGAGGGAGAAACACTAGAAGTTTTGTTAGTTTTAAAACTTCTATACTGCTTACCATTTAAAATTAGAGTTTCTTCTTCACTATCTTCTTCACTTGTGTCATGACTAATTTTTGTTGATGCTTTGAATGCAATGTCCTTTTTTTCTCCTTCTTGTGTTCAATCACCAATTTTTCTTCTTCCTCCAAGGTTTCCACATGTGCTTCTAAGTTACCAATGAGTTGTTCCATCCTTAGTTGAGTGAGTTCATTAGCTTCTTCAATTGTAGTCACCTTAGGCTTGTACTTGGGAGGAAGACATATAAGAATCTTTGATACTTGATCCTCTTCACTAATGGCTTTACCTAATGCATTCACACCGTTAACAATAGAAGAAAACTTGGCATACATTTCACTAATAGTCTCATTTGGTTCCATACAAAACTGTTCAAACTTTTGTTTAAGCATACCAATTTTGGAATTCTTTACTTGAACAATTCCTTTGTAAGTAATAGAGAGTCTATGCCATATTTCATATGCAGTTTCACAATTTGATATTCTATTAAACTCACCTACAAAGATTAACAATAAAGGATACTTACAACTTTTGCATTCAATTGAGCTAGCTTTACCGTATTTGCATCCCATGTAGCATACTCCGTTTGAGGAAGAGTGTAGGCATTTGAAACCATTCTCCAAAGTTCCCAGCTTATTCCTTGAAAATAGAATTGCATCATCCTCTTCCAATAGGTGTAGTTGGTGCCATCAAATGATGGAGGCTGAGCTACAAATGTTCCTTCCAAGTTGTGGTTGTTTAGTACCCCATCACCCATTTTCTTCAAGACATTTTTAGAGTTCCTTACAGCCTGCTATGATACCAATGGAAAAACACTAGAGGGGGGTGAATAGGGTTTTATAATAATTTTAAAGTAATTCAACCAAACAACTACAAAACTGTTGGAGAAGGAGACAAGACATTTGGAGTGGTTCCACCCTTAGCAAATACTAAGGGAGTCAGTCTACTACTCGGTTGTTCCCAACTGGGATTTTGAAAGAAATTGTATTTTATTGCCTTGCAAGGATGTTACATAAGATACAACTACCTTCACAAACCCTTTGTAAAGCCTTCACCCTCAAGTCGCCTCACCAACCTTGAAGCATCCTTCACTTGAAGTAACTTCAAGCTCCCCCTTGAAGTAGCTTCCCGTTGAGACCTTCTAGAAGTATTTGAAAGTCCTTCGAGCTACATTATCCACCTGAAGAAGCTCCAACAACCTCCTTTCCATAGCCTCCACGCTAGCAGTAGCAAAGGAGAACAAAATGCAATAGAAGGAACAAGATTGGAAGAAGAAACAATGTTACCAATTAAGTACAATGCTTTAATCCTATATCAAGCGTATTGATCTCCTATCCACTGTGGATGAATGTGGTAGTGTGGTGGCTAGGAGATACTAAGCTATAGGACACTAATGTAGAACAGATTGCAAGTATAGCTCAGCTTGTTACTCACAAAGGATGAATCTCAAGTGTAATTGTATGCACAAGTGATGCTTTGGGTGTCCTAGAGCTTGTCCTTTTTATAGGAGTGGTTTGCTAATGCTTGGGGACGTTCTAGACACCTTCTAGGGTGTTCTTAGTGCTCAACTAGCCATTATGTGTCCACTAATTACATTGCAATGGCTATTTGTTTAATGCTAAAAAGTGTAGTCCAGAACCTTTCTCGGTCGAGAAGTTTGTCGACCGGGAGACTCGCGATTGAGGAATTTGTCGACCGAGTGGGAGTCTGAGTCAATATATTATAACCTTCGATTCCAACTCCCAACCACTTTTCTAACTCAGTCTAATGGCTAGGAGGGTCTATTCTCAGTCGAGGACTTTGTCGACCGAGAGTGTCTCGGTCGAAGTTTTTGTCCACCGAGAATATCCCTGATTCAATGTATTCATTTACTAAGTGTGTGTATCAATGTGCAGTTATGATACTATCTTAGGGGATGACCTATCTAAGTGGTGTGAGTGAATTGGAAGATCTAAACACTTTATTTACATGATATCTAAGTACTTGTACATTATAAAATTATACAAGTTTTTACATTGATTACAATCATGAAAATAAAGTAATTTTACAAATTGATCTTCCAAGTCTTCACTATCCACCACCTTATATTCTTTTCCCTGAAACACTCAAATAGCAAGTTAAAACCACAAGAAATAAATGTTTATCATCATCAAAATAAAGGGAATATAATAATGTCCAATTTATCCAAGATTATCTCATTAGGATCATACTAAACATCTATTTAGGTCAAACCTTCAACCTTGTTTGGCTAAGTCCAAAATGTCAACTTCTAGGGTAGGGTCCGAGATCTAGTATGTTACAACACACCACCCCTTAAAGGGGTTTCATCCTCGAAATTGAAACATCCACATATAAGAAAACAACTTATTCACCACCCCTTAATGGATTCATCTTCTTAAGTCAAAACTATTCTTTAGGTACGAAAGGTTCAACTACACTTCCTTACATCCAACTACATAAGCATCATGCAAAAAAAAACATAACTTGTAAAGTCTAACTATGAACTATGGGTTAACTTACTACTGTCCATCCTCAAACAAGTCTTTACACATGGGAAACTAGTTCAACATATTAGGGTCCCTAAACATAAGTCATATAGATGTCTAAGGCAACTATTGTCTAAAAGCATGCTATTTTGGACAATTCATATCAGCTCAGGCTAGCCCGGTATCATATGGATTCGAGAGTCCTCATAAACCAGGCTAGTGGTGCAGAGGAAATCTTGCCAGACCCCAAAACCGGGTACTTTCTAGACAACTTTTCTTTCAACTTCATGTCCTTGTAGCTGCCTAAAGGACAAGCTAAACAACCTCAAGTTACTATTGTTACTTATGCATCTTTTAGTTGTAAGTATTTTACAGATCTATTCATCATTATTCTAATATGAAACTATAGGATCCTAAATCAACCCTTCATCATCTATCGATCAAATCTAGGGCAAACATGTCACTTAAAGGTAAGGAAAGTATTCTAACTAGGGAGACAAAATTGAAATAGTCAGATTCCAACAAACATAGGCTCTGATACCATACTGTCAGGAGGTGGAATCACCCCCATACTAACGAAAATTGAAGAATTAACATCCATTCCAAACACACTCAAAGGTATGTTAAATTAGATATAAATTTTCCAAATTTATTATAAATGGTATTCAAAACAACCAAAGTATAGCAGCGGAATAAAAATAATGACTATATTCAATTTTCACAAAAGATTACAAAATTACAACATAATATCCCACAAGGGTTTACTTATATGATACAACATAAGGATCTAAGTCGAGGGAAATCTAAACCATAACAACTTTGTCTCCAAGCTTTAAATTCTTAAGATGTATCCACATCATCATGCCATGTCCTCACTATCCTCCACCTAGGGTTGGAAGCATACCCCAACAATAAGAAAAAATAGATGACATCATCAAAGGCTGGTATGTGCATACTAAATAGGAAATTGAGCAATATATGGAATAAAGGACATCAAATATAAAAGGCTTCCCATAGAAAGGATAAGGATCACCCAAATGGGTATTAAGAGAAAAAGAATTTAAACCATATGATAACAAAATAATACTTGCCATTAATTAAACATAAAGATTGTGCCACACAAGCACATGTAAATAATTAGGGCACACACCCCATATCATCAACCTGCATCCATGTGAGATAAACATAGCCCTAGAACAATATAAACACAAAGGTGGCCAAGTCTCATAAACTTGAAACCTGAAAGAGAAAGGAATACTACCAATCTCCCAAATATATAAAACACGGGCCAAGAATCACACATCTTTCCCTGGGTATGAGGTTTCTTTCCATCTCAAAAGAGTAGGAAATATCACATCTGCTCGTAAGGAAATAACATATCTGCCATAAAAACCAATGCAATTACACTACTCTAGTGCTACTGAATCGCATAGCATGTTAAATTTAGAGGCAAGTAGAATGTATAGTCAAAATATATAAACTAGTCACCACATAAGTGACCAACATATACATCCACCTTATAAGTGGGAAAAATACATCACATGTCATCTTTTAGAGTTCCATCATGAACAAAGCATAAGATATGAGTTTAAAAGAATATCCAAGAACACATGATCAATATAAAATAAGGTAGTTCACATGAAGATAATTTTCAAAAGAAAAGACATTGCGTATAGGACAAAGAGAATGAATAGGCATAGGTGAATTTATCAACATAGAAGAATAGGGGTTACATCATACATTAAGAGAGGAAATAGAAATTAATCAATATAGAAATAAATGTGGGATGTAATCATACCTCAACTTCTGATTCAAAATAGTACAAGTAAAACTTAGGCCTCCAAACAACCTCTAGGGAAGGTGGACAGGTCTAATAAGTAATGTTCCCAAGTTTAGATAGGTTGGTTTCTCAAACAAAGATCTTATCTTGAGCAAGAAGCACCTTCTCCACTTTAGAGGTGAAAAACCCTAACAAAAGAACATGGAGATGAGGTGTTTATGGGTTCCAGGGGGGTTCACCATGGAAGACTAGGGTTCCGACCTAGAGGAAGGTGTAAGGAAGACTAACAACATGAAAATAGGGAAGGAAAGGAGGATACTTACTAGTTTTGGTCAAAATCACCAAGGAGGAGCTTAAGAAACCCTAAATAGAGAAAATTTGGAACCCTAGGAGCCTTCTTCACCAAGGTAGGCACCTCCTTTCACCTTAGGACAGAACTTTCATGGAAAAATAGAGTAGGATTTATTCTCTAAGATAGAGGAAAGAAAGAAGAGCAAAAGTTTTCAAATTTGTAGTTGGGAAGGGGTAGATATGGCTATATAAAGAAAGAGGTCAAGTATGAGGTGTCTATGAGACTTTCCGTGTGTCATGTATAAGGGTGTCCATGGACATGCAAGCATTTATGGATAAGGAAGAAGTCAAGCATGAGGTGTCAAGTTACTTTCCATGTGTCCAATGCTATGGGTGCCTATGGACATGCAAACCTTTATGGATAAGGAAGAAGTCAAGCATGAGGTGTCCATGGAGCTTTCCATGTATCCTAAGCCTAGGGATTTCATGGCCATGCAAGAGGATAGCCCATAGAGGCTTCTTGAATATCAAATGTCGGTTTATGAACACTTATAGGCCACCCAAACCAATCTCTAATCAAAGAAATAACCCCATTGGTTGATAGCTTCTAAAGATAAGCTCATTTATAAAGAGAGTAATCACTAAAATTCCCTTGGAAAGAAACACCTTCAAAACAAGGTGCCACTAGATGCCCCATAGTTCAAAAACTCGACAATGGTAAGGTAATATATAAGGACTATAATGCATGTGACAATTTCCAAAGAAAACCTCCTAATTGGGTAAATTACAGAAAAGTCCAAAATGTACTTAAAATTGCATAACTTGCACAAATCACATCCAAATTGGACCAAACTTCATCCACAAGTTATATCTGATGTGTTAAATATGAATTTACCAATATTTCCATATTTTGAAATTATGTAATCACATTATTCATTACTTATGCCTTTTACTCATTTTCTCTCCTAAACTTATCCAAATATTTCAAGGTTGTCCAAATTAGATGAAATTTGACATGTAGGCTCATTTTGATATGTTGATTATGAATTTGAAGTTTGTTTCCACATTTGAGACTTCTTTTTATGAGATATGTCATACGGACCATTAACGGTCTATTGTCTAAATTATTCATCCAATTACGTTCCTTATCTTCATATTAATACCAAAATGAGTTATGTTGCATATTTTATGTATCCATTATTAAACTAAGACTAATGTGAAAACATTAGGCTACATTAGGGTGATAAATTCATGTATTATCTCATTAGTATCATAATAAACATCTATTTAGGTCTAACCTTCAACCTTGTTTGGCTAAGTCCAAAATGTCAACTTCCAGGGTAGCGTCTAAGATCTAGTATGCTACAACACACCACCCCTTAAAGGGATTTTGTCCTCAAAATCAAAACATCCACATATAAGAAAACAACTTATTCACCACCCCTTAATGGTTTCATCTTATTAAGTCAAAACTATTCTTTAGGTACAAAAGGTTCAACTACACTTCCTTACATCCAACTACATAAGCATCATGTAAAAAAAAACATAACTAGTAAACACTAACAGTGAACTATGGGTTAACTTGCTCTTGTCCATCCTCAAACAAGTCTTTACACCTGGGAAACTAGTTCAACATATTAGGGTCCCTAAAGATAAGTCATATAGATGTCTAAGGCTACTATTGTCTAAAAGCATGTTATTTTGGACAATTCATATCAGCTCAGCCCAGGCCGGTATCATATGAATTCAGGAGTCCTCGTAAACCAAGCTAGTGGTACAGAGGAAAATCTTGTCAGACCCTGAACCCTGGTCCTTTCTAGACACCTTTGCTTTCAACTTCATGTCCTAGTAGCTGCCTAAAGGCCAAGCTAAACAACCTCAAGTTACTATGGTTACTTATGCATCTTTTAGTTGTATTTTACAAATTTATTCAACGTTATTCTAATGTGAAACTATAGGATCCTAAATCAACCCTTCATCATCTATTAATCAACTCTAGGTCAAACATGTCACTTAAAGGTAAGGCAAGTATTCTAACTAGGGAGACAAAATTGAAATAGTCAGATTCCAACTACCATGGGCTCTGATACCATGTTGTAAGGAGGCGGGATCACCCCCTTACTAAAATAAATTTTGAAGAATTAACATCCATTCCAAACACACTCAAAGGTATGTTGGAATAGGTATAAATTTTCCAAGTTTATTATAAATGGTATTCAAAACAACCAAAGTACAACCGCGGAATAAAAATAATGACTATATTCAATTTTCATAAAAGCTTATAAAAGTACATCATAATATCCCATAAGGGTTTACATGTATGATACAACATAAGGATCTAAGTAGAGAGAAATCTTAAACATAATAACTTTGTCTCAAAGCTTTAACTTCTTAAGATGTATCCACATCATCATGTCATGTCCACATTGTCCTCCACCTAGGGTTGGAAGCATACCCCAACAAAAAGATAAAATAGATGACATCAGCAAATACGGGTATGTGCATACTAAATAGGAAATTGAGCAATATATGGAATAAAGGAAATCAAATATAAAAGGCTTCCCATAGAAAGGATAAGGACCACCCAAATAGGTATCAAGAGAAAAGCAATTGAAATCATATGAAAACAAAAGAATACTTTCCATTAATAAAACATAAAGATTGTGCCACACTAGCACATGTAAAGAATTAGGGCACACACCCCATATCATCAACCTGCATGCATTTGAGATAAACATAGCCCTAGAACAATATAAACACAAATGCGGCCAAGTCTCATAAACTTGAAACCTGATAGAGAAAGGAATACTGCCAATCTCCCAAATATATAAAACATGGTCTAAGAATCACACATCTTGCCCTGGGTATGAGGTTCCTTTCCATCCCAGAAGAGTAGGAAATATCACATCTGCTCGGCTGGAAATAACACATCTTCCATAAAAACAAATGTAATCACAGTACTCTAGTGCTACTGAATCACATGGCATGTTAAATGTAGAGGCAAGTAGAAAGTATAGTCAGAATATATAAACTAGTCACCACATAAGTGACCAACATATACATCCACCTCATAAGTAGGCAAAAGACATCACATGTCATCTTTTAGAGTTCCATCATGAACAAAGCATAAGATAAGAGTTCAAAAGAATATCCATGATCACATGATCAATATCAAATAAGGTAGTTCACATGAACCATGATTTTCAAAAGAAAATACATTGTGTATAGGCTAATGTCCATAGGAAAAAGAGAATGAATAAGCATCGGTGAATTTCTCAACAGAAAAGAATAGGGGATACATCATACATTAAGAGAGGAAATAGAAATTGCTCAATATAGAAATAAATGTGGGATGCAATCATACCTCAACTTCAGAGTCAAAATAATCCCAGTCAAACTTAGGCCTCCAAAGAACCTCTACGGAAGGTGGACAGGTCCAATAAGTAAGGTTTCCAATCTTAGAGAGGTTGGTTTCTCCAACAAAGCTCCTATCTCGAACAAGAAGCACCTTCTCCACTTTAGAGGTGAAAAACCCTAACAAAAGAACATGGAGATGAGGTGTTTATGGGTTCTAGGTGGGGTTTCACCATGGAAGACCAGGATTTTGACCTGGAGGAAGGTGGAAGGAAGACTAACAACATGAAAATAGGGAAGTAAAGGAGGATACTTACTTGTTTTGGTTGAAATCACCAAGGAGGAGCTTAAGAAACCCTAAATAGAGCAAATATGGAACCCTAGGATCCTTCTTCACCAAGGTAGGAACCTCCTTTTATCTTGGGATAGCACCTTCATGGAAAAAGAGAGTAGGAGTTATTCTATAAGCTAGAGGAAAGAAAGAAGAGAGATTTTTCAAAATTGGAGTTGGGAAGAGGTAGATATGGCTATATAAAGAAAGAGGTCAAGTATGAGGTGTCTATTAGACTTTCCATGTGTGATGTATAAGGGTGTCCATGGACATGCAAGCCTTTATGGATAAGAAAGAAGTCAAGAACGAGGTGTCAAGTTACTTTCCTTGTGTCTAATGCTAAGGGTGTCTATGGACATGCAGGCCTTTATGGACAAGGAAGAAGTCAAGCATGAGGTGTCCATGGAACTTTCCATGTGTCCTTAGCCTAGGGATTTCATGGCCATGCAAGAGGATAGCTCATAGAGGATTCTTGAATATCAAATGTCAGTTTATGGATACTTATAGGGCATCCCAACCGACCTCCATTCAAAGCAATAACCCCATTGGTTGATAGATTCTAAAGATAAGCTCATTTATATAGAGAGTAATTCCTAAAATGCCCTTGGAAAGAAACACCTTCAAACTAACGTGCCACTAGGTGCCCCATGGTTCAAAAACTCGAGAATGGTAAGGTAATATATAAGGATTATAACGCATGTGACAATTTCCAAAGAAAACCTCCTAATTGGGTAAATTGCAGAAAAGTCCAAAATGTACTTAAAATTGCATAACTTGCAAAAATCACATCCAAATTGGACCAAACTTCATCCACAAGTTATATCTGATGTGTTAAATATGAATTTACCAATATTTCCATATTTTGAAATTATGTAATCACATTATTCATTACTTATGCCTTTTACTCATTTTCTCTCTCCTAAACTTATCCTAATATTTTAAGGTGTCCAAATTAGATAAAATTTGACATGTAGGCTAATTTTGATATGTAGATTATGAATTTGAAGTTTTTTTACACTTTTGAGACTTCTTTTTATGAGATATGTCATACAGCCCATTAATGGCCCATTGTCTAAATTATTCATCCAATTACGTTCCTTATCTTCATATTAATAATAAAATGAGTTATGTTTCATATTTTATGTATCCATTATTAACCTAAGACTAATGTGAAAACATTAGGCTACATTACGGTGATAAATTCATGTATTATATCATTAGAATCATACTAAACATCTATTTAGGTCTAACCTTCAACCTTGTTTGGCTACGTCCAAAATGTCAACTTCCAGGGTAGGGTCTGAGATCTAGTATGTTACAGCACACCGCCCATTAAAGGGATTTTGTCCTTGAAATAAAAACATCCACATATAAAAAAAACTTATTCACCACCCCTTAATGGATTCATCTTCTTAAGTCAAAACTATTCTTTAGGTACAAAAAGTTCAACTACACTTCCTTACATACAACTACATAAGCATCATGCAAAAAACATAACTTGTAAAGACTAACTATGAACTATGGGTTAACTTACTCTTGTCCATCCTCAAACAAGTCTTTACACCTAGGAAACTAGTTCAACATATTAGGGTCCCTAAAGATAAGTCAAATAGATGTCTAAGGCAACTATTGTCTGAAAGCATGCTATTTCAGACAATTCATATCAGCTTAGGCCATGTTGGTATCATATGGATTCGAGAGTCCTTGTAAACCATGCTAGTGATGTGGAGGAAAATCTTTCCAGCCCCCAAACCCTGATCCATTCTATACACCTTTGCTTTCAACTTCATGCCCTAGTAGCTTCCTAAAGGCCAAGCTAAACAACCTCAAGTTACTATGGTTACTTATGCATCTTTTAGTTGTAAGTATTTTACGGATCTATTCATCATTATTCTAATGTGAAACTATAGGATCCTAAATCAAACCTTCATCATCTATTAATCAACTCTAGGGAAAAAATCTCACTTAAACGTAAGGCATGTATTCTAACTAGGGAGACAAAATTGAATTAGTCATATTCTAACTACCATGGGCTCTGATACCATGTTTAAGGAGGCGGGAACACCCCCTTACTAAAATTTTTTTGAAGAATTAACATCCATTCCAAACACACTCAAAGGTATGTTGGAATAGGTATAAATTTTCCAAATTTATTATAAATGGTATTCAAAACAACCAAAGTATAGAAGCGGGGTAAAAATAATGACTATATTCAATTTTCACAAAAGATTACAAAATTACATCATAATATCCCATTAGGGTTTACATGTATGATACAACATAAGGATCTAAGTCAGAGGGAAGTCTAAACCATAATAACTTTGTCTCCAAGATTTAACTTCTTAAGATGAATCCACATCATCATGCCATGTCCTCATTGTCCTCCACCTAGGGTTGGAGCATACCCTAGCAAAAAGAGAAATTTGATGACATCTGCAAAAGATTGGTATGTGCATACTAAATAGGAAATTGAGAAATATATGGAATAAAATACATCAAATATAAAAGGCTTCCCATAAAAAGGATGAGGACCACCCAAATGGGTATCAAGAGAAAAGGAATTGAAATCATATGATAACAAAAGAATACTTACCATTAGTAAAATATAAAGATTGTGCCACACAAGAACAAGTAGAGAATTAGGGCACACACCCCATATCATCAACCTGCATTCATGTGAGATAAACATAGCTCTAGAACAATATAAACACAAAGGAAGCCAAGTATCATAAACTTGAAACCTAATAGAGAAAGGAATATTGCCAATCTCCCAAATATATAAAACATGGGCCAAGAATCACACATCTTACCATGGGTATGAGGTTCCTTTCCATCCCAAAAGAGTAGGAAATATCACATCTGCTCGGCAGAAAATAACACATCTTTCATAAAAACCAATGAAATTGCACTACTCTAGTGCTACTAAATCACATAGCATGTAAAATGTAGAAGCAAGTAGAAAGTATAGTTAGAATATATAAACTAGTCACCAAATAAGTGACCAACGTATACATCCACCTCATAAGTGGGCAAAATACATCACATGTCATATTTTAGAGTTCCATCATGAACAAAGCATAAGATAAGAGTTCAAAAGAATATCCATGGTCACATGATCAATGTCAAATAAGGTAGTTCACATGAACCATAATTTTCAAAAGAAAAGACATTGTGTATAGGATAATGTCCATAGGAAAAAGAGAATGAATAAGCATAGGTGTTCTCAACCTAGAAGAATAGGGGATACATCATACATTAAGAGAGGAAATAGAAATTACTCAATATAGAAATAAATGTGGGATGCAATCATACCTCAACTTCAGAGTCAAAAAAGTCCAAGTCAATCTTAGGCCTCCAAAGAACCTCTAGGGAAGGTGGATAGGTCCAATAAGTAAGGTTCCCAATATTACAATGGTTGATTTCTCCAACAAAGCTCCTATCTCGAGCAAGAAGCACCTTCTCCACTTTAGTGGTGAAAAAACCTAACAAAAGAACATGGAGATGAGGTGTTTATGGGTTCTAGGTGGGGTTTAAACATGGAAGACTAGGGTTCTGACCTAGAGGAATGTTGAAGTATGACTAACAACATGAAAATAGGGAAGGAAAGGAGGATACTTACTATTTTTGGTCGAAATCACCAAGGAGGAGCTTAAGAAACCCTAAATAAAGCAAATTTGGAACCCTAGGAGCCTTCTTCACCAAGCACCTCCTTTTACCTTGGGACAACACCTTCATGGAAAAACATAGTAGAAGCTATTCTTTAAGCTAGAGGTAAGAAAGAAGAGAAAGAGTTTTCAAATTTGGAGCTGGGAAGGGGTGGATATGGCTATATAAAGAAAGAGATCAAGTATGAGGTGTCTATGAGACTTTCCATGTGTCATGTATAAGGGTGTACATGAACATGAAAGCCTTTATGGATAAGGAAAAAGTCAAGAACGAGGTGTCAAGTTACTTTCCATGTGTCCAATGCTAAGGGTGCCTATGGACATGGAAACCTTTA
Organism: Alisma plantago-aquatica; assembly: GCA_963693085.1. Taxonomy (NCBI): domain Eukaryota; kingdom Viridiplantae; phylum Streptophyta; class Magnoliopsida; order Alismatales; family Alismataceae; genus Alisma; species Alisma plantago-aquatica. The sequence goes on from OY856409.1 coordinate 1,594,261,585, forward strand.
TGGATAAGGAAGAAGTCAAGCATGAGGGGTGCATGGAGCTTTCCATGTGTCTTTAGCCTAGGGATTTCATGACCATGCAAGAGGACATCTCATAGAGGCTTCTTGAATATCAAATGTCGGTTTATGGAAATTTATAGGCCATCCCAATCGACCTCCAATCAAAGAAATAACCCCATTGGTTGATAGCTTCTAAAGATAAACTCATATATTAAGAGAGTAATCCCTAAAATACCCCTAGAAAGAAACACCTTCAAACCAAGGTGCAGATAGGTTCCCCATGGTTAAAAAACTTGAGAATGGTAAGGGAATATATAAGGATTATAATGCATGTGACAATTTGCAAGGAAAACCTCCCAGTTGGGGAAATTGTAGAAAATTCTAGAATGTACCTAAAATTGCATAACTTGCACAAACAACATCCAAATTGGACCAAACTTCATCCACAAGTTATCTCTGATGTGTTGAATATTAATTTGCCATTATTTACATATTTTGAAGTTATTTAATCACATTATTTAATATTTATGCCTTTTACTCATTTTCTCTCTCCTAAACTTATCCTAATATTTCAAGGTTGTCCAAATTAGATGAAATTTGACATATAGGCTCATTTTGATATGTAGATTACGAATTTGAAGTTTTTTTTCACTTTTGAGACTTATTTTGATGAGATATGTCCTACGGCCCATTGTCTAAATTATTCAACCAATTACGTTCCTTATCTTCATATTAATACCAAAATGAGTTATGTTGCATATTTTATGTATCCATTATTAACCTAAGACTAATTTGAAAACATTAGGCTACATGAGGGTGATTAATTCATGTATTATCTCATTAGGATCATACTAAACATATATTTAGGTCAAACCTTCAACCTTGTTGGGCTAAGTCCAAAATGTCAACTTCCAGGGTAGGGTCTGAGATCTAGTATGTTACAGCACACCACCCCTTTAAGGTATTTCGTCCTTGAAATAAAAACATCCACATATAAGAAAACAACTTATTCACCACCCCTTAATAGATTCATCTTCTTATGTCAAAACTATTCTTTAGGTACAAAAGGTTCAACTACACTTCCTTACATCCAACTACATAAGCATCATGCAAAAAAAAACATAACTTGTAAAGACTAACTATGAACTATGGGTTAACTTGATCTTGTCCATCCTCAAGCAAGTCTTTACACCTAGGAAACTAGTTCAACATATTAGGGTCCCTAAAGATAAGTCATATAGATGACTAAGGCTACTATTGTCTAAAACCATGCTATTTTAGACAATTCATATCAGCTCCGGCCATGCTGGTATCATATGGATTCGGGAGTTCTCATAAACCAAGCTAGTGGTGCAGAGTAAAATCTTGCCATCCCCTGAACCTTGATCCTTTCTAGACACCTTTGCTTTCAACTTCATGTCCTAGTATCTTCCTAAAGGCCAATCTAAACAACCTCAAGTTACTATGGTTACTTATGCATCTTTTAGTTGTACGTATTTTACAGATCTATTCATCATTATTCTAATGTGAAACTATAGGATCCTAAATCAACCCTTCATCATCTATTAATCAACTCTAGGGAAAACATGTCACTTAAAGGTAAGGAAAGTATTCTAACTAGGGAGACAAAATTGAATTAGTCAGATTCCAACTACCATAGGCTCAGATACCATGTTGTAAGGAGGTGGGAACACCCCCTTACTACAAAACTTTTGACGCATTAACATCCATTCCAAACACACTTAGGTATGTTAGAATAGGTATAAATTTTCCAAATTTATTATAAATGTTATTCAAAACAACCAAAGTATAGAAGCGGAATAAAAATAATGACTATATTCAATTTTCACAAAAGATTACAAAATTACATCATAATATCCCATTAGGGTTTACATGTATGATATAACATAAGGATCTAAGTAGAGGGAAGTCTAAACCATAACAACTTTGTCTCCAAGCTTTAACTTCTTAAGATGTATCCACATCATCATGCCATGTCCTCATTGTCCTCCACCTAGGGTCAGAAGCATACCCCAGTAAATAGGAAATTGAGAAATATATGGAATAAAAGACATCAAATATAAAAGGCTTCCCATAGAAAGGATAAGGACCACCCAAATGTGTATCAAGAGAAAAGGAATTGAAATCATTTGATAACAAAAAAATACTTGCCATTAGTAAAACATAAATATTGTGCCACACAAGCACATGTAAATCATTAGGGCACACACCCCATATCATCCACCTACATGCATGTGAGATAAACATTGCCCTAGAACAATAAAAAAACAAAGGCGGCCAAGTCTCATAAACTTGAAACCTGATAGAGAAAGGAATATTGTCAATCTCTCAAATATATAAAACATGGGTCAAGAATCACACATCTTGTACTAGTACATAATCGGCCTTCAGTGTCGGTTATTTAAGGCCTTTAGTGTCGGTTTCTAAGCGACACCTATGTGGGCGTCGCTAAAAGCCCAACCTTTACGTGTCGGTTCTCAAACCGACGCCACAACCCTTCGTGTGCCACCAAAAATGTGTCAGCAGGGGGTATAGGCGTCAGTTATCCGCTTTGAAACCGACATTGAATCACCTGCTTACACGGTCGTGGTGTCTGGTCTCATTAGGGAAATCGACTTCGGTTACTAGTATGGCAACCGACATTGTAACCGTATATCGTCAGTTTTATATAGATATCTGACACGTATTTTATGTCTGGTCCGCTGCCACGATCGTGCTGGCCAGCACAACCGTGGTGTAGGGAAATCGACGTCGGTACTGGTATGGAAACCGACATTGTAACCGTATGTCATCAGTTTTATACAAATAATTGACGCCTATGATTTGATTTTTTTTTGTCATTCTGCAGACCTGCTGTGGCTGGTCGCGGGATGAGAAACCTGCAGTTCAGTTATGAACTGTAGGTTTTACGACATCCATTGATATCAGCCAACAACAGGCCACAAACCTGCAAAATTAACATGATGGAAAAATTATTATATATGTGATTCACACTCATGTATAAGAAATTTAATTCATATTATTTTTTCATCACACGCATGTAGAAACCATTAGCAACATGCAGTTCCATTTATTTCAACTCTTTTCACATTCAGACACATGTAGAAACATTCATGTATTGATGATTTTCACACACATATATGTCAATTCATAAAAATCCATTCACATTCACACAAAATTAATTATGAGAACAAAGTTATTCTTTATTCATCATCATCATTGTCATCAAAATCATATTGAAAAATTCCCACTCTTTGCATGGCTTTTGCCCAATCTTCTCTTACAACATCTAATTCATCTCTCGTATAGGGAGCATGTACATCGAAACGCTTTGCACCTGTGTTGAAGTCCTCAGTTTTAAAGACCTACAAAGAGAATGACCTACATACATAATTATAATAATATATAATAAGATTCATATATTTCATATTATCTAACGAGACTATGTATAATACCTGTTGTATGTTATCGATTTCCAATACAACATGTTTGATGATTAGGTCCATAAATTGCATCACATAGTAGGCACATGCCCAGCCGTTGTCTAGTGTAGCACACTATAAATTTGAAACATACAAAATATTCAAAAATACAAATAAGCACACTTCACATAAATAATATATACATTGTTGTCAGGAAATTACTTTCACATTCTTCCAAATGAGCTGTAGATGTTTTTCCTGGGGACTTTTCCTCCAGCTTTTTTGTACTCTTGTAAAGCCCTATATATATGTTAATGTAACACATTAAATTGCATAATTAAATAGTAATGCAGTAACATATGTTAACAGATATAAAAACATAAAATATTTCTCACGAGAATAATGGCCTTTTAATTGCATGTCCATATACATCCAACTCACTCCCCGCAGGATCTAGATAATAGACGGTGAATGTCTTGGGGACAATAACTAATAACTCCCAATGCCCAGAACTACAGGTAAGAAAATAGAAAATTAATAACTCAATATCCATAATAAAAATGTAATTTGCTTAAATCCAAATTACAAGCAAAGTAAACTTACTCGACATTGAATGGAGCTATTATCACCGTCTTATTATTTTTACCAAAATATTCAAAAGCATCACAGCAGTATGAAGTAACTAAACCAGGGTCTTTTTCTACAAGACTAATCAAAGATGGAACCAAAAATCCCACATGGGAAAACCCAAAATCTTTATATGTCTTGTATAAGTGGCTGCAAAACATGTATTACGTATGTATTAATATATAAGAAACCAGATTGCCGTATATAAAACAAGGTATATGGATGTATAAACCAGATTTCCGTATGTATTAATTAATCTCACCATATCCAAATCTCTATCATAGATGTGTTCAGCCATTCATACTTAAACAACTCCAAAATATCTTGTATAAATATGTTGTTTCTGAATGTTTGACCTGCATTAATACGTATCCAGAACTTCTATTACGTATGCATTAATACATATGCTAAACTTGTATAAATAGATTGTTATTGTATGATTTACCTACAACATTCTCCAGAATAGTAACATTTATAGGGCAATTTAGATTATGTTCGTCGATCCATACTGCCACACTCCTACAATTAGGACCTATCGAGGCATGTAGGTCCCCTGGAAGCCAACTTGGTAGTCGAGGAGGTGGAGGCTGAGATGTAGCGGGTCTCATCTTTTTGACATGTATATATAATTTCATATCAATTGACTCGTATATATATACACACTAATAAAGTAAAGTAATGAAAATTTATCATACAATATCAGTATAGAGGACATCTGCTTCGGGCCACAGTATCACTCTGCCTACTGCCTCACCAAGTGTTTCAGCATCTGGGTGTGCATGAGGCACTGCTAGATCCGTCCAGCCAGTGAGTATATGTATGGGGCTCACACGTACCATGCCATCTGGTACTGGACTCCCATGAAACATGCACCCTTTAAGGGGTGGGTAAGCCGATGCATCTACAATGATATATCCTTCACTTTATATATGCCATAAAAATACTTACAGAGGACGTGCTAGGTGGGTCTATAGGATTACTCCCAACCTCTACAGTACGAGGAGTAGGAGAAGATAGGTTCACCACTGGTACTGTCTGACTGGCAGTCTGAGGCGCCTGCCACTTGTGAAATGCTTCCTGGAGTCTTTTTTCAATTAAGGAATCTACCTATACATGGATAAAGGAAATGCTAGTTACTGATTATTGAATTCCCTTTCATAATAACATTCTAAAATAAGAATAAGTTACCTCAGCTTGTGAAAGTCCCGCTTTTGGGATAGGTTTATGCTGGGATGGCCCAAAGAACACTTTGATGCCCACACCAGCACATGCACCCCTTACACGTCCAGGATGCTCTGGGTTACCCAGAGAAACTATCAGTTCATCCCTTGTGCCCTGAGGGATGAACTTGCCTTCCTTCCTCTGCTCGTGCAGCTCCCACTAAGCACCATCAACAAAAATTCATAAGTAAACATAACAATAATCAATATAGATTTCTCTAAGAGTTTGATTTTTACCATTTTTGCAGCCGCCTCAGCGGTTGTGGGCTTCGGTTTCTCTCCCTTCTTGTTTTGCCTCCCAGCTATCCACATAACATGACGAGGCAGAGGTGCGGGAGCAGCAGTAGAGGACTCTGCAGTCTCCTGAGTAGCAGTAGGCTGAGTAGACTCAACCTGTAGTCTTTGGTGAACGCCTGCATATCCTATTGGACCCATTGTGTGGTCATGCACATTCAGTGCACACTTTGCTCGTTGAGCATCGCTCTTAGCCTTGTTAGTTAGCACGTTGATTTGGTTAGTAACACTAAAGGTTAATCTTGAATAGGTGAATACATAAAAACGTATATTAATTAAATTGGGAGTGGTGGCGCTTAATACCTTGAATTCATCTATTTTTCTTTGGGTAACAAACTCCTCCCAGTCTTTGGGGTCCAAGTAGTTCCATTGTTGTGTGGCTTCCTTCTTCCTATATTTATTTTTCAAAGAGAATACAAACAAAAATTATTAGTGTAAAGTTAGTGAAATACTAATCAATGTCTAGAATTGGAATCTATCAAGAACCTATTCTCAGCATCGCGTATGTAATCTCAGGTGAGATTGGTCCTATAGTTCCTTAGGACCCTCCCACAACGTTGCATCACACATTTACGATGCAGCTTTTCATCCAGATCAAATATGCTCTGCAAATTAAATAGAATATATTTCTATTAACTTGTATCCTAAAAATCAGTAATCTACACAAATAGAATTACAAATAATAATAACTTGTGCATAGTTCCTTCCATATGTGGTCTTTCTTCTCCTTAGGAACTCTATGCCATGATTCTAGGATAACACTGTAATGGCTGCGAGTAAGAACCCCAAGATATGAAACAAATGAGATGTGGTTCACTCCATATGGATTTCTTGCCTGATCGAAATCCACAGCCAATTTGGGTCCATTGGCCCTTTGCTGTATTAACTTGTTCATCATGGTGATGCCCCTCACTTTCTCAATTTTATTTTGCTGCTCATCAAGTGCTGTAATTTCTTCAGGGGGTACATCACCAACCTAAAATTTGATAAAAAACACACTTACATAATATAATTATAAATGAACATATAGGGATATATTCTTAAAACTTACATTGTCAGGCGGTGCAAGCACGTCCTCACCCTCACGGTGATCATCAACACGGTCCTGATCAGCCATCTGATACACGTATTAATACTTACACTTCAAAATTTCATCACATTTGCAACATTATATACAAGTTCTAGCTTTATCACTCATACTCGTCTTAATACTAAACTTCTAGGGTTTTCAAGAAGTCATCCTTTGTTCAACATCATAAGAATTACATAATTCAGTAATCCATCAACACAAATTAAACTTGAACCGAAAGAGGATAAATAAATATAAAAGGTTATGCATAGATAAGCACATGAAGAACTTGTAGTGCAATATCCCACCCACAAATCCCCCACATTAACCCTGAATTGATATGTGAGTATGTTGTAAACATGAGTAATATTGTGTAGAACAAAATGCAGATTGTCATAGAACAATGTAGGTCAGGGGAAAACCTGATAATGGGTGTGCAGGGTGCTTCAATTGGAGGCCCTTCTAGCAGCTCGAAGAGGCGGCCCTGCTGGCTGCTTCAAGCGGCGACGTTGCTGGCTCCGTGCGGCGGCGCTGCTGCTCCTTGTCGGCGATGTTGTTGCGGGCGGCAGTGCTACTCCGTGCGGGCGGCATTGCTGCTCTGGTCAGGTGATCGCCGACAGTGGCTGGCGGAAGCAGAGGCGGTGAGTGGCGGCAGTGTCGGAGGCGGAGGTGGAGGCGGAGGTGCGGGACAACAGCAGAATCGTCGGAGCAAAGGGAATCGTCGGAGCAAAAACCCTGATCAGCAGAAATGAATGAAACAGAAGAGGAAGAGGTTGCCGCACTATTAAGTTAACTATAGGTGTCGGTTGATAACACAAACCGACAATACAAACTTTAAGTGTCGGTTTGCAACAAAACACCGACATTAAAGGGAGGTGAAAATTTTTGCGATTATTCGTGCGAAAACACAATGGCGTCAGTTATTGTCCCGAAACTGACGATAAAAAGTGAGCAAATTTCTGTCTAGCAGAAAACCTTTAGTTGTCGGTTCCTCTCTTAAAAACCGACGATGTATGTCAATTTTTGGAGGCAATTTTTTTCACTGGAAATTTTAGTTTTGGCAGTTACTTTTCGGTGTCGGTTTCTTATTAAGGAACCGACACTGAATAAAAGTGATACCCGTGTCTGGTCGCCCTTCACAGATTGATGTCGGCTTATTTTATACACTGACGTTGTATGTTTTAGATGTCGGTTTATTATTACAACCGACACCACCAAAAGTGACGTTATAAGCCATTTCTGTAGTAGTGTTGCCCTGGGTATGAGGTTCCTTTCCATCCTAAAAGAGTAGGAAATTTCACATCTGCTCGGCAGGAAATAACACATATGCCATAAAAACTAATGCAATTACACTACTCTAGTGCTGCTGAATCACATAGCATGTTAAATGTAGAGGCAATTAGAAAGTATAGTCAGAATATATAAAATAGTCACCACATAAGTGACCAACATATACTTCCACCTCATAAGTGGGCAAAAGACATCACATGTTATCTTTTAGAGTTCCATCATGAACAAAGCATAAGATAAGAGTTCAAAAGAATATCCATGATCACAAGATCAATGTCAAATAAGGTAGTTCACATTAACCATGATTTTCAAAAGAAAAGACATTGTGTATAGGCTAATGTCCATAGGACAAAGAGAATGAATAAGTATATGTAAATTTCTCAGCATAAAAGAATAGGGGATACATCATACATTAAGAGAGGAAATAGAAATTACTCAATATAGAAATAAATGCGGGATGCAATCATACCTCAACTTTAGAGTCAAAACAGTCCAAGTCAATCTTAGGCCTCCAAAGAACCTCTAGGGAAGGTGGACAGGTCCAATAAGTAAGGTTCCCAAGCTTAGAGAGGTTGGTTTCTCCAACAAAGATCCTATCTCGAGTAAGAAGCACCTTCTCCACTTTAGAGGTGAAAAACCCTAACAAAAGAACATGGAGATGAGGTGTTTATGGGTTCTATGTGGGGTTTCACCATGGAATACCAGGGTTTCGACCTGAAGGAAGGTTGAAGTAAGACTAACAACATGAAAATAGGGAAGTAAAGTAGGATACTTACTAGTTTTGGTTGAAATCTCCAAGGAGGAGCTTAAGAAACCCTAAATAAAGCAAATTTGGAACCCTATGAGCCTTCTTCACCAAGGTAAGCACCTCCTTTTATCTTGGGACAGCACCTTCGTGGAAAAATAGAGTAGGATTTATGCTCTAATCTAGAGGAAAGAAAGAAGAACAAGAGTTTTTGAATTTGGAGTTGGGAAGGGGTAGATGTGGCTATATAAAGAAAGAGGTCAAGAATGAGGTGTCTATGAGACTTTCCATGTGTCATGTATTATGGTGTCCATGGACATGCAAGCCTTTATGGATAAGGAAAAAGTCAAGCATGAAGTGTCAAGTTACTTTCCATGTGTCCAATGCTAAGGGTGCCTATGGACATGCAAACCTTTATGGATAAGGAAGAAGTCAATCATGAGGTGTCCATGGAGATTTCTATGTGTCTTTAGCCTAGGGATTTCATGTCCATGCAAGAGGAAAACTCATAGAGGCTTCTTGAATATAAAATATTAGTTTATGGACACTTATAAGACATTCCAACTGACCTCCAATCAAAGAAATAACCCCATTCGTTGATAGCTTCTAAAGATAGGCTCGTTTATAATCCCTAAAATGCCCTTAGAATGAAACACCTTCAAACCAAGGTGCATCTAGGTGCCCCATGGTTCAAAAACTCGAGAATGGTAAGGGAATATATAAGGATTATAATGCATGTGACAATTTGTAAAGAAAACCTCCCAATTGGGTAAATTGTAGAAAAGTCTAGAATGTACCTATAATTACATAACTTGCACAAACAACATCCAAATTGGACCAAACTTCATCCACAAGTTATCTCTGATGTGTTGAATATGAGTTTTCCATTATTTCCATATTTTGAAGTTATATAATCATATTATTCAATATTTATGCATTTTACTCATTTTCTCTCTACTAAACTTATCCTAATATTTCATAGTGGTCCAAATTAGATGACATTTGACATGTAGATTAATTTTGATATGTAGATTAAGAATTTGATGTTTGTTTCCACTTTTGAGACTTCTTTTTATGAGATATGTCATACAACCCATTGTCTAAATTATTCATCCAATTACGTTCCTTATCTTCATATTAGTACCAAAATGAGTTATGTTGCATATTTTATGTATCCATTATTAACCTAAGACTAATGTGAAAACATTAGGCTACATTAGGGTGATAAATCCATGTATTATCTCATTAGGATCATACTAAACATCTATTTAGGTCTAAACTTCAACCTTGTTTGGCTAAGTCCAAAATGTCAACTTCCAGGGTAGGGTCTGAGATCTAGTATGTTACCAAAGGAGGTGGCTTATACAGGTGTTTTGCCTCAAGCATCCTTATGGTATCTTCATTGTACGGTGTGACGACTAATGAAGACAATGCTTTTATGACTTCTGTAAAATGACCGTTTGCTACCTTGCGAAGGCACTGCCTGATGTTGGAGTTTACTTTTTTATCCTGCTCCTTAGAGTAGCCACCGTCATGGTGTATAGCCTCAGGTCTAGGAGCGTTCAACACCTTGTCTACTAACTTAGCAAAATCATCAACTTCTCCCCATGTAGAAAGTGAGCTAAGAATGAGACGTTGTTGTTCAGACTTTTTGTTGTCGAAGCTGCTATCCCGTCTATTCTGAGGATGGAACACCAACAAAGTACAACATGGAAGAAGTAGCAGTCTCACCCTAGCAGATATGGATCCCATCTCAGTGATCACTTTGTAAAGAGATGTCTTCAATTCTTGAGAGAAAGTAAGTAAAAAACTATTAAGAATTCTCTTCACTGTCGTGACTCATGATAGGTGATGTAAAGAATCGATCGAGAAACTCAGCATCCAGGACCATCCCCTCCATAGCAGTAGAGATCCCAAGACTCCTCTAAAGAGGCTTTAAGATGCCTATAATGCGATTGTCAATATCTATTTCCTCATTAGTGACCCATAAAATACCATCATCATGATAGCAGGCATGACTCGTGGCTTGTATCTTCATACACTTCCTGCATAACCACTGATCAAGGACCCTCAAGGTCTCATCTACGACAAGAAATAAGCCATAGTCCTTTTGAAGATCTCCTCGCAATGTGGAACAACACTCCTAACTAGAGAGGTGGGCTCTCTTGAGATGAGAGATCATACGCGTGAAGTCTTTGCTAGCCTCTCTACCATCTGAGCAATAGTGGAAATTCTGAAAAGGACAATATAAGGTCCCTCCGACAGAATTCTCACTAGGACACAAAGATCGTTGTTGATGACTAGATACCTAATGCACACCAACAAAGGGAATTTCTCCTTCTTCTAGATCAGACATGTTGTTGCCCTTATGCCTTGAGCCTGTATGCAAGTTGTGGCAATTACAAGGAGGTGTTGTGCAATATGCAGAGATTTGCAGTATTTGTTGTTTTGCTTGCTCAGTAACTGCCTCCACCATTGGGAAGCCTTCCAATTCACCCCACAGGAACAGTGTTGGGAATAAAGGTGATCCGAATTAAGGACGATGCCAAGAAGGAGGATGGGGGTCGATCTTGGGGATTTTGCTGGCTGATGTGTTGTACAACCCCCAGCCTAGGGTACCCAGGAACAAGGAGGGAAAAGCAAACACACTCCTTTCAACCGGCAGATCTTGTATTGTAGGCCCTTGATCTCCATGTTGAGGTTCGTGTGTAAAGGGTCTATTTGTAGTTTAACTTCCTCGGTGGCATCACCAGGCCTCCCCGACCTTCAGTTGTCAGTGAATAGTATGGGTAGATGAAGTCAGGATGTGGAGGGAAGTAAACAGTTTGAGGGGGTAGGTCGGAAGGTCGTTGACGCCTTCCTGATATGCACGTGAGACCTAATCTGCACCTCAGTGCATCATCTCACGGTGCATCAATGATGTAGTGGAGGTCGAGAGCCAATATGATTGGGCAGTCAAAGAGGGGGCATCGGGTGGTGATGATAGAAGTGAGAAAAATCCATCTCTCCTTCATCACAGAATCCTCCCTTTCCCAATCGCGCTATTACTCCATCGATGTCAGTGCGCCTCCAGGAATGTGGAGGTGGCATCAATCCAAACATGCAATAAATTAGATCAATATGTCAAATTGTAGGAGAAGCTCCGCTATGATTCCTTCAACTGTATGATTTCTTCCACTTTTGAAACAAAAATGCATACTGACATATGGAAAATGGTATATGGACTAAAATTGAGACCATAAATAAAATCCTTTTTGTTGTTATATGTGCAAAATACAAAATGGAGGAGGGAAGTAACAACTTTTTCTCCTCTATTTTGTTATTTTGCACACATAACAACAAAAAGGGTTTCATTTCTAGTCTCATTTGTGGTCTGTATAGAAAACATGTTGACATATTATAGTAGTGGTCAACTTTTTCAATGATCAACTATCGCATCCACTAAGTAATATATAATCATTAGCGTGGATACAACTTGAACAGTACGCTAAAGCTCTCCCTGATTTGTACCGAAACATTAAACTATAGTCCAAAAGCTAATGTATAGTTCAACTTTTCTAATCATGTTCTGTCCAAATCACATACATCATGACGTGGATTTTATGACATCTATAGTTGAGTAGATAAATCTAACAGCTATATGATCGTATACTCAACATATATATCTTTTTAGGCACAAATTACATTTTCAATTACATTTATAATTAGAGTGACAAATCATTACAATAATTCCTAGTACACAAACGATAAGGAATAAATTTTTGAGACCTAAGCTCGGTTCAGTGCACATACATGTCTATCTCATGTAGTCTTTGTGAACATAAATCCAATTGTCTAAAGACATGGTCTCTCTCTGAACTCTCTCTCTAAACACCCACTTTGTTCCATCTCTAGACTGAGGTTGACCACGCCCGATGGCGGCTGACCAGGGGGGCTCCTCCGCCTCCACCAACACCAACCCACCTCACCCTACCCCACCTTCACCTTGGGGTGATCCACAGGTAGATGTCATGGTTAGACGATATTGGGCTACTACTCTGGCCAAGCCAATGGTTGTGCACCAGCATTTCAAGCCGTTGTTGATGCCTGATGATGTGAAGAAGTTGGCATTCAAGGAGGGGGATGATCGGCCTTGGATGAATTTCTCTGAGCCAGTCATCACCGTGATGGAGGAGTACCACAAATACTCGATCATCGTCCAGGTTCTTGGGAGGCAGACGGTCCTAGAACAACTCCATGGGGGGATGTTGAGGACGTAGCGCCTGAAAGGGGAATTACAGTTATCTCAACTCATGGGAGGATTGTTTCTTGCTAGATTCACTTCTGAGGTGGACCTGCTTGTCGCAGTGGAACAGGGCCCCTGGTTCTTTGATAAGAAGTTGGTCCTCACCAGGAAATGGTCGCCCGAGGTGGACGTTAGGAAAGATGCTCTCACCACTGCTCCGATCTAGGTAACTCTTCCTGATGTTGGCGAGCATTAGATGAGAAGAGCGATCTCCATCATTGCCTGTGGGCTAGGAGATCCTAAGGTGATAGACTTCCATACTCAAGGATGTTTTGTGGGGGCTACTCATGTCTGGGTTGAGATCAGCGTGGAAATGGTTCCCCCACCAGTGGTTATGGTCGAACTGCTGAGCAAGAAGAACCTTGAAGTCAAGATCATCTATGATGCACTTTCAGAAAGGTGCGAGCAATGCAAGGTTTTCGGGCTTGTTGAACGACATTGCCTAGATATGAGGACCATGCACAAAGAACCACCTATCATCAGTGTTAGACAGAGGGAAAAATAATAGAACCATGTCAACAATAAGCACAAACATAGGGGTGGTAGCAGGAGCAGACCTCCTGGACCCAAAAACAACAAGAAGGAAATCCCTTTAGCGAGGGAGGTTACGACTGAACAGGTCGGGGTACTTGATGAGAATGTGATGATCTCAACTGAGGTCATAAATGTTGAAGGAGAGGTGAATGATGAAATGTTTAAACCACCATATGAGAATACAGACACTACAAATGACACCTATGAAAAAAGGGATAAAATCAACATACATGAGAACTCATTTGCAATCCTTGATCAAATTGCATATACTGACATCCCTGGGGATCCTGGCAGAAGCATAAGAGCAAGGCACACAAGAAGAGGAGCAGCAAAAGGAAAAGAAAAGATAACCCCTGACTTAGTTAGAGGAGGAAGAGGGGGGAAACCAGAAGACCAAGATGTCTGTCCTCTCATGGAACGTGTGAGGAGCATCCCTACCCAAAATGCAAGGCAAACTAAGGGAGATTATAAAAGAGATAGATGCAGAGATCATATTCTGCTTCAAAACTAGGATCAAAAGAAGAATGGAAGATAGAGTTAGAACTATTTTTCTAGAGCACTAGGGGTGACTTTCGAACCTTGTGGCTTGCAAAGGAGGAAGAATCATTCTGGGATGGAATCCCAGGATCTGGCAGATTGAACCAATTTGTATTTTAGACCAAATGATCACGGTAAGATATTTCAATCAAGGCGGCTTTGTGTGTATCATCTTAGGGGTGTATGGTGAAAAATTGGACAGAGACAGAGACAAACTATGGGAAACCTTGGTTGATACTGTGCAGGAGGATATACCTTGGCTAGTACATGGGGAGTTCAATAGCACAAGGAGGAATAGAGAGAGGTATGGAGGGATAAGGGTGTCAGTTTAGATCCTTGACAGATTCAACAACATTGTGTCTGATGCCAACCTGTTTGAACTCAACAGGGAAGGCGACATGGTCTCATGGTCAAACAAACAGAACCTGACGCACAGAATAGCTAGCCTCCTAGACAGAGGACTCGCTAATGAATCCTGGCTTGACGCCTTCCCCCATGCTTCCATTAACATGGGTGGTCACCCTTTCAGTGATCACGCATGGATGAGAGTGTACCTCACGAATTTCAAGATGCCCTCAGGCCTTTTCAATTTCTCAACTTTTGGTGCGAGTGGGAGGGGTTCGAACAGGAAGTGAAAAGAAGTTGGCAGACTCCTATACATGGAAACCCGCTTCTCATTGTGCTAAAGAAACTGCAACTGACTAAAGTAACACTAAAAGATTGGGCTAAGAAAAAGGTCAATCTTCCCAACCTCTTGATGAAGGTGAAAGACGAGTACAAGGAAGCCGCATCTACTCTTAGAACTAACCCTCTTCTACAAGAGGCTATTGATGAGGAGAGATTGAAGGAGAAAAGGTTGTTGGATTTAGAGAAAGCTCGTGAACTTTACCTATAGCAGAGAAGCAGGTTTAGATGGATAAACGATGGTGATAGGAATACTTGTACATACCACTCAGCTATTAAAAAGAAAGAAATGAAAGATATTATTCATGAACTCATTGATGAGGAGGGACAGATCATGAATAGTAGGGAGGAAATAGTGATGAAAGCAATAACGTTTTTCAACAACCTATTAAATAAAGGCAGACTTGAAGACCATGAATGGGCTTTCAATGCTGAGAGGAAAGTAACCAGTACCATCAATGAAGCTATATGCATAGAACCAACCAACAAAGAAATTCACAATTCCCTCAAATCCATTCATCCGTCCAAAGCTCCTGGACCGGACGACTTCAATAGCAAATTCTTCCAACACATGTGGCCTCTGATCAAGGAGGATATTTGCAATGCAGTTAAGTGGTTTATGAAAGGAGGCAACATGGTTAGAGTCGTTAACCATTGTTTTATCAAGATCATTCCTAAGAAGAGTGATGCCATTGAATTAGCAGACTACAGACTTATCGCTTGCTGCTCAGTCCTGTATAAAATCATACCTAAACTTCTGTATAAAAGACTAAAGGATGACCTACCCCTCATTATCTCAGAAGAATAGAATGCCTTCATCTGTGGGAGGAAAATAGCGGACTGCTCACTCCTTGCGGCGGAATAATTAAATGACTTCAACATTGGGAAAGCTACGTCTAAAACATGCATGAAGATTGATATTAGCAAAGCATATGATCACGTTCAATGGGGTTACCTATGGAAAATTATGGAGGAAATGGGGTTCTCTAATCAATGTATCAGTCTTATGCATTAATGCACAGAAACTACATCTTTTTCTATCCTGATCAATGGCACCCCAGAAGGAATGTTCAAAGCTTCAAACAGATTAAGGCAGGGTGACCCGTTATCACTGATGTTGTTCATGATAGTGATGGAAGGATTGACTGAACTCATCAATAAGGCTGAGGATAATGGCCTCATCAAACCTTTTAAGGTGAAGGGTGTGAAAGTCAAGATACATCTCATTTTTATTGATGACGTCCTCCTGTTCTCTGTGGGACACACGAACTGGATGAGGGAGTTTGTTAAAGTTCTAACTCAGTTTGGTACAAGCATTGTCCTATACATCAGTGCTATTAAATAACAAGTTTTCTTATCTAAGTCTTGAGACTCAAGAAGGGGAAGACTCAAGAGAGTGGCTGGTATGAGAAGGGACAAACTACCTACTAGGTACGTCGGCATTCCCATAGAAGGGGAAAGGGGTATTTCTAGGGACTTCAACATATGCAAAGATATCTTCAGATATAAAATCGAAGGGTGGAATGGTCTCAGAATCTCTTTGGCAGGGAGACTGGTGTTGGTTAGAATAGTCCTTCAAAGTATGATAAGGTACTAGTCCTACATGTTTGATATCCCTAACCTGACATTCATAAATCTTAGAACCTTGACAACTAGATTTGTGTGGGTCGGGAAGACCCACGGCATAGCTTGGAGCGTCATTACTCAGCCTTTCTCTAAAGGTGGCTTGCATATTGTTGATCCGGATGAGATCCTCAGAACTAACACTATCAAAAGGGTTGATCGGTTACTTCTGCAACCTGAGAATATCTAGACTAGATGGATGACAGAAAGGTATGACAAGGACATGCTTCTCATGGAACAAAGTAAACCCTCCAGGGTGTGGAGGAAGATGTTCTCTACCTTCCCCTCTATCCAGTAGTTGTACAGTGTTGATAGTAGTGATACCTAGTCGTGTTCTGACCCGACATCGTGGATCAACATCGCTACAACCCCTGTTCTTGAGTGGATGACTACGGTCTGGTGCTAAAAACACTACCCCATATGGAGCATGTGTTTGTACAGGGCGGTCCTAGGGTAGTTACCTACAAAGGACAGATTGATCAGATGGGGAATGAATGTGAATCCTACATGTCCACTGTGCAAAGTAAAGGATGAATCAGCTGAGCACACCTTTTTTAACTGTCCATACATGAGAAGGGTGTGGTCCATTGTTTGCCTTAGAAACGGGTGGAGAACCCAGGCCAATTACAACCTCAAAGACATCCTTGGCTGGATTGTAACCAACCACGGCCAGGACAGGAAGAAGTCGGTGTTCTCGAGTCTTTGCCTTGCTGCTACCTGCTACTGTGCTTGGTAGGAAAGAAATATGAGGATACACACTAATGCTGAAAAGAATGAACCGGTGATGGTGGACTTAATAGCTTCCAACTTGCGGTGGTTTGGTAGAACTAACAAAAACATAATTTGTAATTTGAGAACCAATATGAGAACCTATTGGGGTTTTGTAATATAACCCAATAGTGTGTTTTTGTTTCTTGGGGTCTGTCTAGATACCCTGCTCTTTACAGTATAGCTCCTCTGATATACACTCTTTTGGAAATACATATTTATCTATTTCCAAAAAAAAATTCCAACTGTCTAGACCTGACTGTAACTTGTAGCTGAGTAATGTAGTACCATAAGTCTTCCTTATCAGACTATGTATACACCACTACATTTCAAATGATTGTTCATATTACTTTTTAGCTGATGACCTATATCATACATTCTTTCAGGGTCTTCATACATTATAAATTTGATTCTTGTATTCGTTTGTTTGTTGGAACAAGCACACAACACTAGTTATTATTACACGAAGTAATCTATGGAAGCTTCTGTCGAGATAGAATCTATATATACACAAAGAAAAAGAATAACAACATGTCGACATAGGAGACAACCACTAAGAAAATATACAACAGAAAGTAGATTTGTTAACGAAGGCCATAAATTATATTAAACAACTTCTAATGATGATTTGAATTGTCTTTATCTCACAATCATGTTTTACAATTGTATTTTTTACCCACTCTTGTTCTCTCTCTCCTCTTTGTCTATCTTTTAACAAATGATATCATACTCTATTTGATCTTCTTTATAGGACTTCTATAGAGTATATCAAGATAGCATGACAAGATTTTATAACCTAATTGTATATAAAAAAATCGAGAATATAAGACCAAACAAGAGGAGGAATAAACTAAAGAATATCTTGGACATAAAGCATGTCAAGTTCAAACTTTCAAAATTATTACAAGATAATATATTTTTTAATTATTATTATACCAACACGTACGGAGTTTTCTCAAAATATTCACAAAGGCAAACTGTTAATTGTTTTGTTTGTGTGCTACATACTTTAATATAACTTTTACTTAATTTTTAAATTCAATTTATCTTTCAGAACTGGAATCTAAGGCTTCGTTTATTTGTTAATTTTTTTGTTATAATACGCACACGTGAGAGGAAGAGGTCAACATACTCCGAAAAAAATCCCAATTAACTTTTTATTATCAATCGAAAAAAATTTACATTGAAACAGAAGACAAACGGATAACAAGTCGTACTGCTAATCCTTTTTGAATGGCAAAACCGATCTTTTGAAACACTACATCATACATTTAGGAGTCATAACATTACTATTCATAATTTTTTGGACCCTCTTCAGAAGCTCCACAGCTTCTGGTGCTAAGAATCCAAAAATATCAAATCTCAATTGACATACCAATGACCATTTTGCGGCCTTCAACTCGTCTAAAACATACATCAAACAAAGACCCTGCTTCTACATTTGTTGACGGAAACTAATCAGATCCGTGGCTAAGTTGTGATCCGTCTCGCGGAATCCACAAGCTGGTGTTTTTTTTCTTCTCATTTTGGTCCACAAATACTCTATTTCTTCGCTTTTAGCTCCCGCCATCTTGTACTGATCACCTTTTCTCCTCTGGCTACCTCCTGCGGGGAAGACGGCTGGCGAGGGAACGGGCCCGGGGAGATTAATGGGGCTGGCGATTGCTCATAATATTTTTGTGTTTACAGGCGACAGTGATTGGTCGGTACATGGGACGAAAAAGGTGGATTGGAGAACAAGCAGCAACATGGTTCCTTAGTTAATTAGTTTAGTTGGCAATTGATTGTTGCTTTTTTTATATGGATCCAGGTTTGTCAGATAAGCATGGCTGCATGGGACCAAAAAGGTGGATTGGCGGACAAGCAGCAACAAGGTTCCTTAATTTAGTTGGCAATTGACTGTTACTTTTGCCTATATGGATCCAGCTTAGGTAGCTAAGTACACCAGAGGTTTAAACACTGCATGTATGATAACTGGATACTCGAACGTTGTTATGTATCCCTTCACAAACTGTCGTTGAAAAATTTCTTTTGATTGGACCATTTGTTGGATTGTAATTCACATTGAAACACCTCTATTTAGTATGAAGCGAGTCACGTTATAGGGTCCTTGAATCGTGAAGCCAAATATAGTTTAACTACATTCCACCATGTTCATATTATTTATCAGTAAGCTACAGATAGAGAACATATATTTTTGACGGCAACTTCAGCTCTTACAATTATGTCAAAGTCAACCCTAGGGATGTTTGGAATTATCTTTGAACATTATGGGGTTACATTGCGTGATTTTCCATGGCAGAGGGGTGTGTTTGGAGTTATGACAAACAACAGGTGTCTCTTATAGAAACAATCGTAAGAAAGCGCAGTTTTTAGGTTTAGGAAGATAGCAAACAAACGGTTTGAAGTATGATAGTTATTAACGTCAATGGGAAGCCGACAGAGACATATGTGGCGAGGGGACGGTGTTCCGAGCAGTAAGTAGGATCGGTAGCCGTAGATCCTAATAGCCCATGCTAGCATATTTCAAAGAATCAAATTAACAGATCCTAAACCCAATCTCTACCTTTTTATTGTCGTCTTTCCTTTCCCCTCCCACTTGTTGTTGAGTATATTTGGTATAAGAATCCATAAAATTGAAACAATAATACGTTCATTGGGACGTGCACAATAATATCCTATTATTAAGATCTCGACGGGGGAAGTCCGTGCAGTAGCATAAAGCAGCTACTCTTTCAGAATACAACATTTAGAGCTATAAAACGTACATTCCCAAATAACAACATCCAGACAAACGACAATTGATAGTTCTTCTAGCGTTCACACACCCGGACACATGAAAACGGCGACGACAACAACAACAACGTGAGAAGAAGAAAAAAAACAAGAGGGTTCTCAATTTTTCTAATGCCAAAAGACTTGTAGGTGTCTTTATAAAATAGGAGTGCACCATAGACGAAGGGATGCCAAGCGGCCGCGGTTGGAACATCTAAACAAAACAAACCACAAAAAAAATACAACACATATTCAATTTTATCAAGTGGGCCAAGTGGCAAAAGTAAGCTTGGGCCAAAGGGGCCCCGATAGGTCACATTTGTACCCCCTTGCTCGTGGGACGTGAAATGTGTTGACACGTCCAGTTAAAAAGTTTTCAGACCGGACCAACCAAAATTCCGTTGGGATGCTTCACCATGCACGTGTGTAACATATGTTCCCTATTGTTCCTCAAATACTTATAGATAAGAATCCATATATAAGGAGGATGAAAGTCTCTAAGCTCATTTATGAAGTACTAGAGCTTTCTCATTTGATTTTAAAATACCAATTTTCTACAACAATCCCCCACTATTTAGAAATAAAAAGTAAATTTTAAATAAATACTCAGTAGACAACTTAAACAAATGTCATGCATAAATTTTAGTTGAACTGTGGCCTTCAATTAAAGCATAGAGTTGATGTGAGATGATTTGTAGAGCTAGGTTCTTGAACCTATTCTTCTTTTACCTGATTTGAGGCATAATACCCACATGTCATCGTCGAATCAATTACCATTCATATGATTTGGCGCTTTTAGGTCATGGACCTACTGAAAATATGCATGAGTGCTTTAGAGATCTGTCTAAAACTTAACAGGAGTGGCCCCACTCCACACTCATATAGTTAGACTTTTATCAAGTATATGTTGCAGTTTTAAACACCACAATCAATGTCTATAAAATTCATTAAGAATGGAAAATATATACAATTATTCGTTGTAAATTACATCATATGAATGAGATAAAAATATTACAATACAATGAGTCATTTAGAGATTTAGTTTTTTCCATTGGACCTCCTTCCTGGGATCATCGTTCATGAAATTTAGGTCTCCATCACTTCGACTTCTGATATGGGCATAATCCTATTCTCTTCAATGGGATGCTCACAAGTATTTGCCTTAATGTCTTTGTAACCAAGCTAATTCCGACTATAATAATTCATCAAGATTATGTTATTTTATGTCCTAGTTCTTGAGGCTTTAGATAAAATTATCTTACAAAAAATGATTGGACTACCAGTATCACCAAGGTACACTTCCTTTTTAGGGAGCCCTTCAATAAAAACTCTATGGTTAATAGTAGAACAAGGATTGGTGACCGGTTGAGAAGTTGATCACGCTTTGTGTGTGTGTGATGATAAAGTGTGCAGTTAAGACTAGTAGTGGTCTTTAGGGCCAATTGTTATATATGAAACTCTATTAGAGACTTTGGAAGTGGATCCATGTATTATAAATGTTATCACAGGAAAAACCCTTCCAGTAGGTGGGTCCCACATGAGTGTGTGGCATTCCAGTCTTGAGTCGTGTTGTCTAGGCATGTTGGGAAGGGCTATCTATTGTGATGTATCCACCCTTACGCTAGTAGCCATGATGAGGAGTTGGGTGCACATGTGTCATTTTGGGTCTACACTGAAATAAAAAATAATTGTGAGGCCTTATAGTTGAGCCTTTATGAGGTTGTCACGATTTTAAGTTGGGTAGATTGTAACGTCTTAGTTCTAAATGTCTCATATAAAATGATCTTAAAAGGAATGATTGGGCTATCCATATCACCAAGATGCACCTCATTCTCAAGGATACCTTCAGTTAAGCCTATGTGGTTAAGCATGTTCAACCCAGAGTAGTATTAGGATGGATAATCGATCGAGAAATCGGTCATAGCTTGTGTGTGAGTCAGGACAAAGCATGCAGTTAAGGCCAATGGTGGTTTGTAGGGCCAATTATCATCCCTGGAACTCTACTAAAGCTTGGGAAATGAGCTCAGTCATTACAACTATCATATATAAGTTGTCTCAATGTTATGACATAGATGAATATGTATGCACTTCTCGTTATAAACTTTGTTTTTAAATATAGCAATGGAAGTTTGATTATCAGAATGTGCAAACACGGGTTGAGAAGGTTTCTCCCAAATGAAAAGATTCATTAAAACATGTCTTAGCCATAAACTTCAGTCCCAACATTTTTCTAAATCAATAATCTCATATTTCATAGTGGAACGAATTATACATGATTTTTTTGGTGAATTTATGTAGAGACTCGGTCTTATGATCAAATATTTATAAAACTATATCAAAAAATATAGACAAATCTTTTTTGCAATCATACTTTATATCAGAGTCACGGAAGCTTATACATATGATTACAAATTAACAATAGGTGTGAGTCTTATCTATTAAATCTCTTGTATTTCTCTTCTAGGTCTTCTTTATACTATAAGTCCATGAATTCCCATAGAGAATAAAACCACACATGGACCCCAAGAAGGGGAACATAGGTCAGCAAAGCTGGTATTAAATTCAATGTCGAGCTATTTAAAAATAAATATTTATGACATTAAATATAGATAAGATTATTTGGTTGACTATGGTGATAACATGAGGCTGGTCTAGTTACCATGCTAGTTTCAAAAGGGCAAACCAATTCAAAGTGGTAAGTGGTAACTAGAACAATAAAGGGATTCTCAAAACTAATATCCATATATCAAATATTCAAAATGAAATGATTTATCCACTGACACAAGAAATCTAATATTTTTTCTTTGCTAATACTAAGTGCCAAATGTTCTCCCCTCTATGAGAGATCGACACTTTCACATATGCAGGTAGCCAGTACTGGGGTGTCTCTAATTGTCTATTATCCACTATGTAGGGTTGGGAGATATGGCCCAACAAGTCTAGTGAGCCAGAGCTCCTAGCCAATATTTGAATTTTTGTTTCAGTATCAAAATGAACCAATATTTCAACTAATTAACAATATTTGACATGAAATTTATTTGAGGTGACCTTTAATAGGAGGGAAAGACTATAACAAATTGGCTCACCACTTATGCAAAATTATATGTATATGTTCATGAGGGAACTAAATAGTTCAATAACAAAATAAAAAAAATTAAATACTTGTTCCAATTGATAATCTCCAAATCAAGGTGTCCATAAGGATCAAAGTTGTCAATTTATCATGAATCTAGAAAAAGAGAATGTACTAGGTTTATTTAATGTTTCTTGGCATGGACATCACTTCCTAGGTTATTATTAGATGAAATTACAATTTTCCCCGCCAGGGTGTATACTATTTAATAATCACATTTGGTTGCTATAATGTATCACCCTAAAACATATTAAGTTTGTTCCCATCAATATATCAGTTACATAATATATTCTAATCATTACCTGGATTTATTACATACATGATTCATATATTCATATGTTACAGACCAATTATGTAATACACTAGTATAGGCCACATGTATATATAATGTACATGTTTGTATTATGAAAACAAATTCTACGAATTGGTATCTCTACCACTATGGGTTGCAAACTTAATAGGATCGTTAGAAATAGAGTTTTAGTACATCAAATTCAATTTCTTCATATTTATCTTTTAACATGATTATTAATATCCATTATCACATGATGAGGTGGGAATATTGTGAGTCACTAAAATGATGGTCAATTTCAGGTCGGCTATAGCATAAATCATGGTTAATCAATTGTACATTTTCCTTGATTTTCTTAATTCCAAATGATACACATATTTATCTATATGATTATCTATGTTAGACATATATACCTATATACTACATCAATCATTTATAAGTCTAGTAACTAAGGGGGACATGATGATATGCATATCCCTATGTATTGTACTCCAAAAATGTAGATTTATATATATGTCACGATATGTATTTGGTTGATCATTGATTTCCCGATGTCATGATTTATTTAATTTTCTATGGTTATAACATTAGATAATTTAGGTTTGACCTTCATTAATTTCCTACACATGTATTATGTTAATTGATTAAAGGAGAAAAGTTCATACATCACGATGGTACAGGAACAGTTTGACCATAGATTTGACTTGCCAGATGTTGGGTGTTCCTGGAACTTGAGCAAGATTGATTTAAAACGCCCCATCCATTGGTTATTGTTGTACCCAGAGGTGATGACCACACCACTGGTAGCAGGAAACACCAAATTCCTCCTCACCCAATATTGTTGGGAGTTCGGAAGGGGTCAAAAAGTAGTATGTGGTTGATTTCTGGGAGGAGACAAGAGTGAAGCAAATGGTAAGGAAATCATCAGTGATGTATGCAAATCCACTATTGTTGATGGAAGACATGGATTTCTACTCTGATTGACGAGATGACAAGGTTTTAGAACTGACAATGTGATATGAACTTTCAAATGGTCATCCTCATCAAAGGGCTTTCTTTAGGAGATGGAGGTCGAATGTGATTCATGGTTTATGTAACGACCCCACCTTCTGATAACCCCCAATTAAGGGAGACCGAGAGGTCGGTGCCGTTATCAATTTCCAGATCAAGGTTCAACAATTAATTGATAACAATTATTAAATTCTACTAGACTAAACTGAAAAGTTGTAATAAATAAAAATTTTGCATACCTTTGAAAATTTTGGAATTTGAAAACTTCTATCCAGAACTCGGATTAACTAACTAATCCTCCTTGAACTTTAATTAGTGTATTTCACAATATGACGATTTACTGTTTGTCCTTTTTGTTTTGTACCTAAAACGCCGACAAACAAAACGTCGGTCAGCCAAAGTTGGTATGTGGGGGATTCACTAATCATGCAATTATCTATAACAATGTATTGCATTCAATTATCATTTAACAAACAATTTTATGTTTTTAGTATAACTACGCGATCCATGTGTACCCTATCCCCTGAGCTGTCCCTGCAGTGGACCTGGATACTACCTCCCTTATGGTAGATTCCCATTATACCCCTCATGACATCACCTAATAGGTGAATCAATTTCTAGGGTTGAGTCACATGGCACTACCCATAGGTAGCCCACTCCTTAACTCATTGTATGCTAAGAGTCTCATGGCACTACACATGTGTAGCCCAATTTCTAACTCATGATACCCTAGACCTTGCTCTAGGTTATCCTTAGCATTTGCATAGCCACAGGGGTGGACTCGGATCTAGCTAGTTATATAGGTATACTCATAGTGATAGTCATAGTCACTTTATAGTTGCATGAATTAAAACATCAAACAGTTATTTCAAGCATTGAGGGAAACGTCGATAAAATCCTCGGAAAACTAATCAGTATAGTCATAAGCGTAACCACATACCTCTTATTGCAGATTTGGTTACAGAATTAAATATGAAGAGAGAGAATATCCAAGAAATCAAGAAAATTGCACAGAAACCCTGAAATAATCATTCCAGACTCATTTTATCAAAATTTATCCAATTCCATCTTATTCCTTAGGGTTTCTTTTCCAATTTTAGGGTTTCTTTGGAAATTAGAGTTTTACCTTCATTCTTAAGTAATATGAACCCTAATTTATCAAATCCACTTAAAATATTTAAATTCTCTCCTTTAAAAATTCCTAACAGTTTAAGGATCATTATTTAGCAATTTACTTCCTTAATTCACAAATAACATGGGTTTCCTTTTTTCTTTTCCCTAAATTAGGGTTTCCATGTACCTTATCATTCATTTATAGTCATAAACCCTAAATTAACCATCTTTGTACTCAAAACGGATGAAAACTCCATGTTATCAATTAACATGTTGATAATCCTCAAATTAACCTATTAAGTTACAAAGAATCATCCTTTATGTACCATTAGGGTTTCTAATTAACTTGAAATGCATTTTACTAGAAAATTAAAGTACTTTTGCAAAATGAACTAGAATCAGGTTATAAAATTATTTTTATTAAATTCCTTGCATTTTTCTACCCAACTTTCATATATAAAGTTTCCCCATTGGATAACCCTAGCATTTTCTATTAATTTTGTAAGAAAAACTATTTTGTGGATTATTTGATCAGAGAGGATATTTACTGGATTATCTCAGTCGTTTGATCAGTGCGCCAATGGTCCGTGCTTTGATCCAACACACGTCGTCGATCGCACCCACTAACAGGATCGCACGCGCGCCCTTCCTTGGTCGATCCGTCAGATACTGATCCAACGACTCGCGTTCACTGGTCCCACTTAGTCAGATGTGCGCCCTGCCCCTTTCGGCTGATCCGTTGGATCGTGCTTGGGCTCACGATGGTCCAGGGATCTACAGCTACTTCTTGTCTCTTCCTCCTTCCTTTTTTATTCAGGTCGTGATGGCACTGTGACGGTGACCTCGCCTAAGCGCGAGCAATCGAGAGAGGAAGAGAGGGTTAGGGCTTAGGAAGTGGCCGCCTGGGATCGTGAGGGTGAGAGCGATCAGTAGGGAGTCCTATTTATAGGCTATGGGGGACTTTCTTAGGGTTTCTAAACCTTCTGCCACCATAGCTTTTGGCCCAATTGGGCGTTTGGCCTAGAAGCTTCCAAAAACCACTAAACCAGGGTTGCAGTGGTTCGGGGTCCCCTCCTAATCTCAATGGAAGTGTTTCTAAGATTGCACATCCATCAGATAACGAGAAAAAAGATGGAGAAAATCCTCCTGTAAACCATGCTATAGTCCTCGTCCCATCGGGACTTTGAGGATGAGCCCGATCAGTTGGATTAAGATCCAACGGCCACAAACATTCGCGCTCAAACAAAAAGGGAAAGATTTCCCAAATTGCAAGGAAAATCCTATTTTGAGGATAATCTTGAAAAATTGATAACTCTCAACTCTTAACTCCTTTTTGCCTAAACTTTTAAGGAAAATTCTTTTATGTTTTTATCTTTCATCCTGCAAAAATTGGGATCATTATATCAATTAAACATTTCCTTTTTTTTAGTTGCAAGAAAACACCTTTTTATTCACATTTTCCACATATGCTTTATTTCCCTTGCTATTATTTAATTATCATGAGTTCCTTGAACCCCAAGGAACCTTTATAACACGAAATACTTATTTTGGGAAATTATCTTTTAGCCTTTTAATCATCCTTTATCCATTTTCTTATATTTCCATTATCCCATTGAATTCCTTTTTCCTTTCTTTTTCTTTTTTTTCAATTGGGCTTAATGGCCAATAGGGCCCATCAAGAAAACATGCAAGGCTATCATACACAAAATTCATCCAAATCAAACCATGAAATCAACCATTGATCTTATTTATCTTTTAAAGGAGATTCACAAATCTCATTACATGTTTTGGAAAATGAGGTTATAACAGTTTATGTCCAACAGTGTAGATTGAGGTCACTTGTTGAAGTGGATGGCATGATGAAGGCAGAGAAGATGACATAAAAAAAATTGATTTGTATCCCTCATCTAGTCAATAGTGTTTAGATGTAGTTATATTGCCACAGATATGTAGGTTAGTGATTCAGAATCATGGGTGTTCTGTCAGTTCATCACCATTGCTGCAGATGGAAGCATGCTTATGTGATGCTATGTTGGAGAATCAGTGATGGAGTTATGGTTAGCGGAATCAATGGTATTCTAGTTTGGGATTGGTTGGGAGTAGGGCATGGAAACACAGAGGACGGTCTAGGTTGAAAATCTATAATGGTGTGGTCACAATTTTGGGTTTTGTAGGACAGGATCCTAAGGTTGAAGAAGGTCTTAGTGGAGCTTGAAGGTCGGAAGCCTTTGTTGCAGGTCTGTGGTGACTCTAGGTCAAAGTTATGTAGGTGATCATCTACAAATTGAGGAGAAGACAGTTCCACAACGGGGCAACAAGTGGACTGGAAAGGTTGCAAGCTATAGCTTTGACGATTCATGTTAGGAAATTGTGTTGGGCAAGTGTTGATTCTCTCCAAGACTAAAGACATGAGATTTAATGTGGAGAACTCTCCCCAAGAATAGGAGAGAAAAACCATGGGAAAATACCGACCAACACTATGTAATTAGAATTACAATTCACGCTGCCCAAATTTAATCACCCCTAAATTTGGGAAGCTCCCCCCTGACCAAGAACAAAGATAAGGAAGAACAGAATTACACCCAATGTGTATGAACCCTCCCTTTAAGCTTTTTCTCCTAACGACACCACTTTCGTTGTTGGGGACTGTAAACACTGACCGAGTCGCCTCTTCTCCTAACATGGTTTCCTACCTTGTTTGCATTTGTGGCTCGTTGTAGTTGGCCCCTTCAACTAGAACTTTGACATGCAGCCAAACTCACTCCACCTCAATTATTCGATGTGTGTCCTCCACTGATCAGATGGACCATTGTCATTGTCATGTCACTAATAGTGTGCCACCAACCAATATGTGTCTTCCACTACTCAGATCCACCATCACATTTGAAACATCACCTATGTGTTGTCAAATAATGTGTGTCTTCTATTGATTAGAGAGACTATCATCGTTGTCGTAGCCATCGACTAATGAGTGTATTCCTCTACTTGGATCCACTGCCGTAGTCGATGTCCATCTTGTAGCACAAACAAAGTGCCACCAACTGATGTGTGTCTTCTGCTTCTCAGACCTGCCTCCATTGTCGATGCACTGCCATTATGTTACCAGCTTCCAACCGCTAGTTCACCTCAAGGAAAAGTTGTTGACCCTCTCTTATATACGAGAAAGTTGCACTATCGGTGCACCTAATGTGCCACTAACTATCAGTCGCTACTTCTCTTCAAGGCAAAGTCATTGGCCCTCTCTTACCACAAGAGAGCACCACCAGTTGCTATTATTCTCTGACTCTTCTAACACGGAAGGCACCAACAACAAACAACCGGTCGGGTTACACACCAACAGGTGGGATGATATCAATGGCCTTCCCTAGGGCCTCTATTTATTGGCCTCCATGACATGTGGTTGCAACTAAGAATCCTATTCCAAATCCTAATCTAATTCTAAACATTAATTAATCCCAAACATAGGGATCCATATTCTTTCCTTTTTTTATTTAACTCCTATTAGGATTGGCAACACAAAATACCAACTCCTATTAAGTCCTATTCTAATTAGGCACGGGCTAGAAACTTCTGTATCCCAAATAATCTCCCCCTCTGCCCCATGAGGGAGACTTTGTCTTCAGCAATCATATGGAATAGCTTCTAGACCCCATCACAACGTGTGATCCAACCATTCTCATCAAACATGTTAGCACCATGTTGTCTTCATCCATCTTGTTGAAGTTCCACCATGACTTCACTTTGTTCCAAGCAACTAAAATGAAGTATCCTAGAAGTGCCACTTCACTCTCCATGCCCACACATGGAACTTTGTTGGCATCTCCTGACCGGTCTTTCGAGCCATCTTGGATGAGAACAATGTTTTTGACCTGATGCAGTAAGCCTCAAAAACCTTCTTATCACGATCCATCAGTTGATGTAACCCCACATCTAGAGTCTTATCCTCCATTCTACATGCATCAACTATATGTACACTATAGTGTCCTTCTTCCTCCTGCATGTGTTGTCTTGAAGAAGTATTTTGAGAGACCTTCTTTAACTTGGAGCCATCATAATGCACCTTGTTGCCCTATTAGATTAAATCTTGCATCTCATATATGTGACTATTCTTATGATTGCTTCTTGTCGATGGTTCCTTTCCTGCCTTCAGATGCCATCTCACAGTGCCCACTACATCCTTAAAACCATTCTCTGATACTACTTGTTAGGAAATTATGGTGGGCAAGTGATGATGCTCTACAAAACTAAAGGTGCAAGATTTAATGTGGAAATCTCTCCCAAGACTAGGAGATAAAAACCATGGGACAATACCGGCAAATAAGCATTATGTAATCAGAATTGCAACTCACACTGCCTAGATTTAATCACCTCTAAATCTAGGAAGCTCCCTCTGCCCAAGAACAAAGATAAGGAATAACAAAATTATATCCAATATGTAAAAACCCTCCCTTTAAACTTCTTCTCCTCACGACACCACTATCTTCATTGGGGAATGCTTGTTGCCGCGATCACTCACTGGGTTGCCTCTTTTCCTGACGAGGTCGCCTCCTTGTTTTCATCTGTGATACTCATTCTAGTTGGCCCCTCCAACTAGAACTTCGATGTGCTGCCAGAATTCTCTCAACCTGAGATAGTCGATATGTGTCCTCTTCTTATCATACAGACCATTGTCATCGTCGTGTCACCAATAGTGTGCCACAAACCGATGTGCGTCCTCTACTTCTTGGATCCACCGTCATGATTGAAACACTACCTATGTGTCTCTAACTAATGGGCGTCTTCCATTGACTGGATAGACCATCGTTGTTGCCATAGCCATCGACTGATGAGTGTCTTCCTCTGCTTGGATCTACTACCGTAGTCGATGTCGATCTTGCAACACCAACCGATGTGCATCCTCTACTTCTCAGACCCGCCTCCATTGTCGATGCATTGTCGTTGTGTTTTAGACTGCCAACCGCTACTTTTCCTTAAGGAAAAGTTGTTGGCCCTCTCTTATCCGTGAGAGAGTTGCAGGCAGTGCATCCAATGTGCCACTAACTATCAGCCGCAACTTCGCTTCAAAGCAAAGTCGATGATCCTCTCTTACCACAAGATAGCACCACCAGTTATTATTTTTCTCTAGCTCTTCTACTAAAAAAAGCACCAACAACCAACAATTGGTGGGATCACACACCAACAGGTTGGATGATATCAATGGTCTTCCCCGGGGCCTCTATTATAGGCCTCCATGACATGTGGTTGCAACTATAAATCTTGTTCCAACTCCTAATCCAATTCTTAACAAGAATTAATTCCACACATAGGGATCCATCTTCTTTCCTTTTTGGATTCAACTCCTATTAGAATTGGCAACACAAAATATCAACTCCTATTAAATCCTATTCCAATTAGGCATGGGCTGGAAGCTTCTGTATCCCAATAGTTCAGGCTAGCACTAGTATTGTTATCTACTATTTTAGGTTTACATTGCTTCATATTGTGGCAATTAGGTATTTATATTGGAGAGGATTCTAGGGTTTTGGGGTGCTAGAAGAGGAGAAGAGGGGTCCAGTTTGGTGGGGAAAGGGAAGTCACATGAGCTTTGTAACGGTTGTCATAGGCAGCAGTACATGGAGGGGAAGCGTGAGGAATTGCGTGAGAGGAGGGGGGAAACCCGTATTACTTCTTCTACTTGAAAATTTAAGCTAATAATTATATTTAATACTATGTTTATTAATTCCTTTTAAATTTTACAACTTTTATATGGAAAATCCAGTTGTTTGAGATTTTAACCGTGGGTGTAAATTTAATTGGACTAAATTTTAAAGATACTAGTACATCATTTATGCACATGACATATCTAATTTAATTAATCTCAAAAAATTATTTTTAATATCAATTTCATTCAATATGATTGATATTTTCTATCAATTCAAAGACATCAGTGTGAAAATTAAGAGTACTTCATGAATATGAGTCTAAAATCAGATAGCCAAGAATTAATGGCTCAACTTGACATCAAATTGATTCATGAAGCCTATTGAGGGATTACCTAATAAATATTTTTCAAATGAGGGAAGTAGATACATTTAAACAAAGGGAATCAAATTGGAGAATGATATGTTCAAAAACCATGATAATCAAAATATATCATTAGGACTTAGAATGAAGGAAAACATTTTAACTAAGCTCAATTTAGGAGTGAATATGAATAATAGATCAAAATATATTTAGGACCCAAAATCCAGTATATTAAAATTTCCAAGATGCAACACCTCCACTCATAGTGAAGATATAGCCAATTGTAGATTTCCATTCATCTAGATCAAAAATCCAATTGGCATCATAAAATCCTTCTAGCATTATAGGGGATCTATAAAAAACAAACCCATGATTAATTATCCTTTTAGGTATCTTAAGACCCTATGTAGGGCATCCCATTGACCTTTGTAGGACTTTGAGTATATCTACTTAATCTCCCAACTGTATTTCAGATCTGGATGGGTACAGGCCATTAATTACACAAGGCTTCCAATTACTTGTGCATTTTTAACTTGTTGAACGCTAGCACTTTTATTTTTCTTAAGTTTAAAATTAGAATTGAAAGATGTGCTGATAGGCTTACAATCAAAAATTAAAAATCTTTTGATGATTTTATCAACATAATATTCTTGAGAGAGCATGATACAATCATCTAATTTGATAAGTTTAATTTCTAAGATTATGTCTACTTCTCCCATATATTTCATGTCAAAATTAGAAGCCAAGAAACTTATAGTACTATTGGTACTGTCAATAGTAGTGCCAAAGATAAGTATGTCATCCTTTATATAAACATATAATAACACATCACAATATACACATTTGTGTCCTTCATTTGTATGGCACTCATATGATGTAATGACTTTATCAAACTTCTCATGTCATTATTTAGGAGCTTGTTTCAAGCCATAGAGAGACTTGATTAGTCTACATACCAGATGTTCTTTTCTAGATACAATATGTAATAAAATAAGGAAAAAATAGGTTGATGTTTAAATTAGCGGGAAAACACAAAAAGACTTGACTTTGACTCCATCCAAGGACAAATAAGAAAGGTATGCATCATTTCATATATAGGACTCGACTATCTTGTTATGAGGGGGAAAGGTGTTAGCACCCCCTATAGGGAAATGTGACTATAGAACGGGCAGAAGAAACAAAAAATTTACTACCATATTCCTCATAAACCAATAAACACATCAACAACTATATGATGGGAAGGATGGTTTCGAGGATATACTTGGTCGTAGAGAAAGTCCATCGACATCTCCTTGTCGTTGTAGATGTGCAACTGTCTTCTATTTGTATTGGGACTCATATATTGTGCCTTCTGGTCTCACCATGGACAACAAGTTGACGTCGTCCTCCTAGTGGCAGACAACAACCTCCACACCTCTATGGAAGTCCACACAGACCACCTAGAACACCTTTTTGTTGGTTATGTATGCTCAGAGAGCCAATCATGTGATGATTATAATGGCATATCATTTAAAAATGATTTGATATTTAATAAAAGGCAAGCTTCAAATTATTTTGTTTAATTCAGTTATGAGATAATGATGTAGCATTTACTAACCTTGTTGATGAGATCATACAGATGTTAAAAGTACATATAGATATTCTCATTATGTCCCTGACCAGTTGTTATTGTGGAAGGTTGATAGACAAAAATAACACAAAAGATCAGAGTGTGAGTTGGTTGATGACTAAATCTCATTAGTCATGATATGGCAATATCAAATCAATCACACAGGTACATGTTAGAGAACAATATATCAGACAGAACCACTGTGAGACTGACACATGGAAGCCATCTTCATGGAAGTCATAGTCAGGTCTCATAATGATGGTGGTGGTTGTGGTTCTTAGACCTGAAATCACTACACTCAACACATGGAGTTGGGTACACTTTGGCATCATCATGGGTTGTTATAACGGTGATGATTGGGTATCTTTGACACATGGGGATTGACTGTGAGTGATAGATATGGGATTTGCCTCTCCTACTAGATTTTGATGTCCTAGGCCTCTTGATAAGAGAGACTAAGAAAATCATGGCCAGGTGCATGTGATTCAATATGTGATATTGATCTTACATATTTCTCTGACAGATTACTCTTTGTTCAAGAAATAAGATTGAATAATGATGCAGGTGATCTCTTCATGCCTCTAGTTTAATCTGGACATCAGTGACAAAGGAACTATACAAAGACTACAACACCATACACAGATTGTAGGTTGAAGTTGTTCCCCAACTTTCCATTCACTTGGGTAGCATTGATCTATGACTAGGCACCACTCCTTGCTTGTGATGTCATAAGTTGTTATGGACATTCACTGCAAACATGATATGGGACCTATAGGGTCACACACATAGGTCTCAACCTAGAAGAGGAGTTTAGATCTTGAATGAAATTTGAATTGAGTGTTAAAGTGTTTAGGTCGGGGAAGGTTGTAGATGTTTCTCTATTCATTTCTCTTGAGTAATACTTGTTGCACAAAGAAATCAATGTCTAACATTGATGAGAATTTATTTGCCAAATTTGTATACAATTGGGAACTGCAAAACAACCATCTCATAGTATGAGATGACCGTCTCGAGTGCCATACGACAATCTGGGCTTTCCAAATGGTCATTTTAGCTACCGTAGATTGTAAAGTTTCCAGAATTATTACAAAAATTCGAGTTCTTTTGGGTCGTTCCACTACCGCACATTAATCTTGTACTAGATAGCAACTGGGAACTCTGACTCTGGCCTCTACTATAAATAGAGGGGTATTGGGGCTTCCCAAAATACAACACAGACAATTGAGAATTAGTTCCTCTAACAACTATTGTCCTCTCTGGTTGTGGTAACCATGAGAGCCCGGGCAAGTCCTACCTGACAAGGGAGGGATAGCCACGGGAGAGAATAACTGGGAGTTTTCATTGTGGGAGAGCAAGTTGGTGACTAGTACAACAACGGGAGGTAGGACTCCTTTCTGATCATTCTAGCAAGACAATAGGAGTTCTAGGTGGTCCGTGTGGACTAACATAGAGGCAAGAAGTTGTTGTTTTTCACTTGGAGGACAATATCAACTAGTAGTCCATGACAAAAGGAGCTGCTAAAGAAGACAATGTTTATGGCTTCAGTCTATGCTACAGACCAAGAGGTGCAGTAGTCAGACGTGTCCCAGTGCAACTAGGATTCATAGTTGCACATCTACAATGATGAGGATTGTCTTTGGACTTTCTCTAGGACCATGTATATACCATAAACCATCCTTCCTGCATTATAGTTATTGACGCGATCTACTAATTATGGGAATATGGTAGATAAAATTTAAATTTTGTTGTGTGCTTTGTGCCATATTTCCCTTAACTGGTATGATAGCCAACGTCAATTTACTATATTACGGGATAATTGATATGATCTGATTTTGGTTTTGTTGTTCTATTATTGCATATGATGCAAATAATATCTTGTCAAATCCAAATACCACGATAATCCCAAACTATATATATATAGATATATATATATATATATATATATATATATATATAGAGAGAGAGAGAGAGATATAGGCTAGAATACACTCGAGTGTATTCAGAGCAGAATACACTCAAGTAGTTTTCCATGATGCTATTATTTTTTCAAAAATCTAATCCATTGATCTTCTTAAACATCTTGTGAATAGCTCATACGCAAAATTTGAGCACATTTGGACATTTATCGGTCATGTTATAAAGACCACAAAACTTATGCATTTCAAATTAGTTTCGCGTGTCAATTTTGTTTCCCTTGGATGAGTGACTTACACTCATCCAAATGGGCTCAAATTTTGTATGTAGCCTAGTTATAGTATGACGGTGAAGATCAATGATTTACATTTTGCAAATAGTAGTCTTGATATGCAAACACACTTGATTGTATTCATGCAATCTGTACACTTGAGTGTATTCTAGCCTGACTATATATATATATATATATATATAAATATATATATATATATATATATATATGTGGCTAAAAGAATTGTGTACCCGAGTACATGTAGCTTACATGTACCCATCTTCATTTATGGGGATTGTAAAATTATATTGAATAATCCAACCTTATGGATGTATAGTATATCCCTTAGATAAGATGTGTATAAGAAATCATCGCAATCTGATATTCATAGAGCATACAATAAAAGAAAATGTCTATTTTCTAATTAATGGTAAGTTGCAGAAATTGCATAAACCATTGAATGATGTATAGCTATATCTCATGATCTACATAAGATATGGTTATGATTTTTTAAAGACATCTAATCTATATAGAGTTGAATCAATCCATATGGTTGGATTTTAACAACATACTCTACATATTCTATTTTAATGGCCGGTATACGCATGTTACATGTACCGGACGGTACACACTTCCTAACCTATATATATATATATATATATATATATATATATATATAGAGAGAGAGAGAGAGAGAGAGAGAGTCAGACTAGAATACATTCGATTGTATTAGGAGCATAATACACTCAAGTAGTTTTTCATGATGCAATATTTTTTCAAAAATCTAATCCATTGATCTTCTTAAACAACTTGTGAATAGCTCGTACGCAAAATTTGAGCACATTTGGACATTTATAGGACATGTTATAAAGACCATAAAAATTATGCATTTCGAATTAGTTTCGTGCGTCGATTTTGTTGCCCTTGGATGAGTGACTTACACTCATCCAAATGGGCTTAAAATTTGTATGTAGCCTAGTTATAGTATGACGGTGAAGACCAATGGTTTACATTTTGCAAAAAATAGTTTTGATATGCAAACACACTTGAGTGTATTCGTGTGATCTGTACACTCAAGTGTATTCTAGCCTATCTCTCTCTCTATCTCTCTCTCTCTCTCTCTCTCTCTCTCTATATATATATATATATATATATATATATATATATATATATACATATATATATATATGTATGTGTGTGTGTGTGTGTGATATATATACAATTTACACACGTCTCCCTTAAAGCAGTTTTGATGGTGGATGTGTAGCATGGTTATGGCCAATAACCCCTATTTGTGCATAGTTGTATCTGGTTGGTTTATCCTTTTGTCTTGGTCTGTGTACCGAGCCTCTACCTTATCTTTCCAATGTAAAGTTAATTCTCTTATACCTTTGCTCCCCTTGAATATAACTCAAGGTTTTCCTATAATCATGTAAAAGTATGATAGTTTACTTTTTGTTGTGACGAAAATGAAGGCATCCTGAAGACGAGTTGACCGACTAAAGGACCTAAGAGGACATGGTGGACAAGACAGACTAATCGCCTAGTGGACCTGACCGATCTGCTAGAGGAGCCAACCGATGGTGGACAGAAGAGCCAGACAACCAATGAGATGACATAACAACCATCCAAGAGGTGAGTCGATCGGTTCAAGGGTTGAACCGATCAACCCAGATTGGCAAGAATAGATCTTCATCAACAACACGTTTCTGCATGTAATGTAAACCTAGATGACCGTAATTCCTTGTGTCTCTAAGGGATTACATTAGGCTGGCCATAACCATTGCTTTTTTTATTGAATGTTTTCATTGTGTGATATAGCATGCATTTGATACGTACTATATATGTGGTGATTGGATAAAGTATATGTATTTATACAAACTCCCTCAACTAAAATAGCAAGTCTTAGATACCTTCCATTAGCAATACACATGAATATCCAAATCGCCTAAGCGTAGATTTGCACAAAGCATGGTGCACCATCTATCTCGTGTAAGTGTGATAGTAGATATGTAGATTTGCACAAAGTTTGGTGTGTATTTATTGTATTGGCTATTGGGTCAGACGTAACTGGTGACTTGGAGAGCCCAAACCTTGAGGCATGCATATGATCATGGCAAGGTGTTGTGCATATCATCTATCCAAGAGTTGCATATGGTGCAATTGGCATGATGGCCTACCTAAATAGTCAGGTTGTGGGTGGTCGATAAAAGCTGACTCATGACATGATGAAATATGGATCTTGGCCCACTAGAATATTGTACGCTGCAATATTCTGAATGGATATTGTGGGCTATCAATTCAAATAAAATAATGGGAGCGATAATAATTAAAGACCTAATTAATATTGTCAAAATTTTCCAAATCAAATCAAATCAAAAATGGTTTTTGACAAATACAAATTTTCTATGGTAGATCAATGACAAACAAATCCAATTTGCGATTGGTCCTGAAGAAGAACAAACTTGACGGGAGAAATTTTCATGACTGGTTTTGGACTTTGAGAAGGGTTATCAATGAAAATTGCAAGCTCTACGTCCTTGATAATTAGTGCTAGAAATACCTACTCATAATGCACCTAAGGCACAAGTGGATGCTTACTAGAAGCATGGCAATGATGCCTTGGACAAAAAGTACCTTATGCTTAGTTTCATGAACTTTTAGTTGCATGAGAAATGTGAAGAGATGAGTGTTCTTGAGATGGTAGAACATCTTAAGAAATTAAAACGCAGTCTTACAAATCAAGAAAGGGATAGTATCCTAAAGGTGTTTCTTGAGTCAAAACTGACAGAGGGAATCTCTATAGAAGAATATGTGCTCAATATGATTGGACATGTGTATCATCTTGAAGAACTAGGATTCACTTTGAGCCAAGAGTTGGCCACTGATATGATTCTAAAGAATATGCATGAATCATATAGCCGTTTTATTGCATGTTACCATGTGAGCAATTCGGCTGGACAAATGTTAGAACTACTTTCCATGTTATTTAATGTTGAAGCAAAAGTGAAGAAGGACAAGCCCGTGATGGTGATCAACGGGGCTGAGTCTAAGGATCAAAGCAACATCAAGAAGAGTTCTATGGTCAAACCTAAGTCCAATTCTTCAGCACTCAAGATAAGGAGAAAGAAAAGTACTAGAGGAACTCATCCTTTATACTTGAAGGCTTTCAGGAAGCAGAAGTTGGGGATGGTGATATCCACTTTAGGTATATACATTATTGAGATAAATTTATCTACTTCATCATCTTAGGTGTTAGATACCAGATGTGGAGCTCACATATGTTCTCATATGCATGATCTGAAAGGAAGTAGGCCTTTGGAAAAAGGTGAGGTGGAATTGTGAGTTGCTAATGGCACAAGAGTTATGGCCAGTGTAGTTGGAACCTATAGTATATCTTATCCCACGGGGCTTGTAATAGAGTTAAAGAATTGCTATTATGTACCTACTATAAATAGAAACATCATTTTTGTATCTTCTTTGGACAATGATGTATTTGAATTCCATATTAAAAGTGATCGATGTTCTATTTCAAAAGATGGGATCTTTTATGGAAGTGCCCCTTGTCTTATGGTTTTTACTTGTTAGATCTAAAGACAGATGTACATAACATTAATACCAAAAGTCTAAAACTCAACAACTCACACAAAACACACCTTTGGCATTGTCATCTAGGGCACATAAATAAGAATCGCATATCTAGACTCCATAAGGATGGTTATCGAGACTCCTTTCATGTAAATTATTAGAGACATGTGAATCTTATTTGTTGGGCAAGATGGCTAACACCCCTTTCAATGGTAACAATGAGAGGGCTAGTGATCTATTAGGACTCATACATAATGATGTGTGTGGACCTTTTAGGAAAATTTTTACATGTGGGTATCAGTACTTCATAACCTTTACTGATGACTTCAGTAGGTATGGCTATGCTTATTTAATGAAACATAAGTCAAAAGCTCCAAAAATGTTCAAGGAGTTTATGAATGAAGTACATAACCAACTTGGTAAAAGTATTAAGGCACTTCTTTCTAATTGAGGTGGAGAACACTTCAACCAAGAGTTTGAGGACCTTCTTAGAGCCCATCAGATTGTATCCTAGTGTACTCCACCTAGAACACCTTAACATAATGGTGTATCAAAAAGAAGGAATCACACATTACGGGATATGGTGCGATCAATGATGAGTTTAGCTAAGCTTCTGATAACCTTCTGGGGGCATTCTTTACAAACCACTGTGTTTACACTAAATTGGGTACCATCTAAGTTAGTTCAAAAGACATCACATGAGATATGGACTCGGAAGCATCCCAAAATGTCTTTTATGAGGATTTGTGGTTGAAAAGATTTTGTCAAGAAAATATTTCCTAAAAACCTTGGACCAAGATCTAATAAATGTTATTTTGTTGGATATCCCATGGAAACTGTAGGATACTACTTGTATAATCTATCTGACAACAAAGTGTTTGTTGCAAGAGATATTGCATTCCTACAAAAGGAATTTATTTCTAAAGGAAACAATGGGAGACAAGT
This sequence comes from Alisma plantago-aquatica, assembly GCA_963693085.1. Taxonomy (NCBI): domain Eukaryota; kingdom Viridiplantae; phylum Streptophyta; class Magnoliopsida; order Alismatales; family Alismataceae; genus Alisma; species Alisma plantago-aquatica. The sequence goes on from OY856409.1 coordinate 1,594,301,355, forward strand.
GGAACTTGAAGAGGTTTGATACCAACAAGAAAACATTGAACCATTAGATGTACAAGAGTAACCTAAAGGTTCACAAAGTGTTGTGGAATCTCAAATACCTCAAGTAACATAGGAACCTCATAGATCTAATAGGACATGCCTTGAACTTGAAAGATTTGGATATCTTGTAACTCAGGAAGGCAGTGAATTGGTCATAGATGATGAGCCAATTTCCTATAAAGATGCTATAGAGGGACCAAAGTCTGAGAAATGGCTTGAGACCATGAGATTCAAGATGGAATCCATGTATGCCAACAAATTATGGACTTTGGTGGATCTACCCGAAGGGGTAAAACCCATAGGGTGAAAATGAGCCTTCAAGAAAAAGACCAACATGGATGGAAAAGTTCAAACCTATAAGGGTAGATTGGTTGAAAAGGGTTTCAGACAAGTTCATGGTGTTTACTATGATGAAACCTTTTCTCTAGTGGCCATGGTTAAGTCCATCAGGATCATGCTTGCTATTGCAGCTTATTATGACTATGAAATTTGGCACATGGATGTTAGAACAACATTCCTTAAAGGGAATTTACTCGAGGATGTGTACATGACACAACCTGAGGGTTTTATCAATCCAAAAGATGCAAATAAAGTCTATAAGATACAAAGGTCAATCTAGGGATTGAAGCAATCATCTTAGAGCTGGAATCTTTATTTTGATGAGACAGTCAAAGGGTTTAGTGTTATTCAAAATGAAGATGAACTTTGTGTGTACAAGAAGGTTAGTGGGAGCATAGTGACATTCCTCATATTGTATGTAGATGACATACTATTGATGGGGAATGACATCTCTACTTTATAAAAGGTAAAAGACATGGCTTGGAAATACATTTTCTATGAAAGACTTGGGAGAAGCATCCTACATCTTAGCGATAAAGATCTATAGAGATAGATCTAGAAGACTTCCCAAACTAAGTCAAAGCACATACATTGACAAAGTGTTGAAGCAGTTCAACATAGAGAACTCAAAGAGAGGAAACCTACCTACATGCTATGGTGTCACTATCTCTAGAGCTCAATGTCCCAGTTCTTGTGAAGAAAGGCAACGCATGAGTGAGATTCCACATGACTCAGCAATTGGATCAATCATGTATGCATTGTTGTGTACCTGTCTAGACGTCTCGTATGCCTTGAGCATAATGAGAAGATATCAGTCAGATCTAGGTGATGCTCACTAGATAGCCATGAAGAACATCCTCAAGTAATTGAGAAGGACTCAGAATCAATTCTTGGTCTACGACAAAGAGGAAGAGTTGGTCGTATAAGGCTACACCGATGCAATCTTCCAGACTGATCAAGATGATTAGAAGTCGCAATCAAGATTCGTGTTTTGCCTAAAAAATGGAGTTGTGAGTTGGAAGAGTTCCAAGAGAAATAGTTTTCAATTCTACAACAAAGGCCGAGTATATTGTTGCATCGAGTATAGCAAAGGAGGTTGTATGGATTAAGATTTTCATCACAGAACTTGAGGTTGTTCCAAGCATCAACGACACAATCGAGCTATATTGTGACAACAATGGAGCTATTGCATAAGCTAAGGAACCCAACTCGCATCAGTGCTCAAAGCATATACAGAGGTGATATAATCTCATATGAGAGATCGTACATCGAGGAGATGTAAAGATTTGCAAATACCAACTGAGAACAACATTGTTGATCCCTTAACGAAATCACTTTCATAGAGAGAAGCATGATAGTCATGTAAGGTCACTCAGAATAAGATGTGTGGGTGATTGGATCTAAGTGCAAGTGGGAGTATGTTGGTTATGTATGCCCAGAGAGCCAATCATGTGATGATTGTAATGGCATATCATGTAAAAATGATTTGAATATTAATAAAAGGCAAGCTTCCTATTTATTCTATTTAATTCAGTTATGATATAATGATGTAACATTATAAATGTCTACAAAAATATAGTACTCAATGACATATGTATTCAAGTTACTAAACATGTGGATGAGATCATATAGATGTTAAGAGTACATACAGATATTCTCATTATGTCCCTGATTGGTTGTTATTGTGGAAGGTTGATAGACAACAGTAACACATAAGATTAGAGTGTGAGTTGGTTGATGACTAAATCTCATTACTCATGATATGGCAATATCAAACCAAAAACACATGTACATGTTACATAATAGTGTATCAGACAAACCCACCATGATACTGACACATGGAAACCATCTTCATGGAAGTCATAGTCAGGTCTCACAGTGATGGCGGTGGTAGTGGTTCTTAGACCTAAAATCACTGAACTCAACCCATGTAGTTGGGTACACTTTGATATTGTAACATACTAAAACTTTGACATATTCTCTTTTTGGCCATTTCCGAATATTTTCCTATCATTTCTATCCTTTTTGGTCTTGATGCTTAAATTGTGGAATTTATAGTGGTTTGGTGAACATTTGTTCAATAATTATACCAATGGAAGGGTTTATGCATAAATACCTCAATGAAAGCTTAATTACCATAATTATGTTCTCTAAACCTCAACATAACTTTTTATGTGATTTGAAAACACAAAATGAGCTTAAGCTTCAAGTTTGGTCCAATTTAGATGTATTTTGTGCAAGTTATGCAATTATATGCACATGTTGGACTTTTATGCAATTTGCCCAATTTGGAGGTTTTCTTTGTAAATTGTCATATGCATTATAATACTTAGATATTCCCTTACCATTTTTTAGTTTTTAAAACCATGGGGAACCTAGTTGTACCTTGGTTTGAAGGTGTTACATTCCAAGGGCATTATAGGGATTACCCTCTTTATAAATGATCTTATCTTTAAAAGTTATCAACCAATGGGGTTATTTCTATGTTTGAAGGATGGTGGGGATGGCCTAGAAGGCTCCAGGGGCTTTTAGGACTGACCTTTGATATACAAGAAGAGTCTATGATTTGTCCTCTTGCATGGCCATGAAGCCCTAGCATAAGGACACATGGAAAGTCCCATAGACACCTCATACTTGCCCCCTTCTTTATAAAGCCATGCCTACCCCTTCCCACCTCCGAATCCAGGAAGCAATCCTCTCCTTATATTTACCACAACTTAGAGCATCGTCCCTTCTATGTTTGGACATGAAGTTGTTGCCCCAAGGTGAAAGAGGGTGCCTACCTTGGTGAAGAAGGCTCCTAGGGTTCCAAATTTCTCTATTTAAGATTTCTTAAGCTCGTCCTTGGTGATTTTGACCAAAACTAGTAAGAATCGTCCTTTCGTTCCCTATTTTCATTCTTTTAGTATTCCTCCTACCTTATTACAGGTCGGAACCATGACCTTCTATGGTAAAACTCCACCTAGAGCCCTAAAACATCTCATCTCCGTGCTCTTTTGCTAGGGTTTGCACCTCTAAAGTGGAGAAGGTGATCTTTGCTCAAGAAAGGATCTTGGCTTGGAGTAACCAAACCTTCTAATCTCGGGATCCTTTCTGTTTGGACCTTCTTACCTTCCTAGAGGTAAGTTTTGTTTACCCCCTTCTCATATATTGCTTAGTACATGCTTAAAACTCATGCTTCTATGTTTAAAATCGATGATTTCCATCTCTTTTTACCATGTTCTTCTAGGGTTTTGGTTTCTTGCTATTTTACCTTCTCTAAAAGATCTAGTTTGGTTACCTATGAAACTTAAAACATGATCTTGGGTCAAATGGTGTTTTCTCCCTCTCCCTCTCTCTTCAATTATCTCGATCGGTTTGATGATGTGGCAATTTCCTATTGGTCAGTATTGAAAAATTCATATCTTCTAATCCGCTTATCCAAATTTGACAAATAAATATGTTTTGGAAGTGGAAAATTAATCTATATCTAATAAAATATTTTTAAGGTCTGATTTCATGGTTTGACGAAGGGTGATTTTTGTAAAATGAATTTAATGCATAAAATCCATAAAAATTACATCTTAATCATCATAACTCCAAAATTAACATAAAATTATGTTTTCTTCCTCAGGAGAACCTAATAAGTTCATTGGTGATATTTTCAAAATCTAAATATGAGTTTTTCTAAAAAAGTTATGAAATTATGGTTTCTATACATTAATGTGCACGATGTACTCTAATACATGTTAATACATTGAAAATAGGCAAAGTGGAACTTGGACTCAATTAAAGTAGTGAATGTTAGTAATTGATATCAGTAAGAGAGGTATGTGCAATCCCTATTTATGTATGTGCATTCCTTACACCCTATGTTGGGATAATTGCAGCCAAACCCTATATTTCCCTAATGAGGCTTAAATGAACCCTAAATCTGCTATTCTTGAATCCTAATGTTGTTCATGCCTCAAATCAGATTATGATTTCTTCTTGTTTGGGTCTTATACCCCACTGCCATGCTTATTGAATATTATGACTACTCTTTCCATGACTACTTTTCTAGCATGTACATTTATGTTCTATTTAATTTAAAGTAGCGGTACTTATGTACAACCACCCACAGAGGGTATGTATTTAATCGCCCTGGGGAATATTTTTATTCTCCCCTATATAATTATGTAGGTGACTGGGAATGTCTTATTCTCCCATCACCTATAGGTTAGAGGTCCGGTAGGTGCCTCAACCCTACTTAGTTAGGTAGACATAATTATCTTACATGAAAATCCTTTTTAATATAATTATTAATGGCAAGTTTCTTTTGAATATAGCCTCATACTCTTATTATGTTCATCTTATGATGAAATCTCAGCCTGTACTTTTGTGTTATTTTCTTATCTTTTGTTCTTGTTCATTATTTGACACATACCTTGTATTTCTCTCTCTTGCTGGGTGATTTCCCAACCACCCAAGTTTAGATCGAGGTGTTGAACATGACCAAGGAGAATATAGCTTCCAACATGGACCTAGCTCTTGGAGATGTTGCTTGGAGACAGATTTGAAGTAGTTTAAACTTCCCTCTACTTATATCCTTATGTTGTATCATCCATGTAAACACTTATGGGAGATTATGATATACTTTTGTAATCTTTTATGAAAATTGAATATAGTCATTTGTTTAATTCCGCTGCTACACTTTGGTTTGTTGCATACCATTATAATAAATTTGGAAAATTTATACCTATTCCAACATACCATTGAGTGTGTTTGGAATGGATGATAATTCTTCAAATTTTTATTTTAGTATGGGCATGATCCCGCCTCCTTACAGAATGGTATCAGAGCCCATGGTGGTCGGAGTCTGACTATTTCAATTTTGTCTCCCTAGTTAGAATACTAGCCTTACCTTTAAGTGACATGTTTTCCCTAGAGTTGATCAATAGATGATGAAGGGTTGATTTAGAATCCTATAGTTTCACATTAAAATAATGATGAATAGATTCCTAAAATACTTACAACTAAAAGATGCATAAGTAACCATAGTAACTTGAGGTTGTTTAGCTTGGCCTTTAGGCAACCACTAGGACATGAAGTTGAAAGCAAAGGTGTCTAGAAAGGATCAGGGTTATGAGGCTAGCAAGATTTTCCTCCGCACCACTAGCTTTAGTTTACGAGGACTCTCGAATCCATATGATACCGACCTAGCCTGAGCTGATATGAATTGTTCAAAATAGCATGCTTTTAGGCAATAGTAGCCTTAACATCTATATGATTTATCTTTAGGGATCATAATATGTTGAACTAGTCTTTCATATATAATGACCTATTTGAGGATGGATACCCAATATAGTTCCCTTATGACCCATAAAACCACATGTTTGGATAGTTATCCCTAGAACCTAGACTTTGAAGTTTGGTGTTTAGTAAGAAATTAGAGTGTGCAGTGAAGCGTGATGGATCTTATATATGGTTTAGTTCGAGTCACCCTTTTACCTCTAGATTAGTTTGGCTTGGTAGGTCAAACCTTTTAAGGGGTGGAGAGTAGTTGGTTTGATGATGTTTGGGTGGTTAGATTTTAAGGATGAAATCCTTTCCAAGGGGATAGATCCATGTAGCATACTAAAATCTGACTTTAGAAACCCTAACTCTCTAATTAGGAAGTTAGTGTGCTTGAATCCTTAGTTTTGACCAAACAAGTTATTGTTGTAACTACATGTTTCTTGGTATCCAAAAGAACATATAACGATGATCTAATGAATAGTTCATATGTTTGAACCCTAATGAATGTCTAATGCACATAATAAGAGTAACTTACATTTTATTACTAATGTGGATAAGCATGATGTTACCCATGTCATAAACTAATAAACCCTAATGATATGATGGGTAATATAATTGTAATCTAACCTTGGACTTAATGCATCCTAAGAAGGTATAGGTGAAGAATAATGATCATGTTAACCTAAACCCTAAGTTGTAATCATATAACCTTAACTTATACATCCTTAATGACATTCATGATACATTAGTGTCACTATGTGTCATAATCAGATAACATACTTTAATACACATAACTCACAGATTAATCAGGTCATCAGTATGAAATGCATATCACTTTGTTCTCTAATACACACCTAATTAATCACCTAATGACTTAGTATGTAAATCAAATCACTAATATGTAATATGTCCCACCTTGATCATTAAAATATATATAATGACTTCAATATGGATAAGAAGTAATTGATTCACACAAATGTTCATAAACAATAATAAGTGAAAATGTGAGCAAGACGGTAAAGTAACAATGCCTAATGTACATATAAGTAATTACTGTGACATTATTTGCATTAATTGTAATAAATTGGTTAAAGTGTCCTATTTCATATAAAATAATCTGATACAATTTATAATAGAGTCTAAAATCCACATTATTAAAGATAATGGTCAGACATAATAATGGATATTAAGATAATTTAGTATAACTCTAGTTGTGCTAAAATTCCTAATGAGATAAATAAGAAATATATTGGGTTTATGCATAATAATGAAATATAACTCTTTTGGAAGAATAATAAATATAACATGACACAATTAAAATAATAATAATGATAATGTGATATCCTAATGAATATAATTCTAATAAGCCAAAAATTTTAAAAAGAAATCGTAAAAGTGGAACCATTTGGTGATCCATGAGAACCTGACCTATGTGGAGTTGGTTCAGAAGATTCTAAACTCCCAAGTTAAGTAGTTGAAAAACAAGGAGTTTAAGTTAGTTAAAGTTTTGGTGGAAGTTTAACAGATTCAACCTGGGAGTTTATTAGTGAGATGTTGCATACTCACCTTTCTCACTTTGCTTTAGATTTTGAGGACGAAATCATCTTTAAGGGGTGGAGTGTTGTAACATACCGAAACTTTGACATATTTTCTTTTTGGCCATTTTCCAATATTTTCCAATCATTTCTATCCTTTTTGGCCTTGATTCTTAAGTTGTGGAATTTATATTGGTTTGGTGAACATTTGTTCAATAATTATACCAATGGAAGGGTTTATGCACAAATACCTCAGTGAAAACTTAATTACCATAATTATGTGCTCTAAACCTTATTATAAATTTTTTATGTGATTTTAAAACATAAAATGAGCCTAAGTTTCAAGTTTGGTCCAATTTGTACGTCGTTTGTGCAAGTTATGCAATTATATGCACATTTTAGACTTTTATGCAATTTACCCAATTCGGAGGTTTTCTTTGTAAATTGTCACCTGCATTATAATATTTAGATATTCCCTTACCATTTTCGAGTTTTTAAACCATGGGGCACCTAGTTGCACTTTAGTTTGAAGGTGTTACATTCCAAGGGCATTATAGGGATTACCCTCTTTATAAATGAGCTTATCTTTAAAAGCTATCAACCAATGGGATTATTTCTTTGTTTGAAGGACGGTGGGGACGACCTAGAAGGCTCCAGGGGCTTTTATGATCGACCTTTGGTATACAATAAGAGTCTATGAGCTGTCCTCTTGCATGACCATGAAGCCCTAGCATAAGGACACATGGAAAGTCCCATAGACACCTCATACTTGCCCCTTTCTTTATAAAGCCATGCCTACCCCTTCCCACCTCCCAATCCAAGAAGAAATCCTCTCCTTCTCTTTCCCACATCTTAGAGAATCATCCCTTCTATGTTTGTCCACGAAGTTTTTGTCCCAAGGTAAAAGAGGGTGCCTACCTTGGTGAAAAAGGCTCCTAGGGTTCCAAATTTCTCTATTTAGGATTTCTTAAGCTTGTCCTTGGTGATTTTGACCAAAACTAGTAAGAATCATCCTTTTGTTCCCTATTTTCATGCTGTTATTATTCCTCCCACCTTCTTCCAGGTCGTAACCATGACCTTCCATGGTAAAACTCCACCTAGAGCCCTAAAACATCTCATCTCCATGCTCTTTTGCTAGGGTTTATACCTCTAAAGTGGAGAAGGTGATCTTTGCTCAAGAAAGGAGCTTGGCTTGGAGTAACCAGACCTTCTAATCTGAGGATCCTTTCTATTTGGACCTTCTTACCTTCCTAGAGGCAAGTTTTTTTAACCCCCGTCTCATATATTGGTTAGTACATGCTTAAAACTCATGCTTCTATGTTTAAAATCGATGATTTCCATCTCTTTTTACCATGTTCTTCTAGGGTTTTGGTTTCTTGCTATTTTACCTTCTCTAGAAGATCTAATTTGGTTACATATGAAACTTCAAACATGATCTTGGGTCAAATGGTGTTTTCTCCCTCTCCCTCTCTCTTCAATTATCTCGATCGGTTTGATGATGTGGCAATTTCCTATTGGTCAGTATTGAAAAATTCATATCTTCTAATCTGCTTATCCAAATTTGACAAATAAATATGTTTTGGAATTGGAAAATTAATCTCTATATAATAAAATATTTTCAAGGTCTAATTTCATGGTTTGACGAAGGGTGATTTTTGTAAAATGAATTTAATGCATAAAATCCATAAAAATTACATCTTAATCATCATAACTCCAAAATTAACATAAAAATATGTTTTCTTCATTAGGAGAACCGAATAAGTTCATTGGTGATATTTTCAAAATCTAAATCTGAGTTTTTTTTTTAAGTTCTGAAATTATGGTTTCTATACGTTAATGTGCACTATGTACTCTAATACATGTTAATACATTGAAAATAGGCAAAGTAGAACTTGGACTCAATTAAAGTAGTGAAAGTTAGTAATTAATACTAGTAAGAGAGGTATGTGCAATCCCTATTTATGTATGTGTATTCTTTACACCCTATGTTGGGATAATTGCAGCCAAACCCTATATTTCCCTAATGAGGCTTAAATGAACCCTAAATCTTCTATTCTTGAATCCTAATGTTGTTCATGCCTCAAATCAGATTATGATTTCATCTTGTTTGGGTCTTATACCCCACTGCCATGCTTATTGAATATTATGACTACTCTTGCCATGACTACTTTTCTATCATGTAGATTTATGTTCTATTTAATTTAAAGTAGCGATACTTATGTACAACCACCCACAGAGGGCATGTATTTAATCGCCCTAGGGAATATTTTTATTCTCTCCTATATAATTGTGTAGGTGACTGGGAATATCTTATTTTCCCATCACCTATAGGTTAGAGGTTCGGTAGGTGCCTTCAACCCTACTTAGTTAGGTAGACATAATTATCTTACATGCAAATCATGTTTAATATAATTGTTAATGGCAAGTTTCTTTTGAATATAGCCTCATACTCTTGTTCTGTTCATCTTATGATGAAATCTTAGCCTTTACTTTCATGTTATTTCCTTATATTTTGTTCTTGTTCATTATTTGACACATACCTTGTATTTCTCTCTCTTGCTGGGTGATTTCCCAACCACCTAGGTTTAGATCGAGGTGTTGAACATTACCAAGGAGAACATAGCTTACAACATGGACCTAGCTCTTGGAGATGTTGCTTAGAGACAGATTTGAAGTAGTTTAGACTTCCCTATACTTAGATCCTTATGTTGTATCATACATGTAAACCCTTATGGGAGATTATGATATACTTTTGTAATCTTTTGTGAAAATTGAATATAGTCATTTGGTTAATTCCGCTGCTACACTTTGGTCTTTTGCATACCAATATAATAAATTTGGAAAATGTATACCTATTCCAACATACCTTTGAGTGTGTTTGGAATGGATGATAATTCTTCAATTTTTATTTTAGTAAGGGGGTGATCCCACCTCCTTTGAGATATCACCAAACGCAGTCCTGAAACATGGGTTTCTATAACAGTGATGATTGGATGGCTTTAACACATGGGGATTGACTGTGAGTGATAGATATGGGATTTGTCCCTCATACTGCAGTATGATGTCCTAGGCATCTTGATAAGCGAGATTGAGAAAAGCATGGCCATGAGCATGTGAGTTAATATGTGATATTGAGCTTACATATATCTCATACTATTTTCTCTTGGTTCCAGAAACAATATTGAATAATGATGAGGGTGATTGATCCATGCCTCTAGTTCAATCTAGACATTAGTGACAAAGGAACTATACAAACACTTAAACATCATACACAAATTGTAGGTTAAAGTTGTTCCCCAACATTCTATTCACTTGGGTAGCATTGATGTGCGACTAGGCACCACTCCTTGCTTGTAATGTCATAAGTTGTTATGGACATTCACTACCAATGTGATATGGGACCTATGGGGTCACACACATAGGTCTCAACCTAGAAGAGGAGTTCAACTCTTGAATAACATGTGAATTAAGTGCTAAAGTGTTTTGGAATTTGATTCATGCAACAAACAGGTTGACAGCACTGCCAAACGCCCATCTCAAGCGTTGAGATGGTCATTTGGAAGTACCAAATGGTTGTCTCAAGAGTTGAGATGGCTGTCTGAGTGTCAGGTTGGTTGTGAGTTGAATTTGGCTAAGGAATGAACCAACCCGGCCAAACCAGCTCGACTTGGGTCACCAGACGGTCGTCTCGCATGGGCAAGTTGGTCCAGTTCGGTCGGGGAAGGTTTTAGATGTTTCCATATTGTTTTGCTTGAGCAATACTTGTTGCAGAAGGAAATCAATGTCTAACATTGATGTGAATTTATTTTCCAAATTTTTGTACAATTGGGAAACTACAAAATGACCATCTCACATGCCAGACGATTGTTTAGGTTTTCCAAACGGCCATTGTTGGGGTTTTGTGGGACAGAATATGCAGCGGAAACAAAAATTTTATCTAACCACAAACCCATAACCAGCAGATCACATCAACAACTATGCAATAGGAAATATGGTTTAGAGAGATATACCTAATCCTGAGGCTTGCTCAGTGACAATACGTCACAGCTGCTGCAACCTTCAACCACCTAGTCTTCGACGGCATCTATGCAGCTCCTGTTCTTGACCCGGATTGTGGTTGACAGTCATCCTCCTAAGCGGTAGAAATCTCCCACCTTTATAGATAGTCCACACAGACCACCGAGAACTCTAGTGGTCCTAAATGGCAGACTAGAAGGAGTTGTCCCCTTCTATTAGAGTACTAGTCACCGACACACTCTCCCACCACCACTCACTATTCTACAGTTGTCTTTCCCTCATTGTTCCTCCCTGGACGGGTAGAACTTGTTTGGGATCTCTCAGTTACCACAACCAGAGAGGACCAATTGATGTTCTAAGTTGTGTGTCCTGAGAATCCCCTTGTACCCCTCTATTTATACTAGAGGGAAGGGTCGGGGTTCCTAGTATGTGCGGGAGTAGAAGGGTCTGGATTTTCCATGAACTGATTGCACTACAGCTGGAAAACTGATAGCTTCATAAATGAACCGATTGTTTGGGTAGGTGAGCCATTTGGTTCATGACTGAATCGGTCATTTGGAAAAGTGAGATGATTGGTTCACCCAGGGAACCAGTCGTTTTACTTCCCAGACATGCCCACAATTGACTTTCCTTGTTCATTTCTAATTAATGCAAAGATTAATTATTGTCCCAATCAAATTGAACAAGTGAAACGAGGATCTTTTCTCATGAACCGGGAAACTCAACACATGCTCATTTGGTCCATGAGAACCGATCGGTTTACTAGAGTGAACTAGTCATCTCACTGACCATGAGCCGATCAGTTCACCCAGTGAACCAGTCGGTTGGTGGTCTAGGTTGTGCAGAACTCAGTCAATGCAGTTCTTAATCAATCTGACACTCTAATCAGTTGGTTCAACACTTGAACTTGATGATTCTGAGTCAAGTCTATTGATTGAATGTTTAAATGAGTACCTAAACACTTTAGTAATCAATCTAAACAACATTCATGGATAAACTCCATTTCACGTTGGCAGTGAATGTCCATAACTAACTTATGACATCACAAGCAAAGAGTGGTGCCTAGTCGCATATCATTGCTACCCAAGTGAAAAGGAAAGTTGGAGAACAACTTTTAACCTACAATTTGTTATTTGTGTTACAGTGAATGTATAGTTCCTTTGTCACTGATATCCAAATTGAACTCCAGGCATGGACTTGTCATCCTCTACAAATGTTCAATCTATGTTTCTGGATTCAGAGTAGACTGTCTGAGATATATGTAATCTCAATATCATATATTGACTTACATGTTCATGGCCAAGCATTTCCCAATCTCATTCCTCAAGTGGACATGATATCACACTCCCTTAGGAGGGACAAATTCCATATCTATCACTCATAGTCAAGTCCCTGTGTGTCAAAGTGACCCAATCATCACTGTTATAACAACCCATGTTTTAAGACTGCATTTGATGATGTCAAAGTGTACCCAACCACATATGATGAGTGTAGTGATTTCAGGTCTAAGAACCACAGTCACCACCAATACAATAAGAGATGATCCTAATTAACCAAGTATGGTTTCCATGCATCTCTCTTATGGTCTGTCTGTCTGATACACTATTCTTTAACATGTATCTATGTTCTTAGTTTGATATCATATATCATGACTGATGAGATTTTTTCATCAACCAACACGCACTCTAGTCTTTTGTGTTATTGATGTCTATGGTTATTTCCACAATAACAACCAACTAGGGACGGTAGTGAGAATGTACATACTCTTAACATTTGTATGATCTCATTGTTCAAGTCATGTACTTGAAGACATACGTCATTGAGTTTTATCATTCTCTAGACATCTATTATATAATACTATTATCTCAAAATAGTTAAAACATATAGACGGAAATTGCCTTTATTATTATCAAATCAACTATCACATGCCTCATTGCAATCATCATATGATTGGCTCTCCGGGCGTACTATACCAACAGCCTCCCACTTGCACTTAGAGCCAATAACCCAGGAATCATATTCCAAGTGATCTTAACATGTACATCATATTTCTGTTGCACAAGTGCATTTATAGAAGGTAAGAAATATTAGCTTCAAGTTGGTATATTACATGTTTCACATCCCCTTGCTATACAACAAATCATACGAGATGGAAGTGTCATGGTATTCTATCTGAAATTTCTTTGCCTAACTTGTAGCTCCATTGTTGTCACAATATTACTACTGAATCACCAATCGTCAGAACCTCCCATAAGTTCATACACATGAACTTCTCGATCCATACAGTATCATTTACAGAGTTCATAACACTAAGGTACTCGGCTTCTTATTGTAGAATTAATCAATTGTCTTATGTTTGAAACATTTCCAACTAAAAATTCTTATTCCAAAGTCAAACACAATTTTGTCATTTCAAAAGCTTGCATCAGTGTAACTCCTTACACCCAACTCTTCCTTATTATCATAATTAAAGAACTAATCCTTTTAGTACTTCACAAGTACATTATTATCATAATTAAAGAACTAATCCTTTTAGTACTTCACAAGTACATAAAGACATCCTTCATTGTATTCCAGTAACTCTTACTAGAGTTCGACAGATATCCATTAGTCATGTCCAATACATACAAAATAGCTGGATTCCATATCTTCTTGTCATGTCCAATACATACAAGATGATGAGTTCATATATTCTTGTCATGTCTAATACATACAAGATAATTAGTTCATATTTTCTTGTCATGTCCAATACATACACAATAATGAGATGAGTTCATACGTGATAGATCCAATTACTAATGCATATGGCATCTATCCATGTGTTCCTTATTCTTCAAAAGAATTGGGACACTTGGCTCTTGAGAGACTAACTCCATGGAACATGGATAGGTTTTCTCTCATCATGTTGAACCCTTTCAACATCTTGCCAATGTATGTTCTCTTTCTTAGGTCAAGAAGCCCTCTTGATCTGTCTCTATAGATCTTGATTCCTATTGCATACGATGCTTCTTTAAAACTTTAGAATGCTCTTTGTTGCCAGGTTTTAATATTTGTAATATAAGGATGTTATTCCCCATCAATATGTGGAATATACATATGCTCCCAATAAATTCTTGTAACCACACATTACTTCTTTATTTTGGCTCAAGTAAAACTCTTTGACTATCTTGTCAAATGGAAGATTCTAGTTCTGAGGTGCATGTTTCAATCCAAAGATTGATCTATGCAGCTTCATGGACTTTATTTCCATTAAGCTACAATAGCTAGCATTATCTTGATGGATTTATCCTTGGTAACTTCTGAAAAGATTTCATCATGTTCAACACCTTGAACTTGTTAGAAACTCTTTGCAACCAAACTACCCTCCATGTCAGTCTTCTTCTAGAAGACCCAAAAGTACCCTATGGGTTTTACCCCTTCAGGTGGATCAACCATGGTCATACTTTGTTGATGTACATGGAGTCCATCTTGGATTTCATGGCTTCAAGCCATATCTCAGTTTCTGGCTCTCATTAGCTTCTAGGTAGATTGTTGACTCATCATATGATCAACTCACCACCTTCTTGTCCATAAGATATCATATATCATTCAAGCTCTAGACATGTTCTACCAGAACTATGAGTTCTATGTGTTACTTAAGAAACTTTGAGATTCCACAACATTTTGTGATTCTCTTTATTACCATTGTACCTCTTTAAGTTCAATGCTTTTCTTGTTTTTCTTGAAAATTTTGAGTTCTACTTTTCTCTCCCACTGATTAATTTAGAACTAGGTTCTCCTCTAGGAATACAGCCATCCAAAACACCTTTATTGTTGGATTTGGATATCAAAGTAGTCTTCAACAAAATAACATTTATGTGATTTGTGGAAAAAACCTTTTAAGAAACATTTTTCTTATTTAGGCTTTCAATCCTAATCTTTATAAAGAAATATCAGGATACTTCCCATTCCATATCTCATATGGTGTCTTTTGAACTAATTAGATGGTACATTTTTTTAGTGTTAAGCATGTGCCCAAAAGGAAATTTGAAGTTTAGCTGGTATTCACACTCTGACTTATCAAGGTGTGATTCCTTATTTATGATATACTTCTCATGATACACTATCATTGTGTTTCAAGTGGATTCCATCATGATACATTATCATGATCTTCCAGAAGGTTCTCAAACTCTTGGTTCAAAGTATTTCCATATCGATCATATCAAAATTTAATATGTATACCAGGTTTGTTATGTACTTCATTTATGATCTCCTTGAACACTTCAAGAGATTCATGTTTGTAATTTATTAAATACAAACTACCATATCTACTAAGGTCATCAGTAAATATATTGAATTACTATTGATTACCTTTAGCATTTATTCTAAAAGGTCTATATACATCAATATGTATAATCCTTAATAGAATAACCGTACTCCCACTATATTTAGTGAAGAACCTTTGTCATATTGCACAATGAATGAGATTAGCATGTCTCAATTGGTTTAATAACTAGAATGAGTCTAGATAACCATCATATGGATTTCTAGAAATGCATTTCTCATTTATGCACTACAGATGACTATGTTATAGCTATTCAAGTATGAGTTATCATGTCATTCATTACATATGTTATACACATTTGTCTCTTTCACTATCAAGTATAGTTGATGAGACATAGGCATTGCCATAAAAGATCATTTCTTTGAAATGAAACATCAGTTCATTACTCTCTTATCCATACAAGATGTATGATAATTTAATTGATAGCAGATGTATAATAGCAATTCACTAATTCTATTATTTTCCCATGAATGTCATATTGTAACTGTAATGGTAGAAACTCTTTCTCCGCACAGTTTCTAGCTTACTTCTTCTTAGGTCCTAAAGAAGAGATCTCTATCTCTCTTTCATCTTCCCGAGATCCTCTATAAAGAGGTTGATTCCCTTTCCAACTTACTCCTCTCCATATCTTGAGTGATGAAGACTTAGACCTAATCTTGTCTTCAGAACATTTCTTGACCTTGCTTTAGTCTATGGACTTCACTCTATTGATCATTATCATAGGTTTTGTCCTTTCTTCACTTATGCTTTGGCATCAGCATGCCAAGCACTTCAGACAATGGTTTGGCCAAGTTTCTCAACATTTGATCAACTGGCTATATAATTCACACAATGATTTGTAGAATCATATGTTTGGTCAACTCTTGACCTATAAGAAATCACAGTTGATCTATATGCACAATCATACTGAGCATATGAGATTATACTTGATCTCCATCTATCTGATTATACTCAATCATCACTTTGAAGACATTATACATTTAACACTTTACATGATTCTTAAGATGTATAACCATCTCAAGAATTTCCATGCTTCAAGCTATTTATGCAACTCATAGTTCATATAGCTTAGAATAAGGTTCTTAATGTCTTAGGCATCATTGGCATACTTCAAGTAAGCATCCAATTTTAGTCTTAGGCGTATTTGGAGTGGTTGTACTCGCTCCGGTCTTTCAAGGACTTTAGAGTTTACACTCACTATTGAGAACACTTCCCAAAGGTCCCAAACCAAATTTAAAGTTTATCATGTTTATGAACTGATCGCAATGATAATGTATTTGTGTTTGTCATTTGGATTCTACAAAAAAAATTGCAACATTTCAAAACATTTTTTATTTGTTTGATTTGATAAAGTTGAAAATATTAATTAGGTATTTAATTAATTAGCGCTCCCACTATTGTGATCAAATTGATAGCCCTCACCATCAATTCAGAAGATTGCAACGTACAACCTTCTAGTGAGCAAGATCCTAATTTCCTCTAAGTCATGGACCAGCTAGGTTTGCCACCCACAACTAGATTCTTTCAGATAGGCAATTTTTGCCAATTGCATCTTATGCAACTCTTGATAGATGTCATGCAAAACTCTTTGTCATGTACATCTCCATGCCTCAAGGTGCTTCATCTGATCAAGGTCACCTAGTTAAGTCCAACCCAAATGCCAACACAATGAATATGCACCCTGTAAGGGCATACCCACATATTCACCATCAAACTTCCACAAGATAGACAGTGCACCATGCTAGGGCGTGCCCACACTTAGTTGATCAAGTTTTTCATGTGTGCTGCTTTTAGAAGGCATCTTAAACTTAATATTTATATTGAGGGATTTGGTATTTATATACATATACATATCCAATCACTACATATATAGTATGTATCATATACATTCTATATCCCACAAGAAAACATGTGAAGTGATAAAGCAATGATTATGGCCATCCTATTTGTGATTCCTTAAACCATAAGGAATTACGGTCATCAAGGTCTACATCACATGCAACAACTTGTTTTTGATGTAAATATGTGCTTGGGTCATTCCGGGTTAATCAACTCATCCTATGATTGATCGGCTTGCCTCCTAGCCGGTTGGTTGGTTGTCACCAACCGATCTTCTGGATTCTCCATACGGTCGGTTCGTCGGGTCGTCGTGCTCCTCGTCAGGCCACTAGCTGCTCATCTCACACCATCAGTTGGTCGTCTTGGTCCCTTAACCTCTCATCTTGGCTCCCTCCATTCTTTGACATAATAGGAAATAAAACTATTCTACTTTTACATATTTCTTTGGGAAACCGCGAGTTACATTTGTGGGGAGCAAAGGTAGAAGAGAAGGCTCGAGTTATCTCGAGTTACATCTAGAATAGAAGAAAGGACTCGGTATGTAGACTGAGATGCAAACAACCACAACTAACCAAGCACACACATAGGGGTTTATAGGCCATAACCACACTATGCATCCACCATAAAAATTGTTTTAGGGTGCCGCATATCGATTGCATATATATACCATATCATATATGTATATAGGGATTTGTGGTGTTTAATTAGATATTTACATTAGCCAGTTAAAGTATTCGCATTGTATGCAATAAATAAATGGTGAAAAACCAAAATCTAATCATATCCATTACTCCTAAAACATAGTATGTTGACGTGGCTCTGATACCACAATTGGGGTTTTGTGGAACAGAATAGGCAGCGGAAACAAAAAATTTATCTAACCACAAATCCATAACCAGCAAGTCGCATCAACAACTATGAAATAGGAAAGATGGTTTAGTGAGATATACTTGGTCCTTAGGCTTTCTCAGTGACAATACCTTGCATCTAGTGCATCCTTCAATCACCTAGTCTTTGACGACATCTGTGCAGCTCCTGGTCTTGACCCAGACTGCAGTTGACAGGCGTCCTCCTGATCGGCAGAAATCTCCCGCCTCTATATATAGTTCACACGAACCACCAAGAACTCTAGTCATCTTGAAGGACATACTAGAAGGAGTTGTCCCCTTCTTCTGGCATACTAATCACCAACACATTGTCCCACCACCAGTCACTTTTCTATAGTTGTCTTTTCCTCATTGTTCCTCCCTAGATGGGTAGAACTTGTTTGGGCTCTCTTGGTTACCACAACCAGAGAGGACAACAACTTTGCAGAGCAACTAATGTTATGAGTTGTGTGTTCTGAGAAGCCCCCTGTACCCCTCTATTTATAGTAGAGGGTAGGGTCAGGATTCCCAGTTTGTGCGGGAGTAGAAGGGTCCAGATTTTCCACAAACTGATTGCACTGTTGCAGGTGAAGTGATTATTTCATAAATGAACTGGTCGTTTGGGTAGGTAAGCTGATCAGTTCATAACTAAACCTGTGATTTGGGCAGGTGAGCCGATCGGTTCACCCAGTGAACTGGTCATTACACTTCCCAGACTTGCCCGCAATTGACTTTCCTTATTCATTTCTAATTAATGCAAATATTAATTCTTGTCCCAATCAAATTGAACAAGTGAAACGAGGATCTTTTCTCACGAACTGAGAAACCCAAAAAATGCTCATTTGGTCCATGTGAACCAATCAGTTAACTAGAGTGAACCGGTCATCTCACTGACCATGAGTCGATTTTTTTCACCCAGTGAACCGGTCGGTTGGTGGTACATGTTGTGCAAAACTCAGTAAATGCAGTTCTCAATCAATCTAACACTCTAATCAGTTGGTTCAACACTTGAACTTGATGATTCTGAGTCAAGTCTATTGATTGAATGTTTAATTGAATATCTAAACACTTTAGTAATCAATCTAAACAATATTCATGGATAAAATCCTCTTCTAGGTGAATCCTATGTGTGTGACCCTATAGGTTCCATTTCACATTGGCATCATAAGAAAAGAGTGGTGCCTAGTCATACATTAGTGCTACCCAAGTGAAAAGGAAAGTTGATGAACAACTTTCAACCTACAATATGTTATTGGTGTTATAGTGAATGTATAGTTCCTTTGTCAGTGATATCTGGATTGAACACGAGACATGGACTTGTCATCCTCTATAAACATTCAATCCATGTATTTTGATTCAAAGTAGACTGTCTGAGATATATGTAAGCTAAATATCATATATTGACTTACATTTGCATGTCCATGTATTTCTCAGTCTCACTCCTCAAGTGGCCAGGATATCACACTCCCTTAGGAGGGACAAATTCCATATCTATCACTCACAGTCAAGTCCCCATGTGTCAAAGTGACCCAATCATCACCGTTATAACAACCCATGTTTCAGGACTGCATTTGATGATGTCAAAGTGTACCCAACCACATGTGATGAGTGCAGTGATTTCAAGTCTAAGAACCATAGTCACCACCAATATAATAACAGATGATTCTGACTAACCTAGTATGGTTTCCATGCATCACTCTTATGGTGGGTCTATATGATACAATGTTCTATAACATGTATCTATGTGCTTGGTTTGATATCATATATCATGACTGATGAGATTATGTCATCAACCAACACATACTCTAGTCTTTTGTGTTATTGAGGTCTATGGTTATTTCCACAATAACAACGGAATAGGGATGATAGTGAGAATGTACATACTCTTAACATCTGTATGATCTCATTGTTCAAGTCACATACTTGAAGACATACATCACTGAGTTTTGTCATTCTCTAGACATCTATTATGTAATGCTATAATCTCAAAATAGTTAAAACATATAGACATAAATTGCCTTTATTATTATCAAATCAAGTATCACATGCCTCATTGCAATCATCATATGATTGGCTCTCTGGGCGTACTATACCAACATACATTTTTGTCTGCCACATATTGCAAAGTTTCTAGAATTATTGCAAAAATTCGAGTTCTTTTGGTCCGTTCCACTACCGCACATTAATCTCGTATGGGATAGCAACTGTGAACCCTGACCCTGGCCTCTACTATAAATAGAGGGGTACTAGGGGCTTCCCATAACACAACACAGACAATTGAGAATCAGTTCCTCTAACAACTGTTGTCCTCTTTGGTTGTGGTAACCACGAGATCCCAGTCAAATCCTACCCGATAAGGGAGGGATAACCACGGGAGAGAATAACTGAGACTTGTCATTGTGGGAGACCAAGTTGGTAACTAGTGCACCAACGGGAGGGAAGACTCCTTCCTAATCATTATAGTAGGACGACAGTAGTTCTAGGTAGTTCATGTGGACTACCATAGAGGCGGGAAGCTGTTGTTTGCCACTCGAAGGACAACGTCAACCAGTATTCTGTGACAATAGGAGATGCTAAAGAAAATGACGTCCGTGGCTACAGTCCATGGTGCAGACCAGGATACACAGCAGTCAGGCATGTCCCAGTGTAACTAGGATTTAGAGTTGCACATCTACAACGATGAGGATTGTCTCTAGACTTCTCCAGGACCAGGTATATCCCATAAACCATCCTTCCTACATTATAGTTATTGACGCGATCTATTGATTATGAGAATATAGTAGATAAAATTTTAAATTCTGATGACTGCTCTGTGCCATATTTTCCTACACTATAGTCCTACTAGAACTGACATGAAGAAGTTGTCCCTTTTGTAGGTGTACTAGTCACTAACTCGATCTCCCACAATTGTTTCTCCCTTGCTATCCCTACCTTTATTGGGTACGACCTGCTCAAGCTCTCTATTGGTTACCACAACTAGAGTGGACAAGAACTGTTAGAGGAAATTGAGTTGTGTTTTGGGAAGTTCATAGTACCCTCTATTTATAAGAGGGATTAGGGTATGGGTTCCCAGTCTATCTGAGAGTGGAAGGGAACAAAAGATCATGAATTTTTACAACCTACGTGTGTTGAACCGGTCAGTTCACACGTGAGATGATCGGTTCGCCATGTGAACTGATCGTTTCACCTATTTCCTAGTCACATATGAATTTGACAATTTGTTTCCAATTATCTCAAACATTAATTCCTTGCACCAATTGATTTGAGAAAGTAAAATGATCAACTTTTCTCATGAATTCAGGAAAGCTGCCAAAACCTTCGGTTGGCATGATCGAGCTGATTTGTTCACTAGGTGAACCGATTGTATCACCCAACCTGATCTGATTAGTTCACCTAGTGTGTTGATCAGTTGGTGCCTTAATTCATGTAAAACTTAGCCAATTCAATATCCAATCAGCCTGACACTCAAAATGGTCATTTCATTACATGATTCGATCATTTGGGAGTCCAGTCAGTTGATTTTTTGCTTGAATTGAATACCTAAACATTTTAGCAATCAATCCAATCATCATTTAAGATCAAACTCCTCTTCTAGGAGAAGACATATGTGTATGACCCTATAGGTCCCATATTACATTGGCAGTGAATGTCCATAACCAGTTATGACATCACAAGCAATGAGCAGTGCCTAGTCACACATCAATGCAATCCAAGTAAATGGGAAGTTGGAGAATAACTTCAACCACAATATGTGTATGGTGTTATAGTGTTTGTATAGTTCCTTTGTCACTGATATCTAGATTGAACTTGTGGCATAGAGTAGTCATCCTCTTCAACATTCAATCTTGTTCCTTGAACCAGAGCAGACTATCTGAGATATATGTAATCTCAATATCACTTATTGACTCACATCACATGGCCATGCACTTCTCAGTCTCTCTTATCAAGAAGCCTTGGAAATTATACTCTTGTAGGAGGAACAAATTCCATGTACATCACTCATAGTAAGTCCCCATGTGTCATAGTCACCCAATCATCATTGTTATGGAAACACTTATTCAAGGTTACGTTTGATGATGTCAAAGCATACCAAACAATTTGTGATGAGTGTAGTGACTTCATATCTAAGAAAAAAAAGAACCAACACTATGAGAGTTGACTATGACTACCATGATAATGGCTTCCATGTGTTAGTCTCATGGTGGATTTGCATGATACATTGTTCTGTAACATGTATCAGTGTGCTTGGTTTGATATCACATATCATGACTAATGATATGCTGTCATAAACCAACTCACACTCTGGTCTTATGTGTTATTGTTGTCTATCTACCTTCCATAATAACAGCCGATCTGGGACATAATGAGAATGTATATACTCTTATCATCCATATGATCTCATTGTTCAAGTAACATACTTGACGACATACGTCATTGAGTTATATCATTCTCTAGATAATGATTATGTTACTTCATTATCTCACAACTAAATTAAATATAATAAATTGGAAGCTTACCTTTATTTATTAGTTAGTTCATTTACATATATTACGCCATTACAATCATTACATAATTGGCTCTTTGGGCATACATACCAACATACTCTTACTTTCTCTTAGATCCAATCACCAATGAATTGTATTCCAAGTGATCTAACATGTTTATCATGCTTCTACTACAAAAGTACCTTTATCAAGGGGTCAGTAATATTGTTCTCAGTTGGTACTCTACAAATCTTTAGATCTCCTCATTGTATGATCTTTCATATGAGATGGAACCTCCTTTCTATATGCTTTAAGCGCTGGTACGATCTGGGTTCCTTAGCTTGTGAAATAGCTCCATTGTTGTCACAATATATCTCATTTACAGTGTTGATGCTTGGAATGACCCCAAGTTCATAGATGAACTTCTTGATCCATAGAGCCTCCTTTGCTACATTTGATGTAGAAATATAATCGACCTCTGTTGTAGAATAAAAAACTATCACTTGCTTGGAACTCTTCCAACTTACAGCTCCATTGTTTAGATAAAACACAAATCCTGATTGTGATTTATAATCATTTTATCATATTAGAAGCTTGCATCATTGTAACCCTTTACCACTAACTCTTCCTCTCCACTGTAGACCAAGAATTGATCCTTAGTCCTTCTCAAGTACTTTAGGATGTACTTCACAGTTGTCCTCTGAGCACAACATTACATACTTGAGGATGTTCTTCACGATTG
Source organism: Alisma plantago-aquatica (assembly GCA_963693085.1). Lineage (NCBI taxonomy): Eukaryota > Viridiplantae > Streptophyta > Magnoliopsida > Alismatales > Alismataceae > Alisma > Alisma plantago-aquatica. The sequence goes on from OY856409.1 coordinate 1,594,324,796, forward strand.
TCCTGTGGGTCCAACATTACATCGTTGACTGGTATTTTCTCACCATGCTCAAGACATACAAGACATCGGGATGGGTACACAACATTACATACCTGATCAATCCAATTTCTGAGGCATATGGAATCAAACTTGTGAGTTCCCTTTCTTTACAAGAACTAGGACTTTGAGCTTTAGAGATGGTAACTCCATGAAGCATGGGTAGGTTTCCTCTCTTTGATCTCTCCATGTTGAACTGCTTTAATACTTTGTCAATGTATGTGCTTTGACTTAGTCCAAGAAGCCTTTTAGATCTATCTCTATAGATCTTAATTCCCAAGATGTAGGATGCTTCTCCCAAGTCTTACATAAAAAAATATTTCCCAACCATATATTTACCTTTTCTAAAGTAGGGATGTCATCTATGTCATCTACATACAATATGAGGAATGTCATTATGCCCCCACTAACCTTCTTGTACACACAAGGTTCATCTTTATTTTGAATAAATCCAAACTCTTTGACTATCTCATCAAAATGAAGATTTTGGCTCTGAGATGCTTGCTTCAGCCCATAGATTGACCTTTGTAGCTTATAGACTTTATTTGCATCCTTTAGATTTATAAACCCTCAAATTGTGTCATATACACATCCTCAAGAAGATTCCCATTAAGGAATGTAGTTTTAACATCCATCTACCAAATCTCATAGCCATGATAACCTGCAATAGCATGCATGTTCCTGATGGACTTAGCCATGGCCACTGGAGAAAAGGTTTTGTCATAGTTAACATATGGAAATTGACTAAAATCCTTTGCTACCAATCTACCCTTATAGGTGTGTACTTTACCATCCATGTCAACCTTCTTCTTGAAGACCCACTTGGACCCTATGGGTTTTACCCCTTCAGGTGGATCCACCAAGGCTCTTACCTTATTGGTATACATGAATTCCATCTAAGATCTCATGGACTCAAGCTATTTCTCAAACTCAGGTATCTCAGTAGTTTCTAAATAAGTTGTTGGCTCATCATCTATGACCAACTCATTGCCTCCTGAGTCACAAGATATCCAAAACTCTTAGGTTCAAGGTGTGTCCTATTAGATGTATGAGGTACATGTGTTACTTGAGGAATTTGAGATTCAACAACACATTGTGATTGTCTTTGTTTCTCTTGTACATCTATCTATTCTATGCTTTCTTGTTGGACTCGAACCTCTTTGAGCACTACTTTCCTTTGGTTAATTCTTTTGAAAATAAATTCCTTTTCTAGGAATACAACATCTCTGGAAACTAACACTTTGCTGTCAGATAGGGAATAAAAGTAATATCCTTTAGTCTCCTTAGGATATCTAAAGAATAACATTTATCTGATTTAAGACCAAGCTTTTTAGGAAACATTTTGCTAACATAAGCTTCACACCCTCAAATCTTCATAAAAGACACATTGGGACTCTTCCAATACTATATCTCATATTGTGTCATTTGAACCGAATTAGATGGTACTCAATTTATTGTAAACATGATAGTTTCTAGAGCATACACCCAGAAGGTAGTTGGAAGCTCTGCTAAACTCATCATTGATCACCCCATGTCTAGTAATGTGTGATTCCTTCTTTTTGATATACCATTATGATAAGGTGTTCTAGGTGGAGTCTACTAACATATAATTCCATGGGCTCTAAGAAGGTCCTCAAACTCTTAGCTTAAGTATTCTCCATCTTGATCAGAATGAAGTTCCTTAATACTTTTTCCAAGTTGGTTTTGTACTTCATTCATAAACTCCTTGAATTTTTCAAGAGTTTCTGACTTATGTTTCATTAAATAAACATAGCCATACCTACCGAAGTCATTAGTGAAGATAATGAAGTATTGATACCCACCTCTAGTGGTTGTTCTAAAAGGCCCACATACATTAGTATGTATGAGTCCTGATAGATCACTAGCCCTCTCATTGTACCAGTGAAAGGGGTCTTAGACATCTTGCCCAATAAATAAGATTCACATGTCTATATTGATTCCAGATCAAAAGAGTCCAGATAACCATCCATATGGAGTCTAGAGATATGCAATTATCATTTATGTGCCCTAGACGACAATGCCAAAGGTATGTTTTCTTTGAGTTATTGAGTGTTAGTCTTTTGGTATTTATGTTACAAACATTTATCTTTAGATCTTGAAAATAAAGACCATAAGACATTGGGGCACTACCATAAAAGATCCCATCTTTTGAAATAGAACATCTACCATGTTTAATATGGAATTCAAATGCATCCTTGTCCATACAAGATACATAAATGTTGTTTCTATTTATAGAAGGTACATAATAGCAATTCATTAACTCTATTACAAGCCTTGTGGGTAGAGATAAAATATAGGATCCAATGGTAGTGGTCACAATTCTTGCATCATTTGCAACTCATAGTTCCACCTCACCTTTTCCCAAAGGCCTAATTCTTTTCAGATCATGCATATTCGAGTATATGTGAGATCCACATCCAGTATCTAGTACCCATGATGAAGAAGTAGACATATTTATCCCAATAACATATATACCTGAAGAACCACATCCCCATCAATGTGGGAGCTTGAGGATATAATGTGGAAGAAGTAACCATCTCTTTTTGCGTCAGATTTCAGGGGTGAAATCCTTGTTAGGGGATTATGGTTGTAAGGCCCCTGACCTAGATTAATACTAATTGGTGCTTACCTTGCCTAATAAGATGCTTAGAACTTTTTTCTAATCCTTTGAGATATTTTTTATCATGTGATGAGCTTATGTTCACAATTTGGTTGGAGCTATAGGTTTGCTGAGTCTATAGGGACATAGGACTAGGGTTTGAGTTTATTCTAGCATCCTCCAGTATATCTTATGGTCACTTTTGCTTATGCAGAAGAAGAAGAGAAGAAAATATGTATGGATAACATGAGGAACATGTTGTTGAGAGCAATGTTGCTGCACCAGGAGGTGGTGCTAGGAGGCAACAAAGGGGTGATGTTGTGCCTGAGATGCCTCAAGTTGATCCAGCCAATGTAGACAACCCTACTTTATAGTCTATGTTTGGACATTTTATGGCTACAATGACACACATGGTGGCTAGGATGCCTACAACCCAACCTAGGGAAACTGTCCCCGGTGCTAAAACTCAAGGTTGTGGCAAGAATTTGGAGAGACTTCGACGTGTAGGAGCATTGGAGTATGTGGGAACATCTGATCCAGCTGATGCAGATATGTGGCTGACTGAGCTTGAAAAGGCCTTCAAGATCCTCAACATACCTGAAGAGGATAAGGTGAAACATGTTCCATATTTTTTGAAGAGGAGTGTTGGCCACTGGTGGGCCATAGAGGAAGAGAAAAGGTCGGGTGTTGATATTACTTGGGAAGAATTCTGAGGGGAGTTTGTAAGTCAGTACTTTCCTGAGACTTATCTGGATGAGAAGATTGTATAGTTTTAGAATATCTGGAAGGGATATATGTCAATCAGTGCTTATGAAGCTAAGTTTATGGAGCTTCTAAGGTTTTGTTTGCACATGGCTACAATGGACAAGGAGAGGATTCGGAGCTTTGAGAAGGGTCTTATTTTTAAGATGACAACTCCAGTTTCATCCTTAGAGAATAAAGAGAGGTTTGCCACTTTTGTGGAATCAGTTAGGAGAGTGGAGAGGTCTTTGATAGAGAACTGTGAGAAAAAGGCTAAGAAGAGGCATGCACAGTACCAAGGACAATCTTATGGAGGCTTTAATTAGCCTAGGTCCTCTACACCTTAGTCTCAGTAAAGGTCAGTGACTCACTCGCAGTGGACATAGAGTAGAGGCAGGGGCCATAGCTTTTCACCTGTAGGAGCCTGCAGTGCAACGTTAGTGTCTGTGACAGGACCATCTAGGTTTTGGTATGAGAGAAAAACCTGTTTCAAATGTGGACATGTGGGGCATACTAAGTGGTATTGCCCTGTGAAGGATGAAGAGGTGACTCGGAAGTTGAGGTAGAGTCAGTAAGGGTCGCAACAGAAACAAAAACAAAGTGGTAGAGGACGCAGACAAGCATCACAGGCTGGTTTCTTAGGACATGCTGGTAGAGGAAGAGGGCAACAATAGACGATGACTTGATTCTATGTGATGAGTCAGCTAGAAGGAGTCACTAACCCTCAGGTTGTGACAGGTCAGATAGAATTATTTCATTCTGATTTGTCCTCTTCTTGTTTCATATCTGTCTTGATTGACCCGAGTGTGACACACTCTTTTATCACTAGATAAGTTATTGCTAGTTGTTTCTTACATGTTAGTCATAGACTTGATAGTCTTCATCTAGAAACTCCTTTAGTTGGATCTGCAGAGTTGTGGGAAGTGTATCCATCATGTGTTCTTTCCTTTTTAGGACATAGTCTTCAAGTGGATTTCTTGCCACTTGATATGCATGGATTTGATGTGATCCTTGGGATGGATACTTTGGAAAAGTATCAAATGATCCTGGACTGTAGTGACAAGGTGGTGACACTTATCAATGGTGATGTTTGGTGGGTCTTCCAAGGTGATAGGAAGATTCTTTTGATGTGTTTAGTTTCATCTATGATATAAGAGAAGTGGATGAGATAGGGTTGCAATGCATTTTTGGCACATGTGGTGGATACCAAGGCAAAGAGTCCTAGTATTCAAGAAGTGCCAGTTGTACAAGAGTTTGAGGATGTGTTTCTCGATGAGTTTCTAGGAATACCTCCTCCTAGAGAGAGTGATTTTGAGATCAATCTAATTTCAGGTACCCAACCTATAACACAAACATTGTATAGGATAACACCAACTAAGATGTAGGAATTAAAGAAATAGTTGCAAGAACTGCTTGAGAAAGATTTTGTTAGGTCGAGAATGTCTCCTTGCGGTGCTATCATTTTGTTTGTAAAGAAAAATGATGGATCGATGAGGTTGTGTATTGATTACCAATAGTTGAATAAGATGATGATTAAGAACAAGTATCCGTTGCCACATTAGATGATTTGTTTGATCAGTTATAGGGAGCTACAGTCTTTTCTAAGATAGACCTGAGGTCAGGTTATCACCAATTGTGGATTAAGGCTAATGACATACCTAAGTCGGCTTTTAGGACAAGTTTTGGTCATTATGAGTTTGTGGTTACGTTATTTGAACTAACCAATACACCTACAATGTTTGTGGACCTAATGAATAGGGTGTTTAGGCCCTTTCTAGACCAGTTCGTGGTAGTGTTTATAGATGACATCATGATCTACTCTAGAAATAACTAGTAGAGGATGAGCAACACTTACGTTAGGCTTTGTTTTTGTTGAAGCAACACCAGTTCTATGCAAAATTTAGTAAGTGTGAGTTTTGGTTAAATGAATTAGCTTTCCTAGGGCATGTAATATATGCTAAAGGAGTATGTGCATACCAAAAGAAAGTGGAGTCAATGTTGGAGTGGGATCAACCAAAGACACCTACAGAGGTTGGACACTTTCTAGGTTTGGCATGATATTACAGGAGGTTCATTAAGAACTTCAGTGCAGTAGCATTACCCCTAACAAAGTTAACAAGAAAGGATGTGGTTGTATATCTAGTGAACAATGAAATGTAATATCTTTGGCAATGAATGAAATACCAATGGCACAAGTTTATGGATTCAATTGTGGTTTGTTCAGCTTGAGATCTTGTCATGAGATCAGTTTTAATTTACCCTATTTTGTGGTAATATAGTTATTAGTGATTATTCCATGCTTTGTTTTGAGTAATCCTTCTTTGTGTTGAAAAGGGTGTCACATTTGGTGGTCTTAATACCTTCAAGTACAAAGTATAAGTTCCTCTTATAATTTTCTTTCTCATTATCTTGAGTGTTGAAGAAGTGGATTTGTTCTTGGCTTCAGAATACTTCATGGCTTTTTCTTTCATCTTGGACTCAACTTCACTTATCATCATCACGGGTTTGTCCTTCTTCATCCTTGCTTTGACATGAAACAACATACCAAGAAAATTTGACATTGGTATGGCCATATTATTCACATGATAACATGCAATAAATTGGCGGTATGATTCTGGAAATGATTTCAGAATTATATATGTGGCCAACTCTTGGCTCAAAGAGAATCTCAGTTCTTCAAGATCAAATACGTGTCCAATCATATTGAGCAGATTTTCTTCTACTGAGTTTCCTTATATCATCTTACACTCAAAGAGTGTCTTATAACATCGTCCCTTGCTTTCTTTGTAAGTCCAAGGTTCAGTTTCTTAAGATGTGTTACCATCTTGAGAATCACCATGTCCCCAAAATCTTGATGTGTGTAAACTACACGTCAAAAAACAAGTGCACATATCGATCTAATATAGGCCTAAAGAGGCTTGAATATTGAACACGGGTAAAACATGTACCAAGAAACTACTACTAACAATGACCTAATCAGCTAGGTGTGAGAAAAGAGTGAATTAGTTGAAATAATAACTAATTTGCAAGAATTAAAACTAAAATTACTGGTTGTGATGACAAGTGGAATGAATTCCTTAGGATTGTGGTTTCACCATGGCTCACATTGCAATTAACATCATTTTGGTAATATTAATATCTCCTAACTCTAGACAAAGAGACATGTAGCCAGAATTACCCACTCTCACAGTGGAATTCACTACCTATCCAAATACCAATCCCACTCTCGTAGCAATTGTGTTATTAATTAGGTTCTTTACCGAAATCTCTGGGTTATTCTCTTCACACTCGTAAGTCCTTTCCCAAGGTGCAACATAAAATATGTAAATATATCAGTTTAAACCCCTTAATCCCTCTCTGAAAGTAATTAATGGTCTAAACAACTACCAATGATGATCAAGCATAGATAATTCGTGATGCTCTCATATATATGTCAAGAAATTAAGAGAAACATTTATAGTAAATCATAATTTTCAATTATAATGCAAAATCAGGCTACTCCCGGATCCTAAGGAATAAGGGGTATCCCTGGGAGTACCCATGCATGTTATCAATAGCTCTACACATAGCAAAGGAAGATGAGAAGGAAGAAAACATCAAGAACAAGGAAAAACCCCTAGAGAAAGATGGTACAAATGGTTCCTCCTGACGAACGTGATGATTTGTCATCTTCCGACTGCAAATCAGGCCATCAGAAGTGCTTGAACCACCTGGAACGTTGCTTTTATCCTCTCCTTTCTCTATTCTCTCCTCTCCTCTATCGTACAACTGAATAGGATGTGATAATTAGGTCTTTCCGAACTCCCCCTAAGTCATACATGACTTAGGACATCATTAATTGTCAACCGTTGGATTGACTATGATTTTATATCTGGCATGATCCCATTGAATCGATACTACTGACTGGGTGTCGGTATTATTGGCACCCTTGATAAGTTGCATCCCCTGTGCAGTTGTCAGTACTACTGAGTTTATGTCAATAGTTCTGAGATTCCAGGAGATTTTCAAAGCCCTCCCTATAAGGTTGTCGATAGTACTGACTTTCTACGTCAGTAATATTGAGTTTTCTCAATTTCACTTGTTCCTTCTGATCAAGTGTCAGTACCACTTACAGACAAGTCGGTAGTACTGAGTAGTGTAGTTTCTTGTAGATTCACCTGAAATTCCAAAAAAATGAACATAAGCTCCAAAATAATAATTAATCTATCAGGAACACTAAAATACATCTATTTGATGCAATTAAGTGTCACAAGCTAATGATGATAAATAATGCACAAATGATATCAAATTGAACAATAAGTGCACACAAATTCATAATAAACAACCTATGAAAACGAAAATTACTTTGTGCATCATACTCCCCTATGCTTAAATGTTTCTTGTCCTTGAGCAACACACCCTCAGATTTGTTTGAGATAAGTCAACAAAAGGACACAAAATATAAATTTCAATTCTCAACTACCCACTCGTGGTGGTCCCAAACTGGCCTTTACTGACCACTGAACAATCAACTACTCTCAAGCAACTAAAAATATCCATAAAAGATGTCCACTCTTAGATCAGTGAAATACTATCAATAGAGTAGTTAATATCATAATCAACCATACATTCTCTTGGTGCATCATGTGATTCCCTATCTATATTGTTCTTTCCTAACTACCAACTACTTGGAAGCAGTTCTCCTTAAAATAATATATGAGGAGATCAATCATATACGTAGCCTACCAATAAGAGCAATGGATGGAATGAAATAGGTGGCTTATGAAGAACCACAATTAAAATATGAATTATATATAAAAATAAAACATGATGAACCTACTTGAATGAAGATGATGAGAAATGCATGAATCCTAATGCTTAATATTATGGGTGGAATGATGCATGTATTGAAAATCTCATCAAGTGGATGAGAGTGAAGTAAAGGAAACAATGCATAATGTGAATGTTTCAATTTCTTTGTGAAGTAAAATTGCAACCTGAGTTCAGGGCATCCTTTATCCCTCTTTATTTCATAAAATCAATTTTTTTTTTCTTTTTTGTTGTCATTGGCCCACTATTTTAGCATGGTAGAAAGTTATGCTGGGCATATCTCATTTGTTTCATTTTTTTCTTTGTTTTTTCCTGAGGGTATGTATGTGTATCCCTACACTCTAATTTCCAAAGAAAACAATCAAGACATGATGTAAATGAATGATAAAAAATTTATTTAATCTACATGTAATTGTTACGCAACTATATGATATGCACAAAAATTATTTATGCACAAATTTTTCATTTTGTAACTAATGCATCAAATGAAACTAACTATCATGTCACCTATTATATCATGCAATGCATACAAAAGGAAAAAAATTGGGTTACTTGACCATCTTAAAGTGGTGAATCAACATGGGTGGAAAATGGATGTAATAGCATAATTAGGAGACAATGCCTTTCTTGAACTACGATATGTCCCTCTACTATTGACATGTGTATAGGGTAACCTTAGGATTTCTATCTAAAATTTCAATTCAAGGCCCCATTAATTGTTTGATCAAGTCAGGCTCAAACCCCATCTTCATCCACATTACATGAATAATTAATATTTCCATACATATCAAGTGTCACTCAAAAAATTACAACTAAGCCATTTTTTTAGTTTTAAATTTTTCATTGCACAGACATGGAAGACAAACTCTATGGTGACAGAGATAGAAATCATGCTTACTTCTCTGCATTTACACTAAATAGATTGTGGATCCTACAACTTGGAATAATAAAAAAAACTAAAAGGCAAAGAAAGACTAAAAGAAAAATAAAAACTAAAGAATAGAGTTGTTCTAACACCTCCCTAATCTTGAACTTGACTATGTCCTCATAGAAAAAATCCAACTTAAGAGTTAGAACAGTGGTAACAATCAATAGGGTGGTGGTGGTGGCGGCAGCATGGTCGGGTCATGGGGAGAGAAAGTCCCCTGGAAAGTTTGGGGTGGTGGTGGCATCTCTGGAGGCTTTGGATAACTTCCAAAATGATCATCTATTTTCTGGGGTCGGTACTTCTGACTAGGTTTCGGTAGTACTGAGTTTTTAAAAAATATCAATACTTTTGAGCATTATCTCAATATCTCAAACCTGGAGCATCACTCGACGTTGGTACTACCAAGTAAAAGACAAAGCCGATATTCAGACCAATGGTCGAGTTTGTCGTGAGGAAACTCGATCGACCAATGAAAATCGATTTGGTCAGTTACTCCATCGGTCGAGTTCTGTGTAAACACAACTCGACCGATGCAATCCTCAGAAAATTGACCAAGGATGGTCGGTCGAGTTTTCAGGCTGGGAAACTCGACTGACAAAGTGCTTGTAATCAATTTTCAAAGTTGCATCTAAAGTGCTCTAATATTCAATCTAAGTGCTCCTGATATTTTTCTAAGCTTAATTACAAGTCATACAATCATTACAAATGATTTACAACATGATTCTAATGGATATACATTATATTACAAAAACGTGAACTTGTATGACTTTGACTTGTCTTTTCTCCAATTTGATATGCGCAAGTTAGGGCATTTAGAGTGTGTCTATACCTAATCTGAAATCACTCAAGTAGAGACATTAGACACCAATATCTGGAATGGTTAGTCATCATCAAAACATGGGTTTAGTCAATTTAGACGTGAGTCAACATTGACCTAATTGACCTTGAGTCAACAATCTCCCCCTTTATGACGATGACAAACCATTCCATAAATGTATTGAAAGCTTTTAAGTAAATTCATACCTTTGGAGAAACCTAGGGGTTTCAATGGAATTGAGTTCATATGCTCCCCCTCAATTGATGCTAGTGGATTTCTCATACTCCCCCTCAATTGATGATATTTCTCCTGCATGGTTAGCTTTCATAACATTTATAGAATACCATGTCTTCTACTCATATATGTTCTACACATATATGTCTTCTCCCATTTACCTTCTCCCCTTTACATGGACATACTTCTCATCTTCATGTAAGACATGCCTTCTTCCTCTTTTAAAAGAAGACATACCTTTCTCCCCCTTTGTCATTTCAAAAAGTGGGGTTATGAAGAAAATAAGAAACATCACTTGTTAAAGAGAAAGGAGATAACACAAATATATATAAGGAGAGTAGAAGAGCACAGATAGGGGCTTGTCCAAGCATAGAAAGAAAAGCAAGTTGAAGCATATACTTGAACAACCCAAAATACAAGATAAAGTGTTGTAGAAAAATAATAAAACATAATTTTGACCCTCAAGATGATGGAATTTGACCAAAAACCATCAGAGCTCATTGCGAATCATGAGTCTTGCTCAAAAGGTTGTTTCTGCATGAAAAACACTAGCCTTGCACCAAAAGATGAAACTGGAGCAAAATCTGCATAAAATCCAAAAATACTCCAATTTCTACATATAATGTAGATCTATGTACCCTGCATCACAATGTTATGCAAGCAACTCAAGATAGTAGATATGCAATTCAAGGAACAATCTTGAGCATGTATGAGACAAGATACAAGCATAGCATATAGATTAGCAAAGATGCCAATTATAAACAAGGTTAGAACTACATGTATATGAACTACTAGTAGATTTTATCACAAGTTAGGACTACTAGTAGGATCTAGATCATAGCAAGAGATACCAAAAGATACACAAGATAAAGAAATCTATGAGTAGATGTAGAGATATATCCAAACAAAGAGATAAGCACTTTTAGAAACATGAAAGGATATAACTCACTAGATATGCATCCTTACCATAAGATGATTACCCCTAAGAACCTCAAGGTTGTATTAAAACAAGATATACACCTAGATATATGTAGCAAGTTAGAGTACAACGGAAGCAATTTAAGACACAACCAAGAGATCATCATCCAAACCTGCAACACAACTCAAAGCAAGTAATTGCAACATATAGATATACCAATTTAGAGCAATTAGAGAGATAGAGTTGTAAGCAAGATATGCAATTTAGATCATGGCAATATGCATATATAAAGGTACCAAATGTGAGTGCCAAAGAATAAGGCTATTGGTTGAGAAAATCTAGTTGAGAGGGAAATTCTCATTCAATAAGCCAACTGTGTATTCTGTGCACAGTGCTATCGGTCGAGTTCTGTGCATTGACAACTCGACCGATGACAACTGCTGACAAAACCCGTTGGTGCCTATCGGTCGAGTTTCAAATAGGGCAAACTCGACCGACAAACCAGCTGTCAAAAGGCATATATATTTCATAAAAACATATTTAAAGGCATGCTAAAAATACAAACCATATCCAAACATGTATAATCAAGTTAGTAATGTACTATAGAAGCATTAGAAATAGTTTTTGAGCAAGAGTGTGAAGAGAATCACAAAATACCACTTTTGACTCAAAAACCATATGTATAGTGCACATTAAATTGACAAAAACAAGTTAGGACATATTATAAGCAAGAAAACATTACCTTTGTTCTTATCATTCCTTTTTCCATTTGTTGTCACCCTCTACACATCTCACCTTTCTTCTTTCATGTGGATTGACAATTCAATAGCTCAAGCCAACCCATTTGCAAGTACCTACAAGAAGAAAGATGAAATGGTCCCCAATCATATTTTTGGTTCCGGAGGGGTTAGTTTAGCAACCCAAGTCCTATTGCTCTTGGGTGCTTTCCTAAAAGGACAACAAGTAGAATAATGACCAATTTCATTGCAATAGTTGCATGTGCCCATAGTCTTGGAACTAGAGGATTCTCCATGGAAGATTGGAGGTCCTTTACCTTTGTTGTTCCCTTAACTACTATCATACCCTAAACCATGTCTACCAATTTGTTTGGTAGTACGATGTAGGATATCATTAAGACTCTTTTTACCAACTGAGAATCTTTGCAAAGATGATCTCAAACTATCATTATCATGCTTAAGAGAAGCAATAGTAGAAGACAAATTATTGATATTATCTCTAGCATGCAAAAGATCATTTTCTAAGCAAAGAGCCTTAGTTAAATAAGAATCTCTATAAATATGAAGAGCAGAAACATCATTCTCTCTATTAGTAGAACTAGAACCAGATTCATGCACATTGATTTTAGCAAGCAAGGAGGCATTTTCTATTTCTAATTCTTGCAAAACATAATTTTTGTCCTTGTTTTCAGATTTAAGAACATCAATATCATGCATGAGAGAATCAATAATTAAAGTATGCTCTTCATTAGAACTAGGCATGAGAGGTTGAGCTTCTAGAAATCTAATCTTATCAAGAAAACAAGCATTTTCAAGTTTAAGAGAGTCTACTTGGATAAGACAATCATTTTTATCATCAAGCAAGCAAAGAATTAGCATGTTCAAGATCATCTAGTTCTTCATGCAAATTATCAACAATTTTAGCAAGCTTTTTCTTTTTTATTTTAGAAGACTTAAGAGAGGCACAGATATCATGAATAAAAGCAATCAAAGATTCGTTATCTAAAGAGTTTAGATTTACCTCACTTGAGTCTTCACTTGTTTATGCTATAAGAGCAAAATGGCATTCTCCTTCATCACTAGAGCTTGAGCTTGATCCTTCACTTGAATCTTCACTTGAGCTTGAGTTTGAGGAGCCACTTGAGATTGATTGCCATTTCTTCTACTGAAAATGGGTCTTTTTGCCTTGTGGGCAATCTTCCTTGTAGTGACCCTTCTTTCCACATGTGAAGCACCGGATGGAGGAGGACTTGCCTTTGTAGAATTTACCCTTGGAGTACATAGCATCTTCTTTAGCTTGAGAGGATGGAGAGACTTGTTCCATGATAGCTTCAATTTGAGCCTTCATTTCAGCCTTCTTCATTCTCTTTAGCTCTTTCTTCTCTTGTCTTTCTACTTCCTCCCTCTTGTTAAGTGTAGCTTCATGTGCTTGTAGATTTCCAATGATCTCTTCAATAGGAATATCCCTAAGAGACCTTGCTTCTTCAATGGAGGTCACCTTGGGTTCCCACCGCTTGGGGAGAGTCTAAGGATCTTTGAGTTGATCTCTCCACTAGACATAGGATGTCCTAGAACAGCAAGACCATTCAAAATGGTGTTGAGCCTTGAGTACATGTTGGCTATACTCTCCACCTTTCCCATCTTGAAGTTCTCAAGCAGCCCTTTGAGCATGTAGACTTTGCTTTCTTTCACTTGATATGTTCCTTCATAAGTGATGCAAAGCTTTCTCCAAACCTCATAGGCTGTTTCACATGAAGAAATCCGGTTGAACTCGGTGGGGGTCATGGAGGCATATAGGATGTACATGGCTGTAGCATTCAAGGTTGCTTTCATCAAGGTAGCTTCATCCTATTATTCAATCTTTGTCTTTGGTAGCATGTATGGGTTGTTCACCATTTGCCACATCTCAAGACTTGATCCTTAGATGTAGAATTGAAGCCTTCTTCTCCAATAGAGGAAATTGCTCTCATCAAAGATTGGAAGGCTGGTCGAGAATCTCCCTCCTAGGTAGTCACCCATCTTCTCCTACTTGTTGAAGTATGCTTGGAGAATACCCGCTCTGATGCCAATTATTGGATCCTAAATGGGTGATTAGATGCTCTAGAGGGGGGTGAATATAGATGAAAGCACTTAAACAAGACTCATTAAACCTTTAAGATATATTACAAGATAAGGTTTCTAAATAGGTAATTTGAGTGCAACTAAAATATACATAGCAAAGGAGAGAGATTGAACATACACCAAGAGACAAGCTATTTAGAGTGGTTCCACACTTCAAACTAGAAGTGTGTCAGTCCACTTGCCTAGAGAGGTCAACCTCTAGGACTTCCAAACTATTGCACTCTTATATTCATTCATAAGACATACAATGCATGACCAAACAAAAGACTTACCTATCCAATACAAAGAGTCTTCAACCTTACCAAGGACTTACCCGCTTTGCAAGAGTCTTCCGCCTTTCTTCCAAGGACTTACCTACTCTTGCCCAAGTCTTCAGCCTTGTAGGAATTACCCACTCTTCTTGGATCTTCCGCCTTTGACTTCACCTTCACTCGGAGAAGTTTACACCAAGGACTTACCCACTTGAGCAAGGAGTCTTCTTCCTTCACCAAGGGCTTACCCACTCTAGCTCCAAGTCTTCAGCCTTGATCTTCACCAAGGGACTCCTTCTCTTGTTCTTCTTCACCTCTCTTGGACAAGAGAGAGAACCTTCATCTTCATGATTGAAATGAGAGATGGGGAGGTGGTGGAAGTGAGAGCCTCACAAGATATACATGTAGGACTAGCTCTCTTATAGATTTCCTACTCACTCTAATGGATGTAGCAAGTGATTAAGCTTAGAGAGAGAGAGGAGGCTGTAGGAAGCACTCAACTATAGAATAGGAGCCTCACATAGAGTTTACAATGAATGCTCAACCTTGGAATGAAGCCCAAGGGGTCCTATTTATAGATGGGGATGCTCTTAGCCTTTGGGAACACTTGAGAATGAAAACTAGCCATTTTGTGGCTTGCAACGGGTCTATTTTCACTTGTTACAACTCCACAACGGCTAGAAGCACTTTTCTGCACTTTTCCGTACAGTGCAATCGGTCGAGTTTCTATAAGGGTAACTCAACCGATAGAGTAAAAGACAAAGTCGATATTCAGACCATCGGCTGAGTTTGTCGTGAGGAAACTCGACCGACCAATGAAAATCGATTTGGTCAGTTACTCCATCGGTGGAGTTCTGTGTAAACACAACTCGACCGATGCAATCTTCAGAAAATTGATCAAGGATGATCGGTCGAGTTTTCAGGCTGGGAAACTCGACCGACAAAGTGCCTGTAATCAATTTTCAAAGTTGCATCTAAACTGCTCTAATATTTGATCTAAGTGCTCCTGATATTTTTCTAAGCTTAATTACAAGTCATACAATCATTACAAGTGATTTACAACATGATTCTAATGGATATACATCATATTACAAAAACATGCACTTGTATGACTTTGACTTGTCTATTCTCCAATTTGATATGCGCAAGTTAGGGCATTTGGAGTGTGTCTATACCTAATCTGAAATCACTCAAGTAGAGACATTAGACACCAATATGTGGAATGGTTAGTCATCATCAAAACACAGGTTTAGTCAATTTAGACGTGAGTCAACATTGACCTAATTGACCTTGAGTCAACAATCTCCCCCTTTTTGACGATGACAAACCATTCCATAAATGTATTGAAAGCTTTTAAGTAAATTCATACCTTTGGAGAAACCTAGGGGTTTCAATGGAATTCAGTTCATATGCTCGCCCTCAATTGATGCTATTTCTCCTGCATGGTTAGCTTTCATAACATTTATAGAATACCATGTCTTCTACTCATATATGTTCTACACATATATGTCTTCTCCCATTTACCTTCTCCCATTTACATGGACATACTTCTCATCTTCATGTAAGACATGCCTTCTTCCTCTTTTAAAAGAAGACATACCTTTCTCCCCCTTTGTCATTTCAAAAAGTGGGGTTATGAAGAAAATAAGAAACATCACTTGTTAAAGAGAAAGGAGATAACACAAATATATATAAGGAGAGTAGAAGAGAACAGATAGGGGCTTGTCCAAGCATAGAAAGAAAAGCAAGTTGAAGCATATACTTGAACAACCCAAAATGCAAGATAAAGTGTTGTAGAAAAACAATAAAACATAATTTTGACCCTCAAGATGATGGAATTTGACCAAAAACCATCAGAGCTCATCGCGAAGCATGAGTCTTGCTCAAAAGGTTGTTTCTGCATGAAAAACACTAGCCTTGCACCAAAAGCTGAAACTGGAGCAAAATCTGCATAAAATCCAAAAATACTCCAATTTCTACATATAATGTAGATCTATGTACCCTGCATCACAATGTTATGCAAGCAACTCAAGATAGTAGATATGCAATTCAAGGAACAATCTTGAGCATGTATGAGACAAGATACAAGCATAGCATATAGATGAGCAAAGATGCCAATTATAAATAAGGTTAGAACTACATGTATATGAACTACTGGTAGATGTTATCACAAGTTAGGACTACTAGTAGGATCTAGATAATAGCAAGAGATACCAAAAGATATACAAGATAAAGCAAGCTATGAGTAGATGTAGAGATATATCCAAACAAAGAGATAAGCAATTTTAGAAGCATGAAAGGATATAACTCACTAGATATGCATCCTTACCATAAGATGATTACCCCTAAGAACCTCAAGGTTGTATTAAAACAAGATATACACCTAGATAGATGTAGCAAGTTAGAGTACATTGGAAGCAATTTAAGACACAACCAAGAGATCCAAAGAGATCATCATCAAAACCTGCAACACAACTCAAAGCAAGTAATTGAAACATATAGATATACCAATTTAGAGCAATTAGAGAGATAGAGTTGTAACCAAGATAGGCAATTTAGATCATGGCAATATGCATATATAAAGGTACCAAATGAGAGTGCCAAAGAATAAGGCTATTGGTTGAGAAAATCTAGTTGAGAGGGAAATTCTCATTCAATAAGCCAACTGTGTATTCTGTGCACAGTGTTATCGGTCGAGTTATGTGCATTGACAACTCGACCGATGACAACTACTGGAAACACCCATTGGTGCCTATCGGTCGAGTTTCAAATAGGGCAAACTCGACCGACAGACTAGTTGTCAAAAGGCATATATATTTCATAAAAACATATTTAAAGGCATGCTAAAAATACAAACCATATCCAAACATGTATAATCAAGTTAGTAATGTACTATAGAAGCATTAGAAACAGTTTTTGAGCAAGAGTGTGAAGAGAATCACAAAATACCACTTTTGACTCAAAAACCATATGTATAGTGCACATTAACTTGACAAAAACAAGTTAGGACATATTATAAGCAAGAAAACATTACCTTTGTTCTTACCATTCCTTTTTCCATTTGTTGTCACCCTCTACACATCTCACCTTTCTTCTTTCATGTGGATTGACAAGTCAATTTGCAATTCAATAGCTCAAGTCAACCCATTTGCAAGTACCTACAAGAAGAAAGATGAAATGGTCCCCAATCATATTTTTAGGTCCGGAGGGGTTAGTTTAGCAACCCAAGTCCTATTGCTCTTGGGTGCTTTCCTAAAAGGACAATAAGTAGAATAATGACCAATTTCATTGCAATAGTTGCATGTGCCCATAGTCTTGGATCTAGAGGATTCTCCATGGAAGATTGGAGGTCATTTACCTTTGTTGCTCCCTTGACTACTATCATACCCTAAACCATGTCTACTAATTTGTTTGGTAGTATGATGTAGGATATCATTAAGACTCTTTTTACCAACTAAGAATCTTTGCAAAGATGATCTCAAACTGTCATTATCATGCTTAAGAGAAGTAATAGTAGAAGACAAATTATTGATATTATCTCTAGCGTGCAAAAGATCATTTTCTAAGCAAAGAGCTTTAGTTAAATAAGAATCTCTATTAATATGAACAGCAGCAACATCATTCTCTCTATTAGTAGAACTAGAACAAGATTCATGCACATTGATTTTAGCAAGCAAGGAGGCATTTAGTGTTTCTAATTCTTGCAAAACATAATCTTTGTCCTTGTTTTCAGATTTAAGAACATCAATATCATGCATGAGAGAATCAATAATTAAAGTATGCTCTTCATTAAAACTAGGCATGACAGGTTGAGCTTCTAGAAATCTAATATTATCAAACAAACTAGCATTTTCAATTTTAAAAGAGTTTACTTGGCTAAGTCAATCATTTTTATCATCAAGCAAGCAAGAATTAGCATGTTCAAGATCATCTAGTTTTTCATGCAAATTATCAACAACTTTAGCAAGCTTTTTATTTTTTTCTTTTACAAGACTTAAGAGAAGCACAAATATCATGAATAAAAGCAATCAAATATTCTTTATCTAAAGAGTTTAGATTTACCTCACTTGAGTTTTCACTTGTTTATTCTATAAGAGCAAAATGGCATTCTCTTTCATCACTATAGCTTGAGCTTGATCCTTCACTTGAATCTTCACTTGAGCTTGAGTTGGAGGAGCCACTTGAGCTTGATTTCCATTTCTTCTTGTGAAGATGGGTCTTTTTTCCTTGTGGGCAATCTTCCTTGTAGTGACCCTTCTTTCTACATGTGAAGCACCAGATGGAGGAGGACTTGCCTTTGTAGAATTTACCCTTGAAGTACATTGCATCTTCTTTAGCTTGAGAGGATGGAGAGACTTATTCCATGATAGCTTCAATTTGAGCCTTCATTTCAGCCTTCTTCATTCTCTTTAGCTCTTTCTTCTCTTGTCTTTCTACTTCCTCCCTCTTGTCAAGTGTAGCTTCATGTGCTTGTAGATTTCCAATGAGCTCTTCAATAGGAATATCCCTAAGAGACCTTGCTTCTTCAATGGAGGTCACCTAGGGTTCCCACCGCTTGGGGAGAGTTCTAAGGATCTTTGAGTTGATCTCTCCACTAGACATAGGATGTCCTAGAACAATAAGACCATTCAAAATGGTGTTGAGCCTTGAGTACATGTTGGCTATACTCTCCTCCTTTCCCATCTTGAAGTTCTCAAGCAGCCCTTTGAGCATGTAGACTTTGCTTTCCTTCACTTGATATGTTCCTTCATAAGTGATGGAAAGCTTTCTCCAGACCTCATAGGCTGTTTCACATGAAGAAATCCGGTTGAACTCGGTGGGGGTCATGGAGGCATATAGGATGTACATGGCTCTAGCATTCAAGGTTGCTTTCATCAAGGTAGCTTCATCCCATTCTTCAATCTTTATCTTTGGTAGCATGTATGGGTTGTTCACCATTTGCCACATCTCAAGACTTGATCCTTAGATGTAGAATAGAAGCCTTCTTCTCCAATAGAGGAAATTGATCTCATCAAAGATTGGAAGGCTGGTCGAGAATCTCCCTCCTAGGTAGTCACCCATCTTCTCCTACTTGTTGAAGTATGCTTGGAGAAGACCCGCTCTGATGCCAATTGTTGGATCTTAGATGGGTGATTAGATGCTCTAGAGGGGGGGTGAATAGAGATGAAAGCACTTAAACAAGACTCATTAAACCTTCAAGATATATGACAAGATAAGGTTTCTAAATAGGTAATTTGAGTGCAACTAAAACATACATAGCAAAGGAGAGAGATTGAACATACACCAAGAGACAAGCTATTTAGAGTGGTTCCACACTTCAAACTAGAAGTGTGTCAGTCCACTTTCCTAGAGAGGTCAACCTCTAGGACTTCCAAACTATTGCACTCTTATATTCATTCATAAGACATACAATGCATGACCAAACAAAAGACTTACCTATCCAATACAAAGAGTCTTCAACCTTACCAAGGACTTACCCGCTTTGCAAGAGTCTTCCGCCTTTCTTCCAAGGACTTACCTACTCTTGCCCAAGTCTTCAGCCTTGTAGGAATTACCCACTCTTCTTGGATCTTCTGCCTTTGACTTCACCTTCACTCAGAGAAGCTTCCACCAAGGACTTACCCACTTGAGCAAGGAGTCTTCTTCCTTCACCAAGGGCTTACCCACTCTAGCTCCAAGTCTTCAACCTTGATCTTCACCAAGGGACTCCTTCCCTTGTTCTTCTTCACCTCTCTTGGACAAGAGAGAGAACCTTCATCTTCATGATTGAAATGAGAGATGAGGAGGTGGTGGAAGTGAGAGCCTCACAAGATATACATGCAGGACTAGCTCTCTTATAGATTTCCTACTCACTCTAATGGATGTAGCAAGCGATTAAGCTTAGAGAGAGAGAGGAGGTTGTAGGAAGCACTGAACTATAGAATAGGAGCCTCACATAGAGTTTGCAATGAATGCTCAACCTTGGAATGAAGCCCAAGGGGTCCTATTTATAGTTGGGGATGCCTCTTAGCCTTTGGGAACACTTGAAAACGAAAACTAGCCATTTTCTGGCTTGAAACGGATCTATTTTTACTTGTTGCAACTCCACAACGGCTAGAAGCACTTTTCTGTACTTTTCCGTACAGTGCAATCGGTCGAGTTTCTATAAGGGTAACTCGACCGATAGAGTAAAAGACAAAGCCGATATTCAGACCATCGGTCGAGTTTGTCGTGAGGAAACTTGACCGACCAATGAAAATTGATTTGGTCAGTTACTCCATCGGTCGAGTTCTGTGTAAACACAACTCGACTGATGCAATCTTTAGAAAATTGATCAAGGATGATTGGTCAAGTTTTCAGGCTGGGAAACTCGACCGACAAAGTGCCTGTAATCAATTTTCAAAGTTGCATCTAAACTTCTCTAATATTTGATCTAAGTGCTCCTGATATTTTTCTAAGCTTAATTACAAGTCATACAATCATTACAAGTGATTTACAACATGATTCTAATGGATATACATCATATTACAAAAACATGCCCTTGTATGACTTTGACTTGTCTTTTCTCTATTTTTAATATGCGCAAGTTAGGGCATTTGGAGTGTGTCTATACCTAATCTGAAATCACTCAAGTAGAGACATTAGACACCAATATGTAGAATGGTTAGTCATCATCAAAACACGGGTTTAGTCAATTTAGACGTGAGTCAACATTGACCTAATTGACCTTGAGTCAACAATCTCCCCCTTTTTGACGATGACAAACCATTCCATAAATGTATTGAAAGCTTTTAAGTAAATTCATACCTTTGGAGAAACCTAGGGGTTTCAATGGAATTCAGTTCATATGCTCCCCCTCAATCGATGCTAGTGGAGTTCTCATACTCCCCCTCAATTGATGCTATTTCTCCTGCATGGTTAGATTTCATAACATTTATAGAATACCATGTATTCTACTCATATATGTTCTACACATATATGTCTTCTCCCATTTACCTTCTCCCCTTTACATGGACATACTTCTCATCTTCATGTAAGACATGCCTTCTTCCTCTTTTAAAAGAAGACATACCTTTCTCCCCCTTTGTCATTTCAAAAAGTGGGGTTATGAAGAAAATAAGAAACATCACTTGTTAAAGAGAAAGGAGATAACACAAATATATATAAGGAGAGTAGAAGAGCACAGATAGGGGCTTGTCCAAGCATAGAAAGAAAAGCAAGTTGAAGCATATACTTGAACAACCCAAAATTCAAAATAAAGTGTTGTAGAAAAACAATAAAACATAATTTTGACCCTCAAGATGATGGAATTTGACCAAAAACCATCAGAGCTCATTGCAAATCATGAGTCTTGCTCAGAAGGTTGTTTCTGTATGAAAAACACTAGCCTTGCACCAAAAGCTGAAACTGGAGCAAAATCTGCATAAAATCAAAAAATACTCCAATTTCTACATATAATGTAGATCTATGTACCCTGCATCACAATGTTATGCAAGCAACTCAAGATAGTAGATATGCAATTCAAGGAACAATCTTGAGCATGTATGAGACAAGATACAAGCATAGCATATAGATGAGCAAAGATGCCAATTATAAACAAGGTTAGAACTACATGTATATGAACTACTGGTAGATGTTATCACAAGTTAGGACTACTAGTAGGATCTAGATCATAGCAAGAGATACCAAAAGATATACAAGATAAAGCAAGCTATGAGTAGATGTAGATATATATACAAACAAAGAGATAAGCAATTTTAGAAGCATGAAAAGATATAACTCACTAGATATGTATCCTTACCATAAGATGATTACCCCTAAGAACCTCAAGGTTGTATTAAAACAATATATACACCTAGATAGATGTAGCAAGTTAGAGTACAACAGAAGAAATATTAGACACAACCAACAGATCCAAAGAGATCATCATCAAAACCTGCAACACAACTCAAAGCAAGTAATTGAAACATATAGATATACCAATTTAGAGCAATTAGAGAGATAGAGTTGTAAGCAAGATAGGCAATTTAGATCATGGCAATATGCATATATAAAGGTACCAAATGAGAGTGCCAAAGAATAAGGCTATTGGTTGAGAAAATCTAGTTGAGAGGGAAATTCTCATTCAATAAGCCAACTGTGTATTCTGTGCACAGTGTTATCGGTCGAGTTCTGTGCATTGACAACTCGACTGATGACAACTACTGGCAACACCCATTGGTGCCTATCGGTCGAGTTTCAAACAAGGAAAACTCGACCGACAGACCAGTTGTCAAAAGGCATATATATTTCATAAAAACATATTTAAAGGCATGCTAAAAATACAAACCATATCCAAACATGTATAATCAAGTTAGTAATGTACTATAGAAGCATTAGAAACAGTTTTTGAGCAAGAGTGTGAAGAGAATCACAAAATACCACTTTTGACTCAAAAACCATATGTATAGAGCACATTAACTTGACAAAAACAAGTTAGGACATATTATAAGCAAGAAAACATTACCTTTGTTCTTACCATTCCTTTTTCCATTTGTTGTCACCCTCTACACATCTCACCTTTCTTCTTTCATGTGGATTGACAAGTCAATTTGCAATTCAATAGCTCATGTCAACCCATTTGCAAGTACCTACAAGAAGAAAGATGAAATGGTCCCCAATCATATTTTTGGGTCCGGAGGGGTTAGTTTAGCAATCCAAGTCCTATTGCTCTTGGGTTCTTTCCTAAAAGGACAATAAGTAGAATAATGACCAATTTCATTGCAATAGTTGCATGTGCCCATAGTCTTAGAACTAGAGGATTCTCCATGGAAGATTGGAGGTCCTTTACCTTTGTTGTTCCCTTAACTACTATCATACCCTAAACCATGTCTACTAATTTGTTTGGTAGTATGATGTAGGATATCATTAAGACTCTTTTTACCAACTAAGAATCTTTGCAAAGATAATCTCAAACTGTCATTATCATGCTTAAGAGAAGCAATAGTAGAAGACAAATTATTGATATTATCTCTAGCATGCAAAAGATCATTTTCTAAGCAAAGAGCTTTAGTTAAATAAGAATCTCTATTAATATGAAGAGCAGCAACATCATTCTCTCTATTAGTAGAACTAGAACAAGATTCATGCACATTGATTTTAGCAAGCAAGGAGGCATTTTCTGTTTCTAATTCTTACAAAACATAATCTTTGTCCTTGTTTTCATATTTCAGAACATCAATATCATGCATGAGAGAATCAATAATTAAAGTATGCTCTTCATTAGAACTAGGCATGAGAGGTTGAGCTTCTAGAAATCTAATATTATCAAACAAACTAGCATTTTCAATTTTAAGAGAGTCTACTTGGCTAAGTCAATCATTTTTATCATCAAGCAAGCAAGAATTAGCATGTTCAAGATCATCTATTTTTTCATGCAAATTATCAACAACTTTAGCAAGCTTTTTCTTGTTTCTTTTAGAAGACTTAAGAGAGGCACAAATATCATGAATAAAAGCAATCAAAGATTCTTTATCTTAAGAGTTTAGATTTACCTCACTTGAGTCTTCACTTGTTGATGCTATAAGAGCAAAATGGCATTCTCTTTCATCACTAGAGCTTGAGCTTGATCCTTCACTTGAATCTTCACTTGAGCTTGAGTTAGAGGAGCCACTTGAGCTTGATTGCCATTTCTTCTTGTGAAGATGGGTTTTTTTGCCTTGTGGGCAATCTTGCTTGTAGTGACTCTTCCTTCCACATGTGAAGCACCGGATGGAGGAGGACTTGCCTTTATAGAATTTACCCTTGGAGTACATGGCATCTTCTTTAGCTTGAGAGGATGGAGAGACTTATTCCATGATAGCTTCAATTTGAGCCTTCATTTCAGCCTTCTTCATTCTCTTTAGCTCTTTCTTCTCTTGTCTTTCTACTTCCTCCCTCTTGTCAAGTGTAGCTTCATGTGCTTGTAGATTTCCAATGAGATCTTCAATAGGAATATCCCTAAGAGACATTGTTTCTTCAATGGAGGTCACCTTGGGTTCCCACCGCTTGGGGAGAGTTCTAAGGATCTTTGAGTTGATCTCTCCACTAGACATAGGATGTCCTAGAACAACAAGACCATTCAAAATGGTGTTGAGCCTTGAGTACATGTTGGCTATACTCTCCTCCTTTCCCATCTTAAAGTTCTCAAGCAGCCCTTTGAGCATGTAGACTTTGCTTTCCTTCACTTGATCTGTTCCTTCATAAGTGATGCAAAGCTTTCTCCATACCTCATAGGTTGTTTCACATGAAGAAATCCGGTTGAACTCGGTGGGGGTCATGGAGGCATATAGGATGTGCATGGCTCTAGCATTCAAGGTTACTTTCATCAAGGTTGCTTCATCCCATTCTTCAATCTTTGTCTTTGGTAGCATGTATGGGTTTTTCACCATTTGCCACATCTCAAGACTTGATCCTTGGATGTAGAATTGAATCCTTCTTCTCCAATAGAGGAAATTGCTCCCATCAAAGATTGGAAGGCTGGTCGAGAATCTCCCTCCTAGGTAGTCACCCATCTTCTCCTACTTGTTGAAGTATGCTTGGAGAAGACCCGCTCTGATACCAATTGTTGGATCCTAGATGGGTGATTAGATACTCTAGAGGGGGGGTGAATAGATCTGAAAGCAATTAAACAAAACTCATTAAACCTTTAAGATATATGACAAGATAAGGTTTCTAAATAGGTAATTTGAGTGCAACTAAAACATACATAGCAAGGGAGAGAGATTGAACATACACCAAGAGACAAGCTATTTAGAGTGGTTCCACACTTCAAACTAGAAGTGTGTCAGTCCACTTGCCTAGAGAGGTCAACTTTTAGGACTTCCAAACTATTGCACTCTTATATTCATTCATAAGACATACAATGCATGACCAAACAAAAGACTTACCTATCCAATACAAAGAGTCTTCAACCTTACCAAGGACTTACCCGCTTTGCAAGAGTCTTCCTCCTTTCTTCCAAGGACTTACCTACTCTTACCCAAGTCTTCAGCCTTGTAGGAATTACCCACTCTTCTTGGATCTTCCGCCTTTGACTTCACCTTCACTCGGAGAAGCTTCCACCAAGGACGTACCCACTTGAGCAAGGAGTCTTCTGCCTTCACCAAGGGCTTACCCACTCTAGCTCCAAGTCTTCAGCCTTGATCTTCACCAAGGGACTCCTTCCCTTGTTCTTCTTCACCTCTCTTGGACAAAAGAGAGAACCTTCATCTTCATGATTGAAATGAGAGACGGGGAGGTGGTGGAAGTGAGAGCCTCACAAGATATACATGTAGGACTAGCTCTCTTACATATTTCCTACTCACTCTAATGGATGTAGAAAGTGATTAATCTTAGAGAGAGAGGAGGCTGTAGGAAGCACTCAACTATAGAATAGGTGCCTCACATAGAGTTTGCAATGAATGCTCAACCTTGGAATGAAGCCCAAGGGGTCCTATTTATAGTTGGGGATGCCTCTTAGACTTTGGGAACACTTGAGAATGAAAACTAGCCATTTTGTGGCTTGCAACGGATCTATTTTCACTTGTTGCAACTCCACAATGGCTAGAAGCACTTTTCTCTAGTTTTCCGTACAGTGCAATCGGTCGAGTTTCTATAAGGGTAACTCGATCGATAGAGTAAAAGACAAAGCCGATATTCAGACCATCGGTCGAGTTTGTCGTGAGGAAACTCGACCGACCAATGAAAATCGATTTGGTCAGTTACTCCATCGGTCGAGTTCTGTGTAAACACAACTCGACCGATGCAATCTTTAGAAAATTGATCAAGGATGATTGGTCAAGTTTTCAGGCTGGGAAACTCGACCGACAAAGTGCCTGTAATCAATTTTAAAAGTTGCATCTAAACTTCTCTAATATTTGATCTAAGTGCTCCTGATATTTTTCTAAGCTTAATTACAAGTCATACAATCATTACAAGTGATTTACAACATGATTCTAATGGATATACATCATATTACAAAAACATGCCCTTGTATGACTTTGACTTGTCTTTTCTCTATTTTTAATATGCGCAAGTTAGGGCATTTGGAGTGTGTCTATACCTAATCTGAAATCACTCAAGTAGAGACATTAGACACCAATATGTAGAATGGTTAGTCATCATCAAAACACGGGTTTAGTCAATTTAGACGTGAGTCAACATTGACCTAATTGACCTTGAGTCAAAAATCTCCCCCTTTTTTACGATGACAAACCACTCTATCTCCAAGTCTTCAGCCTTGTAGGAATTACCCACTCTTCTTGGATCTTCCGCCTTTGACTTCACCTTCACTCGGAGAAGCTTCCACCAAGGACGTACGCACTTGAGCAAGGAGTCTTCTGCCTTCACCAAGGGCTTACCCACTCTAGCTCCAAGTCTTCAGCCTTGATCTTCACCAAGGGACTCCTTCCCTTGTTCTTCTTCACCTCTCTTGGACAAGAGAGAGAACCTTCATCTTCATGATTGAAATGAGAGATGGGGAGGTGGTGGAAGTGAGAGCCTCACAAGATATACATGTAGGACTAGCTCTCTTATAGATTTCCTACTCACTCTAATGGATGTAGCAAGTGATTAAGCTTAGAGAGAGAGAGGAGGCTGTAGGAAGCACTCAACTATAGAATAGGAGCCTCACATAGAGTTTACAATGAATGCTCAACCTTGGAATGAAGCCCAAGGGGTCCTATTTATAGATGGGGATGCTCTTAGCCTTTGGGAACACTTGAGAATGAAAACTAGCCATTTTGTGGCTTGCAACGGGTCTATTTTCACTTGTTACAACTCCACAACGGCTAGAAGCACTTTTCTGCACTTTTCCGTACAGTGCAATCGGTCGAGTTTCTATAAGGGTAACTCGACCGATAGAGTAAAAGACAAAGTCGATATTCAGACCATCGGTTGAGTTTGTCGTGAGGAAACTCGACCGACCAATGAAAATCGATTTGGTCAGTTACTCCATCGGTCGAGTTCTGTGTAAACACAACTCGACCGATGCAATCTTCAGAAAATTGATCAAGGATGATCGGTCGAGTTTTCAGGCTGGGAAACTCGACTGACAAAGTGCCTGTAATCAATTTTCAAAGTTGCATCTAAAGTGCTCTAATATTTGATCTAAGTGCTCCTGATCTTTTTCTAAGCTTAATTACAAGTCATACAATCATTACAAGTGATTTACAACATGATTCTAATGGATATACATCATATTACAAAAATGTGCACTTGTATGACTTTGACTTGTCTTTTCTCCAATTTGATATGCGCAAGTTAGGGCATTTGGAGTGTGTCTATACCTAATCTGAAATCACTCAAGTAGAGACATTAGACACCAATATGTGGAATGGTTAGTCATCATCAAAACACGAGTTTAGTCAATTTAGATGTGAGTCAACATTGACCTAATTGACCTTGAGTCAACAGAAACTACTATTGACAATGACGTAATCAGCTAGGTCTGTTGAAAAGAGTGAATCGATTGAACTAATAACTAATTTGCAAGATTAAAAACTAAGATTACTGGTTGTGATCACAAGTGGAATGAATTCCTTAGGATTGTGGTTTGACCATGGCTCACATTGCAATTAACATCATTTCATTAATATTAATCTCTCCTAACTCTAGACAAAGAGACCTATAGCAATAATTACCCACTCTTATAGTGTAATTAACTACCTATCATAATACCAATCCCACTTTCATAGCAATTGTTTTATCAGTTAGGTGCTTTACTCAAATCTATGGCTTATTGTAAGGAGACGGGATCACCCCCTTACTAAAAATTTGAAGAATAAAACATCCATTCCAAACATCTTCTTGTTCGAGATAGGAGCTTTGTTGGAGATAAGCTCATTTTATATAGAGTAATCCCTAAAATGCCCTTGGAAAGAAACACCTTCCAACCAAGGTGCAACTAGGTGCCCTATGGTTCAAAAACTTGAAAATGGTAAGGTAATATATAAGGATTATAATGCATGTGACAATTTGCAAAGAAAACCTCCCAATTGGGTAAATTGCAGAAAAGTCTAGAATGTACCTAAAAGTGCATAACTTGCACAAACGATATCCAAATTGGACCAAACTTCATCCACAAGTTATCTCTTATATTTTGAATATTAATTTTACATTATTTCCATATTTTGAAGTTATATAATCACATTATTCATTACTTATTCTTTTTACTCATTTTCTCTCTCCTAAACTTATCCTAATATTTCAAGGTTGTGCAAATTAGATGAAATTTGACATGTATGCTAATTTTGATATGTAGATTTCAAATTTGAAGTTTTTTTTCCACTTTTGAGACTTATTTTTATGAGATATGTCATATGTCCCATTATCATCGCATTATCTAAATTATTTATCCAATTAAGTTTCTTATCTTCATATTACCACTAAAATGAGTTATGTGGCATATTTTATATATCCATTATAAACCTAAGATTAAAGTTAGAACATTAGGTTACATTAAGATGATCTATACATTCATGAGCTCATTGGGGTTATACTAAACATCTATTTAGGTCTAACCTTCAACCTTGTTTGTCTAAGTCCAAAATGTCAACTTCCAGGGTAGGGTCTGAGATCTAGTATGTTAAAGCACACCACCCCTTAAAGGGATTTTGTCCTTGAAATCAAAACATCTACATATAAGAAAACAACTTCACCACCCCTTAAAGGATTCATCTTATTAAGTCAAAATTATTCTTTAGGTACAAAAGGTTCAACTACACTTCCTTACATCCAACTACATAAGCATCATGCAAAAAAAAAGTAACTTGTAAAGACTAATTATGAACTATGGGTTAACTTGCTCTTGTCTATCATCAAACAAGTCTTTACACCTGGGAGACTGGTTCAACATATTAGGGTCCCTAAAGATAAATAATATATATGTCTAAGGCTATTATTGCTTAAAAGCATGCTATTTTGAACAATTCATATCAGCTCAGGCTAGGACGGTATCATATGGATTTGGGAGTCCTCATAAACCAAGCTAGTGGTGCGGAGGAAAATCTTGCCAGTCCCCAAATCATGATCCTTTCTAGACATATTAGCTTTCAACTTCATGTCCTAGTAGCTTCCAAAAGGCCAAGCTAAATGACCTCAAGTTACTATGGTTACTTATGCATCTTTTAGTTGCAAGTATTTTAGGGATCTATTCATCATTATTCTAATGTGAAACTATAGGATCCTAATGTTGGTATGTATGCCCTGAGAGCCAATCATGAGATGATTGGTGGTATATATTAAGATTGATTTGACAAAGATCAAAGGAAAGCTTCCAATTCTTTTTGGTTCGGTCATATGAGATAATGATAGAAAATATTGAATGTCTAGAGAATGACAATACTCAATGATGTATGCTTTCAGGTTCAGGACCTGAACGATGAGATCATACAGATGCTAAGAGTTTGTACATTCTTATTATGTCCATAGTCGGATGTCATTGTAGAAGGTAGATAGATAGTAATGACACACAAGACTAGATTGTGGTGTTGGTTGATGACAGAATCTCATTATCATGATATGGAGATATCAAACCAAACACATAGGTACTTGTTAGAGAACAAGTTTACCAGACAGACCCACCGTGCATTTGACACATGGAACCATGACATGGAAGTCACAGTCAGTTCTCACAGTGATGGTGGTGAGTGTGATTCTTTGACTTGAAATCACTACACTCAACACATGTCATTGGGTACACTTTGACATCATCAAATGTAGTCTTGAAACATGGGTTGTTATAAAGGTGATGATTGGGTGGCTTTGACACATGGGGATTTTGAAGGGTGAGTGATAGATATGGGATTTGTCCCTCCTGAGGGAGTTTGATATCCATGGCCACTTGATGAGTAGGATTGAGATAGGCGTGCGCACGCACGTGTGAATCAGTATGTGATATTGATGTCATACATATCTCCTCCAATATACTTTGAGATCAAGAAAGTGAATGAACGTTGACAAGATGACTATTCTATGCCTTGAGTTCATTCGAGATATTAGTGAAAAAGGAATTATACATTCACTGTAACATCATTCACGAATTGTAGGATTGAAAGTTGTTCTCTAACTTTCTATTTCACTTGGGTAGCACTGATGTGCGACTAGGAACCGCTCTTTGCTTGTGAAGTGATAAGTGTTATGGACTTTCACTGCCAACGTGAAATGGACCTATAGGGTCACACACATAGGATTTAACCTGGAAGAGGAGTTTATCTACAAATGATGTTTAGATTGGTTACTAAAGGAGTTTAGTAGTTTAATTAAACACTCAATTAATTGATAGCTCAATATCATAGTGTTCAAGGTGTTGGATTGATTGATTAGAGTATCAGATTGATTGAAACTGCAATTGACTGATTTTGCACAGTCTACACTTCCAACCGATCGAATCATGTGGTGAACTGATCGGCTCAGGTTGGTGAATCGATCGGCTCATGTGATGAACCGATCGGCTCAAGAAAGGTTGAGATGACCGGTTCAAGGGTTGAACCGATCAGCTCAACTGGTCTAACTGAGATCGTTTGGAAAGTCAGAAGACTATTTTGCAAATACAATTTGTTTCACTTGTACAAATTCAATTTGAACAAGGATTGATATTTGATTAATCAGAAACAAATATGAAAGTCAATTTGAGTTGGACCAGGACCACAGACCGATTGGCTCATGGGATGAACCGATTGGCTCAAGGGTCCCAAATGATCAGTTCAGGTGTGAACCGATCGGTTCAGGTCCCCAACCGATCTGTTCATGCTTGAAATGATCGGTTCGACTGGAAAAGTTGGTTGTTTTGTGGAAAATTTCAAACTCTTCTACTCCTACATTAATCCCACATTGCCCGAGATAGAGAACCCTGTCTCATAACCCTCCTATATATAGGGGTAGTGGGGGCTTCTCAAGAACACAACTCAGTGCACCAGTTGCTCTGCAAAGTTGTCGTTCTCTCTGGTTTTGGTAACCGAGAGAGAGCCCGAGCAAGTTCTACCCGATAAGGGAGGCACAACAAGGGAAAAACAACTGTAGAAAGGCAACTGGTTGCAGGAGAGTGTGTCGGTGACTAGTACACCGACAAGAGGGTGCGATTCCTTCCGATTCCTTATGGGATAAGGAGATCGGAGTTCCAGGTGGCCTATGTGGACTACTTCAGAGGCGGGAGATTCTGCTGCTCAGAGGATAGCTGTCAATCCTGACAGTCCCAATGAGACCAGGAGGTGTCAGTCCCGGTGAGACCAGGAGCTGCACAAACACCGCCCAAGATCAGAGGTGAAGACCGCACAAGCCACGAGGTAACGTCGCCAAGCAAGCCTCGTGACAAGATACGCCTCCACAAGGCATCCTTCCTATTGCATAGACGTTGACGCGATTCCTTTATTCTGAGTTTGAGAGAAGAATTTTTTTTTCCGCTGCCTTCTCTGTCTCCCCTAAAACCCAACAGTGGTATCAGAGCCACATCAACTGCTCTATGCTTTAGGATTATCGATAAAATCGATTTTGGTTTGTAGCATTTATTTATTGCATATGATGTGAATAAAATTGGCTTTATGCATGTCCAATCCTAAATCCATAAATCCCAATATACATATATGATGTGTAATATGAATGCACTCGATACACGTCACCCTTAATGAGTTTTGTGGTGGATGTATAGCATGGTTATGGCCAATAAACCCTATGTATGTGTGCTTGGTTGTATGTAGTTGCTTGTATCTTGGTATGCGCATCGATTCCCTATATCCTATTCCTGGTGTAACTTGAGATAACTCAAGATTTCTTTCCTACCTTTTCTCCCCCCGAATGTAACTCAGGGTTTCCCTATTTAAATGTAAAATATGATAGATCTTTTATTTCTTGTTATGTCAAAGAACGGAGGACCATCTAACGATGACTGAAATGATCGGTTCAAGGTGTGAACCGATCAGTTGGTGATCCAGATGATCAGCTCGAGAAGCGAGACGAGTGGGTGGCGACCTGAGGAGATGTACGACGACTAGGTGAACCGATCAGTTGGAGGAGCCAGCCGATCGGTTGGTGTCACCCAGACGACCGGCCAGGGTGAGCAGGTCATTCATGTGATGAGTTGATCAACTCGGACAGCTATAGCACAGACTTCATCATGGATAGGTTACATGTGATGTGGACCTAGATGAACATGATTCCTCTTGGCTCGAGGAATCACATTAGGATGGCCATACTCATCGCTTTTATCGTTTCACATGTTTTATGTGGGATATAGCATGTATATGATATGTATTATATATTGTGGTGATTGGATATGTATATGTACCTATAAAAACCAAATCCCTCATTAAATATTAAAGTTTTAGATGCCTTCCAAATGCGACACACGTGAAAAGTTTGATCGTCTAAGTGTGGGCACGCCCTAGCGTGGTGCACCATCTATCTCGTAGAAGCGTGAAGGATGGATATGTGGGTCTGCCCTAGCAGGGTGCATATTTATCGTGTTGGCTTTGGGTCAGACTTAACAAGGTGACCTAGATAGGATCTAGCACCTTGAGGCATGGAGGTGATCATGGCAAGGAGTTGCATATGAATCTTTCAAGAGTTGCATATGATGCAATTGGCAAAAGTTGCCTACTTGGAAGATCTAAGTTGTGGGTGACAGTCCTAGCTGGTCCATGACTCAAAGGATTTTAGGATCTTGACCCACTAGAAGATTGTACAATGCAATCTTCCAAATTGATGGTGAGGGCTATCAATTTGAACAAAATTAGTGGGAGCGATAATTAATTAAAGTCCTAATTATATCGTCAACCTTTCAAATCAATCAAATAAGTCAAAATTGAGTTTTGGACTAAAATGCATATATTTCCTTTTGTATAATAAATGGCTAATCAACAATAATCACTTTTTGCGATCGGTCTTTGAGACCAACAAAATGGGGATAATTCCACGACTGGTTAGGACGTTGAGAAGTGTTCTCAATCGAAGAGCGAAAGCTCTAAGTCCTAGTTATACCAGAACCAGATGAACTCGATACCACCACACCAATGGCTGAAAGTATGCTTATGGAAGCATACTGAGGATGACATTGATGTGGAGTGCTTAATGTTGTGTTCCCTGAACTATGAGTTGTAGAGACAACATGAGACATATGATGTCTCCAAGACACTGTCCTAGTATGTTATGATAGAAGGAGATCCAGTAAGGTATTCACACACTCAATGTGATTGAGTATGTGGAAAAACCTTACTAAGAAGGATTTCCTCTGAGCCAAGAGTTTTCTATTGGTATGATACTGCAAATGTTGCAAGAATCATACAGTTCATGATGAACTATGACATGAACAACTTTGATAAGCGTTGACAAAGTTGTTTGACATGTTGAGGACAATAAAGGCATGAATGAAGAAGGACAAGCCTAAGTTTGTGGTGTTGATCAACAGAAAGAAAGGCAAGTCCAAGGGCAAGGGCAAGGGCAAGGGCAAGGGCAAAGCTAAGAAGGGTTCTGATGCTAGCCAGTACCCCAAGTCGTCTTCATCCTCAAGGCACATGGGAGGGTGTATGAGGGAATTGCCCTCTATATCTAGAAGAATAAAAGGAGATGAAGGAGGGGATGGAGATCTCCACCTAAGGTATCATGAAATGAACCGCTTCTGAGGTATATGATACCAAGATGAAGATCTGACATATATGATATGTAAGATCTACAAAGAAGTGATGGCCTTTATGAAAGGACCAAGAAAGGAGTACCCATCATTGGAGCAAGTGTTACTGCCATAGATAGGAGTACCTTTTAGTTTATTTCAGCCTTAAAGGCATGTAATAGAGTTATGAACTACTATTTCATATTTGCCAATAGATAGAAACACATTATTTTTGCATATTGTATGACAATGATGGCAATTAATAAAGTTGATGTTTCAATCATTGTGGCAATGCCTTGCTTATCTTGTGATACTTGGTATGCATAAGATAAAATTATACCTAAAAGTTATTGATAACTCAAACAATCAAATTAGTATAAATCATGAGAAATTCATTTCTAGTTTCCATATAATGGATAAATCTAGACTCTTTTGGTTAGAGAACCAGTAAGAGACATGAATCTCTTGAACATGATTAATCAATCTTCACCATTGGTAGTGGGAGAATGATTATCCTATTAGGTATAATACATGTGATGTATTTACATACCTATTGGACTTAATGCTAGTACTTCAAATGGTGTTTAGATTAAATACCAATATAAATATCTTGAAGTGTTCAAGAATATCATAGATGAAGTATGGATTTGGCAAAGTGTTAATTCTTGATGAGATCAATGAATGAAATACTTAGGCCAAATGTTTGAGAACCTTATGAGTGATTATGATAGTGTATCATAGTGAACTCATGATTAAGGCATGGTGATGTCTAAATCAAAAGGGGTCATGCTCTAAGGAGTTAGAGGATGATTATCACATATCTAATTTCATCTTAAAGAAAGAATACCCCACACTAATAAAGGACATTAAGAATCACAAGGAGTTGTGAGTTCTTATATCCTTAATAGATATGCCTCAATTATCTATGTGATGAGTTGGTCATGTGATGAATCAATTATCTAGATAAATATGAGGAACCAGATTTTGAGTTATGGTTTATAACCATTGCATCCTAGATGACTTCCATGTGAACCATAAGGTATGACCTTGATGGTAGCACCCATTGGGATGAAATCCATAAGTGTGAATGAGTCTTAAGTGTTAAGATACATGGATAACATTTTGAGAAGGATGGTGCTTGTTGATTGCAACTTAATGACTAAAAGATTTGGCATACAGATACTAAAACTGCATTCCTATGAGGAATAAAACAAGGATGTGTACGTGACACAACCTACAAGGTTTATGAATCCATTAATGCAAATAAAGTCTATAAATTACAATAGACTAATCAATGTGATTGATTGAGTACAAGAAACTCAGAGCTAGATCTTTACTTTGATTTCATGTCAAGAGGTTTTAGAGAACTATCTTTATAGATCTCTATTCCTATCACATAGGAAACGTCTCTATCTTCCCTAAAGATAATTTCCACTTTGTATTTCCATTCTAGAACATCAACATGTGGAATGTGAATACGCTCCCACTAAATCACAGATCCCTTATTTATCTTTGACATATCAGTCAAATCCTTTGACTACATTATATGGGATATATATAAAAGTGAATATTTGTTGATGATTGGAAATGTTCCAATAAAGCCATTTTTAAAAGGAAATGCCGAGTATCCGTGTGTTAGAGAACATTAGTGGATACTATATGGGTCTGGAAGTTCATGAGATGAACTTATAGATATTCTGGTAATTGATGACAAGTAAGGAGTACTTGGTCATGCAATATGGATAAAGGTTAGCAAAGGAATACTAGATCGCATATTACGACAACTCCATCTCATATGTGTGACGTACAACGAAGAGATGAGAGACATGCAGTTAATACCGACTCTGGCAAGGTGTTGCCATAACTCACTATGTTAGCACTAGAGCACAGTAACATGTGGGACATGTTTGAAGATCACATGAATATGATTCAAGGGTGATTGGCTCACAGTGCAAGTGGGAGTCTGTTGGTATGTATACCTTGAGAGCCAATCATGAGATGATTGGTGGGATACATTAAGATTGATTTGATAAAGATCAAAGGCAAGCTTCCAATTCTTTCTGGTTCGGTCATATGAGATAATGATAGAATAGATTGAATTTCTAGAGAATGATAGTACTCAATGATGTATGCTTTTAGGTTCAGGACCTGAACAATGAGATCATACAGATGCTAAGAGTTTGTACATTCTTATTATGTCCATAGTCGGATGTCATTGTGGAAGGTAGATAGATAGTAATGACACACACGACTAGATTGTGGTGTTGGTTGATGACAGAATCTCATTAGTCATGATATGGATATATCAAACCAAACACATAGGTACTTGTTAGAGAACAAGTTTACCAGACAGACCCACCGTGCGTTTGACACATGGAACCATGACATGGTAGTCACAGTCAATTCTCACAGTGATGGTGGCGAGTGTGATTCTTTGACCTGAAATCACTACACTCAACACATATCTTTGGGTACACTTTGACATCATCAAACACAGTCTTGAAACATGGGTTGTTATAAAAGTGATGATTGGGTGGCTTTGACACATGGGGATTTTGAGGGGTGAGTGATAGATATGGGATTTGTCCCTCCTGAGGGAGTTTGATATCCATGGCCACTTGATGAGTAGGATTGAGATAGGCGTTTACACGCATGTGTGAATCAGTATGTGATATTGATGTCATACATATCTCCTCCAATCTACTCTGAGATCAAGAAAGTGAATGAACATTGACAGGATGTCTGTTCCATGCCTTGAGTTCATTCGGGATATCAGTGAAAAAGGAATTATACATTCACTGTAACACCATTCACGGATTGTAGGATTGAAAGTTGTTCTCTAACTTTCTATTTCACTTGGGTAGCACTGATGTGTGACTAGGCACCGCTCGTTGCTTGTGAAGTCATAAGTGTTATGGACTTTCACTGCAAACGTGAAATGGACCTGCAGTGTCACACACATAGGATTTAACCTGGAAGAGGAGTTTATCCACAAATGATGTTTAGATTAATTACTAAAGGAGTTTAGTAGTTCAATTAAACACTCAATTAATTGATAGCTCAATATCATAGTGTTCAAGTTGTTGGACCGATTGATTAGAGTATCAGATTGATTGAAAATATAATTGACTGATTTGCACAGTCTGCACTTCCAACCGATCGGCTCATGTGATGAACTGATCGGCTCAGGTTGGTGAACCGATCGGCTCATGTGATGAACTGATCGGCTCAAGAAAGGCTGAGACGACCGGTTCAAGGGTTGAACCGATCGGCTCAACTGGTCTAACTGAGATAGTTTGGAAAGTCAGAAGACTATTTTGCAAATACAATTTGTTTCACTTGTACAAATTTGATTTGAACAAGGATTGATATTTGATTAATCGGAAACAAATATGAAAGTCAATTTGAGTTGGACCAGGACCACGAATCGGTCGGCTCATGGGATGAACCGATCGGCTCAAGGGTCCCAAATGATTAGTTCAGGTGTGAACCGATCAGTTTAGGTCCCCAACCGATCGGTTCATGCTTGAAACGATAGGTTTGGCTGGCACAGTTGGTTGTTTTGTGGAAAATTTCAAACCCTTCTACTCCTACATTAATCCCGCATTGCCCGAGATAGAGAACCCTGTCCCATGACCCTCCTATATATAGGGGTAGTGGGAGCTTCTCAGGAACACAACTCAGTGCACCAGTTACTCTGCAAAGGTGTCGTTCTCTCTGGTTTTGGTAACCGAGAGAGAGCCCGATTAAGTGCTACCCAATAAGGGAGGCACATCAAGGGAAAGACAACTGTAGCAAGGCAACTGGTTGCAGGAGAGTGTGTTGGTGACTAGTACGCCGACAGGAGGGTGCGACTCCTTCCGATTCCTTGTGGGACAAGGAGATCCGAGTTCTAGGTGGTCTGTGTGGACTACTTCAAAGGCGGGAGACTTCTGCCACTCGGAGGACAGCTATCAATCCCGACAGTCCCGGTGAGACCAGGAGGTGCCAATCCCGGTGAGACTAGGAGATGTACAGACACCGTCCAAGACCGGAGGTGAAGACCGTGCAAGCCGCGAGGTAACGTCGTTGAGCAAGCCTCGGGACAAGGTAAGCCTCCACAAACCATCCTTCCTATTGTATAGACATTGACGTGATTCCTTTATTCTGGGTTTGGGAGAAGAAAATTTTTGTTTCCGCTGCCTTCTCTGTCTCCCCTAAAACCCAACACCTAAATCGACCCTTCATCATATATTGATCAACTCTAGGGAAAACATGTCACTTAAAGGCAAGGAAAGGATTCTAACTAGGGAGGAAAATTTGAAATAGTCAGATTCTGACTACTATGGGCTCTGATACCGTGCTGTAAGGAGGCGGGATCACCCCCTTACTAAAGAAAATTTGAAGAATAAAACATCCATTCCAACCACACTCAAAGGTTTGTTGGAATAGGTGCAAAATTTTCAAACTTTAATAAATGGTATTCAAAACAACCAAAGTATAGAAGCGGAATAAAAATAATGACTATATTCAATTTTCACAAAAGATTATAAAAGTACATCATAATCTCCCATATGGGTTTACATATATGATACAACATAAGGATCTAAGTAGAGGTAAATCTAAACCATGAAAACTTTGTCTCCAAGATTTAACTCCTTAAGCTAGTCCAAAACTTCATGCCTTATCATCCAAGTCCTTCACCTAGGGTTGGAAGCATACCCCAGCAAGAAGAGAAAATAGATGACATCAACAAAGACTGGTATGTGCATACTAAATAGGAAATTGAACAATATATGGAATAAAGGACAACAAATATAAAAGGCTTCCCATAGAAAGGATAAGGACCACCCAAATGGGTATCAAGAGAAAAGGAATTGAAATCCTATGATAACAAAAGAATACTTGCCATTAAATAAACATAAAGATTGTGCCACTCGAGCACATGTAAAGAATTAGGGCACACACCCCATATCATCAACATGCATGCATGTGAGATAAACATAGCCCTAGAACAATATAAACACAAAGGCAGTCAAGTCTCATAAACTTGAAACCTAATAGAGAAAGGAATACTACCAATCTCCCAAATATATAAAACATGGGCCAATAATCACACATCTTGCCCTAGGTATGAGGTTCCTTTCCATCCTAACAGAGAAGGAAATATCACATCTGCTCGGAAGGACATAACACATCTGCCATAAAAACCAATGCAATTACACTACTCTAGTACTACTGAATCACATAGCATGTTAAATGTAGAGGCAAGTAGAAGGTATATTCATCATATATAAACTAGTGACCACATAAGTGACCAACATATACATCCACCTAATAAGTGGGCAAAAGACATCACATGTCATCTTTTAAAGTTTCATCATGAACAAAGTATAATATAAGAGTTCAAAAGAATATCCATGATCACATGATCAATATCAAATAAGGTAGTTCACATGAACCATGATTTTGAAAACAAAAGACATTGTGTATAGGCTAATGTCCATAGGACAAAGAGAATGAATAAGCATATGTGAATTACTTAGCATAGAAGAATAGGGGATACATCATACCTCAACTTCAGAGTCTAAACAGTCCAAGTCAGTCCTATATCCAAGCCTAGGCCTACAAAGAACCTCTAGGGAAGGTGGACAAGTGCAATAAGTAAGGTTCCCAAGCTTAGAGAGGTTTGTTCCTCCAATAAAGCTCTTATCTCGAGCAAGAAGCACCTTCTCCACTATAGAGGTGAAAAACCCTAACAAAAGAACATGGACATGAGGTTTTTATGGGTTTTAGGTGGGGGTTCACCATGGAAGGCCATGGTTACGAACTGGAGGAAGGTGGAAGGAAGACTAACAACATGAAAATAGGGAAGGAAAGGAGGATACTTACCAGTTTTGGTCAAAATCCCCAAGGAGGAGCTTAAGAAATTCTAAATAGAGAAATTTGGAACCCTCAGAGCCTTCTTCACCAAGGTAGGCATCTCCTTTTACCTTGGGATAGAACCTTCATGGAAAAATAGAGTAGGAATGATGCTCTAAGATAGAGGAAA
Organism: Alisma plantago-aquatica; assembly: GCA_963693085.1. NCBI lineage: Eukaryota > Viridiplantae > Streptophyta > Magnoliopsida > Alismatales > Alismataceae > Alisma > Alisma plantago-aquatica. Next base: position 1,594,364,619 of record OY856409.1, read on the forward strand.
TAAAGGAGAGCAAGAGTTTTTGAATTGGGAGTTGGGAAGAGGTAGATATGGCCATATAGGGAAAGAGGTCAAGTATGAGGTGTCTATGAGACTTTCCATGTGTCATGTATAAGGGTGTACATGTTCATGCAAGCCTTTATGGATAAGGAAGAAGTCAAGCATGAGGTATCAAGTTACTTTCCATGTGTCCAATGCTAAGGGTGCCTATGGACATGCAAAACTCCTCAACAAAACGGGGTTGTAGAGAGGAAGAACATGTCACTACAGGAAATGGCTAGGACCATGCTTTTAGAGTATGACACTCCAAAGAAGTTTTGGTCTGAAGTCATTAGTACCCCATCTTTTGTGCTAAACCAGGCTTTCACACATCCCTCTTTGAAGAAAATCCCCTATGAGCTATGGCGTGGTAGGCAACCTTCTATTGATTATTTTGACGTTGTCGGATGTCCTTGTTTTGTCTTGACAAGTTTGATCTGAAATCGTTAAGGCTTTTTTTCTTAGATATAGCACTACTAGCAAGGCTTATAGGTGTATAATGTTGATCTATATAAAGTATAAGAATTTATTAATGTCAATTTTTTTTAGAGTAACCCATCTATTTCCAAGTATATTGTTAATGATAATTTTGTAGATGAGGTAATTCCTATCTTGAAAGAACTCAACATCACCCAAAAAGGAAAAAAAGGGGCCCACTCAAGAAGAAGAGATAGATTAAGAAAAGAAAGATCCAACTCTTCGCTTTGCAAAGAATCATACCAAATAGATAATCATAGGTGACCCCTTTGAAAGGGTGAAGATGTGGGCTTCCTACAACAAAGAACAAGCTAACAACACCTTCATCTTAAAACTTAATCCAAAGAATGTCAAAGAAGCTCTTGTGGATGATAAGTGGATCTTAGCCATGCAGGAAGAACTGGAGCAATTTGAGGAGAACAAAGTGTGGACTCTAGTGCCAAGATCATGTGATAGAAAGATCACTGGCACCAAGTGGTTCTATCACAATAAGCTAGATGAAAGCGGCAATGTGGTAAGAAACAAAGAAAGGTTAGTGACTTAAGGCTACAATCAATAGGAAGATATAGATTTTGATGAAACATAGGCACCTGTAGCTAGACTTGAGTCAATTAGAATGTTGCTTGCTTTTTCTAGTTACAAGAATTTCCTTCTATATCAAATTGATGTTAAAAGTATATTTTTAAATGGTACAATTGAGGAGGAAGTGTATGTTGCACAACCTTCGGGCTTTGAACATGATAGTTTGCCTAACCATGTTTATCTATTGTAAAAATCTCTCTATGGTCTCAAACAAGCACCTTGAGATTGGTATGAGAAAGTAACAAACTTTTTGTTAGATCATGGTTATATCATGGGCAAAGTAGATTCTACCTTGTTTCTCTAACACACTTCTAACCATTTTCTTATCATTCAAATTTATATTTGATGATATCATTTTCGGCAGGAACTAATCTTGATCTCTGCAAGGAGTTTAGTGATCTTATGCAGAGTGAGTTCGAGATGAGCATGATGGATGAGCTTACTTTCTTCCTCAGCTTTCAAATCAAGAAAACTAAATATGGAAACGTCATCAACCAAGATAAGGACACAAGTGAGTTAATTAAGTGCTTTGGGATAGAGAACACCAAGTCGATGGATACCCCCATGTCAAACACTGCCAAACTTGATAAAGATGAAGAAGGTGAGAAAGTTTACTTTATTTAACTTCCTATAGACCGAACATAATGTTTAGTGTTGGCTTGTGTGCTTACTTTCAATCAAGTCCTAAGAAATCACATCTTATAGATGTTAAGAGGATTTTGAGGTACTTAACCAAGACCCAAAATTTTGGACTATGGTATCCTAAGTCAAGGGACTTTACTCTTACTACTTATAGTGATGTTGATTACACATGATGTTTGATTGATATAAAGTGCACAAGTGGATCTTGCTTCCTCCTAGGACCATGCTTGGTGTCTTGGTTTTCCAAGAAACAGAGCACAATGGATCTATTAACTACCGAAGTTGAATACATTGCAACCGGGAGTTGTTGTGCCTAGGTTCTATCGATGAAGAAAATGCTTCAAGACTTTAACATTTATTTTAAGGCTTCTCCTATCATTTGTGACAATAAAAGTGCAATTAATTTATCTTACAATCCTATATTGCATAGTAGAGCCAAGCATATATAGGTTCTTCATCATTTTCTTCATGATCAAATTGCCAATAAGGATATTTATATCACTCATGTGGACACAGAAAATCAGTTGGCATACATTTTTACAAAACCTCTAGATAGAGAGAAATTTAATTTTATTAGATTTAAACTACTCATAACTACCTTGGATGAATCTGATCTACCATCTAGTTGGTTGTTATCTATCCTATATGCTTTTCTCATGTCTTGATTTGCTTGCTAAAGTGATAAAATTTTCATGTTCTTATGCCTTGTTTTTCACTTGTTTTGCGTATTTTTTGCAAACACTTATTTTATCTCTAAAGAGTACCCAATGATGAGTGATATGTGCCTAAGTATGTCTAAAATGCAAAATGGACCACAAAAATAAATTTAATTAGCATTTAAATGGCTAGAAACTAAGATTTCTAAAGTTGAGACAAAACTTCTATCGATCGAGTTGCCAACTTGACCGACTGGTGGCCGAGAGATTTTGTAAAAAGCCATTTGGTCGAGTTTCTTTCTCACAGAACTCGAATGAAGACCAGGTTGGACCAAATCTTAAGTAGGTTTCAGCCGACTATTCTCCCTCTCAACTAGAGAAACGTCAACTGATCCTTCTCCAGCTCTCTCAAGCTCTCAACCCTAGCCCCGACCTTCCCTCTTCTAGCCCAAGCCAACCTTTGTTTGACCTACCAACACCCTTTCCTATCTACCCTTGGTGGTTAGATGACCCTTGGTGGTGTTTCTCTCATTTTTGGTCTCTCAATCTTCCCTTTTCACCTCCATGGCTTCCAATATAAGAAAGAGGGACACACCTTCTAGATAACCATCATCTTCCTCCAACTCTCACATCATACCCTTCAACTACGCCTTAATTGTTTCAAGTGAAGCTCTAAATAGGGACAAGGAGCTCCTTTCTAGGAATCATTTTCCTTTCTGTGTCTTATTTGAGCTTCTTCCGCATAAACAAGAGGTTATATATGAGATTGTCGAGTTGCTTTATGACCATCACCATGCAATCCTGAGTGTCAAATACTGATGCTTTCATAATTCCATTACAAGCACTAAGGTAGTTTATGAATTTTACATCAATCTGTCATGGAATTATGACACTCTTGTACCCCCTTCTAATAATCAAGTGTTTATTGCCTCTATGATTTCTGATAAAAATTCACAATCTCAAAAGATACCTTGAATATATTTTCAATGGTATTGAGGTAATCAACAGATGGAGGAAAGACTATCTTGAGTATTTTGACCTTCTTGACCTTGATGCCTTCTACAAGAAATATGATATTATTCTCCATGACATTCATAAGTTCTTAAAGAAGCCTCAGAAACCCTATAGGAAGAAATCCACCATCCCATCCTCTTCCTTGGGTCTCAAAAATTGCATACTTTCTCTGGTAGTCAACTTTAATATTCACCCCAAGAAGAATCAAATTGAGATTGTAGAGAATACTACAGTAATTATATTTTGTTTTATGAAGAACATATGATTCAAGTGGTCTAGAAACATTCTCTACCACATGACCTACTTTGAATCTGGGAAGAATATTTGTGGCACCCACCCACCCTACCTAGTCTTGATCTATGGTCTCTTCACTTTTGCGACTAAGAAGTTTCTTTTTCATGATTTTCGTTGCAAACCTTCTAGAATAGGAGTTTTATATCAGTGAGACCACTCTCAAGAAAACCTTTTTGCCTACAACCTCTTCCACCACACCTGAAGCCTCTACCTCCACCCAAGAACCTCCACCTCAACCACCCTCCAAACCTACCTGTGCCTTATTTCATGTATCCAATGAAGCCCTCATGGGTTACATGGTGCACCAATAGGTGTATAACCTACAGGTTTAGGAGCATCTGCATCAGGATATGTGCCAGATCATGTCAACCATAAACCTATCATGTATCCATCCTTACCCTGCCTATCAGCCCTACCCAGGTGGTGATTATGCTTCCTATGCATATAATCACTTCTACCGGCCCCTCCACATGTTGCTTCTACTTCTACACCCTCTGTTGCTGGTGGACCTGCCCCTGGACCTACCCTTAGAGTGCTACCTCTACCTACTTCCCCCATAGATACCCTGCTTGCAGGCCTTGTCACTTCTTCTCCCACTTTTCCTTAGGCCAATGAGCTCCATGATCTTGGCATGACTTGGGATGAGTAGAATTCCATGTGGCCTAGTCGTGGCTTCGGTCCTTTTGCCGATGAGGAGATGTCCGACTAGGTTGATGAGGAAGTTGTTGCTGGTGATAAGGAGGCATCTGAGGATGATGGCCATGAGGATGGTTCTGATGATGATGGCTTTGTTGGTGCCTCTGGTGTCATTGTCAAATTATCAATTCTCTTGCAATTCACAAGACAAAGGAATAACTTTACATATCCTTTTCAATATGTTGAGGAATGGTTTGTCATTGTCAAGAAGGGGGAGAATGTTCACTTGAGAGTTATACATTGTCCATATTTTGATAATGACTTAACCATTATATTCATATGTATCTATATGTTTGTTTAAGATTGGTTTCATGCATTAGGTACGTGAAAAGGATCAAATTTGCCAAGCCCTAGCTTGTCCAAGTTCAACTCAAAAGCATTGCAAACGTGCAATTTGGGAAATCACTCCAAATCACCTTCGAATGTTTTTGTAATCATTTGTATTGATGATATGACTTGTAACTAAGATGATAAAAATTAGGGATACTTAATTCCATCATTTGATCAATTAAAAATTATTTTGGAAAATTTGTTACAACAACTTAATCGGTCGAGTTTGAATCTTGACCGATTAGTGATGGATTTTTAGAAATGATTGCATCAGTTGAGTTGTACACTCACAGAATTCTACCGAACAACTTTCTGACCAAATTTGATTTTAGTTGGTCGGTCGAGTTACCCTAGGACAAACTAGACCGATAGTTTGAAAATTGGCTTTGTCGAATAGTGGATCGGTCAAGTTACCTTTATTGTACTCGATCGAATGCAATGTACTGAAAATGCAGAAAAAGTGATTTCAACCGTTGGAGAGTTGTTATAAAAGCAAATAGATCTGTTGCAAGTCGTAAAATGGCTATTTTTTGTTTTTAAGTGATCCCACACTCAAAGGTACACCCCTTGTTATAAATAGGACCTCTTGGAGTTCATTCTAAGGTTTCTCGTTCATGCTATCCTTGGTCCTTGCTATAGTTGAGTGTGCTAAACCCCTTTGAGCCCCTTTCTCTCTCTCATTTACAAAGAATTTTGTGATTATGAATGAGTTAGGCATGTTGTAAGAGAGCTACACCATTGTTACCTTGTAAAGCTCTTCATCTTCCCACTTCCCAATCCCCTTTCTCAAAGAGCAAAGGCTAAAGTGAACTTCTCTGAGTGAAAGAGGAGTTGTTGTTCTTCTTCAAGGATGAAGAATGTGTGAAGATCTTCTCTAAGTGAAGGAGAAGGACAAGGCAGAAGATCCAAGGAGCTTGGTGGGTAAATCCTTAAGACTGAAGATTTGTTGTAAGGAGGTCGAGTTGCTTGCAAGAGTAGGTAAGACCTGTTGTGAGGTAGAAGACTAGATCTTATATAGGTAAGCCCTTGGTTGTAAGGTGGTCTTCTTGTATATCTTATAATCGAATATAAGTATACATGGGTTGCAAAGTCCTAGAGGTTGACCTTTCTAGGTAGTGGACTGACGGTCTTCTAGTTTGGAGATTGGAACCACTCTATACACCTTGTCCAAGTATTTGTTTCAATCTCTCTCATTCTTGCTATGCTTCTTTAGATATGACCTCAAATTTAGTTTTAGCATTTGATTTCAATTGATATAATTTGAAGGACTAACTATTCTTGTGCAGTTTTGAAGCTTTATTCACCCCCCCAAGCCATAGATCCAACACGGGTGATGGTGTTCATATATGTAGTCATCGTGCAAGCCAGTAGTATAGAACAAATCCTACACTTATTCGACGTAATAGCCAATAACAGTGTAAGATCTTTTCCTCACTCCTTTTCAAAACCCCACCCCTAAAGAAATAAGGAGGGAGAAATGCTAATTGTATACTATAATAAAATTGTATTGGCTTCCTACCAAGTTTCTATAGGACATGTCCTATAATAAAGGAGTCGGGTCATCACATAGTTTATCATGATGCTATTAATGACACAACTTTGCTTTCTCCTAATACATAGTATGCTCAATTTTGGGTTAGACGTTATATAACCAGGTCCACTTTCAGGTTAATGGTTGGCCAACAACTTACATTCTTGCTGGCTCATTGTTGTGCAACTTTTACCTATATTCTAGCGCATAACCTATATTCTAACACCCTTTTCACCATGAACTAGACTTTATATTATAGTTGAATCCAATATGGGGATATATCTGACACATGTTATATATGAATTTAATCGATCTATTTTAGAGAGGGGGTGTATATTTGAACCAATTTGTTAATTTAATTCATCAAATCCCATTACTATCAAATATGTCGAGATAATATTATGTTATTTAATTAGTATAAGGCCGAAAATGACGATAATTGAGTTAACTTCAACCCAAGCATCAACAAAGAAGTGAAACAAGTTTCGGTATAAACCATCCTTGTTTTGTCTGCCCATTATACGTCCAGCAGTTTGCACAAGTTGATGGGATATTGCTGAGTCAAGGAAAATTAAGAAGGAATCGAGTTGACAACGTAAAAAAGCCCAAAATGCAAGGCTATCTTGTCCAATTTGGGACTCGATCACAAGTAGACTTTCGTTGAAAAGTAAAAACAACGAGGTGGATTAGAGCAGCACCAGCATGAAACACACACGACAAGGCTTACGATGCACCCACCTCACGTGACTGGTAGTTGATGTGGTGCTGGGTCTGACTCAGTCAAGCTTATCCCTTCGGAAAAATAGCCAACCCGCACTTCGCCCTGGAGGCTGGAGCTGAACATTCGTTTTCATGCCCTGTTTGGTTCGGAGGTTAGGAAAGGAATGGAAATGAACGTTGGATGTCATTGGACAGGAAATAAGTAGAGAAAGGAAACCACTCCCTGTCCGTTGTTTGTTTGTTATTCATTGCATTACCACTGGATTAGAAGAGAGAGAAGGAATCATTAATATCGGTCAAATTAGAAAATTAAATTCCAGTCAGCCGCTTTTACGGAAAAGGCTAGAAAAAAAAGAACGGAAGAGACACCACGCATTAAATATTTATCGGGCAAGCAGTTGGACAACGTGGGAATAACAAATTCTGCCTCCCAGCCAGCTTTAAGGATGTGGATACCTTTCGGATTCATCTCCCGTCCAGTTATTGGGAAACTCAAACGCAAGTTATTAGTTTTTTATGCGAAAATGTTATATGGACGCGCTCCAGACGCGTTTCTCACGCGGGCTGAAAAGTGGTATTCCGCTTGGGCTGGGGTGGTTTCCCCGGCCTGGGCCCGTTTTGCTTTTTTTTTTTCTCTTCACAAAAATGAAAATTATCAATAACTTTTAATCCATAATGAATTTTTTGACGAAACAAAAACCATTGGACTCGTTACAAAAAATCCAATCTAACAAGACCAATATCGATATATTTTGAAAAAAATGATATGCATATTTTTTTACAAATATTGTGTGCATTACATTAAGATTTATGCTAATTGCCGGTGGGGCGTAGCTCAGGCGGTGCGCCTCGCAAGGCCTCTGCGAGAGGTCACGGGTTCGACTCCTAGCTATGCCCCATAAGTGAATTTGTCGCAGCGTCGGCCGGCCAACGATGCTACTATTTGGGTACCCATTCATGCGGCTGGGTGGGCCCCCGGGTTTACCCTTCCAGGGGGGTCACAAAGTGGCGCTTTCTGAGGGGGGGTTTCCGGTCATCAAAAAAGATTTATGCTAATTTATTATTTATGCACAACATCTAAAATGTAGGCACATTCACACTATAATTGACACATTAGCACCGTAATTGGGTTTTTTCTACAAATACTAGGCGCAATGTGTTAAGATTTATGCTAATTTGTTATTTATACACGTACTTTATTTAAGATTTGTGATAATAATTACTATTTATACGCAACATCTAAGATGTATGCGTATTCACACTATAATTGGCCGCATTCAAACAAAAGTGGGTGCATTGAAGATACTAGTAGGTGCATTCAATCAAAAGTGGGCACATTTAATCAAAAAGTTATGTATTCATGACAATATAAATATACACATTTACCAGATAAGTAGGCACATTTGCCATACAAGTAGGCACATTTGCCATAAGTGGACGCATTCAATAAAAAATTATGCATTCATGACAATACAAGTAGACGCATTTACCAGATAAGTAGACGCATTTGCCATATAAGTAGACACATTTGCCATAAGTGGGTGCATTCAATAAAAAATTATGCATTCATGACAATACAAGTAGGCGCATTTACCAGATAAGTATGCGCATTTGCCATACAAATAGGAATATTTGCCATATAAGTAGGTGCATTTGTCATAAGTTGGTGCATTCAATCAAAAGTTATGCATTCATGACAATACAAGTAGGTGCATTGATCAGATAAGTAGGCACATTTTCCATACGAGTAGGCGCAATTTCCATAATTAGGTGCATTCAATCAAAAGTTGTGCATTCATAACAATACAAGTAGGCGTATTTGCCACACAAGTAGGCGCATTTGTCATAAGTGGGTGCATTCAATCAAAAGTTATGCATTCATGATAATACAAGTAGGCACATTTACTAGATAAGTATGCACATTTTCCATAAGTGGGCGCATTCAATCAAAAGTGTGCATTCATGACAATACAAGTAGGCATATTTACCATATAAGTAGGCGCATTTGCCACACAAGTAGGCACATTTGCCATACAAGTATGCACATTTGTCATAAGTGGGTGCATTCAATCAAAAGTTATGCATTCATGACAATACAAGTAGGCACATTTACGAGATAAGTAGGCACATTTTCCATACAAGTAGGCGTATTTACCATATGTAGGCGCATTCAATCAAAAGTTGTGCACTCATGACAATACAAATATGCACATTTACCAGATAGTTAGGTGCATTTTCCACACAAGTAGGCACATTTGCTACACAAGTATGTGCATTTTCTATACAAGTAGGCACATTTATCATAAGTGGGCACATTCAATTAAAAATTGTCATTCGTAGGCACATTTACCAGACAAGTAAGCATATTTGCCATACAAGTAGGCACATTTGCCATACAAGTAGGCGCATTTGCCATAAGTGGGCACATTTAATCAAAAGTTGTGCATTCATGATAATACAAGTAGACACATTTGCCAAATGAGTAAGCGCATTTGTCATAAAGTAGGCACATTTTCCATACATTGTGTTAGTTTGCTATTTATGCACATACTCTAAGAAGTAGGCGCATTCACACCATAATTTGGCGCATTCATATCATAATTGACACTTTTCTACATATATTAGACACATTATGTTAAAATTTGTGCTACAAGTAGGTGAATGGTTATTCATTTAGGAGCATGTATCACATAATTAGGTACATTTGTCATACCAGTAAATCATGATGATGATGATGAGCATACAAAATAAGTTTTTTGTGTTTATTTCAATATTAGGCGTATTAACAACATATTGGGCGTACATTTGTTATGGTGTGTTTACCTAAAAATTTGGCGCATTAACACCATATTGGGCACATTACCTATCTCATTTTATTATTTTTTTACTTTCCTCCTCTCTTCTTTTAATCCTTCATTATTTTTCTCTTATTTTTTCTTTTAAGAATATATCAATATTGGTCTTGTTGGAATGTAGGTTTTACAAGTATTCTAATTCATTTTATTTCATCAAAAAATTCCTTATAGTTTAAAAGTTATTAGCAAAAAAAAACTGACACGCGTGGCAGGTGGGGACCGGGTCAACAACGGGCAGGTGGTATTTCCCCCGCATATGCAGCGCGTAGGGGGATGGGGCATCTCCAAAACTAAGTCCTTTTTTATGGATAGAAATCCAATCCATTGTTGTATCCAACAAAACAAACATGGCCTCAGAGTAATAACGTCATGTGCGGTGGGTTGAGTGTCACTGCTACGCGTGAAAGTTTTGTATATATATGCCCAGACCTGGTTTTTTTTCCTCTTTTTCTTTTCTTCTGTATCACACCGTCCCAGTGACAGATGGACACAGGGGCCACCTAAGGCCACATCCAAAGGTGCATGTGTCTATCTACCCTATAAAAAAGGAAGAGTGTCATGTGAGCTTTTCGAGAAACTTCTCCTATATGGCTGCTTCAACAGATCACTATCAAGGGAAAGGCACACTGCTTCAGTGTCACAGGAAAAGACATGTCAGGTATTAGATTTATTAGTTGGCTACTTATTGTGAGATCCATAACCTTACTTAAAGTGTTGAACAAGCTTAATTATCATAATTAAATTCTTTGAACCCTAATATAAACTTTTTATATGCTTTAAAATCATAATACAAGCTTAAGTTTCAAATTTGGTCCAATTTGGACACTGTTTGAGCAAGTTATGCAATTCTATGAACATTTTGGACTTTTCCACAATTTACCCAATTGAGAGGTTTTCTTTGCAATTTATCACTTGCATTATGTTCCTTGGATATTTACTCATCATGCTTGAGATTTTTGAACCATGGGACACCTATTTAAACCTTGGTTTGAAGGTATTTTCTCCAAGGATATTTTAGGATTTACCCCTTCATGGATAAGCTACCTTTAGTAGCTATCAACTAATGAATTATTTGTTTTGCTTAGAAATTCAAGAAACGAGGGATAAGCATGTCTCTATGGATGATGGGGGAGCTTCTTGTGTGTGTGCTTGTATATTCTTAATAGCTTAAGGCCATGGACACTTGGAAAGATACTAGAACTTCAACTTTTTCTTTTTTTATCTTAAAGTTTCATATACTTATCCCTAAGCACCCAAATGAGCCATTTTCTCTCCACCACTTCCCTCCTAAGAACCTTGTTCTCTCTTTGTGCTTCTGTGAATTTTCTATCCAAGGAAGAAGAAAGATGGGATCTTCTTGGAAAAAGAATCTAGGTTTGCAATTGACTTCCTTTTAGGGTTTGAAAAGCTTTCTTCTAGTGATCTTGACCTAAAAGAGTAAGAATCTCCTTCTTTCCTCCATTTATTTCTTTTTTATCCTTCCTCCTACCTTTCTCTAGGTTAGAACATTGTTTTTCCATGGAAGAAATTGCTATAAAGCTCTAAAACTCTACCTTTCTTACTCCTTATGCTTAGAGTTTGCTCATTTGATGAAGGAAGGTGTTAGATGGATGAGTTCACATCTTATGCTTGAATTTCCTACCCTACCTTCTCTTCTTTTCTTCTGTTTGGGGGTTTATCTTCTAATTAGAGGCAAGTTTTATCATTTTCTCCACGTTTATTGCTTACCATAAGCTTGCTAGCTCATGTTCTTGCTTGAAAATGGTGATTCATGCACTAAAAAGCTATGCTTGACTTGGATTTTGATTTTTATAATGTTCCCTATTCTGATTTCATTTCTAGATGAACATGTATTCATGTATACATTATTCCTAAGGTATAATATGACTTGGATCAGGTTGGTTTGATAACCAATGGTGCTAAACACCTATCAACCAATGGTCAATTTTAGGGTTTAAAGTTGATTTCTTCTATAAACACATGACTTAATGGTGGTACCATTGCAACAACTGATGGTGTTGTCTTCATGACAACTAATGGTGGTGACCAAGGGTGTCAACTTACATTCACCCCTTAGGTTAGTTTTTGGCCTAATTATAAGCCTATTGATTAACAACTAAGTACCCTGAAGATGCTATCAATCAATGGTGATATAAGTTTGATATTTGATGTTGATTAATGAATAAAGTGCTGATCTAACAACCTATGGTGACTTAATGGTCACTAATTATGGTGGATCATATCTCCAAAACCTATGGTGCGTTAATCATATATTTGTAGCATCAATTAAGCCTTAGACTAATGGTTTCTTGGGTCACTAGATGCAATAGTCGGACCTATACAGTAATTGATGGTTTTAACATATGAACTTGATCCAATGGTCAAGATCTAATGTTTATTCCTCCAATAAAGTGGAATGATAGCTAATGTAATATGTTGGTCCTAATAATTTGATTTAGATGCTTTCCTTTATATGATCAACTTAAGGAGCTTATTTGTTGACAATGGATGACTTGTTTTAAATGAACAGTCGATTGTGGGTTTTACCCTACTCTTAACAAAACCCTTATTGTTGTTAATTAAAGGATGTCTAGGGTTAAATGGTGACTTTTATAGACCACAAATCAATAACATCATATATGATTCATTCAAGGTTTTTACTTATGTAAACGACCAATGGCTTTACCTTTTCAACATTTTATGGTTAGAAGTTGATGCCTCAATAATATTCCCATTGTTTTGGGTGAAGCGTGTAGTGTAAAGTAATGATTCAAATGATGAGAATTTGATGGTTCAATGCCTTAAACTTGTAGTCTTACCCTTTCCCTCATATGATTATGATTTATAATCACCATAATGAATAATTGGGTAACCCTAATGAGGTATAACTTGTTATACCTAGCTTTAATATAACTAAATGATGGTAATTGTGTATGATGAGTCCTTGAATGACTAATACAATCATGGAGTACTCTCTCATTGTTGTTGAAACCCTAGTATGCTATAATCTGATGGTTATACCTTGATTTATGTGTGGGTTCATACTTGAGAATATTATGGAATGTGATAGTGATGCTTCACCTTATGCATCCATGTTCTAATGGGGATGTCATGAGTTAGGGTTTGGATGTAAGTGCTAATTAGTAACATTAATATAATTTATCATGTTGAACCTAACTCTAATGCAAATAAATAAAGATGAGTATTCAGGTTTAACATTCTTATATGATGGAATGATGGCGAAATAACCTCCTTTATATGATCATAACCTTAATATGTTGATTGGTGGTTATCATAGCCATATGGTCGATACCTTCTTATGCTAAACATGTGCATTATGAATATGATGAGGGTTAATCATATCTAGATTCCTTGTATGTTGATATAATAAAGGAATGTTCTTAATGTTAATATAACCTTGCTATGATTTTTTATGAATATCTCCTAGATCATTAATGCAATATTGTGTTGATTAGGTGTATTATATGTAAGTAATGTTATTGAGCCTTGTTATGCAAAGATAATGATGATCTTACAGGGAATAGTATGATGATCTTAATGACCTTTGGACATGGTTGAGCCCTGAATGAGGTGTAATCATCTTGTATTGATAATGGTTGATACCTTGTGATATTGTGAAAATGATCTATATCCTGTGATAGTATGATGGTCTTAATGACCTTTGAGCATGGTTGAGCCCTGAATGAGGTGTAATCCACTTGTGTTGATAAGGGTTGATACCTTGTGATATTGTGAAAAGGATTTATATCTTGTGATAGTTTGATGACTAGTGTGGTCTCATGAATGGCAAGTGAATCGTACCATGTGATGATGAGATGAGAAATTATGTTCCACATATTTTATATCTTTTAAAAGTTGTGATATTTATATGGTTTCTAGAAGTCAAATAGGGTTTGTATGTCCACTTGTTTGCTGTAACCTTAATTCACTCGATTGGCATAACTAATCAAGTGCAACTCTAATCATGTAGTGCCCTGTGCTGTAGAGCCATCTTTAGTGTTAGAACATGTTAGATGGTGAAATGAGTATTCCTAAGGGAAACTCAGAGTGCATATTGTTGACTGTGTGGGGGTGGCAAGTTGATGATATATCCTTGTCATCCACAATGCAGGTTGTGGAAGATGCCTATGGTCACGCCTCATAAATCTGATGTGATTGAGGACAACTATGTTTGTACCTCAGATTAGAGGATTTTGTATACCCTGGTTTCTAGTGTCGTGACCTATACTAAGGGTGGAATAGTGGTTAGCATCTTGACTATATGTTGTTGTGGTGGCATATTTAACTGATATGTCACTGCCTTTTTACTTGTACTGACCGAGGGGAAGAGATCTTAGGATACCGACACTCTTAGATCTTGTACGGAACTGAATAGCCCTTCACAGGGGTCGGTTGGAATTTGGATGGTACGATTCAAATTCCCCATGGCATAATAAAAGATGTAATATAGTCATATAGCATATATGTTTAGGGTTATACACAACACTTCACATTGGATGATAACCCTTGTTTGATCTCTTTACATAAAGATGATGCTTAGTGCAATTAAAAGATAATAGATATACTTATTGTTATGACCCGTTTCAAAGTTAATCTGTAAGTATCATGATTAGTGCATAATTAAGTTAACTGAGCTAACTTAAGTACGCATGTGGTGGTTAGTGCATCATCAAGTTGATTAAGTTGAATTAAGTACACAAGATACAATTAGTGCATAATCAAGATGATTAAGTTGAGTTAAGTGATTACAAATGCAATTAGAGATTTGAACCAGTGAAACAGCATAATTAGCATGCTTTTATGCCTTGGGATTGTAGAAGATCTGGCACTTGAAAAGATGCAAAAGAAATCATGCTATTTGGACCTACGAGGCAGAAGTTATAGCATTTTCAAAATTTTCCAAATTTTTGACTTTATGATCGTTTCTTTTCTTTCCTTCACACTTATCTTCTTCGGGCGATTGTTTCTTGGGCGGGGTACTGTAGCATGCCGACCCAGAGCAGCTAAAGGGGCGATCGCAGGGAGATTTAGGGTGAGATTTCTTAGCTTTCTATCTCAGATCCCCGGTGCCTTCTTCTACTTTTTCTTCCTCCACTGTTTCCTCCTCCCTTGCCTTAGCTACTGCCCAACTAAGCTAGCCGCCTAGCAACCTTGACCAGCGGCAAGCAGCAGCAGGTTGCGACTGCCGTGCGTGGCCTGGAGGGGGTGATCTTGGTGCGCCTGAGCAAGGAAAATCCTTCCTTGAGAACACAGCAAAGGTGTGTAGTTCCTAGCCACAATTCAACCATCGATTTAGCCTGTATTCAATCCATACATGAAGGAGTTGCTCTGACGGGTTGCTGGAATGTGAACCCAGCAATTAAAGGTTGAAGACAACCCAAAATATTTCCGGAAACAGGCTTTGGATGCATTTTCGGACAAATCCGGACATCCCGAATCGCTGTGAGTAGGGTTTCACTCACTGAATTAACGTTGGCGTTTGAAAAGTTTTGGTTAATTGTGCATTTTTCGCTGATAACAGTTATCAGGCGTTGGGCAGTGTTTGGCGTCGCCCGACTTTTTATTTCATAAATTGTTTCTTTATATTTTTATATGACTTAATTTAGCATCTGATCAGTGTGGATTGGATCAGTAAATTTACATGGTTCATCGGAATCTATATTGCTCAGTGTGAACGTTGAAATTAGAAATATACGCCTAAAAATGGTACAGTTTGGGTATAAACCCAGGCAGTACATATTTTAGTAAATTATCAGATGCACGATTTCAAAGAAAGTATGATAACATAAAAATATGCAAATAAACCCTAATTGCATGCTTCCTTTTATGTTAATGTGTGTGAATTAATATTTACATGAATTGGCACATTTTTCTGAGATATTATTAGAAATTATCAAGTATTGTTATAAATTTGTGTTATGATATGTAAATAACTCTTAATTGAGTTATGTGATGCACAAACCAGGATTAGGGTGAATATGCACGTTCTTCGAGAAATTTCTGAGAAATGACAAATGTTACGTATAATTTCTCATATGTGAAGTAAATTACTTTTATTAGTGCAATAAGATGTTCAATTGCATGAATTCAGTACGTATGTGCCAAATTGATATGAGTTGGGTTATTTATGAATTTTTAATTTGCCTGAATGCATGATATGAGAAATTACTCAGTAGTTACAATGATATTGAGTATACTGCTCTGGCAGTTCTAGAAAGATATCATATTGTGATTTGAACTGTAATCAAATAGATTTGGTACCATAGAGATACCAAAGTCAAGTATAAATGAGACAGAGATACCATATAGTAAGAGAGAGATACAATGTAGAAAGAGGTTTTTAGATTTAAATAAAATATTAGAATAAGGGCCCTGACACCGTAGAACCCCTTTGAGAGGTATGTGCCTTAGGGGTGAAACGACCTAACCCTGGCGGTGCGTCCAGTAAGGTCGGAGACTCGTGTCCAACACTAACCGGACGTCTCGGTGACACGAGAGTACATGTTTTAGTGTACAACACTAACCAGACGTCCTGGTGGTACTAGAGAGCAGTTTACAGTGTCCAACACTAACCAGACATCCCGGTGGCACTGAGGTATAGAAAAGTGTGTCCAACACTTACCAGACGTCCTGGTGGCACGGCTTGACTCTCCGCATGTGTACTCAGCTTAGAGGAGTCCAGTTTACGGCACCAAAAGGATGTCGAGGCCAGAGAGCATGAGTCTTGTAGCAGACCAGGACAGTAGTCAGACTTAGCTATCCCAGGGTGTCGGCTAAGTCTTGTACGGTGGGATCGTAGTTCGCTACGAGTCTTCATATGTAGAGTACACTGCATACGATCAAGGCATAAGATAAAATATGTTCATATAGGTTCACAATGTTGTTATAAGTTCAAGAATTAAGAAAGATATGAGTTATCTTCACAGCAGTTGTTCTTTAAGTGGAATTTTAGTATTTTCTGTTAATTAAATGTATTTACAGCTTTGCATCAATTATTACCATAATGAAAGGTTGACATCTTTTGTTATTTAAATTAAACTGCTTAAACCTGCTCAGTGTAGCATTTCTTGTATATTATTCTGAATAATAAAAACAAATGAGTTTTCTTGTGATGGTTGCGTGAAATTCTATTCACTGAGCCAGTAGCTCACCAACCTACTGAAACATTTTTTCAGGTCAACGTTAGCATGAGGAGGCTGAAGGATCGTATCATCCGAGTACATAGAAGGTAGTTAGTAGTTAGTTAGAGGTCTCTTAGTCCTTTTCCCTCGGTCCTTGGGCATATGGTGGGTTAGAGAGAGAATGTGGTAAAATATGTAGTTAGTTTGCAATTATCTGCTATGTTTTATAGTCTGCATGAGAAATGTAATATGTCATGTAAACTTGATTTTCTTCTTAGTATGGTTAATGGAAAGTCACTTCTGTAGTTTTATTTTAATTCAATGTTATTCAAGTTTTATGGTTTTCATTTAAGTTAATCTAAATGGTCAAGAAAAGAAAAGGTTAAGAGTGGCTTACCGAGTGTGACTCCCCAGTCTTCGGTGTGGCAACACATCCCACTATCACACATACATC
This sequence comes from Alisma plantago-aquatica, assembly GCA_963693085.1. Classification (NCBI taxonomy): domain Eukaryota; kingdom Viridiplantae; phylum Streptophyta; class Magnoliopsida; order Alismatales; family Alismataceae; genus Alisma; species Alisma plantago-aquatica. The sequence goes on from OY856409.1 coordinate 1,594,382,048, forward strand.
GAGGTGTTACGTGAAAACGTGCGGAAATCACCATAACCACAAATTACCAAAAACACAGGCTAATTAAAACCAATTTCAGAAAGCGGATAAACTAAGAAACTATTACATTCAGATCCTCATCCTGCAAGGAAACATGTTATATAAACATTTACAAGATCTTGATACGTGTCCACAGCTTAGGAGATCAGCTGTCTAGCCATCACATGAGTTCAACACCTGTTTATATGTACATAACGACCCACATCCGGCCAACAGCAGGATATACAAAACATCATCGGCTATACATCGTGAAACAACGTCAAAACGCTCCCAAGGACCTGAGAGTACTGGGACGACTCTAGACTCTACTAAAAAACAACCAAAACAATATCATGTCCATATCTTGCCTTCTACTGCTCTTCTTGCTGCTCGGCCGCAACTCCGCGACCACCACCTCATCTATCTCAACCACCTAAAAAGGTTGTAAACCAGTGGGGTGAGACATACAGTCCCAGCGAGAAACATAACTCCCCACCGAAACCATAAAACCATAGAAGGATGAAAGTAAAAGCAACAGATAACGGATAGCAGGTATAACAAGAGCAGTTTATAAAGTAAAGTTATTCATACCATCAAGCTTACCAAGATGTACGTAAGGCATGTACCCAAGTGTTTCATTATGGAACATGATTAACAAGATAAGATTTATAAGATCTTACCGTATAACATAAAGAACGTATATGCAACTGCGATGTATAACAAGATCAACTACACAAGCAAGGCCTCAAACAATGTTCTGTATTTTGCCTTAAGTAGTAAATACTATTCGACTGAATTACGTATTATTATGCCCTGAGGAAGTGAGCCGTACCGCTCAAATCCAACCTTCGGTTGCGAAACCCAAGTCGATGCCATACAAGGTCAATGGAAGAGTCAGACTCCACAACCTCCCACCTCGTGGTCAGTGTACGAGTACAACACAAGCAGGACCGCAGTCTCATGCTTTAGTGGCCTCAGCCACAGGGTCAGGCTACCCTCTGCCTAGCCCGCCTCGGTACAAGTTTTGGCGCTAGTGAAACTGAGCTACGGGCCTGTTCACCGTGCTCTTGAGCCATGAACGCATTCATGCTCCCATATCACATATCCTGAGCCATGGGCTTGTTCACCATGCTCTTATCATATTTGAGCTACGGGCCTGAATCCGCACTCTAGAGTCTACAACCGAAGTTGCACTCTTACCTCCTCACTTTAGGCTAGGAGAAACCTCGCATATTCAACAATATGCGCTCCGGGTTACCCGCAGGAGAACCTGTTTCACCATCACCAACTCCTGACGATGATGGATCTATGGCCAGAGCAAACTACATGATATGTTCCACTGTGATTAGTTAGTATATTTTAGGTGGATTGTTGTGGCAAACAAGATGTAACACATGCAAACTATAACAAGGATAAGCAACATGAAACTCTCAACATCATCCTGATCCATCACAAGGATCCAACATTACTTTTCCATGGGATCTCAATCCCTCATCACATAGTGCCATTGCCTCTCAAGGCTTACATCATCACCATGGAGTAGCAATCCCAGATCATCATCAGAGGATAACACCTCATCAAGGCACTTTAACCAGCTCAGGTCCTTAGACCAAAACACATCATGCATGTTACCTCATTATCAAGAGTAACCATCATAACAGTGTTACTCAAACATATATACCTCATAGCCCTTTACCTGGCTATGCATCTGTATGAAACACCTGCATGGTTAGTATGCACAATCATCATAGATTAACAGAAGGGACATATTATCATAGGGTGACATTTGATGATCATATGTCTTATCATTCATGCCTCAACCTGTGACCATAGACATAGGTCATATCATCAAGCAAAGCATCTTATATGCTTACCATTCTCAGCATTTTATAGATAATTCAAGATGATCATAAACACATGTAATACCATGGTAGGCTACATAGGTGGGGTCTATTATATTCATTGCCATCAAGCATATCAAGGGTCACTATCATAAACCAAACGTGATAGCAAGAATAAGATCTACCATATCGGTAGAAGGGACCAGACCCTCACTAGAAGTGCCCACTACTCTCACCAGAAGTGTGACGGGTAGGGCACCCTTACTAGAGATAGTATCAGGCAGGGTACTTCCTCATATCGCCCAACACACAAACCACACAACGGTCAAGCCAACCAGACACATATCGGCCAAACACTAAGCAAGGGTGTCAACTATCAGCTCAAGATGTATCGGGCACCCTAGGTGTTCGTGCATCTATGTGTATCATGCATCATGTGTCGTGCAACCACATGTATCGGGCAACACCACTCGACAAGGCATAACGCCCAAGGGTGTAACTCAGCATGTCATTAACCAGCCTTCCCATGATCTATCAGCCGACACAAGGCAAAGACTGAGGTGAGACGCCCGACACAAGACCAGATCACAACGCCCCTTAACGTTCAAGGTGATAACAACACCAAGCAACCAACTGAGCTAGGCGTGTCGGGCAGGATACTCAACCAGGTGTGACGCCCGACACACAAGGGTAACGTCCAACATTCTACTCATCTAGGTATAACGACCAGGGCACAACCTCAAACGACAGCAAGGAAAGCATGTCGTCCAGCTAGCTAACTTCATCTATCGACCAACACACAAGGCCAGGGCCAGGGGAGACGCCCACCACAGAACTAGCTAGAAAAGCTTCACAACATCAAGGTATAATGAGGTTAAGTGTGTCAGGTAGGGTACTTATCATGGTGTGACGCCTGACACAACAAGGCAGGAACCAGGTGTGTGACATCCGACACAACACCACAACATAACGACCAAGGCTCTAGGCCAAAGAGGGATATCAGGCAGCATCACCACCAAGACCATATCGGGCAAGATGCAACCCCACAAGGTCGTCACCAACCTCAAGCACAAGGGCACCAAAACCCTAATGGATCAAGAAGATGGCTCACCTCTCAACTTAAACGAGAGAGGAGTCTTGCACAACTTCATATCACCAATCGGGCAACACAAGGAACAACCCTAACAAAGGTCTACATCCACCACAAAGCTCACCTCTCGATTCCATGGTGAGAGAAGGGTGTTGATCAAGCATCTAGAACACAAGCTCACCTCTCAACTCAAATGAGAGAGGAGTATTGCCCATATTACTAGAGTTCAAGCTCACTTCTCTAGACCAAGGAGGGAGAGGGGTGTTTATCAACAAGAAACCCTAGAACAAGGTTCAGCCAACAAGAAGCAACTTAAGCAAGAAACTATACTAGCAACAAGCATGGCCGATTATGATCATAAGAAACATACAAGAACATAGAAGGTAGTATAGTTAGGGTTAGGAGTTATGTAAACCGCCTTAAGCAACTCCAAGCTCCTAGCTCCAAGCTCCAAGCACCACCACAAGAAGGAGAGAAAGGCACTCTAGGGTTCGGCCACCATAAGAGGAAGAAGGAGACTCCAAGAAGGATTGGCCACCAAGCTTGCAAAGGAAGGAGATGTCGTGCACCAAAGAAGAGGGGAAACTAAGGACTAAAGGGATCCTTATCAAGAGAAAGGGAACACATATATAGGAGAGGATGGAGGAGAAACCAAGGTAAGATAAGGCAAGGTGTCGCCCACCTAGGGACACTTGTCCATGAGCAAAGCCACCACTCTACCATGCCCTAAACACATGTCCAAGGCTATTGCCACATGCAAGCATCAAGCACCAAGTGTCCACTAGTGGTGACACAAACGAGGTCAAAGGGGTGAAAGAGGTTCATGGGCGACACACCTCCACACCATGGCCGACACCCACCCTGGGCGACACACCTCCACACCATGGCCGACACCCACCCTGGGCGACACACCACAGGCCGACACAAAGCTCACTTTCCCGACACAAGGTCCAAAAGGCAAAGACAATGCACCACAAGGCCCAATAAGACTCAACCAAGCCCAAGGCAACACAAGCAACGAGCCCAACCCCTTTCTCTTAACTCAAGAGGAAGCAAGGAGAGGGAGGAACACCTCACAAGGTGACAAACTTGCCCAAAAACCCTAAACTTGGGTATATTGCAAGTAGCACCTCCAGCTCTAAAAAAACACCAACAAACCCTAATCACCACTAAAGGTGATTAGCAAGCAACTAAGCACCAGGGTTAAGCAAAGCAAACAGGATAAACCCTAAACAGAGGTCAGGGTCCTTACATTCGGGGTCATTAGAGATGGCACGGGGGTTGGGGCGTCACAATAGCTTTGGTATCAGAGCATAGGTTCAGTACATAGATACTCTAAGTCAAGGTTAGGGGACGATAAGAGACCAATAGGATTAGGACTTAAGTATCTTTCTTCTAACTGTAGTTTTCTAACAGGAAATATTTTGTTGTACTATTGCAGATGACATAAAGAGGATGTGGTCATGAGGACCAAGATGAGATCCACATTGGACCTAATCCCCAGGACATGGGTCCAGGTGGTGGTGAAGAGGTGGATGAGGTTGCGAGAATGTAAAGAATGTTTCTGGAAACTAAGGAAAAATATAAGTCAGATAAACAAGCTTCTACCTCGAGTAGTAAGGATCTGATGAGATCCTATGAACTAGTAAAGAAGCTTGGAGGTACTAAGTTCACTAGAACTACAGACCCCGCAATGGAAAATGAATGGCTGAGGCAGATTGAGAAAGTGTTTCATCTGATGGAGCTATCTGAGGAAAGGCAAATTAATCATGCAGTTTATTTGCTTAAGGGTGATGCAGAACTCTGGTGGCGTGGAGTAGAAGACAAAAGGAGAAATACGGTACTGACTTGGAAGGATTTTGTTGATGAATTTCATCTTAAGTACTACCCACCTACCTTTCTGAATGAGAAGATAAGACAACTGCTGAATATCAGACAAGGCAATATGTCAGTAGGAGAGTATGAGGCACACTTCACCAGATTGGTAAACTTCTGCCCACAGCTCGTCCCAAATGATGTGGAAAAGTGTAGGAGGTTCCAGGAGGGATTGAGGTCTGAAATCTAGCATACTGTATCTGTTATTGGCCAAAGAAAAAGAGAGAACTTCAGAGAATTTCTTGAGGAAGCGAGATGAGTAGAAGAGTCAGTTAACACTGATAAGCAGATTGAAAGTAAGAAAAGATCTAGAGACTTCATTAGAAGAGGACAAAGCAGTGGTGGATACAGAGGAAGTGGTGGTTTCTTTTCAAAGATAGGACGAGGACTTGGTTGTTTTGGTAGACAAGGATCTAGCTTTTCATCAAGTGGAGGAAGACCTAGTTCCGGAAGATGGAGTACACAGCCTACTTGGACACCTCCAACTAGGTCTTCTGGATCGTCAGTTTTAGTGATAGGTCCGTCAAGGAAAGAGGTACCGAGATGTGATAACTGTGGGAAGTCGCACACTGGTCAGTGTTGGGGTGCAGACGTTCAGGGTTGTTATGTCTGCGGACAGGTGGGACACTTTAGAGGAATTACCCCCAGTTACAACATTCAACATCATAGGGTTCCCAGTCGCAGTATCAGAATCTCCCGAGACAAGCTCTAGCTGGAGGACCTAGTTCTTCTGTAGATTCAGGTTCCCGAGGTGGTGCAGCACCTAGTGAAAGGGAAGGACAATGTGGACACCATGGGAGAGGAAGAGCTTCATGACACTTCTTCTCTTTAACACCACAAGAAGGTATTGTTTCTTCTCGAGTAATTACAGGAGAAATGATTTTCTTTAATAGTATGTCAGTTACAGTTTTGATAGATCCTGGTGCGACTCATTCATTTATACAACGTTCCTTAGCTTGCGAGCTTAACCTGTTAACACAAGAATTACCAATTTAATTGTTGTTGAGGGTTCCATTAGGTGAACCGACAGTGTTGACAGAGTGTTGTCCTGTATGTTTGTTGACTTTTGGTGGTTACACCATTGCGGTTAATCTAATACCCCTAGATATTAACTCTTTTCAAATTATATTGGGTATGGATTGCTTAGAGACGTATCGAGTTCAACTCGACTGTTGGAAGAAGGAGGCAATCTTTCAATAGGGTGAAATTTCTTGTGTCTTTTCTGGAGATAGGAAAGTTTTACCTACGTGTATCACATCAGTTGTTGTAGCTAATAAGATGTTGCAGAAAGGTTGTGAGGCATTCTTGGCACATGTGGTAGACACTAGAGCAGAAAAGAGCACAGTAAGCCTATGGGATGTGCCAGTGGTTAGTGAGTTCCCAGATGTTTTTCCAGATGAGTTGCCAGGTCTACCTCCTGAAAGAGATATAGACTTTGAGATCCAGGTGTTTCCATGTAGTCAACCTATAGCATTGCCAGCTTACAGGATGGCACCTACAGAGTTTAAGGAACTCAAGATCCAGTTACATGAATTACTAGATAAGGGTTTCATTCGACCTACTTCTTCACCATGGGGAGCTCCAGTCTTGTTTGTAAAGAAGAAAGATGGTACTATGAGATTATGTATAGACTATAGACAGTTGAATAAGATCACTATCAAGAATAAGTACCCGCTGCCAAGGATAGATGATCTATTTGATCAGTTGCGTGGAGCGACGATCTTCTCAAAGATAGACTTGAGATCTGGATATCATTAGTTGAGAATAAAAGCTTCAGATATCCCTAAGTCAACTTTCAGAACAAGATATGGGCATTATGAGTTTCTAGTCATATCGTTTGGACTGACTAATGCCCCATCAGCTTTTATGGATATGATGAACTGGATCTTCAAACCATTCTTGGATCAGTTCATAGTGGTTTTCATAGATGATATTCTGATTTACTCTAGAGATGATGAACAACATGAGCATCATCTGAAGATAGCATTACAATTGTTGAGACAACATCAGTTATATGCTAAGTTCAGTAAGTGTGAGTTCTAGTTAACTGAGGTATCTTTCCTTGGACACGTCATTTCAGGAGATGGAGTAAGTGTTGACCCTAAGAAAGTCGAGTCTATTCTACAGTGGGAGCAGCCTAAAACTCCTACTGAGATCATAAGCTTCTTAGGATTGGCAGGTTACTACAGAAGGTTCATCCAGAACTTTAGTGTTATAGCGTCACCTCTGACACGTTTAACGAGGAAGAATGCACCGTTTGTCTGGTCAGACAATTGTGAGAAGAGTTTTCATATTTTGAAAAAGAGATTGACTACAACACCAGTGTTGACCCTGCCCGAGGCAGACAAGGGCTACACAGTGTTTTATGATGCTTCCAGGAGAGGTTTAGGCTGTGTGTTGATGCAGGAAGGCAAAGTAGTAGCTTATGCATCTAGACAGCTTAAAAAGAATGAGGAGAATTATCCGACACATGATTTGAAGTTAGTTTTTGTAGTTCATGCTCTTAAGACATGGCGTCACTATCTTTATGGTGAGACATGCCAGGTGTTTACAGATCATAAGAGCTTGAAATATATCTTCACCCAGAAGGATTTGAATCTTAGACAGTGGAGATGGTTAGAATTGATCAAATATTATGATGTGACCATAGATTATCATCTTGGTAAGGCGAATGTGGTAGCAGACGTCCTCAGCAGAAAGTCTAGTTCAACATCTGATGCATTATCTATGGCATGTTTCGAGAGAGACCTGCTAGTAGAAATGCGGAAGTTGAACTTAGACTTAGGGGTGACAGAACATGGTGGTTTGATTACACAGATGCAAGTCAAGCCTACTTTTTATGATCAAATCAAAGAACTTCAGCAGAATGATAGTGAGTTACAACAGATCATGCAGGATATGACAAAGGGAAAAAGACCAGAGTTTAGGTTTTCAGATGATAGTTTGTTGTATCGACATGACAGGTTATGTGTGCCTGGAGACAGTGACTTGAAGGAACATATTCTTGAGGAGGCACATGCATCGATGTATGCCATGCATCCAGGTAACACTAAGATGTACATGAATCTCAAGGAGTTGTACTGGTGGTCAGGTATGAAAAAGGATGTAGCTGAGTACGTGGCTAGATGTAGTGTATGCCAGTAGGTTAAGACTAAGCATCAGAAACCTGTAGGTACCTTGCAATCTCTCCCTATACCAGAATGAAAATGGGAACACATCACAATAGATTTTGTGATAGGGTTACCCAGAACACCTAAAGGTTGTGACTCGATATGGGTGATTGTGGATAGACTGACTAAGTCTGCTCACTTTCTTCCTGTTAAGTCAACCTTTGATGTCCCAAAGTTGGCTAAGTTATACGTGGATGAAATAGTCAGGTTGCATGATATTCCAGTTTCAATTATATCTGATAGAGATCCTAAGTTCACATCCAGGTTTTGGAATCAGTTGCATCGTGCTTTGGGCACAAAGTTAAGATTCAGTACAACTTTTCACCCGCAGACAGATGGTCAGTCAGAAAGGACCATTCATACTCTTGAGGACATTCTGAGAGCATGTGTTTTGCATTTCAGTGGAAGTTTTGAAGAACACTTAAGCCTTATAGAATTTGCATACAACAATAGTCACCATTCTAGTCTTGATATGGCCCCATATGAAGCTCTGTATGGTAGAAAGTGTAGATCACCCATATGTTGGTATGAGGTAGGTGAAAAATAGATTCTTGGACCAGAGATAGTGGATTTGACCACTAAAAAGATTACTGTGATTAAAGAACAGTTGAAAGCTGCACAAGACAGGCAGAAGAGTTATGCTGAGAAGAGACGTAGACCTCTTGAGTTTGAGGTTGGTGATGAAGTGTACCTGAAAGTTTCACCATGGAAGGGAGTGTTGAGGTTTGGTAAGAGAGGCAAACTAACTCCTAGGTTTATGGGCCCGTATCTTATCATTGAGAGGATTGGATCTGTAGCCTATAGGTTGGAATTGCCATCCGAATTGGCTAATTTACATGATGTGTTTCATGTATCGATGCTGAAGAAATGTTACCCTGGTACAGAGAAGATGATGGACCCAGAACCTGCACAGCTTAGATCAGATGTGTCCTATGTAGAGGGACCAATACAAATAGTTGATCGAAGGATCAAGAAACTCAAGAATCATGAGATACCATTAGTCAAAGTTCTGTGGAAGAATCATAACTTAGAGAAAGCTACGTGGGAGCTTGAATCTGAGATGCGTAACCAGTTTCCTTTTCTCTTTTAGGAATTTCGGGATGAAATTCTTATAAGGGAGGGAGATTGTCATGACCCGTTTCAAAGTTAATCTGTAAGTATCATGATTAGTGCACAATTAAGTTAATTGAGCTAACTTAAGTACTCATGTGGTGGTTAGTGCATCATCAAGTTGATTAAGTTGAATTAAGTACACAAGATGCAATTAGTGCATAATCAAGATGATTAAGTTGGTGGTTAGTGCATCATCAAGTTGATTAAGTTGAATTAAGTACACAAGATACAATTAGTGCATAATCAAGATGATTAATGAGTTAAGTGATTACAGATGCAATTAGAGATTTGAACCAGTGAAATAGTATAATTAGCATGCTTTTATACCTTGGGATTGTAGAGGATCTCGCACTTGAAAATATGCAAAAGAAATCATGCTATTTAGACCTACGACGCAGAAGTTATAGCATTTTCAATTTCTAGGGTTTGATCTGCAATTTTTTCCAAATTTTTGACTTTATAATCCTTTCTTTTCTTTCCTTCACACTTATCTTCTTCGGGCAATTGTTTCTTGGGCGGGGTACTTTAGCACGCCGACCCAGAGAAGCTAAAGGGGCGATCGCAGGGCGATTTAGGGTGAGATTTCTTAGCTTTCTAGCTCGGATCCCCGACACCTTCTTCTTCTTTTTCTTCCTCTATTGTTTCCTCCTCCCTTGCCTTAGGTACTGCCCAACTAAGCCAGCCGCCTAGCAACCTTGACCAGCGGCAAGCAGCAGCAGGTTGCGGCTGCCGTGCGTGGCTTGGAGGGGGCGATCTTGGTGCGCTTGAGCAAGGAAAATCCTCCCTTGAGAACACAACAAAGGTGCGTAGTTCCTAGCCACGATTCAACCATCGATTTAGACTATATTCAATCAATACGTGAAGGAGTTGCTCTGATGGGCTGCTGGAATGTGAACAGAGCAATTAAAGGTTGAGGACAACCCAAAATTTGCCCGAAAACATACTTTGGATGTATTTTCGGACGAATTCGGACATCCCGAATAGCTGGGAGAAGGGTTTCACTCACTTATCATGAATTAAGTGTGGCTTTTGAAAAGTTTTGGTTAATTACGCATTTTTCGCTGATAATAAGCGTTGGGCAGTGTTTGGCGTCACCCGACTTTTTATTTCATAAATTTCTTCTTTATATTTTTATATGACTTAATTTAGCATCTGATGAGTGTGGATTGTATAAGTAAATTTACATGGTTCATCGGAATCTATATTGCTCAATGTGAACGTTGAAATTAGAAATATACGCCTGAAAATAGTACAATATGGGTATAAACCCAGGTAGTACAGATTTTAGTAAATTATCAGATGCACGATTTCAAAGAAAGTATGATAACATAAAAATATGCAGATAAACCCTAATTGCATGCTTCCTTTTATGTTAATGTGTGTGAATTAATATTTACATGAATTGGCACATTTTTTTGAGATATTATTAGAAATTCTCAAATATTGTTATAAATTTGTGTTATGATATGTAAATAACTCTTAATTGAGTTATGTGATGCACAAACCATGATTAGGGTGAATATGCACATTTTTCGAGAAATTTCTGAGAAATGACAAATGATAAGTATGATTTCTCATATGTGAAGTAAATTACTTTTATTAGTGCAATAAGATGTTCAATTGCATGAATTCAGTACGTATGTGCCAAATTGATATGAGTTGGGTTATTTATGAATTTTTAATCCGCCTGAATGCATGATATGAGAAATTACTCAGTAGTTACAATGATATTGAGTATACTGCTCTGTCAGTTCTAGAACGATATCGTATTGTGATTTGAACTGCAATTAAATAGATTCGGTACCATAGAGATACCAAAGTCAAGTATAAATGAGACAGAGATACCATATAGTAAGAGAGAGATACAATGTAGAAAGATGTTTTTAGATTTAAATAAAATATTAGAATAAGGGCCCTGACACCGTAGAACCCCTTTGAGAGGTCTGTGCCTTAGGGGTGAAACGACCTAACCCTGGCGGTGCATCCAGTAAGGTCGGAGACTCGTGTCCAACACTAACCGGACGTCTCGGTGGCACGAGAGTACAGTTTGTAGTGTCCAACACTAACCAGACGTCTTGGTGGCACTAGAGAGCAGTTTACAGTGTCCAACACTAACCAGACATCCTGGTGGCACTGAGGTATAGAAAACCGTGTCCAACACTTACCAGACGTCCCGGTGGCACGGTTTGACTCTCCGCATGTGTACTCAGCTTAGAGGAGGAGTCCAATTTACGGCACCAAAAGGATGTCGAGGCCAGAGAGCCTGAGTCCTGTAGCAGACCAGGACAGTAGTCAGACTTAGCTATCCCGGGGTGTCGGCTAAGTCTTATACAGTGGGATCGTAGTTCACTACGAGTCTTCATATGTAGAGTAGATTGCATATGATCAGGGCATAAGATAAAATATGTTCATATAGGTTCACAGAGTTGTTATCAGTTAAAGAATTAAGAAAGATATGAGTTAGCTTCACAGCAGTTGTTCTTTAAGTGGAATTTTAGTATTTTCTATTAATTAATTGTACTTACAGCTTTGCATCAATTATTACCATAATGAAATGTTGACATCTTCTGTTATTTAAATTAAACTTCTTAATCCTGCTCAGTGTAGCATTTCTTGTATATTATTCTAAATAATAAAAACAAATGAGTTTGCTTGTGATGGTTGGGTGAAATTCTATTCACTGAGCCAGTAGCTCACCAACCTACTGAAACATTTTTTCAGGTCAACGTCAGCACGAGGAGGCTGAAGAATCGTATCATCCGAGTACATAGAAGGTAGTTAGTAGTTAGTTAGATGTCTCTTAGTCCTTTCCCCTCGGTCTTTGGGCATATGGTGGGTTAGAGAGAGAATGTGGTAAAATATGTAGTTAATTTGCAATTATCTGCTATGTTTTATAGTCTGAATGAGAAATGTAATATGTCATGTAAACTTGATTTTCTTCTTAGTATGGTTAATGGAAAGTCGCTTCTGTAGTTTTATTTTAATTCGATGTTATTCAAGTTTTATGGTTTTCATTTAAGTTAATCTAAATGGTCAAGAAAAGAAAAGGTTAAGAGTGGTTTACCGAGTGTGACTCCTCGATCTTTGGGGTCATTAGAGATGGCACGGGGGTCGGGGTGTCACACTTATATTGTGGATATGCGTAATATTGTAAATGTGCACATACAATAGTTATGTTTATGTTGATATCTATATAGCTACTGCTGATAATAATTATGATGATAGCTATATCATGTTGTTAGTTATGTTTAGCATGATAGACATGCCTCTGTAATTAGAAATGCCTATACTTCTAATCATGCTTATGCAAATACTCATGCTTATGTCGATAGCTCTTCTTATGATATTGATCTATTCAAATTGTTAGACATGCTAATGTTGTTAGATATGCTTATGATGCTACACTTATTCATGTTAACAGAGATAATATGCTACTAGACTTGCTTATGCTAGTTATGCATATGCTATTTAATCTCCTAAACGGTTAATAAGGTAAATGATGAATGTCAGCTTGATGATGATAATTGTTATCAGCTCCTTTATGTATTTTGTTAATCATCAGTGTTGCTAAGCCTATTTGTTATATATGATTAAACTTCTTAAATTGTCTTTTTACCTAAAAATGTTGGAATCAATTAACGTTGTTGGAGGTTATATCTCTTACTGGGACATGGGTCTCACACTTGTGGTTCACCACATCTTTTTATGTAATCGACAGTGATGACAACAAAATCATAGAAGTAAAGAGGAACTACAATAATGAATCTTTGAGAAATTTGATTAGATGTCTAGTGTGTCCTACAGTCATCCATGTACTCTCAGATCCGGGCTGGAAAAGTTTATATATGGTGTTTCAAACGAATCAAAATTTTGTTAGTATGTTAATGCTTGTTTGTGTGACATATACAAATATTGTTCTCCTGTGTATATATATGTTGTGGCTAAGGCGATAACCAATTTGTATCAAATTCTTGGCATAATATGGATACAAGAAAGATATTGGACTCTTATGCAAATGTTTTTCAGCGGGTGTTGATGTTGAAATCAGTTTTAATTTACCCATATTTTTGGGTATGTGATTAATTAGTTATTGATTTTGTTTTATGTTTTGAGTCATCTTACTTAGTACAACATGTTCTCATAAGTTGGTATCAGATCTTTAGGCTCACTGAGTCTACAGGGACATTGGGACTTAGGATTATGATGATGTTTAAGTAAGGAACATGACATGAAAATATAGTGCATACTACCTAATCTCAACACTTGGATGCCCTGACCAGGTATTCAATTATTTAAAAAAGGTAAGTATGGAACTCTTAGATTGTTATCTTTTTTATTACTCTGATCAAGTATTCATTTTGAGACAATCTAAAAAGCATAATGAATAAGAAATCATGGTGTGAATATCTCAATCCTACCTTAAAGAAGATGTGAATTGCATCTTAATCTGTCATAACTTGAATTCTTGGTAACTATAAGAGAAAGATACAACACCATGAAATCTAAATCTGAACACAAATAAGAAAAAGAGGAGTTCTTGAAGATGTGATCAAGAAGATAATAAAGTAAAAGACAGATAAGTCTATGCTTATAAAGTGATTCAAGGTATGAAATCCACATAAGATGGAGAGAACTCCAATGATAAGTATAAAATGAGAAGATGAATGGGAACAATGACAAAGGAATAAGGTGTAACCTGAGTTAATCTCAAACCAACCTATGTGTGTAAGAAAGTGTTAATGTAAAATTAGTTTGGCACGTGAAAGAAATTAAGGGAGATGATCCCTGTTTAATGAAGAGAATGTAGAATATGATGATTTACATGTTGATATGTGATTGAAAAACATAATAAAATAAGAAAACATATCCAAGTGTGATAAATAGTCATCAAGGAAGGAGTACTGATATATGTTAATCATAATGATTCCTATGCTAATGACAAGGAACCCAAAATGAAAAAGGTAAAATGATACATATGAAGTTGTAACCTGCTTAATGAAAATAGAATTAGTTACCTTTTTGCTAGTGACCCTTGAACAATATTTCTATGATGTGGAAAGTATGTTTCCTTTTGTGTTTTTCCTTTCTAGGGAACAACTTTCAAGTGGATCATTTCCACTTGGTATGTGTTGATTCATTGTAAACATGAGGGTGGATAACTTATTATAGCATAAGGTTGCTTGGACTATGGTTCCAAGATCATAAAGTTTGTGATGAGTTTGCCTTGGAGCCTTCCAATAATTAGGAAGAATCCTCTTATATGTCTTGATATTTATTATTTTGGTAAAAGTAGATGAGATAGGGATGTGAGTTCCTTATAGCACATGAGGTGGATACCAAGATAATGAATCCTAGTATCCAAGATGTGTCAACCGTATGAGAAGTATGTGAAGGTTGAAAATGTTTATTAAATTAATATTCCAACTGTTCCTCCCCTTACATAGAGAGATAGAGAGTTGATGATGACCCTCTAAATATTGTTTGGAAGGAAAAACACAAGTGATTCTATAATATTTTGTATGGTTCAGTGATAGCTGGGCAAAACCACTATCAAGGATAAATAGTTTGTTGATTAGTAGACATGTGCTACCGTGTTCCTTTAAGATAAAATATCCTTTAGACATAAGAGTTAGAACGTATGACATAAGTTACATGACCATGGTGAGTTTAGGGTTATGTCCTTTATACTAACCAATGTACCAATAGAATTTATGAATAGGAGGAACAGAGTGTTCAGGTTATGTCTTACAAGTTGTAGCAAGCTTTGAATGATGACATCTGAAAGTATTCCACAGATGGTCAGTAACATGGTCAACATATTTGCTAAACCTTAAGAATGTTGAAGTAATTGTACTTATGTGTGACAAGTTCAACAAGAGTGAGTTGGGAGTTAACTAGTGTACCATCTTAGAGTTATGGTGCATCTACTAAGTGGGTTGTGTGAATCCTGATAAGATGAAGTCAATGTCATTACTCGACCCCTAACAAGCTCAATCAGAAAGTTATATTTGTTAACAGTTACATACACGTGTATGATTCTTCAACCAAATAGATGGTCAGTCCACCATTGAGATGATTGGATAATCTTCTAAAAACATATTCCTCAGAGTTCTTGAAAATTAGGGGATGCCTACATGGTTGATTGAGTTATTAAGAGATGAAACCTTGTAAAGTTACATATGATAAGATATACATGATGTTCTATGTTTGGTAAGAGCCAGTGAGCATGGCCTCTAAGTGATGTATTGATACAATAGATATAATTTCAGGATGATAGCTAGAATTTAAACTTGAAAGTTACTATTAGATTTGTACAAGTGGCACAACAAGTTTCTATGTTCCATATTTGCAAATGTCTTCTTATGTGGGGGTTTTTGTGCTGACCCAAGATAAGATATGTATGAATTGAAAGAGAAGAACATGAATTTATAAGAGCGATGTGACATTACCATAATATGGAAGTAACCATGTGTAATATTGATGATGACATGCATGATAAGTGTCCATCTATGTGTACCTTATATTTCGGGGGAGAAATCCCTATTAGGGGTTTATGGTTGTGAGACCCCTAACCTTGCTTAAAGTGTTAAACAAGCATAATTATCATAATTGAATTCTTATAGCCCTAATATAACCTTTTTATATGCTTTGAAATCATAAGACAAGCTTAAGTTTCAAATTTGGTCCAATTTGGACACTGTTTGAGCAAGTTACATTTTAGACTTTTTCACAATTTACCCAATTGAGGGGTTTTATTTGCAATTTATCACTTGAATTACGTTCCTTGGATATTCTCTCATAATTCTTGAGCTTGTTGAGTAATGGGGCACCTATTTAAACTTTCGTTTGAAGGTGTTTTCTCTAAGGGTATTTTAGGGTGTACCCCTTCATGGATGAGCTACCTTTAGTAGCTATCAACTAATGAATTATTTGTTTTGGTTGGAAATTTAAGAAATGAGGGATAAGCATGTCTCTATGGAAGGTGGCACTACTAAAAAAATGGTCTTTAACTACAAAAAAAATTGTAGTGAAAATCCCATATTTTGTAGCCAAAGGCTTTAACTACATATTTCTTTACACATACAAATTGTAGTATATGCTCATATAGCTAAATCCTTTAACTATATTTTTCAAATATGTAGTTAGATAATTCATTCGCTACAAATTCATATGTATCTGAAAGCGTAGCTAGATGTTGTCCTTACATATTTAAATATAAGTATAAGTATAGCTAAATGTATGACTATAATTGCATATATAGTTAGTATGTAGAAAAAACATGAAGTTAATACATTTTATATGTATTTATGTGTAGATAAAGGCATTAGTTACTATATAAACATATATGTAGTTGATTATGCATCTAGCTACATATGTAATGCCATTTAGTGCACATACATATATGCTTAGTTTGACCTTCTCGACCAATTATAACTTCCTTATTGTCTTCTTCTTTTGTTCAAGCTCTTGTTGTTCGACCAGCATCGTCCAAAAGCACCCGAGATAAGAAACTGAAAGGAACCCTCCAAGAAGAGATAGAAGGAATATCGTCCCTATGAAGTTAGTCACTATGTTTGCAGTTGTTGACAGTGGCTATTCAAATATATACATAGGTCTATGCAATGCAGCCTTCTCATAGTACAAAGAGCCATATCAAATTGCAACATATCATGATACACTACTGTGTCTGTGGCTGTTGCTGGAGTTGTGACTGGGTGGGCTTGGGCTTCAAATGGAGTTGCATCATCATGCTTCAAAGTGAAATGAACCACAAGATTAATCACAAATAGTATACAGCTCCAGGACGTGAGTAGCTGAAAGCACTTGAAAAATAATTCTATATATAATAGTATAATAGGGAGATATGGACATCTACTGAGATGAAGTTAATATTCATATATGTCATAAGGTAAAGATCATCTAATAGTTTAATAAAGACATATAAGCATCCATACATGGAATAAATGAAGGTTACTATGAGAATAAGATGACAGAATTAGTACCTTGAAGATACTTCATTCACTTGTGTGGCCCCCAATATGTACTGTCAGATGTACCAAATTGTTTAACCACAATGTGAAGAGAAGAAATCAAATACAAAACTTATAAGTAGACACATGCAACTTCTGACTTTTCAACATATACATGTTAACGAGATCACTTACTAATCCTCCACACTATGACTGCCTTCCCACGAGTCAACAGCTGAACTTTGAAAAACCTCCCTTCAATGATGAACCTGTTCAAGCCTTCAAATAATATGTTCTTAGTTGATGGTAGTGTTCTGCTAGCATTAATCCATGAAACGAACATCAAAAATTTCCAGAAACAACATCATGAGAAACTAAGCATTGTATTTGAATTTTAACATGCCTTGAAACCATTCTTGATATGGTTAAGCACCTAGAGGAGCCAAAACTTTTGTCTCCATTTTCCCAAAAATTGTGCAGTGAGCATAGGTAGAATTCTACATAGCATGGCTGCATATATTATAGAACAACATATAAAAGTATGACTTGAATGGTTTGGTAGAACAACATATATTAGAATAGCATATATATAGAACAACATATTATAGTACAACATATATAGAACAACATATATTATAGAACAACATAGGTAGAATTTCTCTTATATATTATAGAACATCATATATATAGAACAACATATTATAGAATAGCATATTATAGAACAACATATATTATAGAACAACATATATATATATATATAACAACATATTATAGAACAACATATTATAGAACACCATATATATTAAACAACATATTATAGAACAACAAAATGGAAGACATCCAAGAATTTTTTGGGATGGAAGACATCCCAGTTGATCATAATTATTTCTACCATGCTAAGCAACAATATGTATCTAATATGTTTGCTTGTACTTGTATGTTGCATACCTGTGTATGCAGTGCTGAAGTTTGACTTGGTGATGAAAAGATAGATGAGGATCCTTTACGACGTTTGCATCCTGTATGTCTTCTCAAAGTAGACATCATAGAAGATTCAGGTTTCGTCATCTTGTTTGCAAGTAGTATTAACCATCTCCACCTTCATACTCCCCACTAATCATTTGTGGCTTTCTGAGATACTGTAATATAAAGCAATAAGGTTGATCATTCTCTAAGTATTTACATGTACACCTTCACAATGAAGTGTCATGTTACTTATCTTAACCAAACAGGAAGTTAACCAACCAGAAAATCTCAGGCATCTAAACATTAGTGACATGGATTTGATTATTAGCAAGTAACAAAAATGTAAAATCCATTCTCATTTTTGGAGCTAAAACAAGATAGCAGCAATCATAGAGAAGTACCTAGTCAAATAATGAGCCCCTCATTGGCAACCAAAAAGGCAAGTAGCCCAGCCAACAAGTTTTGGCAACATATCAAAAAAGAAAGAAGTCAGTCTATAAATAATGTTGTAATGCATAAGAAAGTTTGTCAACATCAACCTCCATCTCATCTTTAAACTCAACCTCTGAAAGAAGACTGAGCGTTAAACTACCAGTATATATTGATTGAAATGAATAGAACGCATGATAATCAACAGAAAAAAGTGAACTCAATATTCTCTAGCATACCTGGATCTTTCATAGGAACTTGACCCTTTGCAAAGAAAACCCATGACCTTTAAGGTCAACAAACTTAGCATGTTAATTTACTTCTCAATTCATGTTTATGGGAGTGGTCTTGCCTTGATCATTGATTATGGCACATTGCATGATAGCTAGTTGAGTTCCATATGCTTGATGTATTTCTTTCTTCGGTTGTCTTGTTTAGCTCCTTAATGAATTTTTATCCAATGAAGATGGATCAATGCACTTTAGTTACACAAGACTCTTCTGTACTTCAAATTTCTCCATGTTAGATCACATTACTTGAGGCCAAGGAATAGGAATCCAAAAGAAATAGAAAACCTACACATGGATCGATAATGAAACATAAGAGAAACAAAGAGGCCTTAAATATTTTCAGACTTCCATTCAAAACGAAACTTGTTATTAAACATATATTGCTGTCACAAAAAACACCTTCAGTCTCTCTAAACTGCAGTTAGAAATAAACCATCCTCAACCTAATTTTCAAAGCGTCCTTGATGATACTACAATAATTGATCAAAAAGATAGTTATCTAAAGAATCATTTATAACACTGCTATAAACTCCAGCCACATAACGATTTCTACATGCAATGAACCATTGAAAGCCTACAAGATACAACTCAATCTGTGAAGACCCTTGTACAATTTATTGGGCAGCCTAGTATCATCCCAATGGATCACAACAAAATCATAACCTTACCCTTGGTTGCACCAATAATACTAATCATCTCAGCCTTCAGGAAATTAACGTCAATGGGACTAGCTTCTCAAAGAAGCCATGAAGCAAAGTCAACTTAATGAGCATTCATGGTTGGGGAATTCCAAGCCTGTCTGGAATGAATTAATGCACTTTTAAATTTGGAGCACTTCAATAATTTCTATAACAATATCCATGGGGTCATCCTGAAACAGCTGTAAATACAACTGATATTGAAATACTACAAATGGCTTCCTCGATACTTCTGAATTTGATGTGATTGTGAACAATACTGATACCAAGAAGCACCAGAGGATTGGATGTCAGAGGCATGAATAGGCATCATGACAGGATCCAAGAAGAATTAGATAGAGTAGAATCTGACATCACTCTAAATGAGAAACTAATGCAAGAAGGAAGAAAGTTAACAAGATTTTGAATAGGCTGATGTCCAATGCTAGTTCATCGACTAACCATAATAGTCACGCCTTAGGAATGATTATCGAATTTTGGGAGATTGACAACTGTAATGTTACAAGGATCTCTAAAACAGAAAAGTCCTTACACACTAGTGTCCAGGCGTCTTCAAGTTGCTTTTACCTAACCATTGTTTATGCCTTTAATGAGGAGAGAAAGAGAGAAGATTTATGAAAGATTCTGACTAATTATAATCCGATTGATGGCCCGTGGTTATACAACCTAGCTAGATAAAGTTACATTACAAAAACCATTTATGAATTTTGTTGTTAGAAAGTTTAGGACACAAAATATAAAATGCCAAGACTACCACCTCCAACATCTCACCTTACTATTATTTCAATATGTAAAGCAAAAGTTTAACATTTTTCATTGACAAGTGTTTATCCTAGAATAGATTAATGTATGGGTTATCCCTAATTACTCCTCAAAACATGTGTATGTGATCCATTATATGGTCTGAGAAAAAGTAGTAATCATACCAATGATGTCACCAGCACCAGAAAAATAAGATAAGAGAGAAGCATCATTTTAGGCATTACCTTGAAGCCCAACATCTATTGATGAGGTGGTGCCTAACTGTTACGACCCCATCTGAGCTTAATTGGTAAACTAGGGTTACCAAGATGATTACATGATTAATTGGACTGATCACTCTTGAAATCTAATTAATGAAGATAACACAATTAGGATGTTTTAACTATGATAAGAAGTCTAAATGTTCTTTTTTCTTGAGAATTAGGGTTTGAGAAGCATAGACCCTAATCGGCCCAAAATAGGGTTTTAATGACATATGAATACAGAATTTGATAAGTATAGTGTCTCAGTAAATGATTTTTAGTATTTTATATGTAACTCTGATTTACTTCAAATTTGGATATGATTTGTATATATAAAATGTGAACAACATTGGTAAATATCAGAATTTTTGAAGAATGTTCTGACCTGTTTATTGGTCGAGTTTCAAACTCGACCGATCATATTTCCAGAATTCTACAGCAGTGTGGTAATTGAATTTTATCTTTTTATTGGTATATCCAATTGATTTCAAATTTTAACTATGCTTGATAAACAAAGTTTTAGACACTCTGTTAAATGTGCATAATTTTTGGATGACTTTTGATCTCTACAGTGAGGGTGTCGGTCGAGTTCTGTGCAGGGCAAACTCGACCGAATCTGCTGCAGACTGCAATATAGCAGTGCACTGTTCTATTTTAATTATTTACTGGTAACTCCAAATGATCTCAAATTTTAACTGAAGCTTTATAGATAAATTATAAACAACTTTCTAAATTCCCATAATTGTTGGAGAATGTTTGATCTCTGAAATAAACGAATTACAGTAACTTTTGTATAACTGAATATTCAGCCAATATAATTAAAGTTGAGTGTTGGGTCAATATGCAATTGACCCAAGCAGCTCAATTGACTTATATGATCGACCACACACACACACAGCTCTCATTCTTCATCATCCATCCCAGAGAAACGAAAATCTAGAGAGAGAGGGAGTGTTAGGGCTTGAGTGGAGAAAGAGGAGGAATTGCTGACCTAGGGTTTTGCGGTCCGAGGAATGGTGAAATCAAGTAAGTTTGGATCCTTTGCATAGACTTTTATGGTGAATCTTCTCTCTCATGTCAAGATTCCGTCCATGCTCTGATTTGATCCAAGATGATGTCGAAATTCCCTCTTTTCTCACCCTTTCTTCATAATCCCTCATTTTCAAGGTTTCCTAGTTGAATGGAAGAAGAATTGGGAGATTTGCTAGGGATTTGATATGAGTTCGAGATTCCCTGAGTTGAGCTACAGTTTTGAGGTGTTTTCACACCTTAGGGTGAGTGGGTTCTTCCTTTAAACAGTATAATGCACAAAATTTGATTATAGCATCCAAATCCCTAATTGCTTGGTATGTGATTCTAAAACCTGAAATGTCCGTTTAATTTAAGTTGTTGCAATTTGATATGATATGGATTCCTTCTCTATTTGAATGACTCCTTGATGGTAAATTCACATCAGAAATGTATACAACACATCCTAGAAAGAATGTTTTTCATATTTATACCATATGATGTAATTAGGGTTTAACCTAATTGAGATATCTCTAGAGTTTCAACCTTATTGAAAAGGACTAGAAATCTTATAAGTGGTTAGGATGTACCTCATGAATTACCTTATTTGAATTTTATCCTTGGTGCATGATATCTCAGTGAATAGCATGGAAACCTAAATTTAGTTCAATTTCCATGGTTTCATACATATATCGATTGTATATGATTTGTTGAAAACAATCTTTATTTAGTAAATGCTTATATCCTATGAAATCCTTATGAGAGCCATGTGACAAGTGAATGAGGTAAATGAAAAGGTGAATGAGGCGAATGAAACCCTAAAAGTAGGGTGTTGGCATGTGATGAATGAATAAGGCAATTGAAACCCTAAGGATAGGGTGTTCAATGAATCATGTTATGGTGACATGAAAGATCTCGATATGAGATGTGGTGATACTTAACTGTTGAATTGTATGCTTTTAGTGCATTTAACTTTATATGCTTGTTCTCTCTGAGTTGATATCTACATACTGCAGGGCTTCTTATATTTCAATACATATCTCGTAAATTGCAGGTGATGAGATATGACATGCCCTAGAAAGGGATGTTACTAAGACATGGTATATGTTGAATACATGAGCTATGATGTTTTATATGATATGATATGGCAGGCCGTGTGAGCCTTGTGAGAAATGTAAAATGAGTTATGATTTATGTTTTACATGTATCTATAATATTAATGTTAGACTTAGGTGCCCTGAACACTGTAGAACCCCTTTGAGAGGTTTGCACCAAAGGGGTGAAACTCGTGTTGTAACAATAACTGTGCTTGTGTCACAGTGGCACGAGGATAGAGAGAGACAGTGTTGCAACAAGAACTGTGCTTGTGTCACGGTGGCACTGCGGAAAATAGGGGTTATTCAACATCAATCTGTGCTTGTGTCACGGTGGTAACCCGGTGAGACTCTCTACCTGTGCGCTCAGGTTAGAGGAGGAGTCTAGAGTATACTCTTTTGAGAGTATAGTGAGGCCTTATGAGCCTGAGAGTCCTGTAGCAGACCAGGGCTGGCAGTCAGACTTAGCATTTCCTGGGTGTGTCGCTAAGTCTTGTACGGTGTGGCCGTAGTGCACTGCGAGTCTCTATGCAGAGTACACTGCATAGATCAGGGCATAAGCTAAAATATGATTATATAGGTTCACAGAGTTCCTTATAAATGAAAGTGTTAAGGAAGACTAGAGCATAGTCTTCTAGTAGTTATTCTTTGGATGCAATATTTACATTCTTTGTTATTTCAATTATATTGTTTTAGAACTGCTCAGTGTAGATTTATTGGTGTTAAATTTCATATCGTTTACTCAAAGTTATAGCTGTAATCACATTAGTGCCTTAGACTGTTTCTTTGAAGTACTCATTCACTGAGCGAGTAGGCTCACCCCTCTACTCAAACATTTTAGGGTTAACCGCATGGACTTGAAGATGGTCAGAGCATCAGTGTAGATCTGCTACAAGAGTTAAGTACAAGATTAGTTGAGTCAGTCGGTCCTTGTCACTCTAGGTCCTCAATAAGAGATAAGAGAGAGAGTTGTAATTACGATGTGTAATATTGTTCCTCTTTTGATATGTATGCAAATTAGCAAGTTTTATGTGCATAAGGTGTGAGAGACATCATGAATGTTTATACATGTATCTTTACTATTGAAGTCTGATTAGTAAAAGAAATGTTCAGATTCCTTTGTTAAGATGTTATGTGGTTCAATGCGGGGAAACAAGAGTTTTAAAGAAAAGAATAAAAGTTAAGGGTGTTCTTTGTGTTACATATAAGTCCTATCTTATGCCCTAATCTCATGATTTGAGGAAATTGTGAGATCGGGGTGTAACACTAACAGTACATTTGATGGAATTGAAATATGAAAAGTGGATTCTCATATCAACATGTAAACTGACATTAAACTATGATTGGGCACCCCATTAAGCGTGTCTAGAAATAGCTGTAACCATAGACTTAGATGATTATGTTAAAAAAGAACTAGGATCTTGTTGACAGCAAATAGCAGCATGAGCTGGACCCTGATCTGTACTCTGTACTCAAGTTGCCTCCCCTACATTACCCGTGAGCCAACCAGATGCCCCTGCATAGCAAAGAAATTACATAAGGTATTGTGATGTCTTAGATGTATAGTAGATGCATAAAAATTATTCCATAACCTTTGAATGTAGTAGATGCATACAAATTATTTATATGGTATGATGAAGGGAAAGATGGGGTGACTTTGTCTGCTGCTTGTTGGGTGTCACACTCAAGATAGTAGCTGCCAAAAAGGTGGGGTGAAATAATGGTGTGGAAGAGGCTTTTGCTTGTCCCTGATAGTAGGGAATAGAATGACAATGGTGATGACATGGGGGTGTCTCTCGTAGGACAACATCTGGGACGAAAATCTGAACTGTTGGAAGGATAAAGGTCATAAGGTGTTTGGCTCTGTCTGCTACTTGTTGGGTGCAACAATCAAGATAGAAGCAATCCAAAAGGTGGCGGTAAAGTAATGGTATGGAAGAGGATTTTGCATGGTCAGGATAGTTGTGAATAGAATAAAAATGGTACTGATGTTTTCATAAAGCAAATGTATTAAGTGCAACTATAGGGGGAAGAACTGGCTGGGGAGATTGAGAATTAGAATAGAAATCAGTGACATGGCATAAGTCCAATATCAGATTGATTCAACACATGAAATAATGGATATATTATTGAAGGTGACCCTAATTCAATCAATCTAATATGTCCATGAAACTTTCAAGTTTTCTTTTAATAAGTCTTGTTTGCATAAATCCTGGTGAAATCAAATAAGAAGGAAAATTTCCTAAGCACAAAGTAAAATTGTAACTACAATTTATGATAAAGATGAACTACTACAAAATCCCCATCATCAGAAGAAGAATAGAAAATCTCTGCTCCATGAAATTCATTGCTCCAAAGCACTCAAATCTAATGTTAGTAGAACTACTTCTACCATGACAAAGATTCTTAATAATAAAAAACCTAGCATATGGTATCCATGATTAAGAGAGACTAAAGGTAAAGTTGTTCTGGTCGCAGTTGATCACTTGTATATATCTGGACACTGCCTCATGAAGTATCTATCTGACTCAAATGCACACAGGGTATTATGGTATGCTTATATATAATACATTTATGCATGTATTATATCCACTATATAAAATACTAGTCTATGCTAGACTGAAAACAAACAACCTAACAGACTTAGCATCAAATGTCCCTTATTGAACTTATACCAATATGTTTACAAATCAACTGAACCAATTCATTCTGGCATAATCTCTAAATGCAGGAATTATATGCCAAAAGGAGTTCACATGAAGAAAATATGGTTTCACTTTCTCAGAAAAACTCATAACTTCCCCATCAATTCACACAAGCAAAAAAAATACAGATAGATAAAAAACAAGGATAGCTATCAAATCAAAATGGGTGCACACTCTAGACCCAAGAACCAGCAAAAATGGTCAAACGATGTCATTTCAAGGGAAAAGACAATGAAAATCCGAAGAGGCAAGCCAATGATTTCATAGAAAGGAAGATAGGAAAGCCAATGATTTCATAGAAAGGAAGATAAGCAATGAAAATGGCAGTATTCCCTACATTCTGCCCAGTTACTAGGTACACCTGAATTGAACAAAACCTGTGAGATGGAGGAAGAGTGATGTTTATAACCAGAGAAGATGCGTCACATTTGTGTACCAACCCCCATTAAGGAAAGAACCACTAAAATATCCACATTAATATGTTTGAGGCTTTAGAATGATACCCAGCGTGATGTAAACAGCTTATGCTGTGAACGATCATCTATAATTTGCGTCTTGTCAAATTGCAACAAAGTCTCTAAGTCCTAAAGTAAACTAATACTCAATAGTTGTGCTCAAGGGAAAGACCATCGAATAAAATGACTCAACTATAGCAACAGAATCTACAGTCAAATTTAGGTTATTCCCATCAAGTAAAAAA
This sequence comes from Alisma plantago-aquatica, assembly GCA_963693085.1. Taxonomy (NCBI): domain Eukaryota; kingdom Viridiplantae; phylum Streptophyta; class Magnoliopsida; order Alismatales; family Alismataceae; genus Alisma; species Alisma plantago-aquatica. The sequence continues at coordinate 1,594,408,019 of OY856409.1, forward strand.
CCAGTAATCAAAATGAAACCATAAGATGGAGACATGTTTACAATTACTTGTTTGGGACATACGAAAATTAGGGAAACAAAAAGAATGATCCAAGTAAGATAATTAGATAATATCATAGTCTAAGACTTAAAAAATCCTGAATTCTTTTTGGAGGACAGAAAACAGAGTTCAAAAGAAGTATTTGGGTGTGTAGTTCTCAACAGTCAACACCATATTTAATAAATCAAGCAAGGTCAGATGTTTGCATAATTTTGCAAATAGAAAATATGCAAAATTATGCTCACTTTTTGGTTTTACCAAATGCACACAGGGTATTATGGTATGATTATATATAATATGTTTATTAATGTATGATATCCACTATATAAAATACTAGTCTATGCTAGACTGAAAACAAACAACCTAACAGACCTAGCATCAAATGTCCCTTATTGAACTTATACCAATATGTTCAAATGTGGTATTAAATACGCATTGTATTTGAGTTAACTTAATAACTACCTGTTCTTGAACGCCTGCTTGTATGCCTGAAATACCTTGCTAATTTGTGATGCCTAGTAAGGACAAATGGATATGGAACATACATGTTGAACATATGTGGTGGGTCTGGTATGCAGATTTATCAAAGATACAGGTACAAAAACCCAAATATTAAATCTTAATTACTTTTTAGTCCCCTAAACATGTAACTCAATTCTTGTACCATTGGTTTCATATTGAATTTGTATGCTAATGATGAGCATGTGAAGTAACTTGGCCTGGATATGGAAAGAATAATTGGAAATGGGTGTAGGGAGAGAACTTACAATAAAGCTAATCTTGAATCAAGGTCCCATCATCAATGAATCCTTCTCCATACAAGGTGGAACTAGCATTAGACACCATCGAAACTTCTTGGCATTGGTAAGGTAATGCTTTGAGGATCATGGCAGTGCCATTGAGGTATTTCCTTCAGGAGGTTCACAAGATTGGAAAATTAAAGATCATTAGTAGTACACGCACTTATGTAAGAATAGGCATACAATTGAAAATAGCATACATCTGATATGTAGAAAGGTAGTTTCTTCCATATTTTGGAGAATAAAACCTTACTACATCATTTCTCCTAAGACATGGAATTAGAATCAGTATGCATAAATACATGGAGGTTTTACATTTACAACTCATCAAGTAATCAGGGGGGGGGGATAAAACATTTGGCATAGTGTGTTCATTGATAGCTCTACCACTGGCTTCCTACATGTTTAGTAAAACACATGCACCCATTAGTGAAAGAGAGAAATGTATTAAATATAGAAAACACTACTCTCAACTTATTATTTGCATTGAATGGTACATCATTTGTGGACATCCTTTGTATTTTCATTTCATGGGCAAGCATACCCAAAATTTAAAGGAAATGATTGCCATTTGTGATTCACATATTTGAAGCTAAGTTGATCTTTTTCTATATCACATCTACTCAACCTCTGTAAGAAAAAAAATTGGTGAAAAATCACAACATATGGCTCAATGAGAAGTTAGATGATAATGAAATCGAATCATCAAAGGCATAACATCCATGCTGAATCTGAACTGGAAACAACATAAAACCTTACAAGAGCTAGAGATTTCAAGACATTAGAGACATGTTATGGTAATCCTTGAGGTACATAGTGACAATCAGGTGTGATGTAGCATATTACTGGCCACTTAGCTCCTACAAATGTGCTATCAATTATCAACGCAAATGTTAGAGGTACAAGTTAAGATTTCATCATGTACATGATTTGTCTAAGCAAATATCTCACATATTTTACCAAAAACAGCATGGGTCCTACCAAGCATACATGCAAATAGTCAGTTAATTTCACATATTGATCTCTGTAACCATAGAAAGCGTTGGGCCCTCCCACATAGTTCACAAACCTTTACATTCATGAACTCATCCAAGCATACAGTCCTCCATTTTCTGGATAGTTCCAATATCATAACAGGTAGACGATTAATGCATAGCTATAACCATGCACTTAAACTTATATGGTGGATGGCACAAGTAATAAAAAGAGAGAGAGGTCATTTTTCATATATGAGGTACCTCAATTAAAGTTCATGGAGAATCACAACTGTGGTATAAAGCTCAAAATAGAATAAAGCTGAAACAAAAAGTCAGAATAGCCTACCAAGCCACATTATATGGAAAATGAAACATATGATGGAAACCCAAAAGTGTATAAGACAAGAGGTACAAAGTATAAGATATATAATTATAGAAAATACAATAGGTATTTTTTATATTTTTGGTGGAGCAAAAGAATAGGCATGTCATTTTAATAAGTGCCAACTAATAAGTCCATATGCATCAACCAAGTCAACATAGAAGGTACCCTATAGAATGTGGAAAATAAGGTATACCTCCAGACACCTTCCTATAAGATAACATTGCCAGAAAACGTCCATCAAAGGTAAAACAACATGAGCTAGATTATCTCTGCACACAACCACCTACATAATTGGCATTGGCGTCTTATAACAACATGAACTATAAACACTCTAAAAAAATCAAGAAGACTGAATCAAGTTTTAAAATGAGGCCTCCACTCACTAGAAATGAATCCCAAACTTGTAGCAGAGTCTTCCATCCAAGACTAACAACACCTCAGAAACAAGCTAAAGAAGGTAACAACTAAAATTGAGTCAAAATAATTGCCACAAACTAGCAAGTTACAACAGACTTGCTAAGAGGATATCATCTTCCAACAGCTTGCAAATTTTAAGAGAATTTGAACCCGAGTGCTCTTTCTTTAGCAACTCACTCCCATGTGCAGACACCCTTTAGCCTGGAGAAGCCAAAATGGTGGCAGGGGTTTAAATTTTCATGTTCAATAGTTTGAGCTAAAGTGGAATTCACTAAAATGCAGAATTAAAAAGGCATACGAAGACTGCCTATCAGGGGCAGGGGTATCAATCATGGTGATCTCAAAAACCTACATTGGATGATACGGTTGTGCAACATAGAGATGTGAAAATGATCAGTCAACTTTTGTTTCAATTCCTAAGCATGCATTCCCACCCAAGAGATTAAATGAAAGTAGTTGGAGGTTGTCAAACCACCCCTAACCAACAAATAGTAGGGCCATATTATTTCAGAGAACCTTAGAAGAGATTGTGGCTTTGATGGAAAAAGTAGGGTCACATAGTTTAGTTTCTCTATATACCTAAAATGGGATCAACACTCAAGCATGATCATAAGCACTGCATGGGAAGCCAGCCTTTTTTTGAATATATTGACTTATTATAATTACTTATTAAATCATGTAGAGCCATAATAAATAGATAATATTTTATATTTGAGACATTTTTTCATGTGCTCTTCAGAAAACCATATGTAATCATGTATCTTATTACAATGCAACTTGAATGTCATAGACATATTGTTTTACAACTTGTGCAAGGCTAAAAATTAATCAATTTTTCTTTTGAGGATTTTAAAATAAAATATAAAATATACTACATGGAAAAGTAGGAAAAACCTTGTCAAGTAAGAGAATCTTAGGTAGATCAACCTCTAAAACCACCTTCGTTGCTCAAAAGAGAAGCTTAATCTGGTTTAGATTTCTTTTTTTTTTTTGGATAAGGTAAAATATTATTAAACACCAAAAACCGTATAAGGGAAGCCACAAAATCCCATATACTGTACAAGATCTAGGCAAGATCCCATCTCTGAGCTATAAGCGTACTGACCCCTAGCAAGAGGTCCGGCATGGCTCTAACATGCCAGCTCAACCTATTTACAACCATCTCAAAACCCAAAATGTTATCGCAGGCCTTCTTACCATGTAACCTGCTATTTCTTTCCGCCCAAACAAGGTAGATGATGTTCGTGAAGATCACGCCCACCAAGGATCTATCTTTGATGTTCCTTCTAGTTTTCTCAAACATCCTAGGAATGATATCATCCATACTATCAGGTGGTGAACCACCCCAACCACATTTCAGAGCCATTCTACACCATAGGTACTTGGAATACCTACAACCAAAAAACAGATGCCCATGTGTTTCATTCTCCTCAAAGCAAAGCAAACAAACTGGATCACAATTCAAACCCCATCTGGCTAACCTATCCTTGGTAGGCAACCTTTTCATGATGGCTCTATAGGAGCAAAAACTCCATTTGGGACATCTCATCTTATGCCAAAGAAAAGAGTCCCAAACCACCCGGGGATTGAAGAAGGGTCGAATCCAAGGTTTCCGCTTGTCGATCAGCCTCCACTGTCCCATATTGAAGGTGTACTCATCTTTGATAACCAGCCAGGTCACCTTCATCCTTTTCCAGCACCTAGAAGATTGTCACCCTTCATTGATCGCCTCCAGGTTGGTGTATCTACTGGCAATCTACACGGACCAAAGGGACTCATGTTTAGTCAACAAATCATGAACTCTGCTGGCTAAAGCAGCCCAAGCCATACACACAGGATCAATAATATTCAGACCACCACAAAATATGGCTGAGCCACCATCTCCCACGAGATCGCATGAGCATTACTGCTCCATAAGAAACCAGCAATGACAGCTCTAAACTTCTCCATAATGAAATTTGGCATCTCAGCCATCCTGCACCAATATCTAACCTTGCTAATGAGGACAGAGTTGATAAGGACCGCCCTACCAGCAAGTGACACACAGATGCTAGACCAGCTATCCACCACCTTCCGGAGGCTATCAACACAGCTCTTATAATTAGCTCCTTTTCCCACCCCACCAGATATCAGCACACCCAAGTATCTAGTGAGGAAGCTCCCTTCTGACACCTCAATGGTCTCTCTGAGCCTACCTCTCCTGTTGTCACAGGATTTAGAGAGGAAGACACGAGATTTGATGTCACTGATGTAGAGTTTAGTGATTTTCCCAAATCTTTGAAGGACTCTTCTAAGCCCCCAAAGGTATTTAGCATGCCCCGATATGAAGAAAAGCACATCATTGACGAATATCATATGGTTCAAGACCTTAGTACCCTGTACTTTGAAAGCGCGCACAAAACCTGCCTCCTCCGCAACTTTGGTTAGACAAGAAAGATTCTCCATGATAAGAGAGAAAAGAAGGGGAGACAGGGGCCCCCTTGTCTCAGACCATTGGATGCTAGGAACATCCCTTTGGGCACACCATTAATCAAACCAGAAAAGGATGTGGTCATCACACATTGCTTGATTATATTAATAAACTTCTTGTCAAACCCCAACGCCTCCATTGTGCTCCAAAGCCCCGACCAACTGACATGGTCATAAGCTTTGGAGATGTCAACTTTAATGCATGCCTTTTTGGATCGGTTTTTGACTTGAAAATCCAGTAGAAACTCCGAAGTTAGAAGGGCATTGTCCGAAATGGATCTACCCTTGATAAAGGCAGATTGATTCACCGAGACAATATTAGGTAGAATGACTTTAAGTCTCCCAGCAATAACCTTGGCCACGATTTTATAGATCACCGAGCATCACACAATTGGGTGAAAATCATTCATATTAGCAACCGCCTTATGTTTAGCAATGAGCCTAATGAAAGCATGATTGGCCTGTCGGACCATCCTACCACGAACAAGAAACCACCGCACAGTGCGACAAACATCATCACTCACAATAGGCCAACACGCTTGGAAGAACTTCACGTTGAAGCCATCATGCCCAGGTGGTTTGGAAGCACCAATGGAAAAGGCCGCCGCTTTGATCTCATCATCTGTGGCAAGTTTCAGCAAATCTCTATTCATAACCTCAGTTACTTTGTGCGGGAGAGGGGAACTGCTAGTCAATTGGTGACCCTGGTTGTACATATTTTGGAAGAAATCCACCGCCAAGTCACCAATTTTAGTCTCCTCATCCACCAATCTGCCCACCTCATTGATAAGATTGTGGATGTGATCTCTCATATTATTCTTTTTGACAGCAACATGGTACACTTTAGAATTACAATCACCATCACGTAATCATTTAAGTCTACTTCTTTGCCAAAAACTGACCTCCTCCACTTTCTCTAACTGAAGAACCCGTTTGCTGGCATTCTCCTCAATAGTCATCAAATCCTCAGATGTAGGATCATGCCTGAGATTAGCAGCCGCTAGCTCAAATCTGACCCTGGCATCTTTGATAAGATTAGGCAGATCCATCAAAGATTTTGACCATCTTTTCAACGCAACTTTGATATTCTTCAGTTTGCTGATGGTTTCGAACATCGGATTGCCGTCCACATTACTCTACCAAGCTACCTTTACCACTCCCTCAAAAGATGGCCAAGAGAGCCAATGATTCAGGAACTGGAAAGGTCTATTAGGAGCAGGTTTGTAATCCAACTCCAATCCATCCAGGAGTGATCATTGTTAGGATGTGCTCCCAATTTAATGGCAGCATTGGGAAAAGTATCCAACCATTTCTCATTGACCAAAGAACGATCAAGATTGTTGGATATCCTACGTACATGCTTCCTATTGTTGTGCCACGTAACGATTCCACCTTTGGTATTAATCTCCATGAGTTTAGCAACATCCACCGCAACATTAAATCTGCTAAGAATAGAGTCATGGATAGGTAGCCCACCCTTCTTCTCCCTCGAACTTGGTTGAAGTCTCCGATCACAAGCTGAGGCAGTTCATACTGTGTTGAAGAAACAATGGTGTCCCACAACAGTCTTCTCTCCACCTCAGAGTTGGATCCGTATACAACCGAGATAACACAATGACAACCTCCACCATTGATACAGCTGATCAGAACAAGCTGTGCCGAACTATGTATCATTTGGATATCACATATTCTAGGATTCCAACCAACAACAATTCTGCCCCCTTCAATATCATACAGGTTCGAAACAGCCTCCCAACCATTAGGGAACAGAGTCTTGACCCTATGCCTGACAATCCTTTTTATTATGGTCTCCAAACATATAACTATGCTTGCCTTCCTCTCCTTGATCACATGATGTAGTGTTCTTTGCTTTCCTGACAGAGAATCACCCCGCACGTTCCAAGTGAGCAGCTTCATTTGGATAGGTTGGAGACAACACCCCTTCCGTGGGTGCTCCTACCCTTGCCCCTTCCACCACTGGAGCTGGCCTCCTTGCTCCTGGTGTTGACCTTTCTAGCAGGTGGCACTGTAATTTCCTCTGTATCCTTATCATCCAGCCGATGGAACGGATTGGTTGAGGCTACCAACTCACCCTCCTCCGCAACCACACTAGCACTGGCCACCTCATCAGATGCAGGAACCAAGTTCAAGCATCCAGTTGGTGAAGCAACATCACCCAGCAGTATATCCTTATCCAGGCGAATATCCGCGCCCGGATCAACCACTCTGTCCATCACCTGTGAAATAACAACATCAACTGCAGGGGTTACCACATAAGAGGCCACACCACCTGCATTATCCAACCCCTGTTCACCTGATGGCCCAGAGCCGTCCTTCTCCTTCTCCTTGCCGTTAGCGGTATGTCTCCTATTTCTTCTCTGAGCCCTCTTGATCCTGGACCTCCCCCTGACCACGGGTGGATCCACAAGGGCCACTCTCTCCCTGGGGTAAGCCCTAGGCATATGACCGAATACCTTGCACTCTTGACAGTGCTCCGGTAAAGCATCATATATCACCATGATTTCCAACGCTTCACCTTCAGGCATTTCCACCATCACCACCGGAGAAGGCACCCTCTCAGCAGCGACTTCAATACACAGATGTGGGGCGCCCGTGTACTTTCCATCAATCCAAAAGTTGACCACCTTCAGCACGCCCAGCGCGTACCCGATGATGGTTAACGCCCGCCTAGTCTAGTGTCTCCCCAAGTCAGGGAAGGTCACCCAAACTGGCGCCGACATGAGGGCCGCACAACGCACATCTGCCTGTGGAGTCCACCTTCACGTAAGGACCAGCTGGTTATCAAAGAACCATGGTCCTTGCTCGAGGGCGGTCAGCATATCCACCTCGTTGGCAAACCGCGCCAGGAATAGCCCATCTTTAAGAGGTGAAACTTGGAGTTCACCCTTTGGTTAACCTCAATTGGATAGTTAGCTTTGCACACAAGTTTTTTTCAAACCCTAGTATCAACATAACTAGAACACCAAAAACATAACCTATACTTGCATGATTGTTCACACATACTAACTACTTTCTAAAGCCTTTAGTTTATAGTTGAAACTGCAAAGGAAGTTGATGGTGAACTAATGGGTTCTCAAGAATTTCCTTAAGATTGTTGTGTTGAACTCCCATTACTATCTGAAAAGCATCACCACCAATGATGGTGGAACTGAGAAGCCATTTATAACAGTTGGAAAATGACAATAAATTGATGAAGAATAACAATAGTCCTTTTAAACTTCTAATAGGTAACCTTGGTTTATTCATGTTGCACCTACTCTAAGAATTTTTTATTGTTTTGAGTTGAAGTTGTACTTATGACATCCAATATCTCCAACACATTTTCAAGACATGCTATGAAAATAATGAATGTCCATTACTCGATCATAAACACTAATTTGGAAACTTACAAGCTGTACATGTTTGTGTAGATCCTTAATTTGTAGTTGGGTAATGGGGAAGTCAACATAACCAAAAGTCATGATGCAGAAAAGCAATAAAATGACTTGTCAAGTAGTACGAATATTATAAGGTACACATCATCATTACAACAGCCATCTGAAGCAGGTTGGTCCTCCTACAAAAGTGCTTACTGTTAAGAGAGCACAACATACTGTCCCGTCAGACTGAAATTAGCCTTTTGAAATTCCAATATACAACATTGACAATGAGTCTATAAGAGTTTCAACCTGTACTGAAATCCAATAGTGGAAGGACCTAGGAGACCATGATTATTTTATTGTAGAGCAATACTCTATGAACCCCATAGAAAGAAATGAAGAGAATATACTATGAGAATGAAAGACAATGTTATACATATACCTAATTATCAAGCGGTTGCTTTGTATGGAATCCACTATTCCAACGCCAAAATCATGACTTTCTATAACAAATATAGGCTTCTGCAGTACTTTGCAATTGATTCGTGGATGTAAAACGCAGTAGATGGACAATTTCTTAGCTAAGCCTCTTTACAAGAGAGTAGTCTAAGATGCCAAACATAACAAACTAGATCAATGCAATCTTGGGTGTTTCCGAAATATCTCAAAAACAAAATCAGATGCAAGGTTTAAACAACTGGGCCTAATGGTACTTCAGTCTACAAATATTCTTCAATTTACGATATTGAAAATGTTCAACATAGGTATCAATTAGGTAAAAACGATATATGTAAAATAGGGGTATGAAATAGGATCATTGCGAGTGCGGAAGAAGATGTGAAAATTAGTGAATCCTAACCGCGTGGTTGAGAGGATATGCTTCAAGATTCCAATGTTGCTCTCGCCTATCCTCTTTTCTATTTCCTCACAATGCTTTGTCCTTCAGAACCTCCTCCAGGGCGATCTACGTGGTCAATCGTTAGAGGAGGGGAGGAAATGGAAGTGTGGGTAAGACAAAGCTTAGAGTGTCATAACATTCTGGGGTTACGACTTGTGAGGGGGGAATATGAGGGTGAGAAGGAAAGACTGTGAATGCAGAAGGGGGCTATTGGGGAAGAGGAGACGAGTGCAGAGTAGATGGAGTACTCGATGTTGCAGCGTTGCGGCTGGCCAGGGATAAGATTCCACGCATGATTGGGGGAGGATGGGTAGTTTGTCCGCCGCGTGTGATTTGGGAAGAGAGGAATTAGCGGGTGCTAATAGGGAAAAAGAGGGAGTTTGGCGGGGAAAAGTTGAATTTTCAGAGCTGCTAGTTATTTGAGAGGGAAGAGATGGGGGAGGATGATTACTATGTATTGGATTGGGAATTGTAGTCCATTTGTAGCTATTAGAATCAGGTACATTTGTTTTATTTACATATTAAAAATTTGTAAAAAAAAGTAAAATTTCACTACAAATATGATATACGTCGTTAGAATAATTGTAGCTAAATCATACTTTTTTGTAGTGTGGGGAGCTTCTTATGTGTGTGTGCTTGTATATTATTAATAGCTTAAGGCCATGGACACTTGGAAAGATACTAGAACTTCAATTTTTTCTTTTTCTTTATTTTAAAGTTTCATATACTTATCCCTAAGCATCCAAATGAGCCATTTTATCTCCACCACTTCCCTCCTTATATGAACCTCGTTCTCTCACTATGTTGCTGTGAATTTTATGTCCAAGGAAGTAGAAAGAGGGGATCTTCTTAGAAAAAGAATCAAGGGTTGTAATTGACTTCCTTTTAGAGTTTGAAAAGCTTCCTTCTAGTGATCTTGACCTAAAAGAGTAAGAATCCCCTTATTTCATCCGTTTATTTCTTTGTTATCCTTCCTCCTACCTTTCTCTAGGACGGAACCTTGCTGTTCCATGGTAGAAATTGCTCTAAACCTCTAAAATTCTACCTTTCTTGCTCGTTATGCTCAGAGTTTGCTCATTTGATGAAGAACGGTGCTAGATGGACGAGTTCACATCTTATGCTTGGATTTCCTACCCTACCTACTGATGTTTTCTTCTGTTTGGGAGTTTATATTCTAATTAGATGCAAGTTTTATAATTTGGTCCACGTTTATTGCTTACCATAAGCTTGCTAGCTCATGTTCTTGCTTGAAAATGGTGATCCATGCACTAAAAAGCTATGCTTGACTTGGAATTTGTTTTTTGGTGTAACCAGCTTGCCACTCTATATTAAAGCTATGCTTGACTTGGATTTTGATTTTTATAATGTTTCCTACTCTGATTTTAGTTCAAGATGAACATGTATTCATGTGTACATTATTACTAAGGTATAATATGACTTGGATTTGGTTGTTTTGACAACTAATGGTGCTAAACACCTATCAACCAATGGTCAATTTTAGGGTTTTAAAGCTGATTTCTTCTATAAGCACATGACTCAATGGTGGTACCATTGCAACAATTGATGGTGTTGTCTTCATGACAACTGATGATGGTGACCAAGGGTGTCAACTTACGTTCACCCCTTAGGTTAGTTGTTGGCCTAATTAGAATCCTAGTGATTAACGACTAAGTACCCTAATGATGTTATCAATCAATGGTGATATTAGTTTGATATTTGATATTGATTAATGAATATAGTGCTGATCTAACAACCTATGGTGACTTAATGGTAACTGATGATTGTGGATCAGGTCTCCAAAATCTATGGTGAGTTAATCATATAGTTGTAGCATCAATTAGGTATTAGACCAATGGTTTCTTGGGTCACTGGATGCAATGGTCGGGCCTATACTGTAATTGATGGTTTTAACATATTAACTTGACCCAATGGTCAAGATCTAATGTTTATTCCTCCAATGAAGTGGAATGATGGCTAATGTAATATGTTGGTCCTAATAATGTGATTTAGATAGTTTCCTTTATATGATCAACTTAAGGAGCTTACTTGTTGACAATGGATGGCTTGTTTTAAATGAACAGTCGATTGTGGGTTTTACCTTACTCTCAACAGAACCCTTGTTGTTGTTAATCAAATGATGTCTAGTGTTAAATGGTGACTTTTATAAATCACAACTCAATAACATCATAGATGATTCATTCAAGGAGTTTACTTATGTAAACAACCAATGGCTTTACCTTTTCAACATTTCATGGTTAGAAGTTGATGCCTCAATATTCCCATTGTTTTGAGTGAAGCATGTAGTGTAATGTTATGATTCAAATGATGAGGATTTGATGGTTCAATGCCTTAAACTTGTAGTCTTACCCTTTCCCTTGTATTATTATGATTTATAATCACCATAATGAGTAATTGGGTAACCCTAATGAGGTATAGCTTGTTATACCTAGCTTTAATATAACTAAATCATGGTAATTGAGTATGGATAGTCCTTGAATGACTAATACAATCATGGAGTACTCTCTTATTATTTTTGAAACCCTAGTATGCTATAACCTGATGGTTACACCTTGATTTATGTGTGGGTTCATACTTGAGAATACTATGGAATGTGATGGTGATGCTTCACCTTATGCATCCATGATCTAATGGGGATATTCTGAGAGTGTTTGGGTGTAAGTGCTGATTAGTAACATTAATATAATTTATCTTGTTGAACCTAACTCTAATGCAAATAGATAAAGATGGGTATTCATGTTTAACATTCTTAGATGATGGAATGATGGTGAAATAACCTCCTTAATATGATCATAACCTTAATATGTTAATTGGTGGTTATCATAGCCACATGGTTGATACCTTCTTATGCTAAACATGTGCGTTATGAATATGATGAGGGTTAATCATATCTAGATTCCTTGCATGTTGATGTAATAAAGGAATGTTCTTAATGTTAATATAACCCTGCTATGATTGTTTATGAATATCTCCTAGCTCATTAATGCAATATTGTGTTGATCTGGTGTATTTTATGTAAGTGATGTTGTTGAGCCTTGTTATAAGACATGCAAAGATAATGATGATTTTGTAGGGAATAGTATGATGGTCTTAATGACCTTTGGGCATGGTTGAGCCATGAATGAGGTATAATACTCTTGTATTGATAAGGATTGATACCCTGTGATATTGTGAAAACGATTTATATCCTGTGATAGTATGATGGTCTTAATGACCTTTGGGCATGGTTGAGCCCTGAATGAGGTGTAATCCTCTTGTGTTGATAAGGGTTGATACCCTATGATATTGGGAAAAGGATTTATATCTTGTGATAGTATGATGACTAGTGTGGTCTCATGAATGGAAAGTGAATAGTACCATGTGATGATGAGATGAGAAATTATGTTCCACATATTTTATATCTTTTAAAAGTTGTAATATTTATATGCTTGCTAGAAGTGAATTAGGGTTTGTATGTCCACTTGTTTGATGCAGCCTTAATTCACCCAATTGGCAAAACTAATCAAGTCCAACTCTAATCATGTAGTGCCATGTGCCATAGAGCCAACTTCAGTGTCAGAACTTGCTGGATGGTGAAACGAGTATTCCTAAGGGAAACTCAGAGCGCATACTGTTGAGTATGTAGGGGTGGCAAGTTGAGGATATATCCTTATCATCCACAATGCAGGTTGTGGAGGATGGCTATGGTCATGCCTCATACATTTGATGTGATTGAGGACAACTGCGGTTGTACCTCAGATTAGAGTGTTTTCTATACCCTGGTTTCTAGTGTCGTGACCTGTGCCAAGGGCGGACTAGTGGTTAGCAGCTTAACTATATGTTGTTGTGGTGGCAGCTTTGACTGATATGTCACTGACTTTTTACTTGTACTGACCGAGGGAAAGAGATCTTACGATACTGACACTCCTAGATCATGTACATAACTGAATAGCCCTTTACAGGGGTCGGTTGGACTTTGGATGGTATGATTCAAATTCCCCAGGGCATAATAAAAGATGTAATATAGCCGTATAACATATCTGTTTAGGTTTATACACAACACTTCACATTGGATGATAACTCTTTTTTGTTCTCTTTATATAAAGATGATGCTCATTGCAATTAAGAGATAGTAGATATACTTATTTTGTGGATATGCTTAAGATTGTAAATGTGTATATACAGTAGTCATGCTAATGTTGATATCTATACTACTACTACTGATTATAATTATGATTCTAGATATATCATGTTGTTAGTTATGTTTAGCATGCTAGACATGCCTCTGTAATGATAAATTCCTATACTGCTAATCATGCTTATGCAAATACTTGTGCTTATGTTGATAACTCTGCTTATGATATTGATCTGTTCAAACTGTTAGACATGCTAATGTTGTTAGATATGCTTATGATGCTAGACTTATTCATATTAATAGAGATAATATGCTACTAGACTTGCATATGCTAGTTATGCATATTCTATTGAATATCTTATACGGTTAATAAGGCAAATGATGATAGTCAACTTGATGATGATAATTGTTATCAGCTCCTTTATGTATTTTGTTAATCATCAGTGTTGCTGAGCCTATTTGTTATATATGATTAAACTTATTAAACTGTCTCATTACCTAAAAATGTTGGAATCAATAAACGTTGTTGGAGGTTATATCTCTTGCTGGGACATGGCTCTCACCCTTGTGATTCGCCACATCTTTTTAGGTAATCGACAGTGACGACAACAGAACCTTGGAAGTAAAGAGGAACTACAATAATGAATCTTTGAGAAAGTTGATTAGATGTCTAGTGTGTCCTAGAGTCGTCTCTGTACTCTCAGGTCTGGGCTGGAAAAGTTTGTATATGTTATTTCAGACAAATTGAAATTATGTTAACATGTTAATACTTGTTTGTGTGACATATACGAATATTATTCTCCTGTGTATATATGTTGTGGCTAAGGCGATAGACCATTTTGTATAAAATTCTTAGCATAGTATGGATACAAGAAAGATGTTATACTCTTATGCAAATGTTTTTGAGCGGGTGTTGATGTTGAAATCAATTTTAATTTACCCATATTTTTGGGTATATGATTAATAGTGATTGATTGTATTTTATATTTTGAGTAATCTCATTTAGTGCAATGGGTTCTCACACTTATGATTAAGCAAATGCATGCATCACTTTTTGGTAAATAATACAAGGCTAACGAACTGTTAATATTAATGGTGTCTATATCTGTATGAGCTATGTGTGTGGTTGTTCATCGCCAACTGTTTGCTTTCTTAAAATTTTTAATTCATTACATCTTGAACAATCTGCGTCTCTATTAAGTGTATTTGGTTTAGCATCATTTAAAAGCTGATTTTCTTTGCGCAATGTAGCAAGGATCATGCTAATAACAATGGGCCACAATTATCATCTCATTCTTGGAAAGAAGCTTATGCATATTGATAAGTCATATATACCTGCTGACGATTGCTCTTCCCATTTATTCTGTTTACCTGCCCCAAATAGGAAGTTGTCGTATATTGTTATAGTTAATTTTGCACATTTTCAGTCACATGAATGAAATTCATTTTAATTTTGCATAACAAAGAGTAGTCTTCAAGTCTGTCTGATTATTCTTGATATGACAAATTTAACATGTAGATTATAAGGTCTCTAAATGTTATTTTATAGAACCCACTATATAAAAATTAGCATTTTTTTTCAGCTGCTCATGTAAGGTAGGGTAAGTTGGATATAAATTTTTTATAGTGTCCTGAGTATGATCCATGTTGTTTGGAATTTAGATAGTGCAATTTGTTTGTGTTTAATGCTGAGTGTTTTTTTGAAGAAGAGTTAATTTTCATAATCAAACACTACATGTTGGAGGGAGTCAACTGGAAGTTAATCACATTGATCTCTTTTTACAATTTGCACATAAATTATTATATATTCATTAGCAATCGACACATGCCTAAGAAGAAAATCATATGTGATTTTGCTAATAACATACTACAAGTTGGAGGGAGTCAGTTGGTAGTTAATCAAATTGCTCTCTTTTAGTGGATATGTAAATAATTGTCGAAGATAATTTTATTTATATATATATATGTATGTATATATATGTATATATATAGGAATCAGGTAAATATATTCCGACGTCCCCCCTAAAGATATTAGAGGGTCAAGATTACATGTAGGCCCAATGCCTTACACCCAAAACATCATTACAACTCACACATTTAATCTATACGTAGTCTACATCTAATGCATTTACATATTTTTACAGTAATATTTGAGGCATTCATAGACTTCCCTTGGTGTCTTCTAGCATTTCTCTCCTCCCAGATATGGTAGCATAGGGCAGCAAACAAAAGATTCTTCTTCACATCTCTTCCGCACCTAGCAAGCATTCTTCTCGGTTCAGCAATGAGTTGAAGATGAAGCCTAAACTCCTTGCATAAATGGTCCCACACTTCCTTTGTGAATTACATTCCCCCACAAGGTGATTGTGACTTTCTTCCTTATCCTCACATAGCAGGCATACAGTAGATATATCATAATTCCAGCTCTTTATTCTATCAAGAGTGGAGAGAATATGGTGCAGAAATTTATATACACACATACTCCATTTAGGCACATACCTATCCATCCATATTTGTTCTCCCACGATATCCTTCGCTCTCCTATTAAGGGACATTTCCCATAAGCTTATCTTCTTGTCTATGAGCTGCCATCCACCAGAATTATTAACAATAAACATGTGCTTAATTTGCGGCCATATTTCCCTCATGACATTGATGGATCTAGAATACCCTTCTCTTGTTTTCGAAATAAAATCCAGTCCTCTAGGATATCTATCTCTCATCCATTTTCCCCATGTAGATGTGCCTTCTTGATATGCAATCAGTCTTCTCATGGAACCCCATCTAGCAATATCTCTGGGAGTCTTCAAATTCAGCACTCCTTCATCCTTAGGAAAAGCTAGCCTGGAGTACTTCATAGGATGGTGCTCACTTCCCCACAGAAAATTTGCAATCTTCATTTCAATTCTATCTAGAACAGAGACAGGAATTTCACCTTGTTGTGCCCAAAAAATGAGGAGACCTTCAATAGAAGCTTTGATCAATGTACTACACCCAGCCATAGAAGTCCTTTGTGTAGGCCATCTATTTATCATCTCCTCCACTTTATCAATGCAGTCTGTAAAGTCATTGACTTAAAGGTTGCCACCTGTAAGCGGAAATCCCAAGTATTTGGTTGGGAATATTCCCTTTTCAACCCCCATTGCCTGCATTAATCTGGCTTCCACCTGATGACAATTCTTTGACAAGAAGATATGTGTTTTATTTGCATTTATGCGCAACCCTGTTTGCTTCCCGAAGTCCCTTAGTAAGCCTTTTAGATTTTCCAGGTAATGCTGCTTGGCTTCAATGAACACCAGGACATCATTAGCAAAAATTAAATGTGTCATTACCTTTGTGCCATGTACAATGTAAGGCTTTATTTCCTTCTCTTCTTCAGCTCACTGCATCCTCCTTGTAAAGTATTCCATGACAATCACAAAAAGAAGGGGGGATAGGGGGTCACCCTGGCGCAGCCCATTGCTGTCCCTAAAGAGACCAGTCGACGTACCATTCACCAGAACTGAGTAACTGGTAGTCTCGACACATTGTTTCATCCAGCCAATCCATTGTTCGTTGAAACCCATCTATTGCAAAATCCACCAAAGTTTATCCCACCGTACACTGTCATAAGCTTTGGAGACGTCAAGCTTTAATCAAGCCTTCCTACTACCTCTCATGACATTGTAGTCTAGGAGAAATTCACCAGCAAGAAGGGCACAGTCACTAATGCTTCTACCTGTAACAAAAGCTCATTGATTTGCAGAAACCAGAAAGGGAAGGACCATTTTCAGCCGGGCAACTAGGATTTTTGCAATAATTTTATATTGTACCGAGCAACAAGTAATGTGTCAGAAATCAGCAAGAGAAGACGTAACTTTCTTCTTTGGAATAAGAACAAGAAAAGAGTGATTAACCTGTCTCACCATATTCCCTCCTTGAAGAAACCAGTCCACATAAGCAAGCAAGTCACCTTTAATAACATCCCAATTTTTCTTATAAAAGAACGCATTAAAACCATCAGACCCCGACGACTTATTGCTTCCAATGCTCCAAACAACATCCTTGACCTCCTGTTCATTAGTTCTTCTGGTAAAAATATTATTGTGAGTGCTAGTGAGTTTGAATTTCCAGACAATTTCCTCTTGTTCATCCATATTGTCAGGAAACGCCTTGTTGTATAGAGACGTGTAGAACCCAATCGCCTGTTCTTCAAGATCTTCCTGTTTGTTGACAACCATCCCATCAACATTAATAAGTTCAGAAATAATATTACCTTCCTCTCTTCTTTTGACCGCAGAATGATATAGCTTTGTGTTTCTATCTTCATCATGCATCCACTTCTCCTTGCTTCTTTGCCAGAAAAATGTTTCCTCTGCCTTTTTTAGATCTTCAAGCATCGTTTTTAATTCCCTTTCTTTCTCTATCAAAATAGGATTAAGAGGATCAGTTAACAGTCTTTCTCGGACGTCTTTGCACTCCTGCTTGGTCTCCTTCAACATCTTTGGAATGTTCACCTTTTCTTCCGCCCATTTTTTGATAGCCACCTTGGTGTTTGACAGCTTCTTTGCAAAGACATACATGGGGCTTCCTGTCACCTGGATACTCCAACTTTGTTTTACGACCTCATCAAAACCTTTCCAGTCCACCCAGTAGTTTAGAAATCTGAAAGGTCTTCTTTTATGTTTTTTCTCGGTAATCTGGACAGCAATAGGAGCGTGATCACTAATGTCAGAACCTTCAACCTTCACCTGCACATTAGGAAAAATTTTCAACCATTCATCATTCACAAGAGCTCTATCCAGCTTGCTTGCTATTCTGTCACCCGGTCCCCTTTCATTATTCCAAGTAAAAATATCCCCACCAATCATTGGTAGCTCGAAAAGACATGATTTATCAATGGCTCAATTGAAAACGTCCACTTCAGCATTAATAGCAAGTCTTTTTCCTTTTTTCTCAGCCTGCAACTGCACCGTATTAAAATCACCAATGACCATCCAGGGAAGCGCAACTTGTTTAGAGATAGAAACCATAGAGTCCCATAGATCCAATCTCACTTTGCCATCATTGTGCCCATAGACAGCTGTCAACCACATGTGCAATCCTCCATTATTGACACAGTCCATAGTAATTTGCTGATCTGACATTTGTACAACTGAAAGCTGCCAAGCATTAGGCTTCCAAGCAACACAAACTCTAGCAACCCCGCCACAATCAACATTGGATATTTGCTCCCAGCCTTGCGGACACAGATATTTGATACTATTTTTATTTTGTACCTTTATTTTTGTCTCCACCAAAGCAACCAAAGAGTGGCCACTAGCAGCAATCCACTCCCGAATTTCCTTCTTCTTGTTCTTATCGCAACCCCCTTTAATGTTCCACATTAATATGGACATATTAAATGTTTTTGTTTGCTCGAGTACAACTGGGCTGCTCCTTCTTCTTGTTGCCTTCCCTCTTCTTCTTTGGTTCAACCTGTTCAGGTTCTTCTGCATCGGATTCACTGAGTGCATCAAACCTATTGGTGGCTTCCAGTATGGAACCAACCCCTTGTGTCTTTGGTATTCCACTTGGACTTTTCCTAGACGTGGGAGTAAACTCCCCCTCTTCTCTCTGTTCAGCAGTGTCCTCTTCGACATTAGCAGTAGGCATGGACGGTGTGTCCACATCCACAACGTTCCCAGCAGTTGCCTGTGCATTCTGTCCGATTCCAATTTCAGCAGTAGCAGCAGGGTGCTCCTTCATCGGATCAGCAGCAGATGTGGAGGCATCCTTACTATGCCCCACGCCCTTCCCTTTTTCTCCTCGGACAGCAGCAGTGCTCCCCACCTTCTCAGTACGGTTTCCAGCCGTAGCATCCACAACCGGTTCATTAGCGACGGCTGTGGGGTTACCAACTGGTTTTCTTCGATTCTTCTCCACCCATTGCGAGGAACCGATCCCTTCATTCTTGTCTGGCTTAGGCACCTCCTTCTCTTTGCATGCACCGTCGGGGTGGCCGAACGACTTGCAGTGGTCGCACCTCAGCGACTTATGATCATATAATATCCGAACAGGGATGGGTTCCCGTCTGTGAACGTTCAGCCATACCCGTTCCACAATTTCCTCCTCCGCGTTCAGCTCCACCAAGACTCTAGCTTCGTCGGACACTAGGGAGCGTACTTCGATGTGTAGAACTCTACCCGCTCCTGCCGCAATGGTGTCGGCCGCTCGCTTCGTCCATGATCAGCCTATGGATCCCAGAGTGACCCACGTGGGGATCGTGGAAAAGGTATCACGCTTCAACTCATCGCCAAATCAATAGTCTTTGGCCACAACCAGTTGCCCGTCGAACCACCTCGGCCCAAGGTTGAGGACGGCCTGTTTGTCTGTCGCCGTAGAGAATCGGATCAGGTAGACACCGGACTCCTTCAAGATCAGATCAAAAGAACCCTTGGGACCCCAGGTCCTCTTGATCCAGGCTAGAAAGTGCAGATAGAAGGGTCATTTTCCCACGACGTAGGCCATGATCGCATATTCCCACACGTTCTTCATCTGCTCGAACTCGTCCTTCGTCAGGTCGACATGGATTTCGCCGTCGGACCTTCTTGGCGCCGGAAAACTCTCCTCGATCTCCTTGCTTGGGGGAGGCTTCTTGAGGACTTGCGTCCACGTCTTCCGACCTTCCTTCCTGGTGGTTTCATACCCCGCGGGCAGGGGGTCCTTCGGCTGGCCGTCGTCGTTCTGTGCTTGGCCGCTAGGGTTAGCGCCGACAGCACCGCTCCTCCGTTCCTTCTCCTGATTCGCGTGCATGTGGTCGGGTTGGGGTATGGTGGCGGGTTTGCAGGGTGGTTGGGGGTGGACGCTGACAGCTGGGGTAGCCGCCAACGTGGGCGCCATGCCCTCAGGTCGGAGTCGCCGGGAAATCGCCCAGACAGACCGAAGGAAGATGACGCGCGAGTTGTGTGTGCATGTATGCATGTATGTATGTATGTATGTATGTATATATATATATGTATATATGTATATATACATATATATATATACATATATATATACACACATATATATACACACATTATATATATATATATATATATATATATATATATATATATATATTAGCGGTAGCATGCATATATACAAAAAGATGAACACATGTAAATAATGTAATGACATGTTAAAATTAGAGGGAGTCAGTTAGTAGGTAAGCAAGTTGTTCTATTTTAGCGGGTTGTATGTAAATTTCTGTGTGCACTGCTATATTTTAGCCATCAACATACCCATTCTCTAGAAGGAGATATGTATAATTGTGGTAACACGCTACCGATTGAAGGGTGTCAACTCGAGTTACTCTCTTTTGGTGGGTTGTATTTAAGTTATTCCATGTCAATCATATTCAAAACAAATGTACGTGGTTCATGTCAGTTTTTTGCCATTTTTTAACTATGATGTGACAACAATTATGAATTCAAAGCAGAATCAATTTTAGGTTTAAGTTTTGTCGATCAACATTGAGTTTGCCGACCAATTCAAAAAAGTTTGTAAGTTACTATCCAAATTAAAATTTAATCATATGTAAAATTTGACAGCTGAAAATAATTTTTTTATCGTGTCATTAAAGATGACAATAAAAATATAAGAGATTTGTATTTTTTATTGCACAGCACGTGCTTAGCACGTGTATTCTGCTAGTAACCCATATAAAGAAGAACACCTATGCAGCTTGCCTTGTTACTTTTCCAGCTGCTTAGCATTTAGTTGTATTTCAGGGGCCGTTTGCGTCCCATCATTATGACTATGGTACTTTACACATCAATTATCAGCGAGCGGGTATTTTGTTGAATCAGTTCAACTGCTCTTGCTGCATCAGTGACATGTCCCAACAGTTCCAGTGAGACCCAACGGGAATAAAATGCGGCGGTCTGAAAGCCTGTCCATTTTGATGGCCTTTCAAACTACTATAATTAGTAAATAATCTGGCCAGTCGTAGTATTCATTATCACCATCTAGTACATATAATTTTGCTCCAATCAGTATAGAAATGCTGTATTTTAGAATCTCTTTCCCAAACTAGGCCTTATATATCCACACAGTCGCTCAGGTTTTTCTGCCATTTTTTTAGTTTTTTCATCTGCCTCTTTTCGATGGTATAATTACATAAGTATATGCCAGCAAACACAGACCACATAATGTCTGCGTGCTGCCACATAGCTAGGCAAGGATAGTTGCCGTGTTTCCTTTTAGCGTTAGCTCACAAGCAAACACAGACTCTCAACCAAATACAGACGGTACTAAACAGGAAAAGAATTAAATCTCAACCAATCAGAATTTTTTTACATTGAAATAGAAATTAAGCGGACAACAAGTTACGCCGCTAGTCTTTTTTAGATGGCAACTGATCCTTTAAAATACTACATTTATACACTTATGAGTCATAATATTACTATTCATAACTTTTTGGATCCTCTTCAAAAACTCCACAGCTTTTGGTGCTAAGAATCCAAAAGTATCAAATGCAAAGAGGATGAAGCCGTGTTGATTCTCAATACACGCTTTTTTATACTTGACCACTTTGGCTGAAACAGTTTTAAGGATCTCATATACCGCTCTAAAGGCCCCACTCCTCAATCCCACCAGCGGAGAAACTCCCGTCAAATCCATACACGCATGTTTCCCTCCGACCCATCCAAAAATCAAAATATTGTCAGGTCTAAGTGTGAATCTTTCCTCTTGTGGATCATTTAAAAAAGTTTACAGATGTCTCTTTCTTAGCAGCAACACATGCACGTCTGAGTACATCAAATAGAACGTCTCTAACAAGATCGTACATGTACTTAAAACCTGAAAGTTCCCTGCAATGGACACGCCTTACGACATACTAAGACATATCTCATCGGCTGAAAATAAATGAATCATGACACGATATGTTAGGATAATGCAATACAGTGCGTGACTCAAAATATTTATGGGGCTTTTCCTGAGTAGCGATAGAGTACTGTCGTCAGAAAGTACTAAACTAACAATCATCTGAGTAGCAATAGAGAACTGTCGTCAGAAAGTATTTACAGGGCTGTTCCTCTACCGTCATCAGGTTTTCATATTGGATCGTTACTGATTTTCCCATCGCGGGGTCTTGGTTGGAAGAATTCCAGACGTCCTGCAGGCGTCCAAACACAGGCGATCAAAGCCGGATCACGGACTCCAGACACCAACAATCCTTTTGCTCTACCGTCAATCAGACTGTGACTCGGAATCTCACGTATTTGTAAGTGGAAATACAATATCAATGGCAAAATGGCATTATTAGCTATTAATCTAATTTGAACTTTGTATATAAATACCAGTAATCTGAACGGTCACGGCCAAACGGCTCCTGATATTCCCTTCAACTCAGTCGGTCCAGCTGTGTTGTTGTTCTACAGTGGGTGTTATTGACTGCATAAAGTTGACTACTATTTCTGCGTTGATTATGTGCCTTGCATTGGTACTTTCAACTTTCTGTATGCAAGGCGAACGGTGCATGTTGTTCTGATTCTATTGCAGGTTTTGTGCAAAATCACATTTTATTCTATAAGATTGTTTGAATCGTTCATTTCATATTATTAACCATTTGTTATTTGTTTTGTAGCTGTTTACATTTGGAAAGATTGTCAACTCATTGTCGTGGTCTTCCCAATCACTTACGACAGGTTTGTTTTATATAGACATACACATTTATAATACCACAGTGATACACATATCAGATCATTCTTTAGATAATTAATGTGATCATATAGATGGCAATGCATATTAGTACCTAATCAATGTTATTTGGCTGGTTGTTTACAAAATAAAGTCAACGAAGGACCATGTTGTGCTCTTGGTGGCCATCATTTAGAAGGTTTGGCCGTGCAATTGTGTGAGGAGACATGTGGATTTTTTAGTTTAGCATTGTTGTGGCGGTGTACAATGACGACATCAATACTTATCTTTTTTATGGACCTCTCTGGACGAGTCATTAAAATATAAAATAGCTGGCTAGAAAAAATCATTTCATTTATATAAATAGCATAGGCATAATACACTTATAAAGTTCGAATTCACGTCACATAGCAAAATCAAATTTAGGAACTGAACTGGTACTAAGACTTAGTCTCACATGTTTAAAGTGTACCTTTATACTTTTAAGTATGCAATATTCTGCAAAAAGGTACAACATGATATGATGTAAAACTTTATATATTTGATTTTTTTTATAATGAGTGACTTATATAATACGTGTCTGTATTTATAATAATTGAGTTTATAATCATAAACTAATATGTAAAAGTGCTTACAATAGAGTTAATGTTAATATACATAGGATGAAATATTTTGATCTACCTAAGGAAAATAAATATTCTATACGGAAAAGACAAAGAGAAATTTACGCCAATCTTTTAGAAGAAAAAAAAGAAGTAAACTGTGAGAAAAGCAGAAAAAAATTATGCTAGAAGAAAATTTGAGAAATGCACTGAAATTTCAAGGGAAACAACACCTAATGTAACAGACACAAGTGCATTATCATCTACACATACATTACCAGTTAGATATCTAGAAAAACAAAGATTACCTACTTCTGGAACATTGAAAATTGGATCTACATCAAATTGCAGTGATGAAAGATTTTTTGTGTTTTTCTCAGATCAAATGAAGAAAAAAGATGAACATATTAGAAAAATTTTCATCACAGTTATAGTTACACCTACAGTCATATATACTTCTCATTTGTAGAAATTATAGTTATTATCGTCTAAAAAGATATCCATATAAAGTGAAGACATTTTGTTGCTATGATGGTGAAATAGTTTTGGCAACAAATGACGTCCCTTTAGAATTAACTGATGTATATTCCTTACCACAGAAAGATGTATTCACTTCAGGCAATGTATACGGACATATAACAATACATTTGCTTTTACATCTATGAGTGTGTATGAAGATAGAAATCTTTCTAAGAGAAATATAGGAATATATACTTTTAAGATACAAGGACAAGTATATCATTTCATCAACAGGTTGGTACTAGAAAATGTGCAACCATCGCATTTACAATCATACTTCTATGACATTGATCATGAGATTGAAAATAGATTGCAACAATCATCCAGACTGAGAGAGGATGTTGTCAAGATATTAGTCGGCATATTGAGAGAGAATCCATACTCAAAATTCTTTTGAAGTTTGAGAGATGTAGATATTTAGAGAATGTATAAATATATATAAA
This sequence comes from Alisma plantago-aquatica, assembly GCA_963693085.1. Lineage (NCBI taxonomy): Eukaryota > Viridiplantae > Streptophyta > Magnoliopsida > Alismatales > Alismataceae > Alisma > Alisma plantago-aquatica. The sequence goes on from OY856409.1 coordinate 1,594,432,725, forward strand.
GTCAAATCTAGATGTACATCAAGGAATTCAAAATGCGTCAACTTCTTCACAAGTGGCTACAATTTGGATACAAAATGACGATGATAACAACAACAATATAAATTTTCAATGAGGTATACATGTTTACACTCATACTGGGAGTAGTCACTATGTAAATTACCATTATGGCTGTTATGATCCTTTGCAGTATCCTTTGTTGTTTTCATATGGTGAAATCGGTTGGCATGAAGGAATTTTATGAAAAGATAAAAAGACTGGTCAGTGGCTGAGTGATAGTTCATCGTTTGATCATTCTTACTTCAAGGATATGGGTGAGATTTTGATATAATTGGAAAGAGGTAGCCTATTAATATATTATTTATGTTCTTACTATTATTAGAATTCCATTAATTTATTTTAATATTAACTTTTAGCTCTAGAAAATAAGCAAAAAAGAAGAAAAACACTGTCCTATCGTGAATATTATTGCTACAAATTATAAATTAGAGCTAAGGACAAGTCAATTTTATTGCATTCTGGTAGGCTTCTACTATAATATGTTATTGATATGTATGTCAAGCTTGAAAGTAGTCGCTTGGACTATATTAGAAGGGACCAACAAAATATTCGAGCGGATATATACCAAGGCATTATAGATAGCTATAATGATGGACACAAAAGTGGTAGTACAATCGGAAAAAGAGTTATTCTTTGAGATTCTTTTATTGGTGGTCCTAGAGATATGCGATAATGTTATCTTGATGCTATGACATTGATACAGAGGTACGAAAAACCTAACATATTTCTAACTTTCACACGCAAGCCATCATGGGTTGAGGTAAAAAGAGAGTTACTAGCTTTTAAAGAAGCACAAAATAGACTAAATCTACTTGATAGAATTTTCAAAGCAAAGTTAGAAAATTTAAAAGTTGATCTTTTTAAATGACATATATTTAGACATGTGACTGCTCATGTTTATGTAATAAAATATCAAAAAAGGGGACTACCACATGCACATTTTCTGACCATTTTAGAGAAAGGATAAAAGATTACTACTCCAGATATATATGACCAATATGTATCTGTAGAAATACAAGAAAAAGACTCTAACGCCCATCTACACAAAATGGTTTTGAAACATATGATACATGGTCCATGTAGAATCTTAAATCCAAATAGTATCTGTATGAATGATGGAAAATGTAATAAACATTTTCCAAAAGAATTTTGCCCAATAACAACTTAGGAAAACTATTCATATCCTTTGTATCGACGAAGATACACTGGTCATTCAGAAATAGTTGGTTCCAACCAAATAGACAATCGTTGGATTGTTCCTTATAATTCTTATTTGTTAGCTAAGTACAATTGCCATATAAATGTTGAGATATGTTCTTCAATGAAAGCACTCAAGTATTTATACAAGTACGTATATAAAGGACATGATCATGTGTTGTTCCAATTGGATAACCAACAATCCAAAAACATTCATGATGAAATTTCACAATTTGTATCTGGACATTGGGTATCACCACAACAGTCAGCATGGAGAATTGATCAATTCTTTCATCTTGAGGATATGCAGACCATTGCATTCCATGAATATCAAGATGTGTCAACCATTTTAGACAATGAAAATTTCTCAAGAACAATGCTCACTGAATATTTTAGGACAAATTATATCGCGTAGAAACTAAAAATCACATGTACAAGGAATTTCCTAAGCATTATGTTTGGGATAAAAAGTCTAAATCATGGAATAGAAGAAAGAAAAAGAATTCTATTAGAAGGCTAACATTTGCCAGACCTACCGAAGGAGAATGTTACTACCTGCATAGTTTACTTAATCACGTAACATGTGCTAAATCTTTTGAGAATCTACAAATTGTAAATGGAACACATTATACAACATTCCAAGAGGCAGTTGTAAAGATTGTCTTACTGGAAGCCGATAGTAGTATTGAAGAATGTATGGATGAAGTAGTGTTATTTCAAATCCCTTCAAGTTTGCAATAGTTGTTTTCAACTATAATTGTGTATTGTGTTTCAGTTCGTCCAATAGAATTGTAGGAGAAGTTCAAAAATTAATTGAGTGAGGACTTTTATGATGCTATTGAAATAAATTGTACCAATGCATATAACAATGCTCTAAAGGACATAAATATATGCTCAGTGTCAATGGGAAAAAGTCAGTCCGACTTTGATTTACCATCTACTGTTCAATATGAACATGAAAAGTTATATAAAGAAATAGAAGAAGAATTGAAGATTGTCATATCTGCTGATGATATCTTGACAATTTCACAACTAAATCATGGTCAGAAATGTGCTTACAAAATAATTATAGATGGATTGAACAATGGAAAAGAATGAATTTTTTTCATTGATGGTCCAGGAGGAATAGGAAAAATATTTGTATACCGTTCTTTACTTGCTAAAGTAAGATCAAGTGGTCAAATATCACTTGCAACTGCGTCTTCTGATGTCGCTACATCTTTACTACCATTTGGGGGTACTGCACATTCTAGGTTTAAAATACCATTGAATACAGAAGAACAAAAGACATGCAATGTTTCAAAGTAGAGTAGTTTGGGTGAATTGCTTAGAAGAACTAAACTTATAGTATGGGATGAGGTGTCTATTGAAATAAGACAATCAATAGAGTCATTGGATCTCTTATTGCAAGACATGACCAACAATACCTTACTTTTTTGGGGGAAATTTGTTGTATTTGGTGGTGATTTCAGAAAAATTCTTCCTATTGTACCATAAGGAGGAAAAGAACAAACAATTTTGGCAAGTTTTGTAAAATCTCACCTATGGAAGCATGTTGAAAAGTTGCAACTTAGAGAAAATATGAGAGCCATATCAGATCTAATATTTAGTGAGCATTTGATTCAAGTTGGAAATGGAACAAAAGATCATGTAGTTGTCGATCAAATTAAAATTCCTACAGACATGGTCATCCCATACATTGATGATATATCTTCCAAGCATGAATTAGTATGACAAATTTTTTTTGACCTTATGGATGATGAAAAAAAATATTATTTAACAACACATGAAATTTTGACTACAAAAAGTGAATTTGTTGATGAAATAAATGATCTATTGATCGAGATGTTCCCCGGTGACAAAAAAATACTTCAGCTTTGATTCAGCAATCGATAAGATGAATCAATTCCAAGAAGAGGAATTCTTAAATTCTTTGACTCTTTCTGGTCTTCCACCTCATAAGTTAGTCCTGAAAAAGAACTGCCCCATTATGTCACTTAGAAATATTGATCCTTTTGCTGGTCTTTATAATGAGACACGACTTCTTTGTAAAAGCTTCAATCGAAATATTATTGATGTTGAAATATCAATTGGACATAAGAAAGGACAACAAGTATTTATTCCAAGAATTCCCTTAATGCCAAAAGATCATGAAAATTTACCATTTTCATTTAAGAGAGTACAATTTCCAATACGGATGTGTTTTGCAATGTCAATTAATAATGCACAAGGACAAACTTTAGAGAAAGTTGGAATATATTTGCCTTAGACAATATTCTCCTATGATCTGTTATATATTGCTCTATCTAGAGTGAAATCACAGAAAAATCTTAAGCTTCTTATTAAACCAGCATGCATGGAAAAAAAGTTATCACAACAACCAAAAATATAGTTTATACTGAAATATTATCATCTGCTGGAATAATATAGGTACAAGACATACACTTTCTATGGATGATATTCAATTAAATATTATGTTGTATTAAATTTAAAATTTGTGTTGCAGGTGTATTATAAAACTCCAGTTACATGAGCATTCAGATGTAATACTTTGTCACTTACTTAGAAAACAAGTAAATCATTATATTTCGTGAGATCTACAAATGTCAATACAACTTAATCCTCTGGTAAGTATCATGTATATTGTCATCAAGAAATGGCAATCTCAACATGCCAACATGCAATTCATCTTTTGTTTACGTGAAGTATAAAGACATTCAACGATCTTCACTTTGAGGACACAACATGAAAAAACAACTAATTTCAGTTTGTTTAATATGTATAATTATGTGTATCACATGACAATAAGGCATGTAAAAAGTAATTTATAATTATGTGTATCAAATGATTGTAGTACATGCGTCATGATTTTATCCTGATTACACTGCACGTACTTAGCACGTGTTATCCTGCTAGTATTTGAAAGTGTAAAAGTTTAGTAGTCTCACATTGTTTCTTGAATTAGCATGTATAATTATCTTCCAATGTCCGATAGTCATTTCTTATTTGACTTGTATTTCATAATTACTCTGCATGTTACGATTACTATTATTATTTCTTCGCCCGTTACAATTACTGACTGGAGTGTGAGAATTGATAACACAGGCAACGAAGAGAATTTGTTCGCCCGTTACAATTACTGACTGAAGTGTGAGAATTGATAACGCAGGCAACGAAGAGTATGAGAGATAAGGCAATGAAGAGTTGGGGAGAGACTTGAAAAGTGGGGGCGGACAATGGATATTGGAAAGAAATTAATAAATTCAAAATAGCATCCAACAGATTTGAGAGATAATAGGAGGGTGGCGGCGGGGAGAGAGATTGAGAGAGCAAAATAACGAATAGTAAACTGAGTTTTACAACGTATGTAATTAAGATTCTAAAAAAGTGGAAAAACGTGGGGGCAAGAAGAGAGAGATCAAGATAGCGAGAGAAGATAGGATGGTAAGGGCGGGGTGAGAGATTGAGAGTGAGAGAGATAATAGGAACTTGATTAGTTAACGTGGAGGAGGCAACCTATTGAGAAAATAAGATATTTAGGAAAGAAAGTGTCCGCAAGGATAGATGTTAGTGTGTTTAATATATTGTAAAGAGGAGAGTAGTGTCGGTCTGTATTTTTTTCTAATAAATCATGGTAATAAGTACTTTCTCCTAGATGAACTTCATATGTTTTATATCTATATATGCATTGTTCATGCTTCATAGACAACACAATCTCATACATCACAAAGTCGAGTACTAAAGAGCCTCTCTTTATATCTACTTTATCCTGCAAGGAGGTTTCAGTTAAGAAAATCAAGGAGGATTTATCTATTTGTTATGAGAAGTTTTTTAATTAAGAAGTTTCATACTTTTGAAAAAGAAAGTCAATCGGACCCAATGTAAGTGATCATCATGTAACAAACTCTGGAAATATTCAAGTTCAGTAAAAAATCACCACTTCTCAATCTCAAGAAAAACTTGGATTCAATTTGGCGGATATGATCATAGATCCTAGACTACGACCTCCATTTCTCATTATGATCCCAATGTCCAAGACACTATGAGAAAAGCCTATTTGTAAGAGGGACTTTGTCAACCTCGAGAACATAACTTTCTATGGATGGAATATAGGTCTAGGAGACAACATTTTCAAAAAATCTAGTTTAACGAACACTCTAACTGGCTAGATTATAGATTGGCAAAAGATGCAGTATTTGTATTTATTGCTATCTTTTCCGGTCACTCATACAGATCCCAACAAAAGAGTGAATATCGTTTGCATTTGCAGTCGACAATTGACTGTATATAATTTCTCTTAAATCAAGAACTGGCCTTTTATGGACATGATGAGTCATAAATGTCACCAAATCAAGGTAATTTTCTTGAGCTTTCTAACTGGCTTGCCGATCATAGAGATGATGTAAAAATGTTGTGTTGGACAGTACTCCTGATAATTTAAAACTTACGACTCTGAGTATACAAAAAAAGATCATCAGTGTGATTGCAAGCTTAATTTCAGAGGAGATCATAACAAATATGTCTTATGTAGATGGTTTGTTCACCCTTCTGGTTGACAAATATCATGATATATCAATGAAAGAATAGATGGTCGTAGTTATTCGATATGTTGATAACAGAGGAATGATTATGGAGAGGTTTCTTAATTTTGTACAAGTGAGTGATACTTGCTACGACCCCGCCTCCCGGTAACCCCCAATTAAGGGAGACCGAAAGGACGGAGTCGTTAACCAATAACCCGGATCAAAGGTTCGACAAATAATCATTAACAATTATTAAATTCTACCAACTAAACTGAAATATGGTAAAAATAAAAACTTTGCATACCTTTTAAAACTAGGATTTCAAAGCTTCTATCCACATAGATACTAATCTATCTAATCCTCCTTTGCACTTTAATTCACATTTAATACCACATATGCCACTTTACTGTTTGTTCTTTTCCTTGTACCTAAAACACGGACAAACAAAACATCGGTCAGCCGAAGCTTGTATGTGGGGGAAATAATAATCATGCAAATATGTTAACAACGTAATCATTCAATTAATCATTTAACAACCAAGATTACGTTTTAAGCCATACTACTCAATCTTTATCTATTCCCTAACTCTGTGCTATCCCTTGTATGCTACCTCTCTTTAGGTAGCTTCTTACCCCCATGGACCTACCTTACAGGTAGCCAATACCTAGGATAATAGAGTCGCATGGCACTACTCGCAGGTAGCCCAATATCTAACTCATGATGACTTGATGGTCCTACCCCATTGGTAGCCATTTACTAAGTCATCTAATGACCTGATGGACCTACTCCATTGGTAGCCATTTACTAGGTCAATTATTAAGCCACAGAGGGGACCAGGATCTGAGCTAGTAGGCACATATCTTATGTGATAGTCATAGCCACATTATAGTTTGCATGAATTAAAATCATCCAACAATTAATTCATGACATCGATGAAAACTTCGACAAATCTCGGAAAACTAACTCGAGATATTCATAAGCGTAACCACATACATGTATTGCAGATTCAGATACAGAATTAATCAGTACATAAAAATCCCAATCAAGCAACCAATCATGTACAGAATCCTAAAATAAATATACCAATTTCCTTTTATTAATATTTATTCAATATCATCATCATCCTTAGGATTTCTATTCCAATTTTAGGGTTTTCCATGGGAATTAGAGTTTTTCCTCCATTCTTAGTTATTAAGAACCCTAATTCATCAAATCTACTTAAAACCTTTAAATTCTCTTCTTTTAATATTCTTAACAATCTTAGGATCATCATTTAGTAATTTACTTCCTTAATCCGAAATATCATGGTTTTCCTCTTCTTTTACCCCAATTAGGGTTCCCATATGAATTATTCTTCATTTATGGATTACAACCCTAAAACTACCAATTTTGTATACCAAGCGGATGAAAACTCTATATTATTAATCAACAGGTTAATATCTTTCAAATTAACCTATTAGTCTTCAAAGATGTATCCTTTATATTCAATTTAGGGTTTCTAAGGTTTCCTACAAAAACCTAATCATCTTAATTACCTTTATTAAGGATTCTCTAATCCAAACTATGTTCAAGAATCATTATATTACAATTGTATTCTTGCAATATCGTGTTATGGCCACTAAAACTCATATTTACTCAAATCAGGGTTTTTAGTCCATTAAACCATGTTCATGATCATAAAACTCTAAAACCAACATACTAATCATCTTTTATGATTTTATCATTCCTTTTATTCATAACAGGTTAAGATTGATCAAAAACATATAAAAGATTCATCATGTTCGTTTTTACATCATTCTAGGGGTTTTCTATCAATTAATGCATCAAAAGATGTAAAACCCTATACTTTTCGAGTTTCAATCAGAACTAGGCTTCATACATAATTTCTTTGTGTTCCTCTCATTCTGAGGATCAATTTTCATATATTACTTGTCCTAATCGGAGTTACCAATATTTAATTACGAATTAATAAAGGAAATACCTTCCCGACCAATCAGAGCACGCCACGTCACTCATTCTCCATGCAACGTTGCTGCTTTGGAAATAGAATCAAATTACGATTATGCCCTTACTTAAGTGGCTCTCTCTTCATCACGCGGAGGGGTAGAAACGTCAAAAGAGGCCCGATCATCTTCCTCCTTGCGACACCCTAGCTGTCGCCGTTTTGCATAACTTCGGGGGCCCGCCCCTCCCATCCAGAGCTCGAAACCCATCACCCGATGCAGCTCTTGCTCCACCGCCTTCTGCCGCACCTGGAGCGCCACCCATCTTGCGACCTAGGTGGTTGTCTTGTGCGGGGCAGGCGTGCGACTTGCAGACATGTCGCTGTCCTTTTGTAGGCGCTGCACGACGGCCGAGGGCATGGGGATGATGGTCGATCATCCCGGGTCGTCGTGGAAGTTCTCTCATCGATCGAGACGGCCCCATGAGTCTTCTCTGCCTCAGGGTTAGACGTACTTTCCTCAACTAGGGTTTGAACGAATAACAACAAGGAGGAGAGCCTGGGATCTCTCTCTCTCTCAGACTCAAACCACGACTCTACCCTTTAAAAAGGGGTGAGGAAAGAAGCCCTAAGCCGGCTATTCACGAATCAAAGAGCCCCTTTCCAAGTAGGAAATCAATTCCTTCAATGAGAAGTATATTCTCTCTCTCCTTTTTCTTCCTTGATATTCCTTATCTCATGGATACTTAGAAAAACGAAAATCCTTTCTCTTATTATCATTATTCTTGCCCTTTTAATCCATTGGCACAAAATTCTATTTTCTTTTAATAGAAAATACTTCATTTTATCAATATCACCAAATTCATTAATAATGTATCGTATTATCTTTTATTTTGCAAATTTGGTATTTTCTCTTTCTTTCCTCTTTATTTAGACTCCTTGGATCCCAAGACATTCCATTATTTCGAAATTCCCTTTTCAAGGATAATTATTATCCTTCTAGATGCATCTATATGCATTATTTTTCATTATCATGTTTATTTCTCATTACATTATCTCTTTTTGAGAATTTCTCTTTTATTTTCCTCATTTCTTGTCCCTTTTAATGTTAGGAATCCTTGGGATATGAATTTCTACCAAGGTAACTCATTTATGCCTCTTTCCACCCATTTTCCACATTTTATCATTATTTTCAATTTCTTTCTTAATAAAGAAATACTTAATTAATCTTTTCTTTTCTTATTGCCTTTTCTTTACAACTTTGGACTCCTTGCAACCCAAGGAACCCAAGAGGCACGAAATCCCTCTTTGGATTTGCCTTCTAGAGGTTTCTACATATTTTTTTCTCAAATATACAATTATTCATTCACTAATTGGATTTTCTTATTATTTGGGCCCAATAGCTAATAAAGCCCACAAAACAATCGTCAAGGCTATTGTAAACGAAATCCATGTCTTCAAAACAAATTATATCATTATTTGTTCAATTATCTTTAATATGAGAAATTACATTTCTCACCAATTGAACCCAAAAATTGGGGTTGTAACATCCTTCCTCTCTTATAGGAATTTTGTCCTCAAAATTCAATCAAGCAAACAAACAATCTAGGATAAGACTTTTCCATGTCCATCATTGGCCCCTATGTGGCTTTACCCTACCCATGGCACTTCCAAAGAACTTTTATCATCACATATTCTTTTCTCTGAGTTCTTTCACCCTGGCGTCTATAAACTGCATAGGTGACTCAAGTCATTTCAGCCTCCTTTGGGGCTCACTAGGTTCAATGCTCAGCACATGGTCTGGGTACCTCACATAGTGCTCTAAATTGGACACTTGGAACTCCTCACACATTTCTTTATCCTAAGGGGTAAGGTTAACCATAACCTTCTCCACCAATCCATCTCAAATGGACTCATGTATCGGGGACTTAGCTCTCTTAGCTACAACTTAGAGGGGTCGGATTTTCATGTCACATATTCTCCCACAGTGAACTGCATGTCAGTCTACTTTGCATCATCTTACGACTCATGTCGTCCCTGGGCTCCTTTCAGCCATTGCACGATCAAAGTGACTTCATCAACACACATTGTGGTCCTTTTCTAACCATCACATGGTCCTTTCACCAACATCACCTTACTGAAGTGGTGACCGACACAACCTCCCTTACAGAGCTTCTTTAAATCCCGATACTGGCTATGGTGGTCATCATCACATCTTTCCTAGGACAAGAACTGTCCCTAGCCATCACCCTGAACGAGCACATATGCTCTCATCAGACCCCTTTAGTCTGGATCATACTAACCATTAGTTAGCTAGGGGTGATAAACTATACTAGCATCGAGTTCTTCATGTACCTACTTTCACTTTATGGAAGTTTATCTTTAGGTTATACTCAAGAACTCTTGAACTCGCATCCTGGTGTAGTTGAACCATCTCTCTCATATGTAGTTCAACCGGATCTGTCCCTTGACAGTACTCTTTCTTTCTCATGTCATCTAGGTAAGGCGGGATACCATAACCCATATTGTGTCTTGACCTTCCTTGGTCTAGGGGAGACTTATCACAACATCCATAGTGGTGAACTCCCATTCCCTCTTGATAACTCTTTATCCTCTATATCCATGCACTGTGTTACCAGTGCTCATCCTTCACCTTCTGCCATGCATGGCAACATACCACATGCAGCCTCATCTTAAGCATCCAAAGTGCTATTGTCATTTACTATCTTGGTAGAACCACGGTGTATGATGATCTTCAATCATGATTTCATGTATGTCATGATTCCTAAAGATTGATTCTCTGAAACCGTAAACCACTCTCATCAGGGTTTTATCACCTTCTTTTCCAAAGAAGTGCATCTGAGGTTCTACCACCATCCTTTCATTACATCAAGGGCAAGACTGGCTAACCAAACAACCATTAACTTGTTCAACAGATCTCATTACATCAGAGTATTAGCCAAACCTATCTCCTTTTCCAAACTTAGGGTTAGTCTAACAACTTCTTCTAACCAAACTAGGCCGATAAATCTCAACCAGAGCATCCATTACCACTTCACCTCCTTATGTATTAGGTAATGTTGATGGTATACACCTTCCTGTATGCCACTTATCATCTCATCTTAGCCCTAAGTCCATCTTCATCAAGAACATTCCTGAGCTTATTCCTTTGGTTTCGTACTCAACCTGGTATAACTCATAGCTCATGCTAAAAACATCCTTTTAAGATGACTACCTTATTTCTCTTTACCGTTTGAAAACCATCCATGTATCATTCACTTTACCAGGGTATATTATCTTCTCTGTCCCCATATCTCGTGACAACATTCCAAACCACTTCAACTTTTATCCTCGGTGTATGGCACACGTACTGTCCTGTCTCTCTCTCCCATAACAAGAGGAAATAAGCATTTGGCTGCAGTCCAAATACAAAGTTCTTCCTGTTCCAAGAGTAGAGATGGTACATCCCACCTTGCAAGTACACCTTTAAATATAGGTTGAAACGTGACACCTACGTCTCTACATCACAATCATCTCAATATCAAGGTTACTTCCATGGAACACTATTTTCGAACCTACTTGGGTTTACACACAATCCTTGGTCATCTCCTCTAGGTCTATAGGGTGCTGACACTTTTGGGGTCATCCCTCTTCCCTTATACATCTAGAGAGTGCCCTACTCATCTACCCTTTGGGTCCCACGAGTTCATGAAGGTGATCAATCTCCTAACCCATGGCCCTCAGACAATGATAGCTGTTACCTCCCGACCCTATGGTCATGTGCAACTGGGGAATTAGACAGCTCCTACTTTCATCGATCTTATCTCTACCTGACCCTAGGATAGACTTAAGATTCTCCATTTATAGTACATGTCCAACTTAGAACCTCACCCAAGCCTTCATCATCTCTCTTTGTATACATGGGCTGACATCCATCCTTTCATAGGGGTCATGGTGACCTGTCTACCTTGGTCAGGCCCCTTACCGGTTACCTCCATGGTAACACATCCGTATGCACTTAGAGATGGATATTTATGGGTCTATAGGTTCATTCTCCGACCATGTACTTTTCACTTAGCTTCTCAAGATCCTTTGAGACCTCTTTAGGTTACCTTAAACCAACAAAACTGATATACACCCTACCAAAGGGGTCCCTCTCCCAGGATGGGAGGAAAACTATCTCTTGACAACAAGGTCACAAAAGCTCTTAGGTCTAGGGTTTACATCCACATGAGCCTACTTAACCCTAGCAAGATATTAAGGCACAAGCAGATCACCTACTGAACCATGCTAAGTCATACTTGTCCTCTTTCCTCGATGTTGGATCGAGATCATACTTTCCTTTATCATCAACCTAGTTATTAGGATTCATCAAACATACCTTAAACTTAAGGGATTTCCTTTACCTCTACACATGAGGAGTACCATGCTCGAAACTATAGAGACTCAAATCTCATCATGAGCATCGGATACACTGCTTCCCCTCTTAGGCCTAGGAACCCTAGGTTCACCTTTGGGTGTTTGACTGCATGCATATACTTCCATGATCCTTCTACTCACAACACTTCAGAGTTGAGTCCTCTTCCAGGACAACCAACTAGGTATAAAGCCTCACAACTGGTTACTTAAACCTCCTCAGGGTCTAAAGCACTCTTTATCTTATCTAGCAGGTAATCACTTATACCATAGGTACTAGAAGCATCCACTATCATACACTATCATCCACTTATGTCGCATCATCCTCAAATCCCCACTATTCCTCATATCTCATAATCAAAGCTTCCAACCTTCTTTCTTGGGTCCTACTTTCTCTCTCTAGATCTAACTCCACATCCAGCCTCACTTCATGAAGTTGGATCAAACTTACCAGTATATCCCTACCTGGGTGAAGCCCTTTCTCAACTCATGTTTGGCTCAAGATTATCCTTATCTCTTTATGTTTATATCCATCATGATTCCCTTGTCCAGGGTTTCATCCTACTGTTAGCACTACTGACGTATTCTGGGTGCAAGCTACACCCTACTTGCACAAGCCCATAAGGTTCTATAGGTTCTTCTCTAACCTCATCCATGCAGGAGATATCCTTCGCTCAAACATGCACGACCCTTCCCGGGGTTGGGTTGCCAAAGGTGCTAGGTTATCAACTTCTCATGGCTCATATGGTATCCAAGGCATGTCTGTCCAAACACCTAGTCTACCATGACATCTAACTCATCATGTCATCTCTCTCTAACCTTCACTTAGGGTTAGGGTTAACATCATCCTCAAAGGATGTGCTAGGTCTCTACTTTTAAGACTAGCTCTCTCTCTTCTCATCTTCCAGATAAGAAGGTCTAGCCTCAGGTCTCCCCTGAGGGTATTGACAACTCATGTCATACGACCTAAGCATGTATCTATTCCTTTACGCTTACTCAATTAAGCTTATGTCCATGACATCTTATTTACATGCTTTTTATTAATTTGGTGGAGTATTCCTTAATCCTTATCTACCTTACCCATACCTCAAGATGGTGAGAAGAAGAGAGAGAAAACCCTAATCCTTAAGATCCTTAACAGAATTTGAGTTGAGAAGGAATGAACAAGATGAGAGAGTCCTAAAGGTATCTTATTTCGATTCATACCCTAAGACTTTGGCCAGGCAGTCACACGGATCCGGGAGTCCTCGTATTCCGACTAGCGGTGCGGAGGAAAATATTGCCAGCCCCCGATCGTGATCCTTTTCTAGACACCTCTGTCTTTCGGATAATCCTCTAATAACTCCCTTGGGTTCTATGAAGTTTGTAAAATTTAATAATTGTTAATGGTTAAGTGAGGAACCTACGCTCTGATACCAAATGTTACGACCCCGCCTCCCGGTAACCCCCAATTAAGGGAGACCGAAAGGACAGAGCCGTTAACCAATAACCCGGATCAAAGGTTTGACAAATAATCATTAACAATTATTAAATTCTACCAACTAAACTAAAATATGGTAAAAATAAAAACTTTGCATACCTTTTAAAACTGGGATTTCAAAGCTTCTATCCATACAGATACTAATCTATCTAATCCTCCTTTGCACTTTAATTCACATTTAATACCACATATGCCACTTTACTGTTTGTTCTCTTCCTTGTACCTAAAACGCCGACAAACAAAACGTCGGTCAGCCGAAGATGGTATGTGGGGGAAACAATAATCATGCAAATATGTTAACAACATAATCATTCAATTAATCATTTAACAACCAAGATTACGTTTTAAGCCATACTACTCAATCTTTATCTATTCCCTAACTCTATGCTATCCCTTGTATGCTACCTCTCTTTAGGTAGCTTCTTACCCCCATGGACCTACCTTACAAGTAGCCAATACCTAGGGTAATAGAGTCGCATGGCACTACCCGCAGGTAGCCCAATATCTAACTCATGATGACTTGATGGTCCTACCCCATTGGTAGCAATTTACTAAGTCATCTAATGACCTGATGGACCTACTCCATTGGTAGCCATTTACTAGGTCAATTATTAAGCCACAGAGGGGACCAGGATCTGAGCTAGTAGGCACATATCTTATGTGATAGTTATAGCCACATTATAGTTTGCATGAATTAAAATCATCCAACAATTAATTCATGACATCGATGAAAACTTCGGCAAATCTCAGAAAACTAACTCGAGATATTCATAAGCGTAACCACATACCTGTATTGCAGATTCAGATACAGAATTAATCAGAACATAGAAATCCTAATCAAGCAACCAATCATGTACAGAATCCTGAAATAAATATACTAATTTCCTTTTATTAATATTTATTCAATATCATCATCATCCTTAGGATTTCTATTCCAATTTTAGGGTTTTCCTTGGGAATTAGGGGTTTTCCTCCATTCTTAGTTATTAAGAACCCTAATTCATCAAATCTACTTAAAACCTTTAAATTATCTTCTTTTAATATTCTTAACAGTCTTAGGATCATCATCTAGTAATTTACTTCCTTAATCCGAAATATCATGGTTTTTCCTCTTCTTTTACCCCAATTAGGGTTCCCATATGAATTATTCTTCATTTATGGATTACAACCCTAAAACTACCAATTTTGCATACCAAACGGATGAAAACTCTATATTATTAATCAACATGTTAATATCTTTCAAATTAACCTATTAGTCTTCAAAGATGTATCCTTTATATTCAATTTAGGGTTTCTAAGGTTTCCTACAAAAACCTAATCATCTTAATTACCTTTATTAAGGATTCTCTAATCCAAACTATGTTCAAGAATCATTATATTACAATTGTATTCTTGCAATATCGTGTTATGGCCACTAAAACTCATATTTACTCATATCAGGGTTTTTAGTCCATTAAACCATGTTCATGATCATAAAACTCTAAAACCAACATACTAATCATATTTTATGATTTTATCATTCCTTTTATTCATAACAGGTTAAGATTGATAAAAAACATATAAAAGATTCATCATGTTCATTTTTACATCATTCTAGGGGTTTTCTATCAATTAATGCATCAAAAGATGTAAAACCCTATACTTTTTTAGTTTCAAGCAGAATTAGGCTTCATACATAATTTCTTTGTGTTCCTCTCGTTCTGAGGATCAATTTTCATATATTACTTGTCCTAATCGGAGTTACCAATATTTAATTACAAATTAATAAAGGAAATACCTTCTCGGCCAATCAGAGCGCGCCACGTCGCTCATTCTCCATGCAACATTGCTGCTTTGGAAATAGAATCGAATTATGATTATGCCCTTACTTAAGTGGCTCTCTCTTCATCACGCAGAGGGGTAGAAACGTCAAAAGAGGCCCGATCATCTTCCTCCTTGCGACACCCTAGCTGTCGCCGTTTTGCAGAACTTCGGCGGTCCGCCCCCTCCCATCCAGAGCTCGAAACCCATCACCCGATGCAGCTCTTGCTCCACCGCCTTCTGCCACACCTGGAGCGCCACCCATCTTGAGACCTAGGTGGTTGTCTTGTGCGGGGCAGGCGTGTGACTTGCAGACATGTCGCTGGCCTTTTGCAGGCGCTGCACGGCGGCCGAGGGCATGGGGATTATGGTCGATCATCCCAGGTTGTCGTGGAAGCTCTCTCATCGATCGAGACGACCCCATGAGTCCTCCCTGCCTCAGGGTTAGACGTACTTTCCTCAACTAGGGTTTGAACGAAGAACAACAAGGAGGAGAGCGTGGGATCTCTCTCTCTCTCTCTCAGACTCAAATCACGACTCTACCCTTTAAAAAGGGGTGAGGAAAGAAGCCCTAAGCTGGCTATTCATGAATCAAAGAGCCTCTTTCCAAGTAGGAAATCAATTCCTTCAATGAGAAGTATATTCTCTCTCTCCTTTTTCTTCCTTGATATTCCTTATCTCATGGATACTTAGAAAAATGAAAATCCTTTCTCTTATTATCATTATTCTTGCCCTTTTAATCCATTGGCACGAAATTCTATTTTCTTTTAATAGAAAATACTTCATTTTTATCAATATCACCAAATTCATTAATAATGTATCATATTATCTTTTATTTTGCAAATTTGGTATTTTCTCTTTCTTTCCTCTTTATTGGGACTCCTTGGATCCCAAGACATTCCATTATTTCGAAATTCCCTTTTCAAGGATAATTATTATCCTTCTAGATGCATCTATATGCATTATTTTTCATTATCATGTTTATTTCTCATTAAATTATCTCTTTTTGAGAATTTCTCTTTATTTATCTTTTATTTTCCTCATTTCTTGTCCCTTTTAATGTTAGGAATCCTTGGGATACGAATTTCTACCAAGGATAACTCATTTATGCCTCTTTCCACTCATTTTCCACATTTTATCATTATTTTCAATTTCTTTCTTAATAAAGAAATACTTAATTAATCTTTTCTTTTCTTATTGCCTTTTCTTTGTAACTTTGGACTCCTTGCAACCCAAGGAACCCAAGAGGCACGAAATCCCTCTTTGGATTTGCCTTCTAGAGGTTTCTACATATTTCTTTTCTCAAATATTCAATTATTCATTCACTAATTGGATTTTCTTATTATTTGGGCACAATAGCCAATAAAGCCCACAAAACAATCATCAAGGCTATTGTAAACGACATCCATGTCTTCAAAACAAATTATATCATTATTTTTTCAATTATCTTTAATATGAGAAATTACATTTCTCACCAATTGAACCCAAAAATTAGGGTTGTAACAATACTAGTGCCCAATCATGAAAGATTGTCATAGACAATTTGTTTACAAACTTTGGATTGGATGTCCACAACTTGAAAGGATAAGGGTATGAAGGATCAAGCAATATAAAAGGTGAATTTAATGGCTTGAAAGCCCTCATTCTTAGAGAAAATTCTTCAGCATTTTATGTTAGCAATGCTATTGCCTGTCACCACTGCTACAGTGGAGAGAGTCTTCTATATGATAAAAATCATAAAGCACCGATTACACAACAAGATGAGTGATGAATTTCTGAATTATTGCTTTTTGACATATGTGGAACAAGACCTATCAAAAAATATTAATATTGAGGTTGTTATGAATCGTTTTCAGACTATTAAAACTCATCGAGGTTTCCTTTGACTTTTTTATATTATTACAATTTATGAAACTTTCTAAGAAAATATTATGTACTTTTTTTACTATTAAACATGTTCTTTTTTCTGAGTGCAATAATAATGGTACTATGTCATGGCCTCACCCAACTTAAAATCCTAGATCCACCACTGATCACACCCTACGGGTATATCCTCAGTTCATATGGTGGGAAGCATTTAGCCAAGAAGGTATCTCTAGCTCCAGCATGTGTCGCCCATGCTGACGGGACAAACCCAACTTCAGTAGGGCTCCAGTCGTACAATCATCAATTTCATGGTTCACAAGTATTGTGGATTATCTGGTCTCGCACAACCAACCTCATGCTCGGATCACGCACAACGCTAGAGTAGTTTGCTAGGGAAAAACTGGTTTTGAAAGTTGACGTGGCGATGACATGACATGGTAATTTCAAAATAGTGGAGGGGCATAGTTAGTAGTGGGTGGCTGGAGAGGAAAATGAATAAGAGGGAGAAAAAGAAGGGAAGAGGATGACGTGGCAGATCATTTATTGGGTGGTAGGTGAAGGTTATGTGATGTGATAGAAAATTATTTTGCTTATAACTATTGAACCGTGATGAATTTTTTGACAAAATAAATACCATTAGAATCCTTTTAAAAATATATTCAACAAGACAAATGTTGATATACTTTTGAGAAAAAATGATATGAATGTAGTAAGTGGTGGTGATGTGATGAGAGAAATTTGTTTTGTTTATAACTTTCAAGGTGTGATAAATTTTTAACAAAATAAAAAACTGTTAGATTTGTTATAAAAAATAGATTCCAACAAGACTAATTTTGATATGCTTTTGAAAAAAATTATATGAATCCTCATTTTCTCAGTAACTCAAGGAATAAATACAAAATAAAGGAGAGGAAGAAAGTGATGATGGGAGATCATAGAAGTGAGGAGAAAAATGATAGGAAAGATGAGAGAAGTGATACAAGTAAATAGGTGTCTATTCATCATAACTAAGTGAGTATTCAAGTAAATAGGTGTCAATGAACCATTTCTGGGCATCAATTAACCATCTTTGGGTGTCGGTTAGCCATGTTTGGGTTCACTTCTCCATTCATTAGGTGTCATTTCATGTGAAACTGGGTGTTGATTCAATGCATTAAGATTTGGGCACCTATTTAATGCATGCAACCATATTTGACGCCATTAAGTTGTTCTTGAGTGTCAAATAAATCTATTTGAGTGTCATTATGTTGTTTTGATTGTCAATTACCTTAACTGTGATTTAACACATATAAAATTTACTTAGGCACCATTTTATACCTATAGGCATCAATGAACCATCTCTGAGTGTCAATCAACCATATGTAGGTGTCAATTAATCATTGAGAGTCAATTTATCTGTGGATAACATCAAGCAATTATTTTTGGGCGCTATTAAGGTGTGAAGTACTCTTACACTATATTTAATGGGTACAACCATATTAGGGCGTCAATAAGTTATTCTTGGGTGTCAAACAAAATTATTTAGACGCCATTACGTTGTTTTTAGTTGTCAATTACCTTATCTACAATTCAACGCATACAATTTTTTCTTGGGCTCTATTTTTATACTTTTGAGTGTCAATGAACCCTTTTTGAGCGTCAATGACCATCTCTAGGTGTCAATTAACCATTGGGTGACAATTCATGTGGATTTGTTAAGCATTCCTTTTTTGATATTTGATTACCGGTTTATTTTTTCTTTCAACCTTAGTCTTGTTTGAATGTATTTTCATAAGGAATCCAATAATTTTTATTTCATTAAAAAATTCACCACGATTTAAAAGTTATAAGCGGAATAAATTTATCTTTTATATTTTTTCTCATTGATGTATCAACATTATTCTTGTTAGAATACATTTTCCGTAAGGAATCCAATTATTTTTATTTCATCAAAAAATTCATCACGGTTCAAAAGTTATAAGAGAAACAAATTTATTTGTCTATTACATAACCTCCCCCAACCACCCAATTAATGCTGTCACATCATCCTCTCAAACTCCTCCCAACTTTTTTTGTGGACCAGTTTGGACAAGCTACCACGTGCCAGTTGCTGATTGGAGCAGAAAGGAAAATGGAGAGGAGACAGCAGGAGCCAAAGGCGGTTTTATTGCCAGTTTCTTCTGTGTGTGACGCGCGCGTCAGGCCGCGTGAGCGTGCCAGAATTTCAGTCCTTATCCCTAAGAGTGTCGTCATACATGGAGCAAAAAGCCCAACCTCGTCTATGTTTTGTTGATCTAGTAGATTATCTTACGGTGATGACGAGCTTTGATTCATAACCACTCATTCAGCTGCAAAGATGTCGCGTGTATTGCCATACCCATTCACTTGGGGTTGTACAACATCCAAGAAACCACGTCAGTCACTCAACAAACTAGGTTGAAATTCACAAGTAGATTATGGTAATGTTGGGCTTCCCAAATCCTAAACAAGATAGCAATTCAGTTTTGAATCAGATTTCGATTGTTGCTGTCGCAACTCATCCTTCGTGGAAATTAAATTTCGACAGAAATGCATAAACATAGACACGTACGACAGAAAATTGGTGTTGTGTTTTATCCTTATAATAGCAAAATTGCAATATCAGCGTGTCAATGTCAACTTGATTGTACGATATCAGTTGTGTGCAAAGGATACCACTACAACAAAAATGAACAAGTCAAGGCTACACGGTCAGGGCCATGCTCCCTGACCAACTTACAACTTCTCCTCAAGTCATATTCCTGACCTGTACTCAATAATAAGCAGTGTTTCCCTAAATTTTGGCTTGACGTTTTCGCTCCCGTGTACGGCCACCCAAATTTGTATTGTCTTCACGAATCTGTACCCAGTTCCAAATCCCCATTTTCCCTCTTGACGATCAAAAACATTTCTAGAGATGAAACCCTCACATTCCCCATTCTCCTGCCTCACTGATTTTTCCACCTCTTCCCCCTAACGTCATATACCAACCCTATCTCCACCGCCAACACGCTTCTTGGTTTCTCCTTGTACCCAAATCACACACCGTGTATGCCGTCCCTGCCTGACAAAGAGCGTTATAATGACATCTCTTTGACAAGTTTTCTGGGGGTATTGGCATTACGAAGCATTCTTGATGACTGAGGTTCACCATTGGTTCACGTAAAAAACTGGAGCTGAAGAAGATCATGTATCGTGAAGGCATAATCAACTATGAAGAAGAGTAAGTAGATCTCAGGAGATCCACCAATATCATGTCGTAGCTGACACTGGAATCGAACATTTACTGGTTTGTGTAGTTCGTTCCCAGCAAATGCATTCATATCTACCTTTATCTTCCTTTTTACTCGTGAACCTAAAATATGCATCCTCATTGATCGTGTAGAAGATCTGATGTTTTATTATTCCTTCTGTATGTAGCTATGTCACGATGTCAATGACATAGACAAACTATGCACTCAACAAGGATATTAAAATGTTGTAGGAGGACGAATCATGTGGTAAGTTTCTCAGCCATTGGCTCACTTATTTAACATCTTTCTTTCCCATTGTAGAAAATGAGTAACTCGTAGCGTAAGTGTTTGTCTTATTGCTTCTATGGACATTTTACTTTTAGAACTGGATTTATGATAGAATCATGGCCTGATAATTGGAATCACGTTACTTAACTGAGGTTATATAATCTGCTTAGGAAACTATATGGCTATGTTGTTTTTGTTCTAAAGTACTATATAGCTTTTTGACTATTGCGCTAGAATTGGGTTGTTGCTCCCAATTGTACAGTGGGTTTCATCGCTATAAAATTTAAATGCACCCTACTTTTAATGCATGGATCCCCATCTAATAATTATACCACTACCATCCTTACAACTTTCAAGTTGCCTTCTAAAATCGTTTATTTCATCTTCCAACCCCAACTAATTTTATTAACTATCTCATGTGTAGGTAGGTGCTTATTACTGTCTATGTCATCAAGTTCAATGTCGTATATATGTGAGCGTTTGCAGGCCACGTCTTGCACACAATGCACTTCAAATATAGTTCAAAGTGAAGGTAGTGCTAGAAGTAGAATGTGCATTCATATGTAAATTATGCCACACTTGTTTAATCACTGCTACTGCAACACAAGAGGATAATGTTAATTATCTTGTTGTGATATTGTAAAAGAAAAGTTATATGGAATTAATATAAATTATTTTATTTTGCAGGATGTCGACCTTGTTATACAAGGATGGAAATTTAGTTGAAATACTATAGAAAACCCTCAAGATAGAAGGATAAAAGGTATTGTTTGAAGAAGCACATGAAGTAAACATGCTCGAATGGCAACAATTGACTTATAGCTAGAACACATGTTAAGCAATATGATATGAATGCAATGTATATGAATTTCATGTCAAGAGTGACTGCATAAGATGTGTCTTACTTTATTTGACAAATGTGATGCTCCAATCAAATGTTTCACATGTAGACATTAAAAATACATATTAAATGCAATTTTCTTTTGTGTTTAAGTTTATTTTGTTGACATTTGGTGAATGTCGAGTAAGTTATCATGGTGAACTTACTTAGAAAGGTATAAGTATTCAAATATGGATGTTTAAAAACTCAATAAACAATTATATCTATTGGTCAAAGGTAGACCTTGAATACATGGTGTTGACAAAGGATGGTCAAGACTTTCATCTTTATTGGTCAGTGATAAGACCTGATCAACCACTATTGGTCACCAAATTTTTGCCAAGGGTATGTTGATCATGGATTGGCCTTGACCACCTACTGTTGGTCAAGGATTCACATGTATTAGTCAGGATTTTGTCCTTCAGCTTTAGCAATTTCTGTAGTAATGATATCCCATAGCGTGCCAAGCACACGATTTTCTTTTCTTTTTTTCTCAGTCAATTTCAAAGTCACATACCATACAATCGTATTTGAATCCCAACCCTTTGCATCCCAATCTGTGTAGATGTTTCTCACTAGGAGATGGTCTAATGTAAGTATTACTATTCTCGTCTTCCAAACCTCACATCCACCCTCCCTGAACATTCCACTTTTGTAACACAAAGTCAGAATGGTCAGCATTGCAATTATCAACTATTACAAATACAAAGTCACATATAATACACACGAGTCCTCCTTGACACTATATACCATTATATTTGAAATGATTGTTTATATTACTTTTAGCTAACTAGAATAGTTACATTCATTATGGGTCTTAAGAAATTATAAATTTGATTCATTTATTCGATTGTTTGTTGGAATAAACTCGTCTGATAAGAGGTTGTACAAAATACTATTCATTATATGAAGTAATTTATAGAAGCTTCTATGGATATAAAATCTAAGTATACATAAAAAAGAGAGTAACAACCCGTCGACAGAGCCGACGGTCAGTAAGAAAAAATAATAGAATATATTTAATGAAGAAGAATGTAAATTCTATCAAATAACTTTACATGATTAAACAAATTGTACTTAGCTCACTATCCCACATTTCACAAATAACTTTACTTGATTAAAGGAATTGTACTTAGCTCACAATCCCACATTTCACAACAGATTGTAACACGCTCATTTCCTCTCTCTCCTCTTTAGTTATCTGTTGACTTCGATTTTTTTACTCACAATGGCGCTTTTCGACACGTGGTATCATACTATGTTTTAAAATGATTATGAGAATATAAGGTTAAATAAGAGGAGGAACAATTAAACTTTATCTTGAACTCAAAGTGTGTCAAGTTTAAAATTTCAAAATATTACATAATAATATTATTTCCGAAAAAAATAGGTTGTCCCGACACGTACGGAGGTTCCACTAAGTATTCACAAAGTAAAACATATGCTTTTTTGTGTGTGTTACATGATTTAATATTACTTTTACTTTCTAAATTCATTTTTTTTACTTTTAGAAAAAAAATCTAAGGTTTTCGTTAATATGTTAGTTTTCTTTTGTTAGAATAACCACACGTGATATGAAGGGGTCAGCATACATGGAAAGAAATCCCAATTGACATGTTATTGACCGTTTTGTGGGCTTCGACTCGCCTAGAACACACATCAAACAAAGACTCTGGTTCTTCATTTGTCGACAGAAACTAATATGATCCCTGGAGTAGTTGTGATTCCCTCTTTTCAGAAATTCACAAGTGGGAGATTTTTTTTTCATTCGTTTCCTTCTAATCATTATAAATCGTATTTCTTCACATTCAGCTCCCGCGGTCTTTGACTGGGAATCATCCTTTCTCCCCTGGCTACCACCTCTTGTGGTGAAAATAGGGCAAACTTCAGGCTAATCCACTGGCGAGGGAAAGGGCCGGAGGAGATGCATGGGGCAGGCGATTGTGTTTACCATCATCCAGCGCACATTGATTGGTCGGTACATGGGACCAAAAAGGTGGATTGGATAACAAGCAACAACATGGTTCCTTCAGTTTCGTTGGCAATTGACTGTTGATTTTTCTTATATGGATCCAGGATTGTCAGTTAAGCATGGAACCAGAAAGGTTGATTTGAAGGCAAACAACAACTTGGTTAATCCTTAATTTAGTTGGAAATTGGTTGTTGCTTTTGCCTATATGGATCCAACTTAGTTAGCTAAGTACACCAGAGGTTTGAACACCGCATGTATGATAACTGGATACTGGAACATTGTTACGTATCCCTCAACTTTTGAACATTTTCTTCTGATTAAGGACTAGTTTGATTAGGTGTACGTATAGTGTTGGGAGTTTCTAATGTAAAATTATACATCAAACACACACTTTGTCATCAGACTACACCATATCAAACATACCCTAAAACTTCATTTGTTGGTTTATAATTCAGATTGAAACACTGCTATTTAGAATATGAAGTGAGACATGTTATAGGGTCCTAGAATCGTGAAGCGAAATACATATTCCGCCATTTTCATGTTTTTTAACCCTGAGATAAATAGAGAATATATATTTGGCATGGCAACTTCACTTCTAACTATTGTGTCAAAGTCAACTCTAGGGGGTGTTTTGAATCATCTTTGAACATTATGGAGTTACAATGTGAGATTTTCCTCCGCAAAAGTGTGTCTGGAATTATGCAAACAACATGTGCCTCTTATGGAAACAATCACAAAGAGACGATAGTTTTGTTGTTTAAGAAGATAACAAACAAATGGTTTTAAGTATCATCTCTTCTAACATTCACAGGAAGCTGACAGAGACATACATGGCGAGGAGACAGTGTTCCCAATAGTAAGGACAAGTTTGTTTTGCTGGTTTTAATTGGATACAGCAATACAAGAGTTAAAGAATGCACAATCAACAAATTTCGGGGTTTTAGATAACCAACAAATTATTTTTTTAGCTTTGACGAGCTAGATGTCCCAGGTATTGGTCGCCGTCGGCGGAAAAGTAGCGGAAACATAGCAGAAACGTGTGTGATGGAAGTTGAACAGCGGCGTCTGACGCTTTTGAAATGGAGATACAAATACAACAATTAGTGTACAACTGAGAACCCAGGACATCTTGCTATTATCCAATACCACTAACTAAACTTAATTTATATGTAACTGGATGACAATTACAATCCAATACGACTAACTATACGACTAAGGGGATATTTGGTTTCCTGGACGTAGTGGGATTGGATCGTTATCCGAAATCCAACAAAACAAAATTTATTTTTATTTTACTGGAGTAGGATAATAATAGAAATCCAACACTTTTTCATTATACAGGAATGCAGGAGAATACTCCCCATTTCAAAAGGGTTGTACGCTGCAATGCAACAAAACACCCCTTCAGCCAGCAGCTCGTATTGTGGTCCCCCCTCCGCTAGCAGCTGTTGTTGTGGCCTATAGGGTAGCTCGACACGTAGACGGTAGCTGCTCCCGCCGTGCATTAAAGTTGACCCTGTTTCTTTTGTGTTGTATGTGTTATGGACACAAGGGCAATGGCAGAAGAACAGGAGGGGGGGCAGGGGCCATGCCCCCCCAAATCTGGAAATTACTTGACCAAGTATGCATATGTTCCCACTAATCTCTGATTTGTTTCGTAAATTCAGTTGCCCTGCACTGAAACCACAACGACGTCAATGGAATATCCCGTTGACTGGATGCACGACTAAACAAAATATCAGTCCATTTCGTTGTAGGCCAAATATAATACCCTTCTCTGTTCACTTTTAATTCACCCTAAATAACTTGGTTTATGAGAGCCGCTAAAAGAATTAATACTCTCAGTGCTCCCTGTGCCTTTTATAACCACTGTCTCCATAAAACACGAGATAAAATGGTGCGAAAAAGGCTGCTCGTTATGTGTTATTTTCCAGGTGACAACTCAAGCACTTCCTTAATGTCGGAAAAGTATTCACGATACAACAAGAATGATGAGACGCCATTTGTCTCATCATGGAGATAGTCATAGAGAACAAGGTATGGTAGGCACACAATTATCTAATGAAAATTTCACGACATATTAGAGAAAGAACATAGACGAAGGACCCTCTAAATGTTTATATTAGGAAGGCTAGTGTTTTAACTCTATTTATCTTTCTCTATGCCACAATGAAATGGATAGTTTAGTTTTCTCCTGCAGTAATTTAATTTTCTGCTGCAGTCAACATTCTAATCAATGAAAGTAATTGATCGTTTGGTTTTCTCCTCCAGCCAACAATGAACTAAAGGAAAGCCATTAATTTTTGTAGGCATGCTGATAGTATCAATTAATGAGTAATTTAAATTAATGAGTAGAAATCCCCCCCCCCCCCCAGCCTTCATTTGCTGGTTCCGCCCCTGCACAAGGGACACCCGACACCCGATCCATGTGTACCAAACATAATGTTTTGTGTTTCTGTATTTTTCAAAACATGTTCTCCATTCAACCAAGATCAAACAAATCCCAGTATTTTCTAGAATCCAACTCAATCCGGTAAAGCAAACGTGCCCTAACTAGTAAACAGTAAACAAACGTGACCTAAGTATGATCTATAGGTCATGGATAGGATGTTTGATGGCAGCGACCTAAAAGCAAAAGCAAAAAGACAGCCGTAGGTCCTCACAACCCTACGCTAGCATATACCAAAGAATCAAACAAACAGATCCTAACCCCATTCTCTACCTTTTTCCGCTCATCTTTCTTTTTGCCTCCCACTCAGTCCAAAACAGCACGACCACACTCCTCAAAGAACAGTTGGTCGTTTGTTTTTACTTCTTATATAGCATAGGGGAGAAACGATTAATACGTACCGTAGCTCACGTCGGTTTGATATCATAATTTTTCAGCAGACGAAAGGGTTATATGGCAGTTGCAATGCATGTCGAAACTCCCCTTTGTTCACCAATCTGGACCCTCGTCTGAGATCAGTACATGGTGGGGCAGCTACGAGCTAGGCAGTACGGCTTGAGCATCCTCCTTGCCCTTGGACGGCGGCCATGTTACGGAGTCGCCTGTATTGTTGGTGGTGGGCGCAAACTTCGATCAGCGTGGCCTACACCTCCTAATTACTATTGCTTGCTCGATCAACTTTGCATCCCCACAACCCTGAATCTGGGTTCACCGTTGTCTTTTCACGCCAATAGAGAATGAACCCCAATCCAGTCTAATTCACATTCAGGCAAGAACCATGTTGGACCGATGAGATAGATTTGTGACTAAAGCCCAATCCAAGCCAATCAATCGCATAAAGTGGTAATTTTCGGTAAAGTAGAGTATTCTATCCACCGGACCCCTGACCCCGAACCCCCGACAAGGCGACAACCCCCTTCACCCCCCTTCCCATCACGCAAAGAAATCTCATGAGGTATTTCTCGGGCTGAACTACACATATTGTCGCGGTGGTTGCGGCAGTGGCCATGCTCTATGGTGACCGCAACAATGCTCACACTATGGTAGCGTTGGGCTAGCTTCTCAATTATAGTTGGCTAAGGCATAACTCCTTCGTGTAAAAGTTGTGGAAAATGAAATCATGGATGCATTTATTTTCCTTTATGAGATTTGGCAAATAGATGTCAAAACCGCATTCCTCAACAAGAATATTGTAGAGGATGTGTGTGTGACACAACCTAAGAGGTTTTATAAATCCAATTATTGCAACTAAATATGTAAGTTACAAAGGTCAGTCTGTGGATTGAAACAAACATCTCAAAGCTAGAATCTTTGATTTGACAAGATAGTCAAAGTGTTTGACTTTAGTCAAAATGAAGATAGAATCAATTATTACAAAATATTTAGTGGAGAACAATTATATTCCACATAATAATAGGGAATGACGTCCTTATCCTATAAATGTTAGAACCTAGATTAAAAGTATCTTCTCCATGAAGGTTTAGGGGAAGCATCATATATCCTAGGAATTGAGATATATAGAGATAGATCTGAAAAGCTTCTTGACCTAAGAAAGAACACATATATTGGCAAGATGCTGAAGGGGTTCGACATATAGGACTCCATGAGAAAAAGTTGTTCATGTTCCATGAGATTAGTCCCTCAAGAGTTCAGTGTTTCAGTACTTGTGAAGAATGGGAAAACATGAGTAAGATGACATATGCATTCATAATTGGATCTATCATGTATGCAATATTATGTACTCATCCCGTTGTCTCGTATGTGTTGGACATGACAAGAGGATATCAGTCAGATCCCAATGAGAATCACTAGATTGCCATGAAGAACATCCTTAAGTACTTGAGAAGCACTAAAAAGAATCAGTTCCCTGACTATGGTAATAAGAAAGAGTTGGGTGTAAAGGGTTACACTGATATCATCTTCCAAAATGACAAAGTAGATCCCAATCTAAGTTTGTGTTTGATCTTAAAATGAGAACTGTAAGCTAGAAGGGTTCTGAGAAAGATACAGTTGTTTAATTCTACAATAGAACTGAGCATCTTGATGTGATGAACACATCATATATTACTGTGTGGATCAAGAAGTTCATTTAAATGAACTTTTGGGAGGTTTCAACTATTGATGTCACAGTAGAAATGTTGTGACAACAATAGAGCTACTGGATAGGCAAGGAATCTCAGATAGCATACTATGGCAATTCCATCTCATGCAAGAAGTCGTACAACGAGGAGATGCAAAAACTTGCAAAAAATACTAACTAGAAACAAAAGTTGCTCACCCTCTATAAAAGTGCTTGCACAACATAAACATGATGGACATACTGAAGATCACTTGGAATAAGATTTGTAAGTGATCAACTCTAAGTGCAAGTGGGAGTCTGTTGGCATGTACACCCATAGAGCCAGTCATGTGATGATTGTAATGGGGCATTGTATGCTTAATTTGACAATGATAAAAGTAATTCTCTCTATTATGTTTGTCTCAATTATGAGATGATGACACAAAAATGGTAGATCTCTAAAGAATGATGTTGCTCGATGACACATGTCTTTAGGTTGAGGACCTGAACAACAAGATTATATGTATGATAACTCTTGTTATGTCCCTAGTGAGATATTATTGTGGAAAAAAATTGAAACAATACTAGATAAAACTAGAGTGTGTGTTGGTTGATGATAAAATCTCATTAGTCATGATATATGATATCAAACAAAGCACATAGGTACTTGTTAGAGAATAGAGTACCAAATAGACCCACCTTGAGAGTGATACATGTAGACTAGGAAATGGTAGTTAGAATCTGCTCTCATAGTGATAGTGATGATTGTGGTTCTTAGACCAAAAGTCACTACATTAATCACATGTCATTTGAAGTATTTTGATATCATCAAACATGACATTGAATAAGGGTTTCCATAAAGGTGGTGTTTGGATACATTGTGACACATGAGTATTAAGTGTGAGTGATGTAGATGACATTTGTCCCTCCTACATGAGATTGATATCCTGGCCACTTGATAAGAAAGACTGAGAAATGCATGACCATACTCATGTGACTCAATATGTGATATGTGAGCTCGCATGCATCTCATACAATCTACTCTAGTTCAAGGAACATGGATAGAACGTTGAAAGGATGATGATTCCATGCCTCGAGTTCAATCCGGATATAAGAGACATAGGAAATATACAATCACTATAACAATGATCACAGATTGTAGGTTGAAGTTGTTCTCCAACTTTCTAATTACTTAGATAATAATGATATGTTGCTAGATACAGTTCATTCATTGTGATGTCATAAGTTAGTTATGGGCATTCACTGCGAACGTAGCTTGGGAACTATAGGGTCACACGCATAGGATGAACATGGGATAGGAGTTTATTCATGAATGATGTTTAACTTGATTAATAAAGTGTTTAGATATTTAATTTAAATAATAATAGCTGGAAATTGACCGACTGGACATGTGAACCAACTAGATCAAGTGTTGAACTGATCGATTCAAGTGTCAGGTCAATTTAAACTACGTTGGTCGAACATTGCCTCTGGTGAACCGACCGACTCAAGGTCTAAAACAACCGGTTCAACTTGTGAAGTGCCTAGTACAATGATCAAGACAATTGGATCAAAGATTGATTCTAACATTTGTGCATTAATCGTCACACTGAAAGCCAATATGTATACAAAAAGGTAAGCAAGTGAACTGACCGGTTCAAGTGTTGAACCAATAGTTTGACATGTGGAATGATTGATTCAGAAGTGAACTGACCGGTTTGACGTTCACAACTTCCAAAAAATTTATGAAATTTTGTGTCTTCAACTCTCAGATGATCTGAAAATCCTGACCCCGACCATCCTATAAATAAGGGGGGAGTCAAGGCTTTCAATAGATATGATAATAAGATCTGGCAATTGTTTTCCTCTCATAGTTGTGATAACTAGGGAGCCCAAGATAGTCGTACTCGTAAAAGAGAGAGATAAAAACAAAGAGAAAGTCAATGCTAGCATGTTGATTTTTGAAGGAGAAACTCTTTTATATTGGCTCTAGTAACATGACGTGGAGTTCCCGGTGGTATGTGTGGACTACATAGAGGCATGGAGGTTGTTGCCACCACACTAGAAGGATAACAACCACCATTGACTATGGTGTTGCACCAAGAGGTCATTGTCTCCAGTTGTTCGTAAGCGTCCTACGAATAATGCACATCATTGTGTAAGAGTTGTCGTTGGACTTTCTCTAAGACCAGGTATATCTCTTGCTACCTTCTTTCCTAGATACATCCTTGTTGATGTGATCTGCTAGTTTGGGAATTAGGTAATCAATTTTTGTTTCTGTTGTCTTATCTGTTGCCTCAATTTCCCAATAGAGTTTACGTGACCAAAGAGGCACCATCGTGGCCTGACAATGAAATTACATCATTGAGAACACAAAACACGGCTACAGGGTACGACGGCTGGGGCAATCGCATGGAAAACAAGCATTCCAAAAATGAGAAGGGGTCGTTCGCAATGCTAATTGGGTGGCCAACTTCACCAGAGGTAGTTCATGGAGCCTCCACTTGTGTGGAGTTGCGTGCACCACTAAAAATCCTAGAGATAATAAGTCTTTAAGTTTAACCTTGTGTGTGCTATAATAAGATCTCCACCCACGTATGCTAAGGTACGCAGAAGTCTTATCGTAGTACATTTGAGGGTCGAATCCATGAGACAACGATCTTGTTAAGGATTTAACAAGATGGAAAACACTATAATTCTATTTGTCTACTTAAGAGTTGATATTTAGATCGAAGAGTTGGGTTGATGATTAAACTAAAATACAAAAGCAAATTAAGTAAAGTTAAGGTTGTAAACAATATTTAGAAACCACTAGGATGTGATCAAGTTTCACCACCGCTACACATGGATCATGACATGCAACATAATAACATAGCTTGCAAAAAGGGGTCTAATCAATTAGTATCTTTGTAGACTTAGCCTTCTTTTGAATAGCTAACTATGTGAAACGTGGAATTATTACCATGCCAACCCTCTCTAAATGAATGGTCACTTACTTTGCATCACTTCCTTCACAAAGTGTGTTCCTCGACATGTCAAAGTTGTACTTTCATACGTCAACTGATTCCATTTCATAGTATGAAAGTACAACACTGGAGGTGAGTTTACTCCACTCTTTGAAAGTGTTCCTAGATACTGAAACAGATATATGGAGACTACATACATCAAGAACCAACATACAATCGATAATCGAATCTAAAAGCACAAACGTAGACAATTCACACTAGTAGATAATAGATAACACATGTTGGTGATCAAGTAACTAGTATTCATTAAATGATTGATGTTAAATTGAAAAGATAGTGTTTCTCTATTGCAAACTCATGAATTATAATGCATGCAATGAAAACATGGGTAGCGGGGCTACTCCCTTCACCCTAGTATATGGAACTACTCGCTCATGACAAGGACAAAAAAGGAGGTAGGAAGAGAGAAAGAAAACATCATCTCCATGTAGGAAGGAGGAAGGTTGACCCCTTGGAGTAGAGAGCAACTATCTTCACTCTACGTAGTTGCCTTAGTGATGAATCCTTCACTTCCCACCTTCTTTGTCGATGAGAGAGAAAGTAGCTTGAGGATGGAGTGTAGATCTCAGACCGGAAGCCTTGGGGTGATGGATGAAGGTTGAAACAGCTCTGGAATAGATGAGGCAGCCTTTGGGCATCTAAGAGTTCGATCCCAAGTGAGGACCCCTTTGGTCTTATTTATAGGCTTCTAAGGGATCTTGAACGGTCTTGGGACCATTTGTATCTTGAACGGTCTTGGGACCGTTTGGATCTTTAAAGGTTTGGAGACCGTTTGGATCCTCATGGTCTTGGGACCATTTGGATCCTCCTGGTCTTCAGACCGTTTGGCTTTAATTCAGTCTTGGGACCATTTGGCCTTCATACGGTCTTGGGACCGTCTGGCTTCATATGGTCTTGGGACCGTCTGGCTTCATACGATTTTGGGACCGTATGGCTTTATATGGTTTTGGGACCATTTGGCTTTATATGGTCTTGGGACCGTTTGACTTTATACGGTCTTGGGACCATTTGTCTTCTTTGCAATATTTTTGGGTTGTCTGTAAGAAGAAAAAGGAGAAATGTTAGTCTATTGGTATATTAACAATAAAGTGGAAAGTTAAGTATTCTATCTAATTTATCTAAGAAAGAGTATGGAAAACTAAGAAAAATTAGTAAGATAAAATCACAAAATGGGAGGTTATCACCCCCCTAACTTAGAGTCTATCTTGCCCTTAAGCTAGATAGAGCTAAGGCACGTAGTGGCGAGGTAATTTTATCTAGTGAAGATTTCCATACTCTTGCTTCAATTCTAAACCAGAGATCTCCTCGAGTCTTATCGAGGCTTCTACATGCACCAACTCTTTCAGGAATTGGGATTTGCATGGAGCTCAGGTTTCTTCCGTATCGCGTAACTCGCATTGGTACCACCTTTTCCTTGATTGTATTTTATGCATGCTTTCAACTCTGAGCAGTTTTATACTTCTTTGAAAATCGTACCGAAAGCTAAGATGGGTATTGGGGTTGGCTGAAGGATGTTGTGTAACTCCCCCTTCGATGGGGGGGGGTTCTAAACTTTTTGGGTCTTACTATTGGGCGCGACACATCTGCCTTTGTGAGGGCAATTGAATATACCGGCCGGGAAAGACCTTTGTCGACTTTTTCATATATTTAGAGACCTTAGGATCTCACTACCGGATGCAACACATCTGTCTTTGTGAGGGAAGCTAAATGTACCAGCCAGGAAAGACCTTTATTGGCTCTTCATATAGGTCCTTATGCATGGCACAACTCTCATGTTTTTATTCAACACTCTAGCTTTTATTCATATGCTCACCGAGTTAGGAATTGGGTAATTAGGGGTTTTTATTTGGGCTGCCAAGCCTCTTTTTGAAAAGAAGAAAATTGTTCTCTAGAGTTTCCAGGCATGCATTTGTTTCTATTTCGTACTCGGTGGTCCACTTGTAAGGTTCCTTGATTTGGATTTCGCCTGGTTCCCTTCTGTCCTTGAGAGTGTTTGCTTGTTTCGGCCGCAGTTTTGACCTGTGGGGAGTCTGATGTAGAATTGAAGAAAAAGCATGAATATCTAGTGTGAGAGTGATTTATTAATTCACCATTACATGCCTAAATGCTACTTATGTAAGTTCTTCTGAGGACTACTTTGTCTCTAATTTAGCTAAGGGTGTCCCCTTTCTAAAACGAATGTTTTCTTATGTACAAGATCTATTCTATCAAAGAAATTATCAGAAAAACTAATTGTCAGAAAAAGAAAAAATTGTATGGAAGAACAAAGGTACTTGAAAGAGTGGGGAGTAGAAGGTTTGAGTATAATACCTCACCCTTGCCCAGTGTACCCCTCCAACTTATCACTCACTCTGTCCGCAGAGTGTCAAGGTGATAGGTTGAGAAGTACATGGGCAAGAGTGTCAAGGTTCTGTTAATCCTTTGTTGGATCCATAGGAAGGGAGGAGATTTGCTACAAACTTTCCACTTAAAGTGTGATAATCCACATCCTACATGTCCTCTACATGTTTACCAAGAACAGTGAGGGTATACATCCAGTAAAGGACGTGGAAACCACAGTCATTTGATTCTCTGATTTGCTGGGGACATCGATGGCAGAAGGTTGGGTGGTGGAAATGTTCTTTGTTGTACGCCTTTGTGTGCTTGCCGAGAAGATCGTGTAGTCATTCAGCAGAATCCTTCCCCACTTCTTCCGTGGGCGTCTTTGTTGTAACAACATACTCTCTCTGGATTGGATCGAACTGGCTATCAAACTGTTGTAGATGACTGTAGTTCCATTGTGTAAGTTTGTTGCCAGTAACATCCAATGCTAAAAATGAAGGAATGGAAAAAGGATGATCTTTGGAGTCATATGTTGAAGGTATGAGATAAGGGCTTCAGTGGTTCCGAAGTTCTTTGAGTTGAGTAAATCATCCTTCATGTATGTTGACACCATGTAAACCGTAGGCAGGTCCCGTTCTAGAATAATTTGGTAGGCAGTCATCATGCTCACAGATAATGAACTTTTTACTTTTACAGTTTCATGGAGTATATCTGCCATTGCGAGAGTGTTCCCATCGAGGAAAACAAGCTCATCGTTCTCTGCATAAAGCCAAGACATGACGAGTCTGAGTTCATTATCTAAGATTCTTGCATGCAGCAAGGTCAAAGTTTGGGAACGTTGGTTGTATAGAAGATAGAGGCATCATATCTTTGGATGATCTATTGATGGTGGATCCTGTTAACAGATCAATGTCCCCCTTATCTTCCACCATATTGAAAGTGTAAGGGTCCCATTGGCATTTTTCTGGGACCTTGGCCATCTGTTGTTGTTTCTCCAACTCCTTTAGAATTTTTCTGAATGGTTGCTTTTGCAGACATTGGATAGCAGAGAATAAGTAGTGAGGTACGTCATCTTGCACCATAGTTGGGTCCTTAAAGAACCGTCTGTTGCAGATAAGTTCCATGGCATAACGTCCCCGTAAAGAATGCATGTCTTCTGTAGCTAGCTCGGTAAAGGGGATATGTCTGTTGAGCATTTCAATGAATCTTATTGTACAGAGAGCGTAGTCCCCTGAACCTTCTAGTGTTTGAACTGCTGGGTTGATGATTTGGAACCAAGGTTGGTTCCAATCATGTTGAAGAGATGGGCAGGCAGCCCAAATTATTTTGAGAAGCCAGAAAGGAATGCATCTCAATTCTCCAGCTTTTGAACCAGAAAAGTTTATTCGTTCGGCCTTGAGCTCACTAGCGTAAAAATTGTACACCTTGGCATCACGGGCCTCGGTGTCAAATATCATTAGTATCCAGTGGCCGAAAACTTTAAAAGGCACTGTGATGTAGCGTTCCTTCCTTGTGATACCCATTTGCATCCGCTCGATGGACTTTGCCTATAAGTCAATGTTCAATAAGCATAAAGCTAGAGTGGGTGAAGCATTGAAAACTGGCTGCAATTTCTTCGAGCTATGAAATTCTTCTATAGTGTTAGCAAGGAGGACACAGAAGATAACCATCTTCACCGCTGAATGTGGTCGTAGGAGAATATGGAAATCTTCACGTGTTAACTTGTGCTTCGTCTTTGTATTATTGTTGTGATGACTGTCTCGCGAAAACAAGATCAATGAATTTAAACTAATGCGGAAGCGTTTCGTTAGCAGCGGAATTACTGAAAATCACACAATTTTAAATCTTATTGTAAAGAGATCTACAACTGTGAAACTCTTTTATAAAGAAACAAGATAAGTTATTTACATATTTATTTACCATTATATCTCTGCAATATCACATCTCGAGAGTCACAACATCAACTGCCATGTTAACTGTACAAGGCAAGATAGAAAAATCTCGAGGCATTACACCAAAATCTCAGATCTATTTAAAATATCTAAAGACTCCTAGGACCTGAGAGTACAGAGACAACACATAGGACATTTCTATCTATAAGACTTGATAGATAGTGTCTCCACTTGAGGATCATTGTTGTCCTTGATGTTGTTGCTTCCACTGTTGCTGCTCACACACTAAAGGGTTCCTTCGTCCTCGGCGTCTACCTAAAAAGTCGAATCCCACGGGGGTGAGACAATTGAATAATTGTCCCAGCGAGAATATTAACTCTTCGCCAGAATTATTGTTATTGAAAATAATGGAATAACATTGAGCAGTAGAACTATAACTATTCAACAGCAGGCAATTTATTGAATAAACTAACTAGAGCAGTATTCTTTAAGCAATCATTTCAATTATAACTTGATTGAGTAACAAGTCATTCAATCAATAAGGAATATGAAGAACATGTATGCTATTTATCCAACTAGGGCATTATAAACAATGTATCATCAATCATTGTTTCTCGTAGTTCAACCTAAGCAATTATTCTACACGGATGATTACATTTTTCAAACATATTTATGCCCTGAGGAGATGAGATATACCGCTCATACTCCAACCGACGATTACAAAATCACAATCGGTATAATACATAGGTCATCAGAAGAGTCAGATTCCTATGACCTCATCTTCCTCAGTCAGTGTGAGGTACAACATGCAGGACATCTTGTGTCTCTGCTATAATAGCTTTCCAGGGTATTCTGGCAACTTCACTATTAGAGTTACAGTGGCATGCTGTACTCTCTTCGCCATCGAGGGATTTCTTGTTTATCTCTCATCGATGCGGCATTAACAACATCATCGGGAGATTAGTGATACATCATCCCGACATAAACATATAATGAAGGATTGAGAGATTCGATGTTTATCTCACATCAATTCTTCCATTAGGACGTAAGGATATTCACATCCATAACCCCCACATACTCAAAAGTATGCTCTCAGGAGTTCCCTTAGGAAAACATGTTTCACCATCATTTAATTTCTGACAATGATGGATCTATGGTCAGGGCTCTACATGATATCATTAAACTTGATTATTTAAGTACATTATAGCATTCTTTTATCATCAGGCATATTTTCAAACATAGACCAATAAGACAATTGCTATAAAGAAAGAGTACTACTTGTATCAAGTTTATTTTGCATCTTGTTAGCATTGAGATATCAATCCCTAACCATCTTATCATTATGATTCAGGATTATGGGTGTTCAACCCTTACATCATCAAAACACTTGTTACCAAGTAACATATTGCCATCAAGTCATTTAACAGTATGAATATGATTGTAGCAATGCAGGTATTTCTCATGGCTCATACAGCCTATCAATCTCATATGTTACCTCTCACTAGGCAACATAGCATATCATTACTTTCAAAGCTTATAAAGTGCTTTCAATGAATATAGCATCATAACCCTTACCTGGCTATGCTCACTTCTTCATAAAAACCTACATGACTAACACAATTGATAACATGCACATTATATCTGTATCAACAGAATACAAATGATTTCCAAGTCAAGTATAGAACACCACAGCCGTGCTATCTTGCACGGTCGTGTTACAGAAGATTACCACAACCGTTTTACATTACCACGGTTGGTATCTAGGATAGGGTTTCCTATTCAATTCAATTAGGGTTATCCAACCCCTTTAGCTTAAAAGGCATAGTGATTCCTCATTTCATAATTCTATCATAGAGCTTCATGCTAAAAGGCATAACCCAGAATTAGGGTTTACTGTTCATATCATTACTTTCCCCTAGATTAGGGTTTAGTATTCATATCATTACTTTTCTATAGACTAGGGTTTACTATTCACAATACATCATATTACCCTAGATTAGGGTTTACTATTCACATTATAATGAATTAAGATCATACCATCATCATGTATGAGGATTACTTCCATTAATGCCCCCAATAGGGTTATAACTCATTAGATGTCATAACTAGGGTTTCATGGTCTTACTATCATGGATCATACCCTAATTAGGTATCCATCCACATTGGGAATTCATTACTTGATTAATCATTCATATAAGAAGTCTTCTCTCTCCTCTTTCTATAAGTTTATGTTTGCATCATCCCTGATTAGGCTAAGTCAATTCAACATTAACATCATGGGTTACATCATTACTATTGTGATCATTAGGTCTTACTCATCCAAAGAGTACTAATCACTTTATCCCATCAAGAATACCTTTATAATGATCACCACTGATAATAACATGCATTTATCAACTAATTACTTGATCCCTTAATCACTTTAGGTACCTATGAGGTTTAGGTTAAACAACCACTAAACTATCTTGACCACTAAGGCATCAAACAATTTTGACCTTCATAGACCTCAAACAGTCTTGCATACTAAACCCCCAAAAGGTCTTGATCAGACCTTGAAACCATTTGGTGTTGAAGACCGTTGGGTCTTGTTTGACTTTTGAAACTGTTTGGTAAAGTGCACACTCAAGACCGTTTGCCCAAGATGGGGTGAAGATTGTTTGGTCATGAAGACCGTTTGATCAAGTTTGACTTTGAAACCTCATGGACATAACTGATCTTAAAACCGTATGAGATCAAACGGTATTGGATCGTTTGGTCCCAAACGGTCTTGAGACCATTTGGACTCAAACGCTCTTGAGACCGTTTGGACCCAAACGGTCTTGAGACCATTTGGTCCAAACCACCTCAAAACCGCAAGGACCAAAAAGTGTCTCAACCACTTCAATTGAGTTAGGGTTTCCAATGTTGAACCCCTCAATCCATCATGTACTTATTAGCCACTCATCAATTGAGTTAATAAGGTCAACCCTGAACTGATTTGACACTTAGTTAACCCTCAATTGATCATTAATTAGAGCTTGGATCAATTGAATTAGGGTTTAAAATCTGGACCGTTTGGATCAATTGGGTGACCCCCAAACGGTCTTGGGATCATTTGGATATCCTCCAAACGGTCTTAAGACCGTTTTCCCATTATTTCATCAAAAACCAAGTCATTCAATTAAGGTTTGAACCCTAGGTTTGGTCACCAAATCAGCAATCGATTATTCATCAACTTGATATCATTGGGTCCTCAATTGGTCAACCCTACTTAACCCTAGACCTCCAAACTTTATTGGGTGATCACCAAATGGTCTTGAGACCATTTGGGTGATCCCCAAATGGTTTTGAAACCGTTTGGGCCACTCAACCCAAACTTCAAAATGATACTATTATTGAAATCAACAATTGACCCGATTAGGGTTTAGATGATTGATGGACCTTCAATTGGTGATTCACTTGGAATTAATTGAGGATTTTTTGTAGGTAATTAGTCTACATTATTCACAACTGACCTCCAAATGGTCAACACCTGGTCAACGCATCCAAACGGTCTTGGACTGTTTGCTTCTATGTGGTTTGGTTGAAACTGTTTGCATTCAAACGGTTTGAAACCGTTTGCTCCCAAACAGTTTGGGAAACCGTTTGAGCAAGGGTTGGAGACCGTTTGCTAAAGTAATTTTTTAGATAAACATAGGAATTAACATCATCATCTTCTACCTCAAGAACAGAGGCTATTCTTCATGGAATTGCTAGCAAGAACACAAGAGTAGTAAAGGAAGAAGAATAACTAACGATTTTCCGTGGAGATGAAGATGCATAAACAAAGCTCAAGGTTTAGAGTTATAAAACCCGCCTCTAGGATTGATCCAGAGCTCCAAGATTCATAGATTTAATGGTGGATGAAGCTCCAGTAGTTTTCCAAGCTTCATTCTTC
The DNA here is from genome assembly GCA_963693085.1 of Alisma plantago-aquatica. Lineage (NCBI taxonomy): Eukaryota > Viridiplantae > Streptophyta > Magnoliopsida > Alismatales > Alismataceae > Alisma > Alisma plantago-aquatica. Next base: position 1,594,472,043 of record OY856409.1, read on the forward strand.
ATGTTTTGGATGGAGAAGATGGCTAGAAAGAAGAATCGTGTGAAAAACACCAATAAACCAACCTTGTTTTATGGTTTCCACCATGAATTCGAGGTAGATGGTGATCAAAGCTTACCAAACTAGCTTGGTCGTCCTTCCTCTGGTCCAGATCTCCTTCTTGGTCGGTCCAAGCAAAATGATGAGAGAAAGAAGCTAAGGAACGATCCTTTGGTGTGTAGAAAAGGTTGCTTATATATTTATGGGTATTTTCAAGGAAAATGGAAAGAGATAGATATTTCCAAATATACCAAGGCTCCCTCCATACTTGGCCACATTTCCTCCTCCTAACCTCATACAAAACTCCCTCATTATCCAAGGTTAAAAGGAAAAGAAACAAAACACCTTAAAGAGTTGTATATTAATATCCATCTTTATTGGATATTACTTAATATATTATTAGTGTGGGTAGTTTCCACTTCTACCATGATCATTCAAATGAGGCTCCCTTCTCATTTTATTTGCTCCACTTGATGCCAAGAAACATGAGAGATCCTCTAGAGGGTATATTTTACATGTTGGTCCCTAGATTTTGGGTAATTTACACATTACATCAAAACTAGGTTTTAACGCACAAGGATTGCTCTACCAGCTATATCTTGGTGCTCAAGCTTGTGGAATCCATACCACAATATCATATACATTCTTATGATGTCTCAACATCAGAGGAACATCTTAACATGTGCAATTTTCAAGTTAAACCCTCAACTTGGGTAATTTGCACTTTAGTCCAAAATTAACAAAACAATGTTTCAACATTATGCAAAAAGGACTGACATTGAAATATAAGTTCCTCAGAAGCCTTAATTACATTTCAAAAGATAACCACAAGCATCTAATCACATATTTAAGAAAAACACCTCGGGTTAGTTCATAACCCAGGTCAGGGATGTTACAAATTATCCACCCCTTACAAAGATTTCATCCCTGAAATCAACAAAAACATATTAAGAGAAAAGAGCAGGGTATTTCCTTCTCATCTCTTCCTCTAGTTCCCATGTGGCTTCTTCAACAGCATGGTGATTATAGAGGACTTTTACAAGACTTATATCTTTCTTTTTCAGCTTTTTAATTCTTCTGTCAAGGATGGATACATGTCCTTCTTCATAAGATACATCATCATTCAACTCTATTTCCATAGGTTACAGAACTGATTTTGTATCAGGATGACATTTCCTTAACATGGAAATGTGGAACACTGGATGTAACTTATGTAACTTTAGTGGTAACTTTAGCTTATAAGCTACCTTTCCAATTCGTTCTATGATTGGATAAGGCCCCATAAACCTAGGAGCTTACTTTCCTTTCCTTCCAAATCTAAGAACTCCCTTCCAAGGTGAGACCTTGAGGTACACTCTGTCTCCAATCTAGAATTCTAAGGGTCTACGACGCTTATCAACATAAGATTTCTACCTATCTTGTGCAGTCTTTAACTGTTGTTGTATTATTTTAATCTTCTCGGTGGTCTGCTGCACAAGATCAGGACCCAAGAGTTGATATTCACCAGTTTCATACCAACATAGAGGTGATCTACAATGTCTACCATACAAAGCTTCATAAGGTGCCATGTCAATGCTATGTTGATAGCTGTTGTTGTAGACAAACTCTATCAAACTTAGGTACATATCCCAACTTCCTGTGAACTGAAGAACACATGCTCTAAGCAAGTCTTCCAAAGTATGTATGGTTCTTTCTGACTATCCATCAGTCTGAGGATGAAAGGTTAGACTAAACCTTAACTTTGTGCCTAAGGCTTTATGAAGTCGCTCCCAAAAACAGCTCGTAAACTGGGGACCTCTGTCAGAAACAATGGTAACTGGGACTCCATGCAGTCTTACTATCTCATCTACATACAACTGTGCCAACTTCTTAGCAGAATAGGTTGTTTTGACAGGTAAGAAATGTGTTGTCTTTGTCAACCTATCAACTATTACCCAAATGGAATCATGTCCTTTGGCTGTTCTAGGTAAACCAACCACAAAATCCATGGTCACATGATCCCACTTCCATTGTGGTATGGGTAAAGGTTGCATTGTTCCTGCATGCTTATGGTGTTCAACTTTAACTTTCTGACACACAAGACACCGCATAACAAACTCAACAACGTACTTATTCAAGTTAGGCCACCAATACATATCTTTCAAGTTACGATACATCTTGGTGCTTCCTAGATGCATAGCATACATTGAAGAATGAGATTCTTCTAGGAATAACTTCCTTAAGTTATCCACATCTGGCACTATCGTCCTACCATGATAATAGGCTACTTGATCATTTGAGTCATGGAAACCTTCTCGTTTCTCACTACCATACTCTGATCTAGTCTGTTGAACTACTTCATCAACTTGTTGTGCTTCCTTAATCTGTTGTTTCATAGTAGGTTTTATGTGCATCTCAGCTAACAACCCTGATAACAACGATACTCTCAACTGTACATTGTCTTGTCTTAAGGAGATAAGCATATCCCTTCTAGAGCATACCAAAGAATTCAGTTGTGCTCTATCTAAGGCTGGTGTTACTGATTTCCTACTTAAAGCATCAACAACTACATTGGCCTTTCCTGGATGGTAATCAATTGTACAATCATAGTCTTTGATTAACTCCATCCAGTGGTGTTGCCTCATGTTAAGCTCATGCTGATAAAAGATATACTTAAGGTTCTTATGGTCTGTGAGAATCTGGAATGTCTCTCCATAAAGATAATGTCTCCAGATTTTCAAGGCATGAACTACAACAACTAGTTCTAGATCGTGTGTCGGATAATTCTCCTCGTGTTTCTTAAGCTATCGAGAAGCAAAAGAAATCACTTGCTTATCCTGCATCAACACACATCCTAGTCCATTCTTAGAGGCATCACAGAAAACTATATATCCTTTCCCTTGCTCAGGTAACACAAGTACATGTGCACTTGTCAATCTCTGCTTCAACCGCTGGAAAGATTGCTGACACTTATCACTCCAGGAAAAAGGAACATCCTTCCTGGTCAACTTAGTCAAGGGTAAGGCTATAGAACTGAAGTTCTTAATGAACCTCCTGTAATAGCCTGCCAACCCTAAGAAACTACAGATCTTCGTCGGTGTCTTCGGTTGTTCCCATTGTAGGATAGATTCTACCTTTTTAGGGTCAACATGTATACCTGAAGCAGATATTATGTGTCCAAGAAAAGAAACTTATGGTAAACAAAACTCACACTTGCTAAACTTAGCATATAACTTATGCTCTCTTAGTAAAGTTAGAGCCTGACAAAGATGATGTTCATGCTGCTGAGCAACTCTACTATAGATCAGGATGTCATCTATAAAGACAATAACATATTGATCGAGAAAAGGTCGAAAGATTCTATTCATGAGTTCCATAAATGTAGTTGGTGCATTTGTTAGTCCAAATGACATAACCGTGAACTCATAGTGACCATACCTTGTCCTAAAGGCAGACTTAGGTATGTCACCTTCCTTAATACGCAGTTGATGATATCCCGACCTCAAATCTATCTTTGAGAAGATAGTTGCACCACACAACTGATCAAAGAGATCATCAATCCTAGGAAAAGGATACTTATTCTTTATTGTTACTTTATTTAACTGTCGGTAATCAATGCACAACCGCATCGACCCATCCTTTTTCTTAACAAAGAGGATCGGAGCACCCCAGGGTGAAGTACTCGGTCGGATGAAACCCTTCTCAAGCAACTCTTGCAGTTATTTCTTGAGTTCTGCCATCTCAGCAGGCGCCATGCTATATGGTGTTTGTGCTATAGGTTGCATATCCGGAACTAGATTAATTTCAAAATCTATTTCTCGGGGCGGTGGTACACCTGGAAGTTCTTCAGGAAATACATCTTCAAATTCCTTGACTACCGGAACTTCAATAGGGTTAAGACTCTCCATGGTAGTATCTACCACATGGGCCAAGAATGCATAACATCCTTGCCTCATCAACTTTTCAGCAACCATAGATGACACAAGACAGGTTGGTAGAATTTTTCTTTCTCCTTGAAAGATCCATGTGTCACTTTCATCAGTGAATACAGCCTACTTGGACTCACAATCCAAGACAACCTTATACCTTTCTAAGGTATCAATCCCAAGGATTACATCAAATCCATGCATCTCAAGTGATATAAGATCCACTTAAATGCGATGTTCAGAAAAGAAGAGAGTGCAGGGAGAACATACCTCCTGTAACACAGCAGATACCATTAAAGGAGTTTCTAACAACAAACTATCTATCCTATGACTTATAGTCAGGTTGCAGTCAAGAATCACTCTTCGAGTGATAAAGGAGTGCGTAGCACCCGGATCAATTAAAACATATACAACACAAGATGTTGACATATCAGAATATAACAATTCCATCTAACCTGCCACAACCCGAGGGTTGATCACTGCATCAGGTGGATTTATTGCATAGAATCTTGTCGTTGCTCGGTGATTGAAGACTGGGTGCCGATGATACAGCTTGGGACGCTTGTTTACATTCTCTAGCTCCTCCTAGAAACTGTCGCCTTTGAGAACCTTGCTGACTCTGCCTTTGAGGTTGAGTTACACTCACTTCTCTGGCTCTGCAATCTTTCATCAGGTGTCCCATCTTTCCACATATATAACAACTTCTATTTAGTTTTTGTGGTCTGTGTGGTCCTATAACCGACATAGATGCTGAACTACGAGCTCCTTCTAGTAGTAGGCTTCATCCTCTACCCCTATTTGACATCCAATGCAGCTGGGTACTGAATCTAGGTGGTGGTGTAGACATAGAAAACCTAGGTTTCTTGAAATATTTAGATGAGGATCCTTGGAACTGAGGATACATACTCTTGTTCTTGGTCTGTCTCTTCTCTGACACAGACCTCTCTATCCTCCTGACTAACTCCACAAAGGTAGCAAACCTTTCCATGTTCTCCAAAGTAGACACAGGGGTGGTCAACTCAGCGTTTAACCTTTTCTCAAAATGCCTAATACTTTCTTCATCTGTGGTGGCCATGTGCGGATAGAACCACAAAAGCTCCATGAACTTAGCCTCATATTCTCTAATGTTCATAGGTCCCTACCTTAACCTCTCAAACTGAGAGATTTTCTCATACAAAAATGTCTTAGGGAAGTATCTGTTGATAAATTCCCGTCGAAAAACTTCCCATGCAATCTCCACACCAGGCCTTTTCTATTCTTCCATGGTCCACCAGTGACCAACACTCCCCTTGAGAAGATATACAACATGTCTAACCTTCTCAGCTTCTGGGATGTTCAATATTCTAAAGGCTTTCTCTAGTTCAGTTAACCACAAGTCAGCATCTACTGGGCCAACTGTTGCAGCATACTCTTTGGCTCCAACTCAGCGAAGTCATTCAAATGTCTTGCCGACTCCTTGTCCTTCAGGATGGGTAGGTTCCCTAGGTATAGGTATAGGCATCCTATCAGTCATATGTGTCATGGTAGTCATAAACTGCCCAAACATGGCTTGGACGGCTGGGTTCCCCATGTCAGTTGGATTGAACTGGGGTGGTTTAGGTACAGGTTCCTCCCATTCTTGGTTTCTTGCACCTTCTCTAGGTGCTGCGACACTACTTTCTGCAACATGTTCCTCGTGTGACCCAGACATCTTTAGTTTCTCTTCTCCTCCTGATGAGCAGAAGACACTATCAGATATACTGGAAGACACTAGAACAAACTCGACAACCTAAGTCCTATGTCTCTGTAGACTCAGCGAACCTAGAGCTCTGATACCACTAAATTGTGACGACCATCTCGCGAAAATAAGATCAACGAATTTAAACTAATGCGGAAGTGTTTCGTTAGCAGCGGAATTACTGAAAATCACAAAATTTTAAAACTTTTTGTAAAGAGATCTACAACTGTGAAACTCTTTTATAAAGAAACAAGATAAGTTATTTACAAACTGATTTACCATTACATATTTGTAATATCACATCTTGAGAGTCACAACGTCAACTGCCCTGTTAACTGTATAAGGCAAGATACAAAAATCTTGAGGCATTACGCTAAAATCTCAAATCTATTTAAAATATGTAAAGACTCCTAGGACATGAGAGTATAGAGACAACACATACGACATTTCTATCTATAAGACTTGACAGACAGTGTCTCCACCTGAGGATCACTATTGTCCTTGATGTTGTTGCTGCTGATGTTGCTGCTCACCCACTGAAGGGTTCCTTCGTCCTCGGCGTCTACCTAAAAAGTCAAATCCCATGGGGGTGAGACAATTGAATAATTGTCCTAGCGAGAGTTATAACTCTTTGCCAGAAGTATTGTTATTGCAAATAATGGAATAACATTGAGCAGTAGAACTATAACTATTCAACAACAGGCAATTTATTGAATAAACTAAGTAGAGAAGCATTCTTTAAGCAATCATTTCAATTATAACTTGATTGAGTAACAAGTAATTTAATCAATAAGGAATATGAAGAACATGTATGTTATTTATCTAACTAGGGAATTATAAACAATGTATCATCAATCATTATTTCTCGTAGTTCAACCTAAGCAATTATGCTACACGGCTGATTACATTTTTCAAACATATTTATGCCCTGAGGAGATGAGATATACCGCTCATACTCCAACTGACCATTATGAAATCGTAATCGGTACCATACATAGGTCATCAGAAGAGTCAGATTCCTATGACCTCATCTTCCTCAGTCAGTGTGAGGTACAACATGCAGGACATCTTGTGTCTCTGCTATAATAGATTTCCAGGGTATTCTGGCAACTTCGCTATTAGAGTTACAGTGGCATGCTGTACTCTCTTCGCCATCGAGGGATTTCTTGTTTATCTCTCATCGTTGCAGAATTAACAACATCATCGGGAGATTAGTGATACATCATCCCGGCATAAACATATAATGAAGGATTGAGAGATTCGATGTTTATCTCACATCAAGTCCTCCATTAGGACGTAAGGATATTCACGTCCATAACCCCCACATACTCAAAAGTATGCTCTCCAGGAGTTCCCTTAGGAAAACCTATTTCACCATCATTTAATTTCTGACAATGATGGATCTATGGTCAGGGTTCTACATGATATCATTATACTTGATTATTTAAGTACATTATAGAATTCTTTTATCATCAGGCATGTTTTTCAAACATAGACCAATAAGACAATTGCTATAAAGAAAGAGTACTAATTGTATCAAGTTTATTTCACATCTTGTTAGCATTGAGATATCAATCCCTAACCGTCTTATCATTATGATTCGGGATTATGGGTGTTCAACCCTTAGATCATAAAAACACTTGTTACCAAGTAACATATTGCCATCAAGTCATTTAACAGTGTGAATATGATTGTAGCAATGTAGATATTTCTCATGGCTCATACAGCCTATCAATCTCATATGTTACCTCTCACTAGGCAACATAGAATTTCATTACTTTCAAAGCTTATAAAGTGCTTTCAATGAATATAGCATCATAACCCTTACCTGGCTATGCTCACTTCTTCATAAAAACCTGCATGACTAACACAATTGATAACATGCACATTATATCTGTATCAACAGAATACAAATCATTTCCAAGTCAAGTATAGAACATCACGACCGTGCTATCTTGCACGGTCGTGTTATAGAAGATTACCATGACCATTTTACATTACCACGATTGGTATCTAGGGTAGGGTTTCCTATTCAATTCAATTAGGGTTATCCAACCCCTTTAGCTTAAAAGGCATAGTGATTCCTCATTTCATAATTCAATCATAGAGCTTCATGCTATAAGGCATAACCCATAATTAGGGTTTACTATTCATATCATTACTTTTCCCTAGATTAGGGTTTACTATTCATATCATTACTTTTCCTTAGATTAGGGTGTTTTTTTTTGCTCAAGCAAGCGTGTTACCCTCTTTATTTCTTCAAAAACATGTACAAAGGTGGGTCCCAAACACCACACCAGTCCAAAGAGATACAAAGGAGGGGGAAAAGAAGCAAAAGAACAAAGAAAGGGCAAAACACAAAATATGTACAAGGGTTAACCCCAAAAAAAGAAAAAAAAACAAGAAAACATCCATACAGGATAACAGCCTGCTGCACAGACAAACCAACTCCATCTTTGGATAAAGAACTAGGGATCAAACCCCAAACATCAGAATCAGTAATCAAATAAGCTATACAGATCATTACTAATTCTTTTCCAGATTTTCTCCTCATCCAGAGACCAGTTCTAAAAAATGATCAGATTTCGAGCTTGCCAGATGTGATACACTACAATAGACACAAAAGCAGCTTCTTTCTACCCAAAAATACTCCAACAGGAATGAGGACCAATGAAGTCAGGTTCAACAGATAAGAAGTTATCCTACAACCCTTTCCCCCAAACATAACGAGCAACAAAACACTCCTGAAAAAGATGTTTAATGGACTCCTCCCCCTTCTTGCACAAAATACAGATAGAGGTTAGATATAACCCTTTCTTCCTTAACCAGTAAATGATAGGAATACACCCAAGGGCCAGTTTCTAGCATATGATCTTATAGTTTTCAGGGATATCAATCTTCCACAGATTTTTAGCCCAAGCAAGAGAAGGATATTTACATCTGCTACAGTCCCAAACATCCTTAAACTTCACCCTCTTCTTACCATTAAACAAAACAGTATCAGAATCCCCAGTAATAGTGGTATTATTAGACAAGAAAAACAGCAGAGGACTCAACCTCCTGCTAGGTTTAATGTCCCAACTACCATTCTTCATAATATCACTAATTTTAGTCATCCTTCCTTTTCCGAACATCAGGGGCATTCTCTCATCAACGCAGTCTTCAAGAAATAGGTTACCTTTAACCCAAGGATCACCCCAAAGAAGGAATTTATCACCTTTCCCAAGCTGGAAAAAAACAAATTTCATAACCAGGCTGCGAACCTTCAAAATGCATCTCCACATCCACGAGAAGTAGGGTTTACAGTCAAGTTTCCAAATCATATTTTGTTTACTATTCACAATACATCATATTACCCTAGATTAGGGTTTACTATTCACATTATAATGAATTAAGATCATATCATCATCATGTATGAGGATTACTTCCATTAATGCCCCCAATAGGGTTATAACTCATTAGCTGTCATAACTAGGGTTTCATGATCTAACTATCATGGATCATACCCTAATTAGGTATCCATCCACATTGGGAATTCATTACTTGATTAATCATTCATATAATAAGTCTTCTCTCTCCTATTTCTATAAGTTGATGTTTGCATCATCCCTGATTAGGCTAAGTCAATTCAACATTGACATCATGGGTTATATCATTACTATTGTGATCATTAGGTCTTACTCATCGAAAGAGTACTAATCACTTTATCCCATCAAGAGTACCTTTATAATGATCACCACTGATAATAACATGCATTAATCAACTAATTACTTGATCCCTTAATCACTTTAGGTACCTATGAGGTTTAGGTTAATCAACCACTAAACTATCTTGACCACTAAGGCATCAAACAATTTTGACCTTCATAGACCTCAAACAGTCTTGCATACTAAACCCCGAAACGGTCTTGATCAGACCTTAAAACCGTTTGGTGTTGAAGACCGTTTGGTCTTGTTTGACTTTTGAAACCGCTTGGTAAAGTGCACACTCAAGACCATTTACCCAAGATGGGGTGAAGACCGTTTGGTCAAGTTTGACTTTGAAACCGCATGGACATAACTGATCTTGAAACCGCATGAGATCAAATAGTTTGGGATCGTTTGGTCCCAAAAGGTCTTGAGACCGTTTGGACCCAAACGGTCTTGAGACCGTTTGGTCCAAACCACCTCAAAACTGCAAGGACCAAAAAGTGTCTCAACCACTTCAATTGAATTAGGGTTTCCAATGTTGAACCCCTCAATCGATCATGTACTTATTAGCCACTCATCAATTGAGTTAATTAGGTCAACCCTCAACTGATTTGACACTTAATTAACCCTCAATTGATCACAAATTAGATCTTGGATCAATTGAATTAGGGTTTGAAATTGATGACCCTTCAACATACTTCAATGTGAGTCTAAATGAATTGAAACCATTGATCCATCATTCAATTTGATAATGACCTGACCCCAAACGGTCTTGGGATCATTTGGGTGACCTCCAAACGGTCTTGAGACCGTTTTCCCAAGTCAACATAAAAAACCAACTCAACCAATTAAGGTTTGATTCATTGGATTGATCACTAGGTCAACAATCAATTGTGCTTCAATTTGTTACCTTTAGATCTTCAACCACTTGACCATATCAACCCTAGACCTCAAAACGGTCTTGGGTGACCCCAAAATGGTCTTGGGATCATTTGGATATCCTCCAAACAGTCTTGAGACCGTTTTCCCATTATTTCATCAAAAACCAAGTCATTCAATTAAGGTTTGAACCCTAGGTTTGGTCACCAAATCATCAATCGATTATTCATCAACTTGATATCATTGGGTCCTCAATTGGTCAACCCTACTTAACCCTAGACCTCCAAATGGTCTTGGGTGATCACCAAACGGTCTTGAGACCATTTGGGTGATCCCCAAATGGATTTGAAACCGTTTGGGCCACTCAACCCAAACTTCAACATGATACTATTATTGAAATCAGCAATTGACCCGATTAGGGTTTAGATGATTGATGGACCTTCAATTGGTGATTCACTTGGAATTAATTGAGGATTTTTGGTAGGTAATTAGTCTACATTATTCACAACAGACCTCCAAATGGTCAACACCTGGTCAATGCATCCAAATGGTCTTGGACCATTTGCTTCTATGCGGTTTGGTTGAAACCGTTTGCATTCAAACAGTTTGAAACCGTTTGCTCCCAAACGGTTTGGGAAACCGTTTGAGCAAGGTTTGGAGACTATTTGCTAAAGTAAATATTTGGATAAACATAGGAATTAACATCATCATCTTCTACCTCAAGAACAGAGGTTGTTCTTCACGGAATTGCTAGCAAGAACACAAGAGTAGTAAAGGAAGCAGAATAACTAATAATTTTCCATAGAGATGAAGATGCATAAACAAAGCTCAAGGTTTAGAGTTATAAAACCCACCTCTAGGATTGATCCAGAGCTCCAAGATTCATATCTTTAATGGTGGATGAAGCTCCAACAGTTTTCCAAGCTTCGTTCTTCAAGTTTTGGATGGAGAAGATGGCTAGAAAGAAGAATCGTGTGAAAAACACCAATAAACCAACCTTGTTTTATGGTTCCACAATGAATTCGAGGTAGATGGTGATCAAAGATTACCAAACTAGCTTGGTCATACTTCCTCTGGTCCAGAGATCTTTCTTGGTCGGTCCAAGCAAAGAGATGAGAGAAAGAAGCCAAGGAACGATCCTTTGGTGTGTAGAAAAGGTTGCTTATATATTTATGGGTATTTTCAAGGAAAATGGAAAGAGATAAATATTTCCAAATATATCCACCAAGGCTCCCTCCATACTTGGCCACGTTTCCTCCTCCTAACCTCATACAAAAATACCTCATTATCCAAGGTTAAAAGGAAAAGAAACAAAATACCTTAAAGAGTTGTATATTAATATCCATCTTTATTGGATATTACTTAATATATTATTAGTGTGGGTAGTTTCCACTTCTACCATGATCATTCAAATGAGGCGCCCTTCTCATTTTATTTGCTCCACTTGATGCCAAGAAACATGAGAGATCCTCTAGAGGTTATATTTTACATGTTGGTCCCTAGATTTTGGGTAATTTACACATTACATCAAAACTAGGTTTTAACGCACAAGGATTGCTCTACCAGCTATATCTTGGTGCTCAAGCTTGTGGAATCCATACCACCACATCATATACATTCTTATGATGTATCAACATCAGAGGAACATATTAACATGTGCAATTTGCAAGTTAACCCCTCAACTTGGGTAATTTGCACTTTAGTCCAAAATTAACAAAACAATGTTTCAACATTATGCAAAAGGACTGGCATTGAAATATAAGTTCCTCATAAGCCTTAATTACATTTCAAAAGATAACCACAAGCATCTAATCACATATTTAAGAAAAACACCTAGGGTTAGTTCACAACCCAGGTCAGGGATGTTACAATTATAGATGATGTCCCCCCGTCCTTTGCATCATCTACAATAGTGTTTAGGATGAAGATGTCCTGAACATCTAAAGCAGAGATGGGCGCCCTGTCCAAGTAGTGCATCTTGTGAGGTACAGGTGACAGTGGGGGAAGGTCTTATGGTGGAGGAAGTGAAGTTTGGTCATTGTTGTCCACATATTGTGGCAGTTCTTCATCTTTGTCAGAGTCAGAGTTGAGTCTGTCGTCGGTGTCGAGATTCACTCTGTCTTCAAAAACTTCCTGCTCTAGGGGGAGGATTGCATCTTGCTCTGGGGCGGAGTGTTGGAAAGTGGTGATTGTTGTGAGTGGGATAGTGATATTTGGCATAATGCATTGTTGAAACTCAGCAAAAGTGGCATCTTTAATAGTATCCCCCAGAGATCCCATAGCTGAGAAATTGAAGAATTGATCTCTATCTGACATTGTGACATTATCATTATTATCAAGAGCATGGTGATCTTCAGAATCTTTGTTACCACCCTCTTTGTGATCTCCACCATCACCCCTCTTTGTATTGTCTGCTCCTCAGCTAGTGCCCTCTCCAGCATTGTCTTTTCATTGTACCTAAAACGCCGACAAACAAAACGTCGGTCAGCCGTAGCTGGTATGTGGGGGAAAACAATAAACATGCAACTATGATAACAATGTAATCATTCAATTACTTGTTTAAAAACCAAGATTACATTTCGATATAACTCCGCGATCCAAGGGTACCCTATCCTCTGTGTTGTCCCCATTTGACCCCTCATGGTCCACCTATAAGTGAACCGATTTCTAGGGTTGAGTCACATGGCACTACTCGTAAGTAGTCCACTCCTTAACTCGGGATTTGCTAAAGAGTCTCTAACTCACGGTAACCTAGAACTTACTCTAGGATTACCCCTTTTTAGCCTTTTCAAAGTAACAGAGGTGGACCCGGATCTAGCCAGTTATATTATGCACCTTTATAGTGATAATCGTAGTCACTTTATATGTTGCATGAAATAAATAAACATCCAACAATTTAGTTGCATTCAATGCGATTAAACATTTCGGGAATCCACCAGGAAACTAAAGCGGTATAGCCATAAGCGTAACCACATACCTGATCCATAGCAACTTGATGTCCATGCATTTAATATTCAACATAATTAACAGGCAATCAACAAAATCCTGAAAATAATGCATAACATCCAAGTGTCATTGTTTTATTCAAACATCCTTAAGATCAACTTTGATTTCTCCTTATGATTTCTAGGACGACTTTAGGGTGTTATTAGGGTTTTAGCCTTCATTAGGCATTTATCACTTTTAATGCTCTTTTAGTTCACAAACCCTAATTTCTGCATCATATGCACAATTGCATGTCAATTAAGTCTAACATGTTTCTTTTACACTAAAATTATTACCTTTATCCTTTTAGGTCATATCCACAACATTAAGTCTAATTATCACCTTCAGTTTCTTTCCAATTGACAAATCATATTTTATTATAGTTGAACTAACATATGTGAACCTTATACATCACTATTTCCACTTTATACACTAGGGAACACTAATTATCCAAATAATTCACATTAAAGATCTTTGGTACTCAAATTGGATTTATAACAACATAACATTGTCTTATTCAGTTAACTGCACAATTAAATCATTAAAAGGAATATCTTCCTAAATTAGGGTTTCTAAGACCATTAATGCAAACTTAGATATATGAAACCCTAATTTAAGCCAATTATGTGCAATTATGATCCTTTTATTATCAACTTGTTGATATTCGTTCTAAACATTCAGAGAACATCACTATATTCAACTATCATCAATTTCAAGGGTTTTTCACTAATTAAACCAGTAAATATGATAACTTTATGTACTTTTCCAATTTCAAGCATATAACCTCTAAATTAAACTAATCATGTGCAAAGTTCTTCCTTTTTGAACTCAATGCACCTTTTTGCATTTAACAGGTTAATATCAACTCTATTGATCCATTAAACCCTATTAATCACTTTAATCATATCAATGTAGGGTTTCATTACCATTAATACATTAAAGTTCATACATTACACTACTTTTCGAACTAGGATCAGATTCAGGCTATAAAACCATTTTTAATGGATTCCTTGTATTTTTGTGATCAAAATACATATATAATTTGTTTCAATCCGAGTTATGAATCATAAGATACGATTTTTGCAAAATAAGCATACCTTTGGCCAATAGAGAGGTGCCACGTAGGCAACCAACTCTCATGCACCTCCATGCACGCGTCCCTCTTCAGATTAGAACCAAATGACGGTTCTGCCCTTTACTTGAGTTGGCGATCCTCAGCCCACGGAGGGGCATTTACGTCCAACAGGTTCCTGGTCATCTTCCACCTCGGTAACCCTATCTTGCCGCGAGATGTAGCCGTGCGTGGGATCATTCCCATCACCTCCAGGCTCCGAACCCACCGAGAAACCTTCCCCTACCTCCGCCCTGCGCTGGTGCCCACGAGGCGCCTTCATCTTGCGGCCACAGCGGTCGCCTCCAGTGCATCCAGCCAGCGCCGATGGGCTTGCCGTGCAACCTGCTGCAGGTGGTTCACGCGAGCTGGCCTACTAGCGAAAGATAACCAACCCTCCCTAGGTTGAAGAGGTACCACCAGGCACTCACCAAGATGAAGCCTTGGTCCTTCATGGTTCCGGGGTGCATCATCTCCCCCATGGTTAGGGTTTAAGAAAGAAAACAAGGTAGGATAAGAGAGCATTGCGTGGAACCTCTTCCTTAGACTCGGCCCAGGCTCCCTCTTCTTATATATATGAGGGTAGCAACATCCTATGATGCCTGTCCATGAAGAGATGATATCCTTTCCTATTAGGAATTTGATTCCTTTACGAAAAGCAAGATCTCTCTCTCTCTCATCTCTTTAGTATTCTTTCTCCTTTTAATGTTAGGATTTCGAATATTATCACATGTACCTTCCTTGTACTTGCCTTTTAGTTATTTGTCATGAAATGATGTTTCCTTTTAATAGAAAATACCATCTTTTGAAAATGACACAAAATCCATTAATAATGCAACACATAATCCTCTTATTTTTCCTTTTTAGTATTTTCCTTTTCTTCCCTCTTTATTGGGACTCCTTGGATCCCAATTTACTCCATTATTTCGAAATTCCCTTTATTGGATATTTATTATCCTTCTAGATGCATCATTATGCATTGTTTTACATTATATTGATTATTTCTCATTTAAATATTCCTTTTTGAGGATTTCTTTTTATTTCTCTTTTATTTTCCTCATTGGCCTTCCTTTTATTATTATAAACCTCATGGATACGAAATCTCACCAAGAAGTTTCATTTATGCCTCTTTTCATTCATTTTCCTCAGTATATCATTATTTTCCAATTTATCTCTTAATAAAGAAATACTTAGTTACCATTTTCTTTTCTTATTGTTTTATTTATGCAACTTTGTACTCCTTGGAGTCCAAGGAACCCAAGAGGCACGAAATCCCCTTTGGATTTGCCTTCTAGAGGTTTCCACATATTTCTTTTAGCAATTATTCAATTATTCCTTCACTAATTGAATTTTCTTTATTATTGCCATGTTGTTGGGCCCAGTAGCCAATAAAGCCCACAAATCAAATAACAAGGCTATTTTAAACGAAATCCAATTATTCAAAACAAATCACATCATTATTTGTTCAATCATCCTTAATATGAGAAATTGCATTTCTCATCAATTTGAACCCAAAAATTGGGGTTATAACATCCTTCCCCTCTTATAGGAATTTTGTCCTCAAAATTTAGGCAAGCAAACAAACAATTCAGGATAAGACTTCTCCATGTCCATCATTGGCCCCTATGTGGCTTTTCCGTACTCATGGCATTTTCAAAGAACCTTTAACATCACATATTCTTTTCTCTGAGTTCTTTCATCCTGGCATCTATAAACTACACAGGTGACTCAGGCCATTTCAGCCTCCCTTGGGGCTCACTAGGTTCATTGCTCAGCACATGGTCGGGGTACCTCACATAGTGCTCTAAATTGGACACATGGAAAACATCTCCCATTACTCTATCCTGAGGGGTAGGGTCAAACCTAACCTTCTCCACCCATCCATCTCTAATGGACCCATGTATCGGGGACTCGGCTCTCTTAGATATAACTTAGAGGGGTTGGATTTTCATGTCATATTTTCTCCCACAGTAACTTGTATGTCAGTCTACTTTGCATTTGCTCACGACCCTCATCATCTCTAGGCTCCTTTCAGCCCTTGCGCAACGAAAGTGACTTCATCTACACGTACTGGGGTCCCTTTTTCTAACCATCATGTGGTTCTTTTCTAACCATCATGTGGTCCTTTCACCAACATTACCTTACTAAAGTGGTGACCGACACAACCTCCCTTACCGAGCTTCATATACCACCCGATACTGGCTATGGTGGTTATTGTCACATCTTTCATAGGACAAAAAAAATTGTCTCTAGATATCACCCTGAAAGAGCACACATGCCCTCATCAGACCCTTTAGTCTGGACTATACTAACCATAGTTAGGGGTGATAAACTATACTATCATTGAGTTCTTCATGAACCTACTTCCACTTTATGGAAGTGAACCTTTAGGTCAAACTCAATCACCTTTGAACTCGCTTCATGGTGTAGTTGAACGGTCTCTCACATGGGTAGTTCAACTGGATCTGTCCCTTAACAGAACTCTTCCTTATCTAGGTAAGGCGACCTACCATAACCCACATTGTATCTCGACCTTCCTCGATCCAGGGAAGACCTATCATAACATCCATAGTGTTAAGCTCTCATTCCCTCTCAAGGATTCTTTTGTCCTCTATATCGATACACTGGGTTATTGGGGTTCGTCCTTTACCTCTTGGCTTGCATGGCCATACACCACATGCAACTTCATCTTAAGCATCCAAAGTGCTATTGTCATTTTCCACGGTGTAAGATGATCTCCAACCATGACTCCCTATATGTCATGATTCTTTCAAGATCAACCCCTCGAAACCCTAAACCACTCTAGTTGGGGTTTCATCACCTTCCCTTCCAAAGAAGTACATCTGAGGTTTTACCATCATCCTTTCATTGCATCAAGAACTAGACTGGCTAACCAAACAACCTCTTATCCTTTCCATGTATCTTGTTACATCTGAGTGTTATCCAAACACTTCTCCTTTTTAAACTTAGGGTTAGCCAAACAACCTCTTCTAGCTTCTAGTCAAACAAGTCTTAACCAGAGCATACATTACCACCTCACATCCTTAGGTATTAGGTAACATTGAAGACATACACTTCCATGTATTTCACTTATCATATTACCTCAAACTTCATGTCTATCTCCATTGAGGACACTCTCTGATTTCATCATCATGGTGGTCAAACTCAACCTGATATAACTTGTAAGTTCCACTTAGCTCATGATAAAAACATTCTCATAAGGGGAATACCTCATTCCTCTTAGTGTTTACCATCCATCATTCATTCACTTTACCATGGTAAGATATCTTCTCTATCCCCATTTCTCATGGAAATGCTCCAACCTACATCATCTCTTATCCTTGGTGTATGACATGCATAATGTCCTATCTCTCACCCCCATAACAAGAGGAAATAAGCATTTGGCTGCAGTCCAAATACAGAGTTCTTCCTGTTCCAAGAGTAGAGATGGTACATCCCACCTTTCCAGTACACCTTTAAATCTAAGTTGCAATGTGCCACATATGTCTCTTCTTCAAAAACATCATGATATCAAACTAGTCTTGAACCTGCTGAGGTTTATATCCTTGGTCATTTCCTCTAGGTCTATAGGGTACCGACTCTTTTGGGGTCATCCCTCTTCCCTCATGCATCAAGAGAGTGCCCTACTCATCTGCCCTTTGGGTCCCATGAGTTCATGAAGGTGATCAATCTCCTAACCCATGGCCCTCAGACAATGATAGCTGTTACCTCCCGACCCTATGGTCATGTGCAACTGGGGAATTTAGGCAACTCCTACTTTCATCGGTCTTAAACCTACCTGACCCTAGGATAGACTTAGGATTCTCCATCATAGTACATGTTCACTTAGAACCTTACCCAAGTCTTCATCATCTCTCTTTCTGCATTCATGGGCTGACCTTCATCCTTTCATTGAGATCATGGCAACATGCCTACCTTGGTTAAGCCCTATACTGGTTACCTCCATGGTAACACATCTGCATGCACTTAGAGATGGATACCTATGGGCCTATGGGTTCACACTCATACCATGTACTTTTCTCTTAACTTCTCAAGATCCTTCGAGACCTCTTTAGGTTACCTTGAACCAACAAAACTGATATACACCCTTCCAAAGGGGTCCCTCTCCCAGGATGGGAGGAAAACTATCTCCAAGGTCACAAAAGCTCTTAGGTCTAGGGTTTACATCCACCCGAGCCTACTTAACCCTAGCAAACCATTAAGGCGCAAGTAGATCACTTATTGAACCATACTAGGTCATACTTGTCCTCTTTCCTCATTGCTGGATCGAGGTCATACCTTCATTTATCATCAACCTAGCTATGAGGGGTTCCTTACACATACCTTAAACTTAAGGGACTTCCCTTTTCCTTTATTCATGAGGCGTACCATGCTCAAAACTATAGAAAATTAATTATCATCATGAGATTTAGGTATACCACTTCCCCTCTTAGGCCTAGGAACCCTAGGTTCACTTTTAGGTGTCCAACTTCACGCTCTATCTCTGAACCATGAATCAAACTGGAAAAAAGGCATCTCGTGCACTTCCTATCATCCTTCTTCTCGATCAACACTTTTGGTTGGGTCCTCCTTAAGGACAACTAACAGGGTACAAGGCCTCATAGCCTGCTACCACACCTTTCTAGGTCTAAGGAACTCTTCTTCCTACTGTAGCCACATAGGCACCAGATGCTTCATCTTCTATCTCTAGGGTTTGGTCCTTCTAAAGGCAACCAAGATATCATCAACCTTCAGGGATCGATCATGAAGCAACCACTATCATCCCTAGTTCAGGGTTTTAGGCTTCCAACCTTCTTGTTGGGTTTTCTGCTTTCTCTAGGGCTAACCCTACATTAGAGGTCCTCTCTTCATGAAGGTTCATCCTCAAAAGCATGCCCTACATGGGAGAAGCCTAGGTTTGAACTTATGGTTGCTCAAGATCATCCATAACCCTTTATGCTCCATCATGATTCCTCATCCAGAGTTTCATCCTACTGTCAGCACTATGACGTGCCCTAGGTGCCAACTAAACCCTACTTGCACAAGCCCATAGGGTTTCTAAGTTCCTTCACTAACCTCCTCATCTAAGGAGTTATCCTTTACCCTGACATGCATGATCCTTCCCAGGGTTGGGTTGCCAAAGGTGTTAGGTCCTCCATGGATCATATGGCATCCCAAAGGCATGTCCCTTCAAACACCTGGTCCAACTCATCTCTCTCTAACCATAACTTAGGGTTAGGGTTAGCATCATCCTCATGGGATGGGTCAGGTCTCAACTAGCAATGGAGATCTCTATCTCCAAGACTGACTTATCCTTCTGACAAGAAGGTCTAGCCTCAGGTCTCTCCTGAGGACATGACATCTTATGTCATACGACCTAAGCATGTATCTATTATTTACTTTGCACTTAATCTATTAAGCTTATGTCCATGACATCTTATTTACATGCTTTTCATTAATTTGATGGAGGATTCTCTTAAACCTTATTAACCTTACCCATTCCTTAAGAGGGTGAGGAGAAGAGAGAAAACCCTAATCCTTTAGGTCCTTATCAGATTTTTGTGATGAGAAGGGACGAATAAGATGAGAAGTCCTAAAGGTATCTTATTTCGATTCATACCCTAAGACTTTGGTCAGGCGGTCACACGGGTCCGGGAGTCCTCGTATTCCGACTAGCAGTGCGGAGGAAAATCTTGCCAGCCCCCGGTCGTGATCCCTTTCTAGACACCTCCGTCTTTCAGATACTCCTCTAATAACTCCCTTGGGTTCTATGGAGTTTGTAAAATTTAATAATCATTAATGGTTAAATGAGGAACCTACGCTCTGATACCAAATGTTACGACCCCACCTCCCGATAACCCCAAATTAAGGGAAACCGAGAGGTTGAGCCGTACCCATTAATCCCGGATCAAAGGTTCGACATATAACCATAAACAATTATTAAATTCTAACAGACTATACTGAAAATGGTAATAAAAATTTTCTTTACATACCTTTTGGAAACTTGGATCTCTATTCTTCTATCCATATCGATACTAATCTATCTAATCCTCCTTTGCACTTTAATTCTCATTTAGTATCACATGTGCCACTTTACTGTTTGTTCTTTTCATTGTACCTAAAACGCCGACAAACAAAACGTCGGTCAGCCGTAGCTGGTATGTGGGGGAAAACAATAAACATGCAACTATGATAACAATGTAATCATTCAATTACTTGTTTAAAAACCAAGATTACATTTCGATATAACTCCGCGATCCAAGGGTACCCTATCCTCTGTGTTGTCCCCATTTGACCCCTCATGATCCACCTATAAGTGAACCAATTTCTAGGGTTGAGTCACATGGCACTACTCGTAAGTAGTCCACTCCTTAACTCGGGATTTGCTAAAGAGTCTCTAACTCACGGTAACCTAGACCTTACTCTAGGATTACCCCTTTTTAGCCTTTTCAAAGTAACAGAGGTGGACCCGGATCTAGCCAGTTATATTATGCACCTTTATAGTGATAATCGTAGTCACTTTATATGTTGCATGAAATAAATAAACATCCAACAGTTTAGTTGCATTCAATGCGATTAAACATTTCGGGAATCCACCGGGAAACTAAAGCGGTATAGCCATAAGCGTAACCACATACCTGATCCATAGCAACTTGATGTCCATGCATTTAATATTCAACATAATTAACAGGCAATCAACAAAATCCTGAAAATAATGCATAACATCCAAGTGTCATTGTTTTATTCAAACATCCTTAAGATCAACTTTGATTTCTCCTTATGATTTCTAGGATGACTTTAGGGTGTTATTAGGGTTTTAGCCTTCATTAGGCATTTATCACTTTTAATGCTCTTTTAGTTCACAAACCCTAATTTCTGCATCATATGCACAATTGCATGTCAATTAAGTCTAACATGTTTCTTTTACACTAAAATTATTACCTTTATCCTTTTAGGTCATATCCACAACATTAAGTCTAATTATCACCTTCAGTTTCTTTCCAATTGACAAATCATATTTTATTATAGTTGAACTAACATATGTGAACCTTATACATCACTATTTCCACTTTATACACTAGGGAACACTAATTATCCAAATAATTCACATTAAAGATCTTTGGTACTCAAATTGGATTTATAACAACATAACATTGTCTTATTCAGTTAACTGTACAATTAAATCATTAAAAGGAATATCTTCCTAAATTAGGGTTTCTAAGACCATTAATGCAAACTTAGATATATGAAACCCTAATTTAAGCCAATTATGTGCAATTATGATCCTTTTATTATCAACTTGTTGATATTCGTTCTAAACATTCAGAGAACATCACTATATTCAACTATCATCAATTTCAAGGGTTTTTCACTAATTAAACCAGTAAATATGATAACTTTATGTACTTTTCCAATTTCAAGCATATAACCTCTAATTTAAACTAATCATGTGCAAAGTTCTTCCTTTTTGAACTCAATGCACCTTTTTGCATTTAACAGGTTAATATCAACTCTATTGATCCATTAAACCCTATTAATCACTTTAATCATATCAATGTAGGGTTTCATTACCATTAATACATTAAAGTTCATACATTACACTACTTTTCGAACTAGGATCCGATTCAGGCTATAAAACCATTTTTAATGGATTCCTTGCATTTTTGTGATCAAAATACATATATAATTTGTTTCAATCCGAGTTATGAATCATAAGATACGATTTTTGCAAAATAAGCATAACTTTGGCCAATAGAGAGGTGCCACGTAGGCAACCAACTCTCATGCACCTCCATGCGCGCGCCCCTCTTCAGATTAGAACCAAATGACGGTTCTGCCCTTTACTTGAGTTGGCGATCCTCAGCCCACGGAGGGGCATTTACGTCCAACAGGTTCCTGGTCATCTTCCACCTCGGTAACCCTATCTTGCCGCGAGCTGTAGCCGTGTGTGGGATCATTCCCATCACCTCCAGGCTCTGAACCCACCGAGAAACCTTCCCCTGCCTCCGCCCTGCGCTGGTGCCCACGAGGCGCCTTCATCTTGCGGCCACAGCGGTCGCCTCCAGTGCATCCAGCCAGCGCCGATGGGCTTGCCGTGCAACCTGCTGCAGGTGGTTCACGTGAGCTGGCCTACTAGCGAAAGATAACCAACCCTCCCTAGGTCGAAGAGGTACCACCAGGCACTCACCAAGATGAAGCCTTGGTCCTTCATGGTTCCGGGGTGCATCATCTCCCCCATGGTTAGGGTTTAAGAAAGAAAACAAGGTAGGATAAGAGAGCATTGCGTGGAACCTCTTCCTTAGACTCGGCCCAGGCTCCCTCTTCTTATATATATGAGGGTAGCAACATCCTATGATGCCTGTCCATGAAGAGATGATATCCTTTCCTATTAGGAATTTGATTCCTTTACGAAAAGCAAGATCTCTCTCTCTCTCTCTCATCTCTTTAGTATTCTTTCTCCTTTTAATGTTAGGATTTCGAATATTATCACATGTACCTTCCTTGTACTTGCCTTTTAGTTATTTGTCATGAAATGATGTTTCCTTTTAATAGAAAATACCATCTTTTGAAAATGACACAAAATCCATTAATAATGCAACACATAATCCTCTTATTTTGCCTTTTTAGTATTTTCCTTTTCTTCCCTCTTTATTGGGACTCCTTGGATCCCAATTTACTCCATTATTTCGAAATTCCCTTTATTGGATATTTATTATCCTTCTAGATGCATCATTATGCATTGTTTTACATTATCTTGATTATTTCTCATTTAAATATTCCTTTTTGAGGATTTCTTTTTATTTCTCTTTTATTTTCCTCATTGTCCTTCCTTTTATTATTATAAACCTCATGGATACGAAATCTCACCAAGAAATTTCATTTATGCCTCTTTTCATTCATTTTCCTCAGTATATCATTATTTTCCAATTTATCTCTTAATAAAGAAATACTTAGTTACCATTTTCTTTTCTTATTGTTTTATTTATGCAACTTTGTACTCCTTGGAGTCCAAGGAACCCAAGAGGCACGAAATCCCCTTTGGATTTGCCTTCTAGAGGTTTCCACATATTTCTTTTAGCAATTATTCAAATATTCCTTCACTAATTGAATTTTCTTTATTATTGCCATGTTGTTGGGCCCAGTAGCCAATAAAGCCCACAAATCAAATAACAAGGCTATTTTAAACGAAATCCAATTATTCAAAACAAATCACATCATTATTTGTTCAATCATCCTTAATATGAGAAATTGCATTTCTCA
Source organism: Alisma plantago-aquatica (assembly GCA_963693085.1). Taxonomy (NCBI): domain Eukaryota; kingdom Viridiplantae; phylum Streptophyta; class Magnoliopsida; order Alismatales; family Alismataceae; genus Alisma; species Alisma plantago-aquatica. The sequence continues at coordinate 1,594,495,626 of OY856409.1, forward strand.
TCAATTTGAACCCAAAAATTGGGGTTATAACAGTTGCTGATATAAATTTTTATATTTTCTGAACAATGAGAACTAGAAAATTATCAAAAACTAAGCAAAATAAAAAAGAAAGGTGATACTCAGTTCTTGGGTTGCCTCCCAAGTAGTGCTTTGGTTTTACGTCGCTGGTTCGACAAAATTCTGACTTGATTAGTTTAATGATGTGGGGTCCTGAATGTTGATAGTTTGTCTTGGAGTTTTATCGGCTGGAGTATATTATTTCTTCAGTCTATGGCCATTAATAGTCCTTTTTCCTCCATTGTCATCAAAGATGATGACAACTCCAGTTGGATAGATATGCTTGATAGTGAAGGGCCCAGACCATTTTGTGCAGAGTTTCCCGAGAAACATTTTGAGTTTGGAGTTGAAAAGGAGGACCTTGTATCCTACAATGATATCTTTCCTTTTAAGGTGGCCATCATGCCACATCTTAGTTTGCTCTTTGTAGATCCTAGCACTCTGGTAGGCAGTCATTCTTAGATCCTCCAACTCTTGTAATTGGAGTTGTCTGGATTCAGAGACACTTTTGAAATCAAAATTTAATTGTTTGATAGCCCACCATGCTTTGTGTTCTAATTCAACTGGGAGATGGCACAACTTTCCATACACTAAATGAAATGACGTTGTTCCTATTGGTGTTTTGTAAGTAGTAAATATGACCAGAGAGCATCAGGAAGTTTGGTGGACCAATCTGTGCGGTTTCTGTTGACAGTTTTCTCTAAGATAGCTTTCAATTGTCTATTTGGGACTTCAACTTGGCCGCTAGTCTGTGGATGATAAGGCGTAGCGACCTTATTTTTTACTCCACATCTTCACAGAAGAGCTTCGAAGCTTCTTTCCAAGAAATGTGACCCTCCATCAGATATGACTGTTCTTGAGACTCCAAATCTAGGAAAGATGATATCCTTGAACAGCTTGATAACCAGCTTAGAGTCACAAGATATAGTGGTTATAGCTTCTACCCATTTGGATACATAATCCACAACAACCAAAATATAGGAGAATCCATATGATGGGGGAAATGGACCCATATAGTCCACTCCCCATACATCAAAAAGTTTGATCTCCTACCACAGAGTTAGTGGCATTTCATTTCTTTTTGATATCCCTCCAGACAGTTGACATTTGCTACAAGATTGTACAAATTCATGGGCATCCTTTTCTATTGTTGGCTAGAAGAAACTTGACTGTAGGACTTTATGAGCGGTCTTCTTTGAACTCATGTGCCCCCCAGTGGGGCCAGAATGACAATGTTCTAAGACTGGGATAATTTCTTCTTCAGGGAGACAGTGACAGAATAATCCATCTGTGCATAAGTAGAAAAGGTATGGTTCATCCCAAAAGTATTGCTTGATGTCATGAAGAAATTTATTTTTGTCGTGGTAGAAAGCAGTAGGGTGGATAATTCTTGTAGCCTAATAGTTTACTATATCGAGGTACCAAGGAAATCTGGTGGTGACTTTCATGAGTTGATCATCGGGTAGATAATCTCGAATAGGTATATTGTCATTATCCTGAGGCTCAATGCGACTTAAGTGGTTGGCGACAACATTTTCTACACGACTTTTAACTTTTATTTCCAAATCGAATTCTTGAAGCATCAACACCCAGTGAATAAGTCTGGGTTTTGTGTCTTGTTTCTGAATCTGATATTTTATTATGGAGTGATCTATGTATACTATGACTTTTGATCCGATCAGGTAAGAACGAAATTTTTCAAAACCGTAGATGACTGCCAAGAACTCTTTTTCTGTACTTGTATAGTTATTTTGGGCTTCATCAAGTGTTTTTGATGCATAGTATATCACATAGAGTTTTGTTATCTATTCTCTGCCCTAGAACTTCTCCTATAGCATAGTCACTAGAATCACACATTATCTCAAAGGGTTGTGACCAGTCAGGGGCTCTTAGTATAGGTGCAGAGATCAAGGCATTCTTTAGAGTCATGAAGCTGCGTAAGCATTCTTGATCAAAATTGAAATCCGCATCTTTAGTCAATAAGTGAGACATGGGCTTTTCTATTTTTGTAAAGTCTTTGATAAATCTTCGATAAAATCTGGCATGTCCCAAAAAGGCTCGTACTCCCCTAATGTCTTTTGGTGGTGTCAATTTTGAAATGTCATCTATCTTTGCTTTGTCCACATCAATCCCTCTTTTGCTCACTCGATGCCCGAGGACAACTCCTTGTGTCACCCTAAAGTGACATTTTTCCCAATTAAGGATTAGATTTGTTTCTTCGCATCTTTGCAACACTTTACTGAGATTAAGCAGACAATTATCGAAAGAGTCTCCATAGACTGAGAAGTCATCCATGAATACCTCCATGATAGATTCAGTTAAACATGCAAATATAGTGGACATACACCTCTAGAATGTAGTAGGTGCATTACATAGCCCAAAGGGAATTCTTCTAATGGCATAGGTTCTGAAAGGGCAGGTAAAAGTTGTCTTTTCTTGATCTTCAGGGTGTATCAGAATTTGATAAAACCCTGAGTAGCCATCGAGATAACAAAAGAATTTTTGGTGGGCTAGACGTTCAAGGACTTAATCAAGGAAAGGTAGAGGGAAGTGATCTTTTCTTTTTGCCTTGTTCAGTTTCCTATAATTGATACACATCCTCCATCCAGTGACAGTCCTTGTGGGTACCAGTTCATTTTTATCATTCAAAATGACAATGGTTCCCCCCTTTTTAGGGACCACTTGGACCGGACTAACCCATTGATAATTAGAAATTGGATAAATGATACCAGCTTTTAGGAGTTTAAGAACCTCGAGGTGAACCACCTATTTGAGATTTAGGTTTAGTTTCCTATGGTGTTCCCATGAAGGTTTAAACTCTTCTACCATAGGTAATCTATGCATGCATAGAGCTAGATTTATTCCTGTTAGGTCAGTCATCTTGTATCCAATGGATTTCTTATGTTTTATTAACTCAATAAGTATTCTTTCTTCTTGGTCATCTATTAAAATGGAACTGATAATGACCAAATATAGTTTTTCTTTGTCAAGGAATACATGTTTGAGTCCAACTAGTAGAGCTTTCATTTCAGGTATCTTGGGTACTTCTGCGGTTTCCAAAACGGTGAAAGATTTCAACTCCTGAAAGGTAGCTTTGGGGGGTTCTTCAACTTGTTCAAGGTATTGCAGACATTGCTGAACTAGTTCATCGGTTGAGAATTCAGTTTCTGGATTTGTTAAGACGTTTTCCAAATCATCAGATGGTTCAGAAGGTTCTTGCTTTAACTGAGACATTTTATCAATTGCCTTGAGAAGAAAAACTTCTTCGTGGATGCTAGGACCTTTTAAGCTATCAAAGACTCTAAATTGAATGGCTTCCTTTCCCAGTCTTAAGGTAATTGTGCCAGCTTCAACATCGATTAGTGCTCTAGCTGTAGCAAGGAAGGGTCTATCGAATATTATTGGATATCGTAGGTCTTCCTTTATGTCCATAATAACAAAATCACAAGGAACGTAAGAATCTTTCTATGACGAACTACTCACAAAAACAAGATTAACTAATGCGGAAGTGAATTATTAGCAGCGGAATTACTGAAAATCACTAAAAATTAAAACTTTTTATAAAGAGATCCACAGACTGTAAAAATCTTTTATCAAGAACTAAAGTAAGTTATTTACATTCTGATAAATCAGTACATCTCTGTATCATCTCATCTCGAGAGTCATAAACATTAACTGCCCTGTTAAACTGTACATGAGCAGTATACAAAAATCTCGAGGCATTAAGCCAAAAATCTCAGATCTATATCAAACCATATACTGACTCCTAGGACCTGAGAGTACAAAGATGACACATAGGACTCTCTATATACAGAACCTAACAAACAGTGTCTCCACCTGAAGATCATTGTTGTCCTTGTTGTTGTTGTTGTTGCTGTTGTTGCTGTTCCCCCACTGAAGGGTTTCTTCTTCCTCAATGTCTACCTAAAAAGTTGAATCCCACAGGGGTGAGACAATTGAAAATTGTCCCAGTGAGAGATATAACTCTTCGCCAGAAGCATTGTTATTGCAGATAATAGAATAACACTGGGTAGTAGTGTTATAAATATTCAACAATAGGTAAATCATTGAATAAGATATGCAGAGCAATATTCTCTATGCAAACATATCAATTATAACTTGATTAAGCAGCAAGTCATTCATTTAATAAGGAATATGAAGAACATGTATACTAATTGTCCAACTAGGACATATTAAACAATGTATCATCAAGCATTGATTCTCGTAGTTCAACCCTAAGCAATTATGCTACACGGATGATTACATTTTACAAACATATTTATGCCCTAAGGAGATGAGATATACCGCTCATACTCCAACCGACCAATGCAAAATCAAAATCGGTACCATACATAGGTCATCATAAGAGCCAGATTTCTATGACCTCATCTTTCTCAGTCAGTGTGAGGAACAACATGCAGGACATCTAGTGTCTCTGTCAAAATAGCTTTCCAGGGTATTCTGGCAACTTCGCTATTAGAGTTACAGTGGCATGCTGTACTCTCTTCGCAATCGAGGGATTTCTTGCTTATCTCACATCGATGCGGCATTAACATTATCATCGAGAGATTAGTGATACATCATCCCGGCTTATACATATAATGAAGGATTGAGAGATTTAATATTTATCTCACATCAATTCCTCCATTAGGACGTAAGGATATTCACGTCCATAACCCCCACATACTCAAAAGTATGCTCTCCAGAAGTTCCCTTAGGAAAACCTATTTTACCATCACCAAACTTCTGACGATGATGGATCTATGGTCAGGGCTCTACATGATATCATTTCACTTGATTATTTAAGTACATTACAACATTCTTTTTATCATCAGGCATGTTTACATACATAAGTAATTGTAACAATTGATGTAAGGAAAGAGTACTATTTATCAAGTTCATTTCACAACTTTATTAACATTGGGAACTCAATCCCTTATCATCTCATCATCATGATTCAAGAATATGGGTGTTCAAACCCTTTGATCATCAAAACACATGTTACCACTTTAACTGGTAACTTAATGCCATCAAGTCATCTGACAATGTAAACATGATAATTACAATGCAGGTATTTCACATGGCTCTTACAACCTATCAATGTCTTTTGTTACCTTTTACTAGGCAACAAAGCATATCATTGCTTAAAAAGCTCATAAAGTATTTTCAATAAACAAAGCATCATATCTCTTACCTGGATATGCTCAATATTTGATAAAACATGCATGGTTAGAACAGATGATAACAGATATATCCATTTCATATCAGCACAATGCAAAACAATGATAATATCACCTTTCAAGGGTTTCACCACTATGCCCTTACCAGGGTTAGGGTTTCCCTTTTCAATTCAATTAGGGTTAATCATCCCCTTAGCTCAATTAGGATTAGTGACTCATCCTTTCATTATCGAATCTTAGAGCTTCATGCTAAAAAGCATAACCCAGAATTAGGGTTTCACGCTTTCATTTACCTTATTCAAAATTAGGGTTTACTATTCACATCACATCACCCTAGGTTAGGGTTTACCATTCACATCACCCTAGGTTAGGGTTTACTATTCACATCACATCATCCTAGGTTAGGGTTTACTATTCATATCACATCACCCTAGGTTAGGGTTTAATATTCATATCACATCACCCTAGGTTAGGGTTTACTATTCACCCCAAGTTGGAGTGATCATCAAAGTACCTTGAATTAAGGTTTACTATGTCATCATTATGAATTAAGTTCATACCATCATCATGTATTAGGATTTCACCTATCAATGCCCTCAACTAGGGTTGTAACTCCTTAACAATCATAATTAGGGTTTCATGATCTCACTATCATGGATCATACCCTAATTAGACATCCATTCATAATGAGAGTCCATTACTTGATTAACATTCATGTAGAAATTCTTCTCTCTCATCTTCTATAAGATGATGCTTACATCAGCCTTGATTAAGCTAAGTCAACTCAACATGAAAGAGAATTGACATTTGGGTTATGTCATAATCATCAAGTCTTAATCATTCAAGGATAGTAATCACCTTATCTCATTAAGATACAATTACTATAATCATCTTTGATTACATCATGTATTAATCCATTAACCAATTTGTCCTTTATCCACTTGAAGTACCCATGCGGTTTTAGTTAGTTATCCACCAAACGGTCTTGGTCACATAGAACCCAAACGGTCTTGACCAAAACGGACCTCAAACGGTCTTGCACTAAAAACCTCCAAACGGTCTTGCACAAACCACTGAAACCATTTGCTAAAGTACCACCTTGAAACCGTTTAGTAAAGTAGGTGGTGGAGTCCATTTGCCAAAGTTGACTTTTGAGACCGCTTACTAAAGTTGGATCTTTGAAACCGTTTATTAAAGTTGACCCTCAAGATCGTTTGCTAAAGTAACCACTCAAGATCGTTTGCTAAAGTAACCACTCAAGATCGTTTGCTAAAGTGCAACTTTGAAACCGCATGACCTCAACCGGTTTGGGATCGTTTGGTCCCAAATGGTCTTGAGACCGTTTGGACTCAAATGGTTTGGAGACCGTTTGGACTCAAATGGTTTGGAGACCGTTTGGTCCAAACCTCCTCAAAACCGCATGGACCAAATATGGTCTCAACCAATCAAATTTAATTAGGGTTTCCAAGATCGATTCCTTCATTGATTGTGATCATGTTATCATTCATCAAGTGGACCTATCACCATGCTTCAATTAAGTTAATTAGGTCAACATTCAACTTATTTGACCCACAATTGATGCTCAGTTGGTCATCAAATAGAGTTTGAATCAATTGGATTAGGGTTTGGAAACGTTGATCCTTCAACATTAACCAATGTGTAACTAGTTACTTTGAAACAATTGAACCATCATCCAAATTGAACATGACCTGACCCAAAATGGTCTTGAGGTCGTTTGGATGACCTCCAAACGTTCTTGAGACCATTTTCCCATGTAAACATCAAAATCCAAGTCATCCAATTAGGGTTTAGATCATTGGATTGATCACCAAATCAGCAATTGATTACACTTCAACTTAATATCTTTGGATCTTCAATTGCTCAAACATACCTAACCCTAGACCTACAAAAGGTCTTGGGTGACCACCAAACGGTATTGAGACCGTTTGGGTGATCCCCAAATGGTTTTGAAACCGTTTGGGCCAATCAACCCAAGTTTCCAACTCAACCAATTATCAAATCAGCAATCAACCCGATTAGGGTTTTGGTGATTGTAGGACCTTCAATTAGTGAACCAATTGGAGTTAATCAATAATAATTGATGGATCATTAACCTACATTATTTTCAACAGGTCTCCAAATGGTCAATGCTTGGTCAACGCTACCAAATGGTCTTGGGACCGTTTCCCTCCATGTGGTTTGGGTGAAACCGTTTCATTCCAAACTGTTTGAAACCGTTTGTTCCCAAATGGTTTGGGAAACCGTTTGAACAACTAGGGAAACCGTTTGGTAAAGTAATTATTTGGATAATCATCTAAAATGATGTCATATTCATCTTCCTCTGTTCAACCAAGAACAACAACCGTTCTTCATGGGAGTTTAAGCAAGAACTCAAAAGAGTATCAAAGAAGAAAAGTAACCAACGATTATTATAGAAAAGAGTGCAATACTAATGCTTAAGGGTTGAGTTATAAAACCCACCTATAAAACTGATCCAAAGCTCCAATATCCATGGATTTAATGGTGGATAGAGATCCAGCAACTGTCTAAGGTCCATCCTTGAGCCTTTGGATGTGCAAGTTAGCTAGGATTGGAAATCAGGTGAAGAAAACCAAGAATTAACCATTGGTTTAGGGTTTCCACCTTGAATCTAAGGTAGGAGATGATAAGAACTTATCAAGATGGTTATGGTCATACTTCCTCTTCTCCTTATATGTCCCTTGGTCGGCCAAAGAAAAGTGAGAAGAGGAAAACCAAGGAAACGATCCTTAAGTGTATTGGGAAAATGATATACATAAGGGGTTTTCAAGGAAAGAGAAAAAGAGTTGTTTTCTTTAATTCCAAAATAATTTCCACCATACTCCCCTCCATTTCTTGGCCACGAAGCCATATTCATGTTATTTCAAAACCTCTCCATTATCCAAATATTAATGGGAAAGGAAGTAAGCACCTTAAAGAGTTTTATATTAATATCCAACCTTTAGTAGATATTACTTTTTATTATATTAATGTGAGTGGCTTCCACTCAACCAAGATATTTTTGTGCCCAAGCATGGAACAAGCTCGTCCAACACTATTGAAAACACATCCTTCAACTTTTGGTTGAAGGCCTCCTCAATTAATTTATTTCTTTTTGCATAATATTAAATTAAAGTTCCATTTATGCTTAAATCATGATTATTTTAATGTCAATATTCTCTCTCCTCTAAGATAATTCAAATGAGGCGCCCCTCTCATTTTCTTTTCTCTAATTGATGCCAAGAAACATGAGAGACCCTCTAGAGGTGGTATTTTGCATATTGAACCCCAGGTTTTGGTTAATTTGCACATTACACCAAAACTAGGTTTTAATGCACAAGGATTGCTCTACAAGCTTTATCTTGGTGCCCAAGCTTGTAGAAACCATACCACTACATCATATTCATTCATATGATGTCTCAACATCATAGGAACATCTTATCATGTGAAATTTGCAAGTTAACCCCCCCCCAACTTGGGTAATTTGCACTTTAGTCCAAAAGTAACAAAACAATGTTTCAACATTATTAAAAAAGGACTAAAATTGAAATATAAGTTCCTCAAAAGCCTTAATTACTTTTCAAAAGATAAAAGAAAGCATATAATCAACTTTATTAGGCAAAATACCTAGTGTTAGTACATAACCCAGGTCAGGGATGTTACAAATTATCCACCCCTTATAAGAATTTCGTCCCCAAAATCATTAACAAAACAAATTAAGAGAAAAGAGTAGGGTATTTCCTTATCATCTCTTCCTCTAGTTCCCATGTAGCTTCCTCAACTCCATGATGATTCCTGAGGAATTTTACAAGACTAATGTCTTTCTTCTTCAGCTTCTTGATCCTTCTATCAAGAATCAACATAGGTCCTTCAACATAAGATATATCATCGTTCAATTCTACTTCCTTAGGCTGCAGAACTGATTCTATGTCAGGATGACATTTCCTTAACATGGAAAGGTGGAACACTGGGTGTAGCTTTTGCAGCTCATGTGGTAACTCCATCTTATAAGCTACCTTTCCAACCCGTTCAATGATTGGCTAAGACTCATATATCTAGGAGCAAACTTTCCTTTCCTTCCAAATCTAAGAACTCCCTTTCAAGGTGAGACCTTAAGGTATACTCTGTCTCCATCTTAGAATTCTAAAGGTCTACGACACTTATCTGCGTAGGACTTCTGCCTATCTTGTGCAGTCTTTAACTATTGTTGTATTATTTTAATCTTCTCGGTGGTCTGCTACACCAGATTAGGACCCAAACGTTGACATTCACCAGTTTCATACCAACAAAGGGAGATCTGCAACGTCTACCATACAAGGCTTCATAAGGTGCCATGTCTATACTGTGTTGATAGCTATTGTTGTAGGCAAACTCTATCAAGCTTAGATGTAGATCCCAACTTCCTGTAAACTGGAGGACACATGCCCTGAGGAAGTCCTCCAAGGTTTGTATAGTCCTTTCTGATTGTCCATCTGTCTGAGGATGAAAGGTTGTACTAAACCTAAGCTGTGTGTCTAAGGCTTTATGAAGTCACTCCCAAAAATGACTAGTAAACTGGGGACCTCTGTCAGAAACAATGGTAACTGGGACCCCATGCAGCCGCATTATCTCATCTACATATAACTATGCCAAATTCTCAGCAGAATAGGTTGTTTTGACAGGTAAGAAATGTGTTGTCTTTGTCAACCTATCAACTATTACCCAAATGGAATCATGACCTTTGGCTGTTCTAGGTAAACCAACCACAGAGTCCATGGTTACATTATCCCACTTCCACTGTGGTATGGGTAAAGGCTGCATTGTTCCTGTAGGCTTCTGGTGTTAAGCTTTAACTTTCTGACACACTGGACACCGCATAACGAACTCAACAACATCCTTCTTCAAACCAGGCCACAAATACATATCTTTCAAGTTATGATACATCTTGGTGCTTCCTGGATGCATATCATACATAGAAGAATGAGCTTCTTCTAGGACTAACTTCTGTAAGTTATCCACATCAGGCACTATCATTATATCATGATAACAGGCTACCTGATCATCCAAGTCATGAAAGCCATCTCGTTTCTCACTACCATACTCTGATCTAATCTGCTGGACTACATCATTAGCTTGTTGTGCCTCCTTAATCTGCTGTCTCAAAGTAGTCAGCTAACAACCCGGATAACAACGATACCTTAAGATGTACATTATCTTTCCTTAAAGAGATAAGCATATCCCTCCTAGTGCACACCAAAGAATTCAGCTGTGCTTTATCTAGGGTTGGTGTTGTTGATTTCCTACTCAAAGTATCAACAACTACATTGCCCTTTCCTGGATGATAATCAATTGTACAATCGTAGTCCTTGATTAATTCCATCCAACGGTGTTGTCTCATGTTTAGCTCATGCTGAGAGAAGCTATACTTTAGGTTTTTGTGGTCTGTGAAAATTTGGAATGTCTCTCCATAGAGATAATGTCTCCAGATCTTCAAGGCTTGCACTACAGCAGCTAGTTCTAGATCATGTGTCAGATAATTCTCTTCGTGTTTCTTAAGCTGTCAAGAAGCAAAAGAAATCACCTGTTTATCCTGCATTAACACACATCCTAGTACATTCTTAGAAGCATCACCGAAAACTATATATCCTTTCCCTTACTCAAGTAACACCAACACAGGTGCACTTGTCAACCTATCCTTCAACAACTGGAAAGATTGTTGACACTTGTCATTCCAGTCAAAAGGAACATCCTTCCTGGTCAACTTAGTCAAGGGTAAAGCTATGGAACTGAAGTTCTTATTGAACCTCCTGTAATAGCCTGCCAACCCTAAGAAACTGCGAATGTCTGTCCGTGTCTTTGGTTGATCCCATTGCAAGACAAATTCTACCTTTTTAGGGTCAACACGTATACCTGAAGCGGATATTACATGTCCAAGAAAAGAAACTTCTGGTAACCAAAACTCACACTTGCTAAACTTAGCATATAACTTATGCTCTCTTAGAAAAGTTAGAGCTTGACAAAGATGCTACTCATGTTGTTGAGCATTTCTACTGTAGATCAGGATGTCATCTATGAAGACAACAACACACTGATCAAGAAAAGGTCAAAAGATTCTATTTATGAGTTCCATAAATGTAGTTGGTGCATTAGTTAGTCCAAACGACATAACTGTGAACTCATAGTGACCATACCTTGTCCTAAAGGCAGACTTAGGTATGTCACCCTCCTTAATACGTAGTTGATGATATCCCGACCTCAGATCTATCTTTGAGAAGACAGTTGCACCATGCAACTGGTCAAACAAATCATCAATCCTTGGCAAATGATACTTATTCTTTATAGTTACTTTATTTAATTGTCTGTAATCAATGCATAACCGCATCGACCCATCCTTATTTTTAACAAAGAGGACCGGAGCACCCCAGGGTGAAGTGCTTGGTCGGATAAAACCCTTCTCAAGCAACTCTTGTAGTTGTTTCTTGAGTTCTGCCATCTCAACAGGCGCCATCCTATACGGTGCTTCTGCTATTGGTTGTGTGCCTAAGATTAGATTAATCTCAAAATCAATCTCTCGAGGTGGAGGTACACCTGGAAGTTCTTCAGGAAATACATCTTCAAATTACCTAACTACGAGAACTCTAGTAGGATTAGAACTCTCCATGGTGGTATCTACCACATGGGCCAAGAATGCATTACATCCTTGCCTCATCAGCTTCTCAGCTACCATAGATGACACAAGATAGGTTGGAAGAATCTTTCTATCTCCTTGAAAGATCCATGTGTCACTATCATCTGTGAACATAACTTTCTTGGACTCACAATCCAAGACAACCTTATACCTTTCTAAGGTATCCATCCCAAGGATTATATCGAACCCATGCATCTCAAGTGGTATAAGATCCACTTGAATGAGATGTTCAGAAAAGAAAAGGATGCAGGGAGAACACACCTCCCGCAACACAGCAGATCCCATCAAAGGAGTTTCTAACTTCAAACTCTCTGCCCTATGACTTGTAGTCATGTTGCAGTCAAGAATCACTCTTCGAGTGATAAAGGAGTGTGTAGCACTCAGATCAATTAAAACAGATACGATGCAAGATGTAGACATATCAGAATAAAATAGTTTCACCTGACCTGTCACAACCCGAGGGTTAATCACTGTATTAGGTGGATTCATCACATAGAATCTCATCGTTGCCTGTGGTTGATTCGGTGCTCGTTGACTATGTGCTGATGATCCAGTTTGGGATGCTTGTCCACATCCTCTAGTGCCACCTAGAAACTATCTCCTTTGAGAACCTTGCTGACTTTGCCTCTGGGGCTGAGTCACACTTGCCTCTCAGGCTCTGCAATCCTTCATCAGATGCCCCATCTTTCCACATATGAAACAAATTCTAATCCCCTACTGTGGTCTGGATGGTACTGTAACCGACACAAATGTTGAGCTGCGAGCTCCTTCTGGTGGTAAACTTCTTCCTCTACCCCTATTTGACATCCACTGTGTCTGGATACTGAATCTAGGTGGTGGTGTAGGCACAGAAAACCTCAATTTCTTCTAACCTTTGGATGAGGATCCTTGGAACTAGGGGAACATCTTTTTGTTCTTGTTCTATCGCTTCTCCGTCACAGACCTCTCTATCCTTCTGACAGACTCCACAAAAGTAGCAAATATTTCCCTGTTCTCCAGAGCAGACATAGGGGTGGTCAACTCAGTGATTAACCCCTTCTCAAAATGTTGAATCCGCTCTTCATCGGTGGTTGCCATATGTGTACAGAACCATAGAAGCTCCATGAACTTATCCTCGTACTCATGAATGTTCATTGGTCCTTGCCTTAATCTCTCAAACTGAGAGATTTTATCATCCAAGAACATCTTAGGAAAGTATCTGTTGACAAATTCCCGTCGAAATACCTCCCATTCGATCTCCACACCTGGCCTTTTCCCCTCCTCTATGGTCCACCAGTGACCATCACTCCCCTTAAGAAGGTACACAACATGTCTAACCTTCTCAACTTCTGGGATGTTCAGGATTCTAAAGGCCTTCTCTAACTCAGTTAGCCACATGTCAGCATCTGCTAGGTCAGCTGTCCCAGCATATTTCGTGGTTCCAACCCGGCGTAGTCGTTCAAACGTCTTGTCGGTTCCTTGTCCTTCTTGATGGGTAGGTGCCCTAGGTGCAGGTATGGGCATTCTATCAGTCATATGTATCATGGCAGTCATGAACTGCCCAAACATGGCTTGGAAGGTTGGGTTCCCCATGTCGGCTTGATTGAATTGGGGTGGTTCAGGCACAGGTTCCTCCCTTCCTTGGTCTCTTGCACCTCCTCCGGGTGCAACAACACTACTTTCTGCAAAAATGTTCATCATGTGATCCAGACATCTTTAGTTTTATCTTCTCCTCCTATATGAGCAGAAGACACTATCAGATAGACTGGAAGACACTAGAACAGACTCAATAACCTTAGTCCTATGTCTCTATAGACTCAGTGAACCTAGAGCTCTGATACCACTAAATTGTGACGAACTACTCACGAAAACAAGATTAACTAATGCGGAAGAGAATTATTAGCAGTGGAATTACTGAAAATCACTAAAAATTCAAACTTTTTATAAAGAGATCCACAGACTGTAAAACTCTTTTATAAAGAACTAAAGTATGTTATTTACATTCTGATACATCAGTACATCTGTATATCATCTCATCTTGAGAGTCATAAACATTAACTGCCATGTTAAAATGTACATGAGCAGTATACAAAAATCTCGAGGCATTAAGCCAAAAATCTCAGATCTATATCAAACCATCTACTGACTCCTAGGACTTGAGAGTACAGAGACGACACATAGGACTCTCTATATACATAACCTAACAGACAGTGTCTCTGCCTGAAGATCACTGTTGTCCTTGTTGTTGTTGTTGTTGTTGCTGTTATTGCTGTTCCCCCACTGAAGGGTTTCTTCTTCCTCGATGTCTACCTAAAAAGTTGAATCCCATGGGGGTGAGACAATTGAAAATTGTCCCAACGAGAGATATAACTCTTCGCCAGAAGCATTGTTATTGCAGATAATAGAATAACACTGGGCAGTAGTATTATAAATATTCAACAGTAGGTAAATCATTGAATAAGATATGCAGAGTGATATTCTTTATGCAATCATTTCAACTATAACTTGATTAAGCATCAAGTCATTCATTTAATAAGGAATATGAAGAACATGTATACTAATTATCCAACTAGGACATATTAAACAATGTATCATCAAGCATTGATTCTCATAGTTCAACCCTAAGCAATTATGCTACACGGCTGATTACATTTTACAAACATATTTATGCCCTGAGGAGATGAGGTATACCGCTCATACTCCAACTGACCATTGCAAAATCGAAATCGGTACCATATATAGGTCATCAGAAGAGCCGGATTTCTATGACCTCATCTTCCTCAGTCAGTGTGAGGAACAACATGAAGGACATCTCGTGTCTCTGCCAAAATAGCTTTCCAGGGTATTCTGCCAACTTCACTATTAGAGTTACAGTGGCATTATGTACTCTCTTTGCAATCGAGGGATTTCTTGCTTATCCCACATCAATGCGGCATTAACATTATCATCGGGAGATTAGTGATACATCATCCCAGCTTATACATATAATGAAGGATTGAGAGATTTAATATTTATCTCACATCAATTCCTCCATTAGGATGTAAGGATATTCACGTCCATAACCCCCAAATACTCAAAAGTATGCTCTCCATGAGTTCCCTTAAGAAAACCTATTTCACCATCACCAAACTTTTGACGATGTTGGATCTATGGTCAGGGCTCTACATGATATCATTTCATTTGATTATTTAAGTACATTACAACATTCTTTTAATCATCAGACATGTTTACATACATAAGTCATTATAACAATTGCTGTAAGGAAAGAGTATTATCTATCAAGTTCATTTCATAGCTTTATTAACATTAGGAACTCAATCCCTTATCATCTCATCATCATGATTCAAGAATATGGGTGTTCAAACCCTTGGATCATCAAAACACATGTTACCACTTTAACTGGTAACTTAATGCCATCAAGTCATCTGACAATGTAAACATGATAATTGCAATGCATGTATTTCACATGGATCCTACAACCTATCAATCTCTTTTGTTACCTTTTACTAGGCAACAAAGCATATCATTGCTTACAAAGCTCATAAAGTACTTTCAATAAACAAAGCATCATAGCTCTTACCTGGATATGCTCAATATTTGATAAAACCTACATGGTTAGTACATATGATAACAAATATATCCATTTCATATCAGCACAATGCAAAACAATGACAATATCACCTTTCAAGGGTTTCACCACTATGCCCTTACCAGGGTTAGGGTTTCCCTTTTCAATTCAATTAGGGTTAATCATCCCCTTAGCTCAATTAGGATTAGTGACTCATCCTTTCATTATCCAATCTTAGAGCTTCATGCTAAAAATCATAACCCAGAATTAGGGTTTCACACTTTCATTTACCTTATTCGAAATTAGGGTTTACTATTCACATCACATCACCCTAGGTTAGGGTTTACCATTCACATCACATCACCCTAGGTTAGGGTTTACTATTCACATCACATCATCCTAGGTTAGGGTTTACTATTCATATCACATCACCCTAGGTTAGGGTTTACTATTCATACCACATCACCCTAGGTTAGGGTTTACTATTCACCCCAAGTTGGAGTGATCATCAAAGTACCTTGAATTAAGCTTTACTATGTCATCATTATGAATTAAGTTCATACCATCATCATGTATTAGGATTTAACATATCAATGCCCTCAACTAGGGTTGTAAATCCTTAACCATCATAATTAGGGTTTCGTGATCTCACTATCATGGATCATACCCTAATTAGACATCCATTCATAATGAGAGTCCATTACTTGATTAACATTCATGTAGAAAGTCTTCTCTCTCATATTCTATAAGATGATGCTTACATCAGACTTGATTAAGCTAAGTCAACTCAACATGAAAGAGAATTGACATTTGGGTTATGTCATAATCATCAAGGCTTAATCATTCAAGGATAGTAATCACCTTATCTCATTAAGATACAATTACTATAATCATCTTTGATTACATCATGTATTAATCCATTAACCAATTTGTCCTTTAACCACTTTAAGTACCCATGTGGTTTTAGTTCATTATCCACCAAACGGTCTTGGTCACATAGACCCCAAATGCTCTTGACCAAAATGGAACTCAAACGGTCTAGCACTAAAAACCTCCAAACAGTCTTGCACAAACCACTGAAACCATTTGCTAAAGTACCACCTTGAAACCGTTTAGTAAAGTAGGTGATAAAACCTATTTTTGTGACGTTTTTGCCCTTTATTCTGTTATCAAAACTACCCTTTTCTGCTATTTTCCTCTATTTTATTAGCATTTTCACAATAATTGGCCAAGCAACGCTCTTATTCCAATTTTTCCTATCTTCTACACAGTTTTCCTTGTTTTTGAGCAATATGGCCGATTCCGGCCCACAATAAGTCTAAGCCCGTCTCGACATCCCTGACGCCCGATACAACCCAGCCCGACAGGGGCTGGGCGACACGAGAATGATCGGCGGAGAAGGGCACTGCGCAAGAAGGACGTGTCGGCTGACATACCGTCTACCCGATAGGGAGCCAAAGCCGCATCGACGACCTAACTCGTCGGGCGACACAGCCACCCACCGGCAGGCGTGCCGCCAGCCACGTGACCGATAGCCAGCACCTCGCGCCGAGACATACCTGTATCGGCCGTCCACATCCATCGACCGGCGTATAAGGGAGCTACGTGGTGTTTCCAGCACCATAACTCCTTCAACCGCCGCCTATAAATAGCAGCTACAGGAAGCTGAAAAGACAGGTTGGTCATGGGTCGGACGAGTCAGAGAGTCGGAAGAGAATTTGGACAAGATAGTTCGAGAGCCACCTCCGAAGGAAGCTGTGAGAGCAAGAGTGTCGCGCCCCAGTGCTTGCGTCGGGCGACACTAGGTGAGCTTTCCCTCATCCCGAGAGGGAAGGGATGGTTCACTTAGTGTTGTCCCGGGCGACACTGTGGGCCGGTACCGGCCAGGGAAGACGAGCGACACGAGTGCCCGACAGTAGACTCGTAGCTCTTTGCCCGACACGATATCGAACCCGATACGCTCCGCCCGTCATGCGTGCCGCCCGAGAGGGTGCGCCGCCCGACATGAGCGTATCGGCCAGGGCCCTTGAGCGATACAGTCAGTCGTCAGTCAGCGCTGCCCGAGAGGGGGTGCCGACCGACACTGCCGTATCGGGCTCAGCTCCTGACTGGTATCGGGCAGGAGAGCTACAGTAGTCTGTCGTTCTTCTACATCAAGAAGGCGACATCTATCTTTAATTCTGTTATTTAAATTCTTAGCTTATGCATTGTATTAAGACCCTTATTGTTTATGGAAATAGAAATGCTTAATTGCTATTTGTTTAATGCTTAGTGCCTTATGATTGGGTAACTGCTGTGTTGGATATCTGAACTCTAGCTTGCATGTTTTGGATCGCGTTTCGCTTAGCTACCGAATCATCTTTCCCGTCGCAACACTTCGAGAGTTGGGTTGTGGCTCTAGTGTTTGGTCCGATTCTGGAGTACGAGAGTGCCCGGAACGGAGTTGTTTTAGTATCATTCCACCCTAACTTGAGCCCAGCAACCTCGAGAGGGGTGTTGAAGCTTGGTTAGAGGCACCCGCTCTGAGAGGAGGGGTGCAGGGTGTTACTGCTACCGCTTGTCTTACTGAAGTCTTATCCCTTGCATTACGCCTTAAACTGCAGTTTATCTTTCTATTTTCTGTTGCATGAAAATTCCTAAAAACTGCTAAATGAAAAAATCTTAATCTTTCTTGTAACTCCAGTTGGAGATAGTTTTCTTTGATTTAATCATGACATCTTATTGTTCCCCTTCGGGGAACTTTAATATCTCTTTATACCCACCGGAGTGTAGAGTGTCGATTCAGAGTCGTCAACACAACTCACCTTGTCCCTGTGTTCGACCCCGTATGACTACTTCGACCCCGTAAACAAAGTTGCGGGGGCCTAGAAGGATTCAGGTTATAAATGTGAAGGCTCGACTACCTCAAATACGCCTCCAATTTTAGGACGCGCGATTTAGGCAGGTCAACTTTCTGGCGCCGTTGCCGGGGACAAGGCAAATGGCACTGTTGACGAATCCGAAGCCACTAACTACACTCCCGTGCCTCAAGCTTAGAAATAGGCTTGACAGCACCTCTTTTTCTTTTTCTTTAAGCATTATTCTTTACCCCAATTATAATTTTCTAAACATGATTTTTATGTGGTTTTCAGGTACTCTGATCTACTGAACACCGAGACTGTCAACCATGCCTCCTCGCATAGAGCCACCTTCTGGAAACGAAAGCCCAGGAGGGAGGCCAGTTTCACCTCCACCGGAAGACAACGACCGGTATAGTGATAATGAGCGGCAAGAAGATCTAGAATCACCAGGGCATGAGGAAGAGCATCATCAGCATAGACGTCGTCGGAGACACAGGAGGAATCATGATAACTGGGAGCGACGCCGAGATGCCAGCAACAGTGATGACTCGGAGGAAGAAGAGAAAACTCTGAGAGAATTGGCTTCTACAAAGGCCAATAGATCGAGGTGCCCCGTTATCATCCCAAGGTTCAATGCGACAAACTTTGAGCTCAAGCCATCTGTGATCTCTATGATTCAAAATAAAAGCTTCAGGGGGAGTTCTAAGAGTGACAACCCTTACCATCACCTTGATGCTTTCAAAAATATCTGCGACACCATAAAGATGCGAGGGGTTCCCCAAGAGGTCATTTACTGCAAGGGTTTCATCTTCTCTTTGGAGGATAAGGCTCTATCATGGTACCTTGGGCTACCCCACCAAGCACTGAATGGATGGGGAGAACTGGATGACGCATTTGTAAACAAGTTTTATCCCACTGAGAAGACGATGAGGAACAAGTTAAAAATCACATCTTTCACGCAAAAGCCAAATGAAAACCTCCACGACGCCTGGGAACGATATCTGGAATATCAGAGGGACTGCCCTCACCACAATTTCAAGAAGGGTTTCTTGGTCTCCACCTTCTACAATGGGCTAACTCTCGATGAAAGGGTATCGCTGAATGCGGTAGCAGGAAGTGACTTCTTAGGGAAAAAGCCAAGCAAGTCCGAAAAGATCATTAGGAACATGGCTGAGTTGAAGGCCGATGTTGACTATGATAGATCTGATAGAGGGCAGGCGAAGAAGGCAGGGGAAGGAACCTCTCTTGAGTCCAAGGCTCTGGAAAACATTACTTCTCAGATTCAAAGGATAGCAACAGATGTGAAACAACTAAAGGATCATGGCGGAAAGGGGAATAAGCAAGTTGAGAAAGTCATGAAATGTGTTACCTACTGTGAAGGAGGACATGGGGTAGACAACTGCGTCTACACCAAACCCGGCACCGATAGCGACTCCGACTCGAAAGAAGAAAGGACCGAGAATGTATCCTACATGAGCTTCAAGAGACCATACTACCCTGGATTTAATTATGGCAACAAAGACGCGGCCGAGAACTCGCATCAGCTAAACACCTCGGCCAGGCCCGTGCAACCTTTTGAAAAGAGGGGGGATCAAGCTAATACACCAAGAACAGCCAGTTCCAGCCAGCAAAAGGTAATTTCCAAGCACCAGGAAAGTACCAAGGCCCGCCCCGTGAACAGGAGAAAGGGGTGAACCAATCCGAAGTGATCGGCCAGTTGTTCGATTTTGTCAAGAAACAGGACACCATTAATCACCAGTTAGCGCAAAGTGCACTGTCCAATTCGGGAGTTTTGAACTCATTGCAGGTCCAGTTGGCAGATATGCAGACACATCAGCGCCAAATCGACCAGCAGCTAGCGCAGCTCGCCGAGATTATGAAGAATCCTGTAGGGAAGATCCCGTCTAACACCGAACCAGCTAAAAGATAGATCAAGATGAAGAAGCTGAAAGACGTCTAGCTGTAGATAGAAAATGCAGCGCTCCTCGGGAGGCAGCCCGCGCTTTTATTTTCCTAGAATAGGATGTTATTTACTTTCTTACAAGACAGACATTACAAACATTATGGACTGTAATAAGGCCCGAGTCAGTGCATGCGCACGTGTACTGACTCTTTTTGTTTTAAGGGCCACCGCTTCAGTTTTATTTGCCAGGATGGGTAATACCATCTGAGGTCGGGTTTAGCCTTAGGCCAATGATGTTTTACCCGCCTGTTGCCTCTTTCTTTAAGTGGGTTTTACCTCGGAGTTTTGTCCCGAAAAATCTTTTTTCCCACACCGGATCGGGCGGCACACCAACCGACATACAGATTGCGCCCGTCCCGGGAGGGAATGGTTTTACCGCGACATCCGACCACTATATATAAGGCAAAAACTTTACCGTGTCGCGCTCCCGGACTTTACCTTTTTCAGCTACCGTATCGCGCAGTACTTTTCTTGCTCTCCGCTCCCGTGTCGTGCAGAGACCTCTCCCGATCCCGTGACGCGCAACACCTTAAGGAAAACAAAGGTATCACGCGACAGCCCTATCGCCCTAGCATACCCGATACGGACCTTTATCGCGTACGATGAATCGAGCGAGGATTTTATGTTGATTTTCTTGTCGCCCGATACTGTTATCGCGCGACACGCTTCTCTCGCACCTGCCCGATACAGCTATGTCGGGCAGCGAATGTATCACCCGTTTATTCTTGTATTGGGCGGCGCTCTTTCAAAACCCTGCCGGGCGCTCAGTTTCTCTTGACCGTATCGTCCGACACAGTTGTATCGGGCAAGCTTTACCTGATCTTGTCTCAAGGCCCGATACAGTCGTGTCGAGGTGTCTTTCCCCTTATTAATTTTCCTGTTGATAACAAAATAGCATTTGTTTGATTGATGATAGGGATGGCACGCACAAAGATAACTGTTAGGCTCATTGACGAGCAAGGCAGGAGGGTTGTCACCGAGCCAGAGGCAGAGGTGGCAATGGTCGGGCAGAAGCGCTCGAACCCTGAAGCAGCTGGACCCTCAACATCTGGAAAGAGGGTGAGGACAGAAGAAGCGGCCACTCCAGCTACAACACCTTCTCCAACAGCAGAACCCCTGGATCACACACCGGGAAGGTTCATGCCAAGAGACGAGGAGCACGACCGCAGATATGCTGAACTAGGAGCCAAGCTCTACAGGCCGAGCAGGTTCGGCCACCAGTCGTCCTTCATGCAGTTGGGCATTTTCGGGAGACTGGAGGACGTACTTGCTGTAGAAGGTCTGAGGCAAATCTGCTTCAGCCTATCCGCCTCCTACACCGAGCTCATGAAGGAGTTCATGGCGTCCCTTCACCGAGTAAAGAATACACCTGCTGAAGCCAGAAAGTATGGCGGAGCAGACAGACTCCAGGGGCGGCTTTACAATGCAGAGCACGTTATTTCGGAGAAGCTGCTCAACCAGATTTTCTCCTCCAATGAAGAGGAGAGAGGGAGACTAGATAACGGTACAAGGATCACCGAAGGAGACGGGTTCGACCCCGTAGATATCTGGGAAAAGCTAACCGGGGAGTCATCTTTCAAACCCGGGAGCAAGGTGGCGGCAGTGCACTCATGCTTCTAGAGGATAATGCACAAGCTGGTGGCGTGCCTCCTCTTCAGCAAGAACGAGTCCAGCAACATTTACTCCGAGGAACTCCACGTCATGTGGCACATGATGGAGGGCCGGACTATCAACCTGGGGCGCTTCTTGCTGAACATGCTGCACCCAATAAAGGATGCCACCAAGGAATATTGCATGGGTGGCATCGTGAACCTAATCACGGTAGGGTTGGGATACCCGCGCGAGCCGCGCAGCCTCTCAAGGACAAGAGGGGATGAGTTGATCGACCTCAAGTACCTCATGAGGTCGGGTATAATAAAGAAGGAGGGGCAGAGTTACTTCTACAAGTTCGCAAGGACGAAGATCCTTCTCCCGCTTCCTCGTTGCGCCGCCTACGACGCAGAAAAGCTAGTCTTCACCACAGCCGAGATCGAGGCTGTGGCAGCAGGCGCAAGCTGCGCTCCACCCCCAAGAAGCCAAGAGCGGGGAATCACCAGGGGGCCCATCCCGCTGGGTACTCGGAGGGACGTATCTTCAACAGCTCCTGCCGAGCGGCCCACTGCCTCGGAGCCACGAATGACAGCCACAACAACAAGGCCAGTGGTGGCAAGAGAAGAACCGGTGATCATGGAGGTTGCCGAGACAAGAACTGGAACTGCATCGAGAGGGACGGCTGCAGTACCCGTAGTTTCTGCTGCGCCCTTAGGGGCAATTGATGAAGTACAACCGGATGTCAGTGATGAGCTATTCGCCGACATCCTACAAATGGAGCTCGAACGAGCACAGGTGACGCCGACACCACCACCAAAGTCACCTATTGCAGTTGTTGAGGAGATCGTCGACATCGCCGATATGGGGCAGCATCCGTCCCCCACAACACGGTCTCCTCCGATACAATAAGAGGGCGGGGCAGCACCGACACCTCACCCAGAAGCATCAGCCGCGCGGACGATAGAAGTAGGCTTTGCCTCGTCAGGCAGACCATCGTGCGGGAGGAGCATTTTGAGGTCGAGGGGGAGACAAGCGGAAGACCCTCCTTCGCTCGGAATGATGCTAGGACAAGAACTCGATTTCTTGCGGGAGGTAATAGAAAACCATTCTACTACATTTCTTTCCCTAACCCGCAAGTTGTCGTTTTTCGAACAAAGGCTGGATAGCCAGGAACGAGAGCTGCTGGCTTTGGCCAGCCTACCTGGCCGGCTAGAGGCAGTAAATGCCACGCTACAACAAGTTTTGCAGCACCTTAGCGAGATCGAGGGGAGGCTGAACAGGGAGGACGACCATCCACGCCCAAGGCAGCCGAGAAGATCATCGTCGCCTCCTGGTCCGGGCTCTCAATCCTTGTCGTCAAGAGCGTCGTCAGGATCGTCATCATCTACCTCCTCCTCCGGTAGATCTTCATCAGCAACCAGAGGAAATTCATCACAAGGGAAAGGCTATGAAGCTTCAGCCAGACAAGGAAGCCCTTTTGACCTGAATGAGGCCGCTCCCTCAGCCCCCTTTGACGAAGCTGAGGATAACGACGAAGATATCAGCGTCGGGGAGGGCTCTTCTGATGAATCCGAGGGAGAAGGGGGGGACATCTGCACTGCAAACGAAAGACACCTCCCCAGAGGAAGGAGTTCGAGGGCTGATCTCACCGATTTCTCCGCACCGACAGATATACCTTCCTTCGAAATGACTGACTTTGACAGAAGGGTCATAGGATATCTAACGATCAGAGACCAGAAACTACTCAACATGGTCCTGAGATCGCAAGCCGATGAGGAAGAGGTACTCTGGAGCGACAGTTATTTTTCGGTGAAGCGGGGAACTCTGAGAAACATCTTCCGCGCCAAGGCCGTCGTAGGGAAGAGTTTGTTCAGAGTAATACAAGGGGCCATTATAGAAAATGCCAACAAGAAGAAAGGCCAACATACAGTTTACGCTGCCACCCCGGCCCTAGAAAGAAGACTAATGATGGGGTTGTACAATTCTACGCAGGTAGAAAGTATGTTGGATTACATTGAAGTGCACAATCCAAAACTGGTGTTGGCCCCTTACAAACACAGAAACAACTGGTTCCTGTGCATTGCCGACCTCCGAAATCATGATGTCCAACTGCATTGTTGCTGCAGCAAAGAGGTCCCGCACACAGGAAGTACGTTCCTACACCCAAAGGACGTAATGCTAAGACTGTTGCCGCTACGTCTCCACCGGGTCATCAAGTACAGAGTCCAGCGCCACAGCGGCGTCTGGAATTTCTACTCACTAAGGGACTTCCCAGTCCAAGAAGAGGAGGGAAGTGGAAATAGCGCATTCATAGTCCTCAGAGCCATGGAGATGATACATATCTTCGGATACTTCAAGCAACTCCAGAATAATAACTTCTACAGTCTCAGAAGCAAATATGCATTGCTGTTGATAAAGGACAAGTGCTACTTCCGAGACGTGGGGATACCAGAAGAGCTGCTGGATAGTGAACAAGAAGACGAGTCATCTCAACATAGCAGCCCTCCTGAAAAAGAAGCAGAAGCAGAGACAAACGTCTGTGGGGCAGGCAAACAGATAAACATCTTGCGACAAGTTTTCGGACACGACAAACAAGCCTCGCCCCAGAACCTGGAGGAGTCGATCCACAACTTCGACCGTTTCTCATGCGCTACCCTCACGCAGGAACAGGTCAACGAAATCCACATGAAGTTGGCTGACTCCAACCCTGCAGACGTAGCCTACTCGGCAGGCAATGTCATAGTCCCGATTGACGACTTAAGGGACATGGTAAAAGAGGGAGGATGTCTGGCATTATCTGTGGCGGTCGCCTACATCCATATACTACGAAACAAGTCTGAACACGCATGCATAGCAGATCCAATGCTGTTCAACGACATTTTCCTAGCCGATGAGCAAGGGGCGAAGGAAGCTTTCCTAGCAGAGTTGGAATGCAGAGTCCTGGATACCATTCTCCTTCCCATCCTGCACAACAACCACTGGACGCTCTTAACGGTGTACACCCAACAACGAGCAGGGATTTTCTACAACAGCTCGGACAGCAATAAAGACCATCCAGTGCCTTGTACATCGACAGCGCTGACATCTCTCGAACGATTAGTACGAAAGTACTATATCGATATAGCAGCGATGATACAACCATTCCTGGGAATGCAAGTAAGAAGCTGGCATGAACTCCAGTTCTGCCACCGCAGCCCGCAGCAAATTCAACTATCCAACGACTGCGGCATCTTCGTCCTGGAATGGATGGCAAACGAGGCAACGCCTGATCAGCTCCTCCACATCGACTATCACAGCAAAAGAGGAGAATATGTGTGGGAGCTCTTATCTAGCCCAGGCGCGCTGATCATCTAACCCTCACTGATTAACATTTCCTTACCTCATCTACTTCAAAACTCTGGGACAGAGTGTGGAGTAAGTTTGGGGGGGTACCATGTACCAGTGAGGGAGGTACAAAACTTTTCTCCTTTGATCCCCCTCATCCTATCCAATTCAATTAGTGTACATATAACTTTTTTTTAGTGTATGTATAGCATATAACCTTTTTAGTGTACATATAACTTCTTACACAACCTTTTTCCTTCTTGCTAAAAGTCTTGAAAACCTTGAAAATTTTTGCTTATGATTCCCTATACTTATATATGTACAAAGTTGCTATAATAATAAAAACCTGTTGTGACTTCTTGCAAAGTTTACCTTCTGTATATTTAACGAGTTACAAGTTCTGTCATATCTTTCTGATAATGTTGTCTCAAACAAACAAAAGATTGTGCCTTGCCATCCAAAAATTTTCGAAAAATAATAATCTCGCAAACAGCTAAGAGACGAGTATGGAGAAGGAAAAAGCTGCCCAAACAGCAGATATCTCTTTTGTTTTCCCTTACCCAGCAAAAATCCCAAAAAGAGACAGAAGCCTTATGAGCGTGAATAAAAGCATGAGAGTTGTGCCCAATAAAAGAAAAGAAAAAAAATATATATATACACACTTGTTTTCCAAAATTACCCATCTTTAGGCATGGTAGATCCGGGGCAGTGGTACGTAGGATGTGAAATCACTGCTCTAAAGCCAACTGGCTTGGACTGCAGGGACCACTTGCCCGTTAACGGACCCTTACCTGGATAGACTGATGGGAAACAAGAAGAAAAAAACCCAAAAAGCCTTATCCTACCCTATACACAACTTTCTGCCCCTAAAATAAAGTTGTTTGGTGTGGAAGCTAACTTCGGAATCATACACCAAAGTCTCGCTGAAGCTGTGGAGAAGAAAATTTTACTTAAATAATAAGGCAAGTAGGGCAAGGTCTTTTGTTCGCATTAAGACAGCATTACCTCTAAGACACCGAAAATCTTGTGCTACCCTTTAGCCTTAAAGTTTTGCTGTGCAAGAAGAAGAAACACAAAGTCTAGTTTAAATATTGATTGAGGACAATCAAAGAGCTAAGTTTGGGGGAGTTGATAACACCTATTTTTGTGACGTTTTTGCCCTTTATTCTGTTATCAAAACTACCATTTTCTGCTATTTTCCTCTGTTTTATTAGCATTTTCGCAATAATTGGCCAAGCAACGCTCTTATTCCAATTTTTCCTATCTTCTACACAGTTTTCCTCATTTTTGTGCAATAAGGCCGATTCCGGCCCACAATAAGTCTAAGCCCGTCTCGACATCCCTGACACCCGATACAACCCAGCATGACAGGGGCTGGGCGACACGAGAATGATCGGCAGAGAAGGGCGTTGCGCAAGAAGGACGTGTCGGCTGACATACCGTCTACCCGACAGGGAGCCAAAGCCGCATCGACGACCTAACTCGTCGGGTGACACAGCCACCCACCGGCAGGCGTGCCGCCAGCCACGTGACCGATAGCCAGCGCCTCGCACTGAGACATACCTGTATCGGCCGTCCACATCCATCGACCGGCGTATAAGGGAGCTACGTGGCGTTTCCAGCACCATAACTCCTTCAACCGCCGCCTATAAATAGCAGCTACAGGAAGCCAAAAAGACAGGTTGGTCACGGGTCGGACGAGTCGGAGAGTCGGAAGAGAATTCGGACAAGATATTTCAAGAGCCACCTTCGAAGGAAGCTGTGGGAGCAAGAGTATCGCGCCCCAGTGCTTGCGTCAGGCGACACTAGGTGAGCTTTCCCTCATCCCGAGAGGGAAGGGATGGTTCACTTAGTGTTGTCCCGGGCGACACTGCGGGCCGGTATCGGCCAGCGAAGACGAGTGACACGAGTGCCCGACAGTAGACTCGTAGCTCTTTGCCCGACACGATATCGAACCCGATACGCTCCACCCGTCATGCGTGCCGCCCGAGAGGGTGCGCCGCCCGACATGAGCGTATCGGCCAGGGCCCTTGAGCGATACAGTCAGTCGTCAGTCGGTGCTGCCCGAGAGGGGGTGCCGCCCGACACTGCCGTATCGGGCTCGGCTCCTGACCGGTATCGGGCAGGAGAGCTACAGTAGTCTGTCATTCTTCTACATCAAGAAGGCGACATCTATCTTTAATTCTGTTATTTAAATTCTTAGCTTATGCATTGTATTAAGACCCTTATTGCTTATGGAAATAGAAATGCTTAATTGCTATTTGTTTAATGCTTAGTGCCTTATGATTGGGTAACTGCTGTGTTGGATATCTGAACTCTAGCTTGCATGTTTTGGATCGCGTTTCGCTTAGCTACCGAATCGTCTTTCCCGTCGCAACACTTCGAGAGTTGGGTTGTGGCTCTAGTGTTTGGTCCGGTTCTGGAGTACGAGAGTGCCCAGAACGGAGTTGTTTTAGTATCATTCCACCCTAACTTGAGCCCAGCAACCTCGAGAGGGGTGTTGAAGCTTGGTTAGAGGCACCCGCTCTGAGAGGAGGGGTGCAGGGTGTTACTGCTACCGCTTGTCTTACTGAAGTATTATCCCTTGCATTACGCCTAAACTGCAGTTTATCTTTCTATTTTCTGTTGCATGAAAATTCCTAAAAACTGCTAAATGACAAAATCTTAATCTTTCTTGTAACTCCAGTTGGAGATAGTTTTCTTTGATTTAATCGTGACATCTTATTGTTCCCCTTCGGGGAACTTTAATATCTCTTTATACCCACCGGAGTGTAGAGTGTCGATTCAGAGTCGTCAACACAACCCACCTTGTCCCTGTGTTCGACCCCGTAAACAAAGTTGCGGGGGCCTAGAAGGATTCGGGTTATAAATGTGAAGGCTCGACTACCTCAAATACGCCTCCAATTTTAGGACGCGCGATTTAGGCCGGTCAGTAGGTGGTGGAGACCATTTTCCAAAGTTGACTTTTGAGACCATTTACTAAAGTTAGATCTTTGAAACTGTTTACTAAAGTTGACCCTCAAGATAATTTGCTAAAGTAACCACTCAAGATCGTTTGCTAAAGTAACCACTCAAGATTGTTTTCTAAAGTAACCACTCAAGATCATTTGCTAAAGTGAAACTTTGAAACCACATGACCTCAACCGGTTTGGGATTATTTGGTCCCAAACGGTCTTGAGACCATTTGGACTCAAACGGTCTTAAGGCCGTTTGGTCCAAACCTCCTCAAAACTGCTCGGACCAAATATGGTCTCAACCAATCAAATTGAATTAGGGTTTCAAAGATCGATTCCTTCATTGATTGTGATCATATTATCACTCATCAAGTGGACCTATCACCATCCTTCAATTGAGTTAATTAGGTCAACATTCAAATAATTTGACCCACAATTTACCCCCAATTGGTCATCAAATAGAGTTTGAATCAATTGGATTAGGGTTTGGAAACGTTGATCCTTCAACATTAACCAATGTGTAACTAGTTACTTTGAAACAATTGAACCATCATCCAAATTGAACATGACCTGACCCCAAACGGTCTTGAGGTCATTTTGATGACCTCCAAACGGTCTTGAGACCGTTTTACCATGTCAACATCAAAATACAACTCATCCAATTAGGGTTTGGATCATTGGATTGATCACCAAATCAGCAATTGATTACACTTCAACTTAATGTCTTTGGCTCTTCAATTGCTCAACCATACCTAAACCTAGACCTCCAAACGGTCTTGGGTGACCACCAAACGGTCTTGAGACCATTTGGATGATCCCCAAATGGTTTTGAAACCGTTTGGGTCAATCAACCCAAGTTTCAAACTCAATCAATTATCAAATCAACAATCAACCCGATTAGGGTTTTGGTGATTGTAGGACCTTCAATTAGTGAACCAATTGGAGTTAATCAATAATAATTGATGGATCATTAACCTACATTATTTTCAACAGGTCTCCATACGGTCGACGCTCGGTCAACACTACCAAACGGTCTTGGGACTGTTTCCCTCCATGCAGTTTGGGTGAAACGGTTTCATTCCAAACGGTTTGAAACTGTTTGTTCCCAAACAGTTTGGGAAACCATTTGAACAACTAGGGAAACCGTTTGGTAAAGTAATTCTTTGGATAATAATATAAAATGATGTCATCTTCGTCTTCCTATTTTCAACCAAGAACAACAACCGTTCTTCATGGGAGTTTAAGCAAGAACTCAAAAGAGTATCAAAGAAGAAAAGTAACCAACGATTATTATAGAAAAGAGTGCAATACTAATGCTTAAGGGTTGAGTTATAAAACCCGCCTCTAAAACTGATCCCAATCTCCAAGATCCACTGATTTAATGGTGGATAGAGCTCTAGCAACTGTCCAAGGTCCGTCCTTGAGCCTTTGGATGTGCAAGTTAGCTAGGATTGGAAATCGGGTGAAGAAAACCAAGAATTAACCCTTGGTTTAGGGTTTCCACCATGAATCCGAGGTAGGATATGATCAAAACTTACCAAGCTGGTTATGGTCGTCCTTCCTATGCTCCTGAGATCTCCCTTGGTCGGCCAAAGCAAAGTGAGAAGAGGAAAACCAAGGAAACGGTCCTTAAGTGTATTGGGAAAAAGATATACATAAGGAGTTTTCAAGGAAAGAGAAAAAGAGTTGTTTTCTTTAATTCCAAAATAATTTCCACCATACTCCCCTCCATTTCATTGACACGAAGACATATTAATATTCTTGCAAAACCTCTCCATTATCCAAAGATTAATGGAAAAGGAATTAAGCACATTAAAGAGTTTTATATTAATATCTAACCTTTAGTGGATATTACTTTTTATTATATTAATGTGAGTGCCTTCCACTCAACCAAGATATTTTTGTGCCCAAACATGGAACAAGCTCGTCCAACACTATTGCAAACACATATTTCAACTTTTGGATGAAGGGCTCCTTAATTAATTTAGTTCTTTTTGCATAATATAAAATTAAAGTTCCATTTATGCTTAAATCTTGATTATTTTAATGTCAAGATTCTCTCTCCTCTAAGATAATTAAAATGAGGTGCCCCTCTCATTTTATTTGCTATACTTGATGCCAATAAACATGAGAGACCCTCTAGAGGTGGTATTTTGCATATTGAACCCCAGGTTTTGGGTAATTTGCACATTACACCAAAACTAGGTTTTAATGCACAAGGATTTCTCTACAAGCTTTATCTTGGTGCCCAAGCTTGTAGAAACCATAAAACTACATCATATTCATTCGTATGATGTATCAACATCATAGTAACATCTTATCATGTGAAATTTTCAAGTTAACCCCTCAACTTGGGTAATTTGCACTTTAGTCCAAAAGTAACAAAACAATGTTTCAACATTATTCAAAAAGGACTGAAATTGAAATATAAGTTCCTCAAAGGCCTTAAGTACTTTTCAAAAGATAAAAGCAAGCATATAATAAACTTTATTAGGCAAAACACCTAGGGTTAATACATAACCCAGGTCAGGGATGTTACACTTTCCCTACTCTTACTGGGATATCTTCAATAATTCCCAAAGGTGTAGTGATGGTAGAATTAGCCAATTGAATTGTCATTGTTGTGGGTAGCAAATTAGTAAAGGCCAATCGTTTACTCATGGAAAAGGGCATAATGTATATGTTGGCCCCCAAATCGACTAATCCTTTCTTGCAAGAGGTATTTATGATAGAACATTGGATGCCAAAGGAGCCAAGGTCCTTCTGCTTCTTTGGCATTTTATTAAGAATGATGTCAGAAGTAGTCTCATCTAATTTGACAGTCCCATGTTCTTCAATCATATATTTCTTTGATAGTAAAGTCTTCAGGTATTTGGACCAAGCTGGGATTTCAGAAAGAGCATCGAGGAATGGAGTATCGACATATAGCTTCTTCATAGCTTCCTTGAATTTCTAGAATCTAGAATCCAGTTTGGTCTCCCTTAATCTGAATGGATAGGGTATCCTGAGCTTGTATGGTGGAACTTTTGGTTCCTTGGGAACTTGTTCTTTTTCTTTCTCCTTTTCAACTTCTTGATTTTTGCTTTCAGTTGGGATGATTTCAACTGTATCTTTGTCTTTTTGAATGACTTTGGTAGCTTCAGTAAGAACATGACCAGATCTTGTGGTAACCGCATTCAGTCGTTCTGGTTTGTGTCGATCATGTCTCGAGTTTATTTTTGGCTAACTAGCAAAAGTACCCACCGGGGTTTTTAACTTAGCTGCAATTTGTGCCAATTGGGTTTCTACAACTTTTTCTTGAGCTTACTGGTTGGCAAGCATGGTCTTTTGAGTTTGCAACATTTGCCTTATCAGATACAATTCATCTATTGGTGGAGGTGGAGTATTCTTTTGTTGATATTGTGTAATTTGTCGATTTCCTTGAGGTTGTTGTTGTTGAGGAGTTGTCAACTGTAGTTGTTGAATATGAGATTGTTGCAACTGAGTTTGTTGCAATTGAAGGTGCAATGGAGGGTGAGTGTATTGATAGTATGAAGAGGAATTTCTTGGGTGGACAAATCTTTGAAACCCACCTCTATAGTTTCCTTGGTTTCGATTAAAATTACTCTGGAATCCAGGTGGTGATCTATTAGAGGATCCACTTTGTGTTTGGTGTTGCGGGTTGGCAGTCCCCGCGGGATTCCCAAACTAAAACCTGGGGTGGTTTCTCGGTTGATCTAGGTTATAGTAAGCTTGACCCAGTATGGTATGGATGGAATTAACTTGCTCTGGCAGTTGATCCTCATGTTGTTCAATGATTGGTTGATATTGTGGTTGAGGTGTCTGCATATTCATCATCACATCATATAAAAGGCCACATGATAATGTGGGGTGATCTTATGCATGACAAGCTTCACAAGTCTCTGTAGTTGCTTTGACTTGTTGAACTTGTGAGTTCTTCTTATGGTCATATTCTCCAAATGATGTTTCAAGGGCTTGTTGTTTATGAGCTATGGTTTTCAAAGCTTCAACAATGGCTTTCATTTCTATAGATTCTTCATCCTTACAGACTTTTAGGACTCCTCATGTGGATGATCTTCCCCAATTAGATTGGTTCTCAACTCTGAGTGTAATGATCTTCCAAGTGTCCTGATAATTCTATCTCATGAAATTTCCTCCAGATGAGGAATCCAAAAACTTATTTATTTCATCACTTACCCCTCTGTAGAATGTTTCTATGAGTTGGTTTTGTGAGATTCTGTAATGTGGGCATTTTCTAATAAGTTCCTTAAACCTTTCCCATGATTCTGCTAATAATTCTCCAGGAAGTTGGGAAAACTGGTTGATCTGCCCTCTAATCTGGTAAGTCAATGAGGGGGGAAAGAACTCTTCCAAAAACTTTTCTTCCAAAGGAGCCCAGGTGGTGATTGGCTCTCCATATAAAGAATTATACCAACTCAGTGACCTTCCGGACAAGGTGTAGTTGAAAAGTCGGAGCATAATCACATCAGATGTAGCTCCGGCTTGTGGTACTAATCAACAGAGTGCCTTAAATTGCTTCAGATGATCCATGCAATCATCTCCAATGTTTCCAGAGAACGAGATACCTTGCATGATTTGGATCCATTGTGTTCGAATTTTGAGATTGGGAGCGTTAATGGGCGGTGGATGGACTGGGTGATTGTCCTCAAAATTTTTAGGAACAACATGATCTCAAAGTTGCTTGTTCCTGATCAATAACTGAGCAGCTGCTATGGCTACCTCAGTTTTAGCTTGGATGCGAGCTTGCTCTTCATCTCGAACTTCAGCTTGGATTTGAGCACATGCATCAGCGACGAGTTGTGCTCTCTGAGTTGCTATGGCTGCGTTGACTCTTTCCAGCACCAAAGCGGCCTGGCGTTGTTCTTGAACCATATGTCTGGCTCATTGGCAGTTGAGTCTGATGCGTCGGTGGAAACTTCATTCTACCTCAGAGTCGTACTCTGGTTCAGGGGAGAATCTGATGTTATGCAAAGGTTGCATACACATTTTCTACCTGAGTAGAAAAAAAATCACACTTTAGACGATGTGGAGAAATGATGAGATCAAAAAGATATATGAAGTAATTATAAGGGTAAAATGTAAAATCCTAATTAACTAGTAAGTTGAAAAATGAAATTAAAACATTCTGTTGTCCCCGACAACAACGCCAATTTTAACCTTGCGTGGAGTTGCGTGCACCACTAAAAATCCTAGAGATAATAAGTCTCAAAGTTTAACCTTACGTGTGCTATAATAATATCTCCACCCATGTACGCTAAGGTACATGGAAGTTTTATCGTAGTACAGTTGAGGGTCGAATCAACGAGACAACAGTATTGTTAAGGATTTAACAACATGGAAAATGTTATAATTCTATTTATCTACTTAAGAGTTGATATTTAGATCGAAGAGTTGGGTTGATGATTAAACTAAAATACAAAATTGAATTAAATGGCAGGAAAGTAAAGTTAAGGTTGTAAACAATATTTGGAAACTGCTCGGATGTGATCAAGTTTCACCGCCGCTACACATGGATCATAACATGCAACATAATAACATAGCTTGCAAAAAGGGGTCTAATCAGTTAGTATCTTTGTAGACTTAGCTTTCTTTTGAATATCTAACTACGAGAAACATGGAAGTCTTGAAATTCCAGCCAGCCCCAAACAAATGGTCACTTACTTTGCATCACTTCCTTCGCAAATTGTGTTCCTCGACCTGTGAAAGTTGTACTTCCATACATCAACTGATTCCATTTCATAGTATGAAAGTACAACGCTAGAGGAGAGTTTACTCCACTCTTTGAAAAGTGTTCCTAGAACTGAAACAGATATATGGTGACTACATACATCAAGAACCAACATACAATCGATAATCAAATCTAAAAGCACAAACATAGACAATTCACACTAGTAGATAATAGATAACACAGGTTGGTGATCAAGCAACTAGTATTCATTAAATGATTGATGTTAAACTGAAAAGATAGTGTTTCTCTATTGCAAACTCATGAATTACAATGCATGAAATGAAAAAATGGGTAGCGGGGCTACTCCCTACACCCTAATGTATGGAACTACTCGCTCATGGCAAGGACAAAGAAGGAGGTAGGAAGAGAGAAAGAAAACATCATCTCCACATAGGAAGGAGGAAGGTTGACCCCTTGGGGTAGAGAGAAACTATCTTCACTCTATGTAGTTGCCTTAGTGATGAATCCTTCACTTCCCACCTTCTTTGTTGATGAGAGAGAAAGTAGCTTGAGGATGGAGTGTGGATCTCAGACTGGCAGCCTTGGGGTGATGGATGAAGGTTGAAACAACTCTGGAACCGATGAGGTAGCCTTTGGGCGTCTAAGAGTTCGATCCCAAGTGAGGACCCCTTTGGTCTTATTTATAGTATTCCAAGAGATCTTGAACGGTCTTGGGACCGTTTGGATATTGAACGGTCTTGGGACCATTTGGATCTTTAATAGTTTGGAGACCATTTGGATCCTCCTGGTCTTGAGACCATTTGGCTTTAATTCGGTCTTCAGACCGTTTGGCCTTCATATGGTCTTGGGACCGTCAGGCTTCATACGGTCTTGGGACCATATGGATTTATACGGTATTTTAACCGTTTGGATTTATACGGTCTTGGGACCGTTTGACATTTGGCCTTCATACAGTCTTGGGACTGTTTGGCTTTATGCGGTCTTGGGACCATTTGGCTTTATACGGTCTTGGGACTGTTTGGCTTCTTTGCAATTTTTTTGGGTTTTCTATAAGAAGAAAAAGGAGAAATGTTAGTATATTGGTATATTAACAATAAAGTGGAAAGTTAAGTATTCTATCTAATTTATCTAAGAAAGAGTATGGAAAACTAAGAAAAATTAGTAAGATAACATCACAAAATGGGAGGTTATCAATAGTGGAGAGGACTGAGGTACGGCGGCACTTGTCGTAGATGAAAACCGAATAGGTTGAGGAGACTTGGGGATACAAGGGTTCAATTGAGTGTGTAGAAGCAAAGGGTGAAGGTCGAGGGTGGATTACAACCCATTATATAGGCATGAGAAGGGTTATGGTGGCCTCTGTTGAATCAAGGTCAAAATTGACTAAACCCTTGTTTTGATAATGACTAAACCATTCCACCATTCCACTTATTTGTGTCTAATGTCTCTACTTGTGTGATTTCAGGTTAGGTATAGACACACTCCAAATTTCCTAACTTGCGCATCTACTTGGAGAAAAGACAAGTCAAAGTCCATACAAGTACACATTTTTGGAATATGATGCAAATCCATTAGAATCATGTTGTAAATCACTTGTAATGATTTTATGACTTGTAATTAAGCTTAGAAAAAACCAGGAGCACTTAGATCGAATATTTAAGCACTCAAAGCCATTTTCCAAAACTCACATTAGGATGTTCATTGATCGAGTTACAAACTTGACCGATCCTGGTTGGATCTTGAAAATGACTTTTGATCGGTCGAGTTTGCATATCACAGAACTCGACCGATCCCTCTACTGATCAAAACTGATTTAAGTGAATCAGTTGAGTTACCCCAGGAAAAACTCGACCGATGGCCTGAATTGGTCTTGTCTTTTAGTGGGATCGGTCGAGTTACCTTTATAGAAACTCGACCAATAGCACTGTACGAAAAAGTGTAGAAAAGTAATTCTAGCCATTGTAGAGTTGCAACAATTTAAAATATAAATGTTGCAAGTCACAAAATGGCTAGTTTTCATTCTTAAGTGTTCTCAAAATTCTATTGAACAAAATCAACATCAATGCCATCAGGCCATGCTGCCTTCATCAATCTTGAAAAGAACTTTTCTGATTCATCAAGAAGACTAGCAATTCTCTGTGCTTCTAGGCATCCTCAACTATAAATAGGAACCCTTGGGCTTCATTCCAAGGTTGAGCATTCAATGCAAAACTCTATATGAGGTTCCTAGTCTATAGTTGAGTGATCCTACAGCCTCCTCTCACTCTCTAAGCTTAATCACTTGCTACATTTGTTAGAGTGAGTAGGAAATCTATAAGAGAGCTTGTCCTACATGTATATCTTGTGAGGCTGTCACTTCCACCACCTCCCTATCTCTCATTTCAACCATGAAGATGAAGGTTCTCTCTCTTGGCTAAGAGAGGTGAAGAAGAACAAGGGAAGGTGTCTCTTGGTGAAGATCAAGGTTGAAGACTTAGAGTAAGAGTGGGTAAGCCCTTGGTGAAGGCAGAAGACTCCTTGCTCAAGTGGGTAAGTCCTTGGTGGAAGCTTCTCTGAGTGAAGGTGAAGTCAAAGGATGAAGATCTAAGAGGAGTGGCAAAGTCCTTGAAGGCATAAGACTTGTGCTTGAATGGGTAAGACCTTGGTGAAGGCTGAAGAATCAAGCAAAGTGGATAAGCCCTTAGTAAGGTGGATATCTCCTTGTGCTTGGATGGGTAAGTCCTTTGGTGGTCATGTATTGTAAGTCTTATGAATGAATATAAGAGTGTAATGGTTAAG
This sequence comes from Alisma plantago-aquatica, assembly GCA_963693085.1. Lineage (NCBI taxonomy): Eukaryota > Viridiplantae > Streptophyta > Magnoliopsida > Alismatales > Alismataceae > Alisma > Alisma plantago-aquatica. The sequence continues at coordinate 1,594,532,254 of OY856409.1, forward strand.
AAATCCTAGAGGTTGACCTCTCTAAGTAGTGTAATGACTCACTTCTAGTTTGAAGTGTGGAACCACTCTAAATAGCTTGTCAATTGGTGTATGTTCAACTCTCTCTCCCTTTCTATGCATGTTTTAGTTGCACTCAAACTTCCTTTTTAGCAACCTTATCTTGTGATATATCTTCAAGGTCTAATGAATTTTTTTAAGTGCATTCAGCTCTATTCACCCCCCTCTAGATCATCCAATCACCCATCTAGGATCCAACAATTGGTATCAGAGTGGATTTCTCCAAGCATACTTCAACAAGTAGGAGAAGATGGGTGACTACCAAGGTGGGAGATACTTCATCAACCTTCCAATCTTTGATGGGAGTAACTTCCTCTATTGGAAAAGAAGGCTACAATTCTACATCCAAGGATCAAGTCTTGAGCTATGGCAAATGGTGGACCATCCATACAAGCTACGGGTGACAAATATAGAAGAATTGGATGAAGCTACCATGAAGAAAGACACCTTGAATACAAGAGATATCAACATCCTCTATGCCACCATGACCTCCACTGAGTTCAACCAGATTTCTTCTTGTGAGACGACCTATGAGGTATGGAGAAAGTTATGCATCACTTATGAAGGAACTCAAAAAGTGAAGGAAAGCAAAGTCTACATGCTCAATGTGTTGTTTGAGAACTTCAAGATGGCAAAGGAGGAGAAGATAGCCAACATGTACTCAAGGCTCAACACCATTATGAATGGTCTTGCTGTTCTAGGACATCCTATGAGTAGAGGAGAGATCAACTCAAAGATCCTTAGAACTCTCCCCAAGAGATGGGAACCCAAGGTGACTTTCATTGAAGAAGTAAGGTCTCTTGGTGATATTCCCATTGAAGAGCTCATTGGAAATCTATAAGCCCATGAAGTCACACTTGACAAGAGAGAAGTTGAAAGACAAGAGGAGAAAGAGCTAAAAAGAATGGAGAAGGATGAAATGAAGGCTCAAATTGAAGCGCTATTATGGGACATGCCTCTCCATCCTCTCATGTTGAAGAAGATGCCATGTACTCCAAGTAAAACGACCATCATCAAACTGATATTCAAATCATTACTAATTATGCAGAATCATCATAAACAGCGGATTAACAAAAATCGCTAAATTTAACACCAATTTGCAAAGAGATCCACTTCCAAGAAACTCTTACTAAAAGATCCAAAGCTCATACATATCATGATTCATATTGTACATACATTGTTTCATCTTATCTCGAGGACAATATATAACAGTTGCTCTATCAAAACACATACTGGAGCAACATAAAACCTCGAGGCTTACAAGCTAAAATCTCAGATCATTCATGAAACATTTACGAACTAACTCCAAGGACCCGAGAGTACAGATACGACACATAGGACTTCTATCTATGAGACATGACAGACAGTACACTCAACCTAAGTTGTTATTGATGCCTTATCTGTCATTCCTCCTCTACAGTAAGGTATCCATCGCATCGTGCATGTCCATATAAAATTTTTGGATCCCATGGGGTGAGACAATTGTCCCAGTGAGAGATATAACTCTCTGCTGACCATATTATTATTATTGCAGATAAACATTATAAAACTGAGCAGGGGTTCTTTTATATTAACAGGCAGGATTATTCATTGTATGAATAGGATAAAGTAATATCTTTACTTAAGAAAAATGATGCATCTACCCATGGTATAATAATAAACCATCTATCTACTTTACAAGGAATGTAAAGGAATATAAACAACATCTATCAAGCTAAGATGTATAACTAAATTATGCATCAAATAATGTTTTCCATATTCGATCCTTAAGCAAATATGATACATGGTTGAACATATTTTACAATCACACTTATGCCCTAAGGAGATGAAGTATACTCCATTCATCTCCAACCAACCACAAACTTCTCACAAGTCGGTACCATACAAGGTCAATGGGAGAGCTGGTTTCCATGACCTCAGCTATCTCGATCAGTATGAGACCACACAGGTTCAGCATGACATCTTGTGTCATCTGCTGGCAGGACATCTTGTGTCGCTACTAAAAGAGCTTTCCATTGTACTAGGCATCTTTGATCAGAGTTATTGTGTCATCATGTACTCTCTTAGGGGATCATCTACTAACAACTGTCCCCAGTTATGAAATTACTGAGTCATGGCATATAGCCATACTCTGAGCCACGGGCCAGTTCACCATGCTCAACGTAGAGTCTACGACCGAAGTCGCACTCAAGCTAGGATATGGTTTCACACAGCCAGATCCCCATTTATTTCGAATTCGTAAGGAAATCGGCTCATAGATGGTCATCCAAGCTTACGCCCCCAACATATTAAAAAATATGCATTTTGGGTTATGCCACAAGGAACCCATTTCACCATTCAGCAAATTCTGATGATGATGGATCTATGGTCAGGGCAACATTTTATGGTTTCTAATGATATATTAAGTGCATTACAATATTCTTTTAGCATCAAACAAGTTATAAGCATCAATCATAATCAAATTCTACAAAGAAAACTGTAATACATTTATCGAGTACTTTTCAAATCTTAGGAACACATTTAGATGCATAACACTTGGGATCTCAGTCCCTTATCACATTACTAAGAATTCTCGTCCCTTCACATCATCATCATCATGATTACTGGATCTAGGTATTCAAACCCTTAGATCACCATAGAACATTGTTACCTCTATAACAGGTAACCATTACCTCAAGGTCCTCAGACCAAGGTATTCATCACACTTGTTGCACAAGTATTTCACATAGTCCACATGGTTTCATTAAGTATCTTGTCACTTCTCACTAGGCAACAACTATACACATGGCTCACAAGGCCCATTAAAATATATTGTCACCTCTTACTAGGTAACAACTATACACATGGCTCACAAGGCCATTAAACATCTTGTCACCTCTTACTAGGTAACAAATATATACATGGCTCCCAAGGCCATTAAACATCTTGTCACCTCTCACTAGGTAACAACTATACACATGGCTCATAAGGCCATTATTATGGTTAGGTTTTCCCTTTGTAGCCGAATAGGGTTTCAAGTTCATATTATTAATCCAAACCCTAATTCATTACTCCACACATCTAGGAGCATACATTGAAATCATAAGTATTCAATCATACTTATTTATTCCCATCATTTATCATTAAATGATTATCAACACAAAGTATGAGTTTCTCTCTCATATTCACTAGGATATTCATTACATCATACTTTTGGTTCAATCCTCCTTTTGAGGAATATTGGTTCATCATTAACAATTCACATCATCTTTTATATTTCAATTAACACAATCTACAACATATGTCACTCAATCAATCACATATGATTGAAGTGTCCCTTCTATATCGGGTATCAAGATGTGTATGTTAACATATTATACTTTAAGATACATTCTTATTTCATGTGGTGTATCCATATCGGGCATGTGATATAGTCACATCACCATGTCATGTTTAAGGGTGTATCCCCTAATAATTATATCATGTACCCATATCAAATTGACTATCACTTAGTTCTTATCATTTCAAGATAACTTCATATCATGTACCCTATATGTGATTGATACCATATCATGTATAAGCTATGTGCTTGATACCATATCATGCACAAGGTGTGCACCATATTAGGCATAGAGCATATGCCTCATTATGTATCATTTGAGTGGTATATTTACAAAATACCATATCAGTTTCCATTCAAGATTATCATATCGGGTATCCATGTCAGGTAATCATATTGGGTTACCATGTTAGGTAGACCCTTAGACATATAACCCCAAGGCAACTCAAGCAACGAGCCCAACCCTTCCTCTCAACTCTAGAGGAGGCAAGGAGAGAGAAAAACATCTCTCAAGGTGACAAACTTGCTCATCAACCCCAGACTTAGGTTATTTGCAAGTAGCACCTCCAACTCTCAACAAAGCACAAACAAACCCTAATCACCACTAAAGGTGATTAGCAAGCAACTAGGCATAAGATTTAGGCAAAGCAAATGGGATAAGCCCAAAATGGAGGTTAGGGTCCTTACAAGCCATAAACCTCTACAAAGGGATTTTGTTCCCGAAATCCAAAGAGAAAAGTGAGAGATACTTCCTCCTCATCTCTTCCTCAAGCTCCCACATGGCTTCCTCAACACCATGATGATGCCAAAGAACCTTCACAATAACTAGGTCCTTCCTCTTCAACCTCTTTACTCTCCTTTCAAGGATCATCACTGGACCTTCTTCATAGGTCACATCTTCATCAAGCTCAACCTCAACTGGATGTATCATTGTTCCCGTGTCTGGATGACTTTTCTTTAGCATGCTGACATGGAGCATTGGATGTAACCTGTGCAACTCTGGCAGCAACTCCAACTTGTAAGCTACCTTGCCAACACGTGCTATCACTGGATATGGCCCCATATATATGGGTGCCAACTTTCCTTTCCAACCAAACCTTAGCACACCTTTCCACGGTGAGACCTTGAGATACACTTTGTCTCCCACCTAGAACTCTAAAGGTCATCGACGATTATCTGCATAAGACTTTTGTCTATCCTGTGCCACTTTTAACTGTTGCTATATCAGCCTGATCTTTTCTGTTGTCTGCTGCACTAACTCTGGACCTAAAAGCTGATTTTTGCCAGTCTCATACCAACATAGGGGAGATCTACACTTCCTTCAATATAGAGCCCCATAAGGATCCATGTCGATGCTCCGCTGGTAACTATTATTATAGACAAACTCTATCAAATTGATATGCACGTCCCAACTGCCTAGGAACTACAAAACACAAGCTCGAAGAAGATCCTCCAAAGTCTAAATAGTCCTTTCAGTCCGCCCATCTGTCTGTGGGTGGAAAGCAATACTGAACCTCAACTTCGTTCCCAATGCTTTGTGCAACTGTTCCCAGAAATGACTCATGAACTGAGGACCTCTGTCAAAAACTATCATTGTTGGTACACTATGCAAACAAACTATCTCATCTACATACACCTGAGGAAGCTTCTCTACTATATACGTTGTCTTTACTGGTATGAAGTGTGTAGACTTTGTCAATCTGTCCACTATCACCCAAATGGAATCATGATTCTTAGTTGTCCTTGGCAGACCAACTACGAAATCCATAGTTATATGATACCATTTCCACTGTGGTATCGGCATGGGTTGTAACGTACCTACTGGCTTCTGATGCTCAGCCTTAACTTGCTGGCATACCACACACCTAGCCACAAACTCGGCTACATCCTTCTTCAAGCCAGGCCACCAATACAGGTCCTTCAGATTGTGATACATCTTGGTGACTCCTGGATGCATAGCATACATCAATGTGTGTGCTTCCTCGAGTACTAGCTTTCTCAAATCATCAACATTGGGGACCACCATACTATTATGATAACAAACTAGTCCATCTTCAGACTCACATAACCCATCACGCTTTTTGCTGTCGAACTCTGATCTGATCAACTGAACTAAAGCATATGTTTGTTGTGCGTCTTTGATCTGCTACCTCAACGTAGGCTTTACTTGCATCTGTGCCAACAGTCCTGCCAATAAAGAAACTTCCAACTGCACATTCATCTACCGCAAAGAGACAAGCATATCCCGCCTATGGCATTCCAAAGAACTCAACTGTGCTTTCTTCATCGAGCGAGAAGAAGGAGACTTTCTGCTAAGCGCATCCACTACCATGTTCGCCTTACCAAGATGATACTCAATGGTGTAGTCATAATCATTGATCAGCTCCATCCAGCTATGTTGTCGCATGTTCAGCTCACTCTACGAGAAGATGTACTTCAAGTTCTTATGAACTATAAAGATCTGACACACTTCCCCATAAAGATAGTGCCTCCAAATATTCAATGAATGAACCACCACTGCCAACTCCAAATCATGTGTCGGGTAGTTCTCCTCATGTTTCTTAAGCTGTCATGAAGCAAAAGAAACCACATGGTCTTCCTGCATCAACACACAACCTAAGCCTTTCTTGAAAGCATCACAGAAAACAACATAGCCCTTCCCAGGCTCTGGCAGCACCAACACTAGAGCACTAGTCAACTTCTCCTTCAAGATTTGGAAAGCTTGCTGACAACGATCATCCCAGACAAAAGGCACATCCTTCCTGGTCAACTTTGTCATCGGCAACACGATCACACTAAAGTCCTTTATAAACCTATGGTAATATCCTGCTAAACATAGAAAACTACAAACTTCTATCAGCGTCTTCGGTTGCTCCCAATATGCAACTGACTCCACCTTCTTAGGGTCCACTCTGACTCCTTCTATAGATATCACATGACCCAACAAAGTCACTTCTTTCAACCAGAACTGACACTTACTAAACTTGGCATACAACTGATGTTGGCGAAGAAGAGTCAAAGCTTGTCGAAGATGTTGTTCATTCTCTTGACTATCCCAACTGTAGATCAAGATGTCATATATAAAAACTACAAAAAAATGATCTAGAAACGGACAGAACACCCTATTCATTAGATCCATGAAAGCAGCAGGCATGTTGGTTAGCCCAAACAACATAACCACAAAACTCGAAGTGACCATACCTCATCCTAAAATCTGACTTTGGTATGTCCTCATCCTTAATCCTCAACTGATGATATCCACACCATAGATCGATCTTTGATAACACTGTAGCACCACACAACTAATCAAACAAATTGTCTATCCTAGACAATGGGTACTTGTTCTTGATCGTGACTTTGTTCAACTGCCAGTAATCTATACACAAATGCATAGTTCCATCCTTCTTATTTATGAATAGGACCGGAGCACCCCACGGCGATGTGCTCATCCTGATGAAACCTTTATCCAGCAACTCCTGTAACTGCTTCTTCAGTTCTTCCATCTCGGCTGGAGCCATCCTGTATGACGTCTAAGCAACTGGTTGTGTTCCTGGCACTAGATTGATCTCAAAATCAATCTTTTGAGGTGGGGGAACACCGGGGAACTCATCTGGAAACACATCCAAAAACTCTCAGACAACTGTCACCTCCTCAAGGCTAGGACCTTTCTCCTTGGTATCCACAATGTGAGCTAGGAACACCTTACATCCTTTCCGCAACAACTTTTCTACCACCATCACTGATACTAAACACATCGGAAGAATCTTCCTATCTCCTTGGAAGATCCACTTCCTTCCATCGTCATCAAATAATGCTTGCTTGGAACCACAATCCAACACAACCTTATACTTCGCTAAGGTATCCATCCCAAGGATCACATCGAATCCATGCATATCAAGTGGTATAAGATCCACTTGTATACATTGTCCCGAAAAAGATAAGACACAAGATGGACACTCCTCTCGAAGCATCGAGGAACTGTCAAGAGGGGTTTCTGACAACATGCTATCTTTCTTACAACTAATAGGTAAAAGACAGTTTTCAAGCATAGAACACGCGATAAAAGAGTGCCTAGCACCCGGGTCAACCAGAATAGATATAAAGCAAGAAGAAGACAAATCAGAATGAAATAACTCTATCTGACCTACTACCACTCATGGGTTGACTATCGCCTCTGGATGACTCATAGCATAGAATTGAGTTGTTGCTTGTTGTCCACGTCATTTGCTTCCTTGAGAAGTTGATCCCGCTTGTCATGCTTGACCGTTTCCTCACCCTCTGCTACTACTGGGCTGTTGTCTATCTGACCCTTGCTGATTCTGCCTCAACTATTGTGTTACTTCAACATATCTCTTTGGGCAATTTGACCTCAAGTGCCTAGTCTATCCACAGTGGTAACATGGCCTGCCTTCTATCTGCGGCCTAGATGGCCCTGTCACTACCACTGAAGTTGTACTATGCACCTTCGACGGTGAAGAATCATAACCTCTTCCCTTACTTGGGGACCATTGTGACGGTGTACTAGAACCTCTCATCATGGAAGGTGATGAATTCCTTGGCTTCTTGAAGCCATTAGACCTCTGTCTCTAGAACTGAGCATGCCTTTTCCTGGTCATGGACTCCCCAAACGTGGCAAACCGCTCCTGATTTTCCAAAGTAGCAGTAGGTGTCGATAGCTTAGCACTCAAACTGCCTGATTCTCTCGTCATCTATTGCTGCCACGTGAGGACAAAACCTCAGCAGGTCCATGAACTTGGCTTCATACTTGGTGATGTTCATCTTTCCTTGGCATAGACACTCGAACTGGTTGACCTTCTCATCCAGATACATCTTCAGAAAGTATCTACTGACAAACTCTTTCCAGAAAACCTCCCAACCGAACACCTCATCGGGTCGCTTCTCCCCCTCGATGGCCCACCAGTGGCTAGCACTACCTTTCAGAAGGTAGACAACGTGCTGGACTTTGTCTGCTTTGGGGATGTCGAGGATCCGAAAGGACTTCTCGAGACCTATCAGCCATAGATCTGCATCCGCTGGATCAGTCGTTCCAGCATAATCCAAAGCTCTGACTCAACGAAGCTGCTCAAAGGTTTTTCCAATGCCTGATGATTCACCATGGGGAGCATGTGCTCTTGGTGGAGGCACTGACACTCTTTCCACCATGTGATTCATCATAGACATCAACTGCCCCATAAGTTGCTGATAGGAAGGGATTTCAAGAATGGCTGGGTCAAGTTGGGGGACCCCATGCAGCCGATCTTCATGTGCCTGCACTCTTGCTCCATCAACTGATGCAACATCGCTGCTCTCGACATCATGTTCTTCATGGTTTCCAGACATCTTTAAGCTTTATCTTCCACTGAGGGTAGACGATTATTGTAATAAAATCTAGAAAACTCATAAGAATAGACACAAACCTAGTCTCAGATCCCTATAGACTCAGCAAACCTAGAGCTCTGATACCAAACCAACTGTGACACCCCACCATCACACAGACAGCAAGGTGACACGCAAAAATGTATAAAACCACATATTACTAAAAACATGGGTTAATTAAAATTGTTTGTGGAAAGCAGATGAAAGCGAACTATTACATCCAGATCCTGCAAGGAAACATATTATATAAACATTTACAAGCCTTGATATATGTCCACAGCTTATCGGAACCGGTTGTACTATCAGCACCAGAGTTCATCACCTATTTATACATACAAAATGGGCCACGTAAGGCCAACAACATGATATACAAAGGTTAAATAGTTATACATCGTGAAACGTCGTCAAACACCTCTGAGGACCTGAGAGTATAGGGTTGACTCTATGACTCTACTACAAAACACCAAAACAGTAGCATGTCCATCTCTTACCTTCTACTGCTCTTCCTCTTATTGCTCGGCCACAACCTCGCGACCACCACCACATATAGCATGACCACCTAAAGAGGTTGTAAACCAACATGGTGAGACACACAGTCCCAACGAGAAGCATAACTCCCCGCCGAAACTATAAAACCTCATAAGGTTAAAGTAGATAAAGTAGATAGTTGGTTAAGACATATAATAAGAGCAGCATACTGAGCAAGACTATTATTACCATCAATCTTACCAAGATATCCAGGAGGCATATAACCAAGTATTTCTTTATGGAACATGATTGACAAGATAAGCTTTATAAAAACTTATCATAAAACAAAAGGAACATATAAGTAATCTGCAACATATAACAAGACCAACTACCAAGCAAGGCCTCAACCAATGTTCTGTGTTTTGCCTTAAGAAATAAATACTATTCGGATGGATTATGTTTTATTATGCCTTGAGTAAGTGAGTTGTCCCTGCTCAAATCCAACCTTTGGCTGCGAAGCCCAAAACTAGTGCCATACAAGGTCAATGGGAGAGCCGGACTCCATGACCTCACCTCCTCGTGGTCAGTGCATGAAAACCAAAGCAGGACTGCAATCTCATGCTTATATGGCTTCAGCCTTAGGATCAGCTCCGCAAGCTACCCAAATCTCTACCTCATCTTGACATAGGTGCTAGTATCCTTTTGAGCCACGGGCCTGATCACCATGCTCTTGAGCCATGAACACATTCATGCTCTAATTCATTGAGTCATGGGCCTGTTCACCATGCTCTTTACCATATGGAGTCTACAACTGTAGTTGTACTCTAATCCTCCTATTTTCGGCTAGGTGAAAACCCCACATATTCAAAAATATGCGCTCCAGGTAATCCCACAAGATAAACCTATTTCACCATCACCAAATTCTGATAATGATGGATCTATGGCCAGGGCAAACTACATGATATGTTCCACTGTAATTAATTAGTATATTTTAAGTGAGTTGTTGAGGCAACCGAGTTATACAACATCGAGTTACATTATCACTGTTACTATCATGGGATCTCAATCCCTCATCACATATTGCTACTGCCTCTCAAGGCATCAACATCTTGGGATAACAATCCCTTATCTCATCATCAGAGGATAACACCTCAACTAGGCACTTAGCCTTTATCAGGTCCCCCAGGCCTATCTCACCATACTGGTGATGCATGCTATCTCATCAATAAGAAATTATTATCATTTAGTGTTATTCAAAGCATGTATACCTCATAGATCTTACCTGGCTATGAATCCATTTAATATACCTGCATGGTTAGCATACATATCAAGAGAGATAACTTAAAATCACCAGACGTAGAGCTTTACTGATTATCATGTCATTAGGGTTTGCAGTAACACGTCATGATCAAGACTATGTGTGGTATACTGTATCAATTACATTACTGCTATCAATAATGGGCATCCATCTAAGCTCTTAAACATAACTAACATCATATCATCTTTATTTGGCATTATCTTTAAGCATCAAACATGTCATTGGTTTACAAACCATTTTCCATATTTCATTAGCAACAAAGATGTGACTATATGATCAGGATCATTAGGTAGGTCTTTCCAAGTTAGACCTAATCCTCACCAAAGATTCCTGCTACCCTCACTAGAAGTGTGATGGGTAGGGCGCCCCTCACCACAGATGGTATCGGGTAGGGTAACTACCCTTATTCAAGGTTGTCAGCCAAGCACAAAGGGAAACTACTTCATGGTGTGTCGTGCAACAGAGGGCAAAGGTGTTATCGTGCAACTAGGTCCATGGGGCATATCGTGCCCCATGATCAAGGTGTGACGGTCAGTTATGTGTATCGGGAAAAGCTCAACATCTAGCTAGGATGTAGGTTTTGGTTCTATCGGCTAAGATTATGGCGCCCAAGGCCAACATCATATCGCCCATCAAGGTACACATCAACAACCGATATAAGGGCACCACAGGGAAGCCTATCGCCCAACAAGAGCAAGCACAACCTATCACCCATCACAAAGGCAAGATCAGAGTTTTCCATTCAACACTATATTAGGCAACAACCTATATTGTGTGTCAGGCAAGCTCACCACCAAGGTCAAGAGAGCCATATCAGGCAGCAAGCCAACAACACTCAAGGTGACCATATCGGCCAAAACCAAACCCAAGGCAGGGGAGGGGGTGTCGGGTAGAACTATTACAAGGTGTATCATCCAAGGCACCAAGCTCATCCCGACAAGGTCATCATCAACCTCAAGATCACCATCATCAAAACCCTAAAAGATCAAGAGAACTGGCTCACCTCTCAAAAACCAAGAGAGAGGGGTTTTGCACAACCTCCATCACTAATTGAGCAACATGATGGATCATCTCCAACTTAGATCATCACTCATCCAAAGGCTCACCTCTCAAATCCATGGTGAGAGGAGGGTGTTACCCAAGCAACTATAGCATAGACTCACCTCTCAACGACTAAGGAAGAGAGGGGTTTTGCCTACACCACTAGAGCTCAAACTCACTTCTCAAAACTAAGGAGAGAAAGGGGTATTTCCCCAAAGGAAACCCTAATCTATGGGTTCGGCCAACTAGGTCCAAAGGTAAACAAGAAACAACAACATCATCAACAACATGATCACTATATCCATAAGATTAAAGGTACATGCTAGAGTAAGAAACATATCTAACAACATGCATGGCCGATCATGATCATATATGAACATGCAACATAAAAGAAGGTAGTATGGTTAGGGTTAGAAGTTATGTAACCTGCCTTAAGCAAGCTCCAAGCTCCTAGCACCAAGAAACACCTTTAGCCACCACAAGAGGAAGAAGAAGAAGTCTCCAAAGAGAAGGATCGACCACCAAGCTTAGCTCCTCCAAGGGTATCGACCACCAAGGTTGCAAAGGAGAGGTGTCATTCACCAAGAAAGAGGGGAAACTAAGGAACTAAAGGGATCCTTAGCAAGATAAAAGAGATACATATATAGAAGAGGGTGGAGGAGAAAACAAGACAATGTGTCTCCCACCTAGGGACACTTGTCCCTGGGCAATGCCACCTTCTCATCCCACCTCATACACATGTCCAAGGCAATTGCCACATGCAAGAATAATGCACCAAGTGTCCACTACAGTGGTGACACAAACAAAGCTAAGAGTCAAAGATGGTCCAAGGCTGACAAACACACACCATTGCCCGATACAGCCCCATGGGTGACACACCCATGGACGAAAAGACACTCCTGGCAGATACAAGGTCCAACAGAGCAAAGCAAGGCCCAACAAGGCAAAATGAAGCCCAAAAAAAGCTCAACAAAGCCCAAGGCAACTCAAGCAACGAGCCCATCCCTTCCTATCAACTCTAGAGGAGGCAAGGAGAGAGAAAAACATCTCTCAAGGTGACAAGCTTGCTCATCAACCCCAGACTTAGGTTATTTTCAAGTAGCACCTCCAACTCTTAACAAAGCACAAACAAACCCTAATCACCACTAAATGTGATTAGCAAGAAACTAGGCACAATGTTTAGGGAAAGCAAATAGGACAAGCCTAAAATGGAGGTCATGGTCCTTACAATTGTCTTCCTTCATTTGGGATTTAGGGGACGAAATCCTTGTTAGGGGTTTATAATTGTTATACCCCTGGCCTGGGTTATGTCTTAACCCTAGGAGCTTGCTTAAGTAAGTTACTTACAAACTGATTCTAATATTTTGAAAAGTAATTAAGGCTTCCTGTGAAGTTTATTGTCAAGTTTGAGCTTATTTGCAAACTATTTCTGCATTATTTGATAGTTTGAGTGAAATGTGCAATTTACCCTAGATAAGGGGTTACATTGCAATATGTCACATATGGAATGTGTTATAAGTGTTTTAGTATCATAAGAAAGAGAGTGATGCTAAGTGGTGGCTTGTGGAAAGCTTAAATCCCAAAGTTATAATTTGTTTGAATAATGCTAGTACTTTGTGCACCAATTTTGGTACAATTTATAATTTACCTAATAAATGGGGTTGAAATGAAAATTACCACCTCTAGAGTGTCCCTACTCCCTCTACGTATCTTTTAGAGGAAATATAAAGAAGGAGACACTATGTTGGAATCACCTTTGAGTGATGATACTCTTGGTGATGGAAAGACCAAGCAAAGAGTTGAAGGAGAAGCCTTATATGTGATGTATCGGGTTGTAGGCTTGACATAGGAGTCGTATCAGCCAAGGAGCCATGATAGAGGACTCCTATAGGTTTTTTGAGCCTTGGAAAAGGCCATGACAGTCATAGAACCTCAAGGAGGTGGTCCATGATGGGTTTCAAAGCCCTTGCATAAAGTGTATCGGGTTGCCTTGTTGATGAGATAAAGATAAGAAAACTTATCCAAGAATATAAAGGATGGTCGAGATATTATCTCTAGCTTATCCTCAAGACTCTTACATGGAAAGATATATATATGTGTGCATGCATGGCCACATTTCAACCATTCATGGCCACATGTCATCTAGTAGCATGAGGTGAAGACACCTCTTATACACTTTATCTCATGAAATTAAGTATATATACTTCACCTTTCACCAACTTATGAAAGTTTACGATCCTCACAAACCATATCCCTTAAAGATTTCGTGAAAAGCCCCTTATATATCGTGTAAAGTATCTCAAAGCGGAAGGAGATCTCAATCACCAAGCTTAAGGTAAGGCTTTGGTCATCTTCAACCTTGGTTTAAGTAGGATATCGGGTTATGAATATTCCTTTCTTTCCTTCTTCACCAACTGCTTAACTATGGTGATTTCTTATCTATGGAGGATTTTTGAACAAGCCCTGGACCTTGGAGAAGTTCATCTTAAACCTTAGGACGTGAATCTTTGGAGCTTGGTGCTTTAAAGTAGTTCATAAGGCGGGCTATATAACTTGAACTCAATCATATTATTATTTGTCACCTAACTTACTATACTTAATGATCTACTTTTAAATTCTGAGATATTCTTGAATAGTTGATGAAATTATGAGTTCTAGTAGTGGTTTAGACCTGTTGTCATGGACTATAATAGTTAGAACGAAGTTCTAGATCTTGAAGAATATGGTATCACTTTATAAAGTGATATCGAGTCCAAGCACACAAACAAGTAGCTCATACCCGATATGGTAATATACATGTATCACTTGCACGATATGCTTGTGAAATTAAATCTCCTTGCATGATATGGAGATGAAGTTCACACCTTGGAACATGATATGGTGTTAACCATAATGCCCTTTTGCACGATATAGACTCCATGCACGATATAGGAACAAGGGTATACTTGTAAGTCGATATGAAACCCTAGTTTGGGTAACCCGATATGAGTGAGAATAGAAAGTTCTCCTTGCACAATATGATCATGTAATACACCTATAGTACACGATACCTTAAAGCACACAGCGGGTGCACGATATGATTGATTGAGTATACACTTATGCATAATAGAAGACATGAATTAAAATACAAGGTGTAACCCGATATGGTTGAAATATCTCAACCTGATATGAAACCCAAGATGGGGTTAACCTGATATGGAAATAGATGATAGCGCATACATGATATGAGCCATGCCCTTTGCACGATATGGGAGATACCCACTTACCTCTTATACATGATATAAGTCTAAGACTACACCTCTTGCACGATAGAGAGATGGTGAACACTATAAACAATATAGAGTTGGATAATCCTAGGTGATGGGTAAGCTGATACAAGTGGTGAGTGATACCACATGGACGATATGAGTGATAACCCTTGATTGATAGGAATAGCACTTAATCCTATCTTGTGAACGATATGAGGTTCAATTCATACTTCATGCACGATATGGCATAATTTACCCAATCTGTTGGAAAATTTGTTGAGCTTTGTTGGGCTTCGTTTTGCCTTGTTGGGCCTTGCTTTGCTCTATTGGACCCTATATCGGGCAGGAGTGTCTTGTGTCGGCCATGGGTGTATCGCCCATGGGGCTATATCGGGCAATGGAGTGGGTGTGTCGGCCTTGGACCATCTTTGACTCTTAGCTTCGTTTGTGTCACCACTCTAGTAGACACTTGGTGCATGATGCTTGCATGTGGGAATTTCCTTGGACATGTGTATGAGGTGGGATGAGAAGGTGGCATTGCCCATGGACAAGTGTCCCTAGGTGGGCGACACATTGACTTGTTTTCTCCTCCACCCTCTTCTATATATGTATCTCCTTTCTCTTTCTAAGGATCCCTTTAGTTCCTTAGTTTCCCCTCTTCCTTGGTGAACTACACCTCTCCTTTGCAACCTTGGTGGCCGATACCCTTGGAGGAGCTAAGCTTGGTGGTCGATCTTTCTCTTTGGAGTCTTCTTCTTCTTCCTCTTGTGGTGGTCGAAGGTGTTGCTTGGTGCTAGTATCTTAGAGTAGGATTACATAACTTCTAACCCTAACCATACTACCTTCTTTTATGTTTCATGTTCATATATGATCATGATCGGCCATGCATGTTGTTAGATATGTTTCATGCTCTAGCATGTACCTTTAATCTTGTGGATATAGTGATCATGTTGTTGATGATGTTGTTGTTTCTTGTTTACCTTTGGACCTAGTTGGCCGAACCCATAGATTAGGGTTTCCTTTGAGGCAATACCCCTTTCTCTCCTTGGTTTTGAGAAGTGAGTTTGAGATCTAGTGATGTAGGAAAAACTCCTCTCTTCCTTAGTCGTTGAGAGGTGAGTCTATGCTCTAGTTTCTTGGGCAACACCCTCCTCTCACCATGGATATGAGAGGTGATCCTTTAGATGAGTGATGATCTAAGTTGGAGATGATCCATCATGTTGCCCAATTGGTGATGGAGGTTGTGCAAAACCCCTCTCTCTTGGTTTTTGAGAGGTCAGCCAATTCTCTTGATCTTTTAGGGTTTTGATTATGGTGATCTTGAGGTTGATGATGACCATGTCAGGATGAGCTTGGTACCTTGCACGATACACCTTGTAATAGTGTTTTCCGACACCCCTCCCCTGCCTTGGGTGTCGATATGGTCACCTTGAGTGTTGTTGGCTTGCTGCCCGATATGGCTCTCTTGACCTTAGTGGTGAGCTTGCCCAACACACAATATAGGTTGTTGCCTGATACAGTGTTGAATGGAGAAACTTGATCTTGCCTTTGTGATGGATGATAGGTTGTGCTTGCTCTTGTTGGGAAATAGGCTTCCATGTGGTGCCCTTATATCGGTTGTTGATGTGTACCTTGATGGGCGATATGATGCTGGCCTTAGGCGCCATAATCTTAGCCGATAGAACCAAAACCTAACCCTAGCTAGTTGTTGATCTTTTCCTGATACACATAGTTGATCATCACACCTTGATCATGGGTGCACGATATGCCCCATGGACCTAGCTGCACGATAACACCTTTTCCCTCTAGTTGCACGACACACCATGAAGTGGTTGCCCTTTGTGATTGGCCGACAACATTGAATAAGGGTAGTTACCCTACCCGATACCATCTGTGGTGAGGGGCGCCTTACCCGTCACACTTCTAGTGAGGGTATCTGGCATCTTTGGTGAGGATTAGGTCTAACTTGGCAAGACCTAGCTAATGATCCTTATCATATAGTCAAATATTTGTTGCTAATGAAATATGGAAAATGGTTTGTAAACCAATGACATGTTTGATGCTTAAAGATAATACCAAATATTGATGATATGATGTTAGTTATGTTTAAGAGCTTAGATGGATGCCCATGATTTGATAGCAGTAATGTAATTGATATAGTATGCCACACATAATCTTGATCATGACATGTGTAACTGCAAACCCTAATGACATGATAATCAGTAAAGCTCTACGTCTAGTAATTTTAAGTTATCTCTCTTGATATGTATGCTAACCATGTAGGTATATTAAATGGATTCATAGCTAGGTAAGAGCTATGAGGTATAAGTGCTTTGAATAACACTAAATGATAATAATTTCTTGTTGATCAGATAACATGCATCACCAGTATGGTGAGATAGGTATGAGGACCTGATAAAGGCTGAGTGCCTAGTTGAGGTGTTATCCTCTGATGATGAGATAAGGTATTTCTATCCCATGATGTTGATTAGGATGTTGATGCCTTGAGAGGCAGTAGCAATTTGTGAGGAGGGATTGAGATCCCATGATAGTGACAGTGATAATGTAACTCGATGTTGTATAACTCGGTTGCCTCAACAACTCACTTAAAATATACTAATTAATTACATTGGAACATATCATGTAGTTTGCCATGGCCATAGATCCATCATCGTCAGAATTTGGTGATGGTGAAATAGGTTTATCCTGCGGGATTACCTAGAGCGCATATTGTTGAATATGTGAGGTTTTCTCCTAGCCGAAAATAGGAGGATTAGAGTACAAATTCACTTGTAGACTCTGTATGGTAAAGAGCATGGTGAACATGTCCATGACTCAATGAATTAGATTATGAATGCGTTCATGGCTCAAGAGCACATTGAGCAGGCTCATGGTTCAAAAGGATACTAACACTTGTGTCAAGGCGAGCTAGAGATTTGGGTAGCTTGTAGAGATGACGCTAAGGCTGAGGCCATATAAGCATGAGACTACGGTCCTACTTTGGTTTTCATGCACTAACCATGAGGAGGTGAAGTCATGGAGTCTGACTCTCCCATTGACCTTGTATGGCACCGGTCTTGGGCTTCACAACTGAAGGTTGGATTTGAGTAGGGACAACTCACTTCCTTAGGGCATAATAAAACATAATCCATTCAAATAGCATTTATTGCTTAAGGCAAAGCAAGGAACATTGGTTGAGGCCTTTCTTGTGTAGTTGGTCTTGTTATACCTTGCAGATTACTTATACATTCCTTTTATTTTGTGATAAGTTCTTATAAAGCTTATCTTGTCAATCATGTTCCATAAAGAAATACTTGGTTATATGCCTCCTGGATATCTTGGTAAGATTGATGGTAATAATAGTCTTGCTCAGTATGCTACTCTTATTATATGTCTTAACTAGCTATCTGCTTTATCTACTTTAACCTTCTGAGGTTTTATAGTTTAGCAAGTTGTTATGTTTCTCGTTGGGACTGTGTGTCTCACCCCCATTGGTTTACAACCTTTTTAGGTGGTCACGCTAGACGTGGTGGTGGTCGCGAGGTTGTGGCTGAGCACCAAGAGGAAGAGTAGTTGAAGGCAAGATATGGACATGCTACTATTTTGGTATTTTGTAGTAGAATCCTAGAGTCATCCCTGTACTCTCAGGTCCTCATAAGTGTTTGACGACGTTTCACGATGTATAGCTGTTGAACCTTTGTATATCCTATTGCTGGCCTTACGTGGCCCGTTTTGTATGTATAAACAAGTGATGAACTCTGGTGCTGATAGTACAACTAGTTCCGATAAGTTGTGGATATATATCAAGGCTTGTAAATGTTTATATAACATGTTTCCTTACAGGATCTGGATGTAATAGTTCTCTTTCATCTGCTTTCCGCAAACGGTTTTAATTAACTCGTGTTTTCAGTAATATGTGGTTCCACACATTTTCACATGTCACCTTGCTGTCTGTGTGATGGCAGGGTGTCACAACAATTGTCGTTCATGCATCATATCATCAAGTCTCCACATAATATCTTTTTGTTTATGGAGATGCCATAGAACTTTGACCAACACAAAGTCCTTTCATAAAAGATCATCATAAGATCTGTCACACATGACACATACTCAACTGTCCTATCCATTACTGACTGCGGAGTCAACTCTGTTGTCAAGTAACACTTCTAAGTCAAAGAAGTATTATTCATTCTTTGAATAATTCAGGTGTTCAAACCTTATGGACTTACATCTTTTATGTGGTAAGATTCTTGATTCTAGGGAGTTTTCCATACTCTTCACTGGTTTATGTTTTGTCATCCATTTTGGACTACAAGTCTTATCATACATCTTTAGTGTCACTCTAATATGTTGACACAAATCAAAACTTTCTTATGACTTATACCAACTATTTTGTTAGTTTTACATTCTCTTGTCATAAGGAGAGGCCACTTATAAAAAGAAAACTATCTCAGAGGTAACTCTAGATGTTATATGTATAAGCTGCCTCAACAAATCTAGATAGGGATACATTAAGGAATTATTTTTAGCTTGATAAGCTTTCTCTCAAAATGATTATGCAATTGTTCTTTCAATTAATACATCTTTATCGATTTTATGCTTATGCAGAGCATAAATAAACCCCTAACATATGATCTTCATACTAGAATTATCTCAAGATTGGCCCTTCTAGATAACCAAACATTATTCATCTTATCAGGAGTCATATCCTCACTTTCCCATACCACCTGGCACATCTTAGATACCAGAGTCAAGAATACAAAAGGATCTTTCTTTTATCTTGGACATAATATATTACACATATCTTTATCTGGGAACAAAGGTCCAAGACAAACTGATACTTTTCTAAATATTCCTCAACATATCACTTCTAACTCATGCACATAAAGTGTCCACAGACTCACTTGATTTCCATGTTCCTGAAAGGAAAGAACACAAAGAAACATATTACTTTCATCACCTCATCATTACCCAGGGTTGTTCATCAAAGAGGAGACATAAACATCTCCTAAGATTATTACATGAACTTTCATTGTTCATGAGTCAATTACACTTGTTGCATCTCAGGTTCCTTGCCAACTTCATAGGAATTATATGGATGGTTACATATCATCACCCCTTTCTTTATTATTGGCCAACATGTTCATGAACATTTCATGATTTTATCACATTTTCCATTTCCACATTATGGAAAAGATCTTTACTATTCACACAGACTTTATCAAATAGGGATCATCTCCCTTGTTTTCTTTCTCTTGTCATGAGGATTATACTCTTTACTTCCTCATACACACAGATTGATCTGAGATCATCTTAGATTTCATTTTATTGTACTTAGGATGGATAAAAATATCCATGCCATATTTCCAATTTTGTTATGCTCACTAGATTGTCTCAAAATGACTACTTGATCAGAGTAATCAGAAAGATAACAATCTAAGAGTTTCATACTTACCTTATCTTTAATAGTTGAATACCTGGATAGGGTATACAACTACTCATATTAGGTAGTATGCACTTTGTTTACTATCATATTCCTTACTTTTCATATCATCAAAGATATAAGACTTAGCATCCCTAGATTTTCTCCAGGCATCACCTATGCACCTCATCCTCTTTCACACAAATAAGAGCAATGATAAAGCATTTAAAAGGATACTAAATAGAATATAAATTCTAGTCCTCATCATTTATTCCCTATGTTCTCATAGGGCAATCAATAGGGAAGTCAATAGCAACAATCCTTCTTATGATAATCAGATACAATCAAGAGAAGCCATATCAAAATGAAAAAGCTTTATATGACTGTTACCCCTTGCGGTCATCTAATGCTTCAGGTTGACTCAACACATAGAGTCTAGTTGTTTCATGTTGTTACTTTTGCCTTTTTACACGATTGGGTTGTAACTTTCATAAGCCCTGCCGAGTCTACCTCAATTGTTGGGTCATTTCCTCCCTTCTTTTTGAACAAGAGGGTTTAGTATGCTCAACATGTCCATATCTATAACATGTCTTGTCCTTGTACCATGGTCTTATCGGTCTTATTACCAATGTAGAAGCTAAGTCAGAAGTTCTTATAGGTGGAAGGTTAGGACCTTTGCCTTTACTTAGCGACTACTGCCCTGGTACACTAGGCATTTATTGCACTGGTGGCACCAAAAACTTTGACTTTTTAAAACAACTAAGAAAATGTCTCTAGAATCATAGAGACCTTACCTTAATTCTAAGTTATTGCCCCTTCTTGGGCATTGCCATCACAGATGTACTATCTGTCTATACTTATGAAAGAGTCTACTTTCTTGCCATATGTCAATCCTTCCCATATTTTCCACTGTTCCAACATGACTATGTCATTCAGGAACCCTTTCAAAACCTAAAGTTTCTATATTGAGAACGGGTAACCTCAGTTGTAATGCTAGTATCCAGTCTACTATATGCATTATTGTTGTCCTATCTTTCCCAATAAGAGAATAAAAAGCATAATTCTCTATCCTGATTGGGTCAAGATGGGAATTCTCAGGCACTCGTTCTTCTCTTTCCTGATCCCATGCACCCCCTCGTAGTGTAGCAACATTGCTCTTAGAAACATGTTCCTTGTATTCTCTAGTCATTTTTAAACTTCAACCTTTCTTCTGCATAAGCAGAAGTCACTATAGTATATACTGGAGAACACTAGAACATACTCAACACCTTAGTCCTATGTCTCTGTAGACTTAGCGAACCTTAAGCTCTGATACCAAACTTGAAATGACCATCATCAAACTGATAGCCAAATCATTACTAATTATGCAGAATCATCATAAACACCGGATTAACAAAAATCACTAAAATTTAAAACCATTTTGTAAATAGATCCACCTCCATGAAACTCTTACTAAAAGATCCAAAGCTCATACATATCATGATTCATATTGTACATACATTGTTTCATCTTATCTCGAGGACAATATATAACAGTTGCTCTATTAAAACACATACTGGAGCAACATAAAACCTCGAGGCTTACAAGCCAAAATCTCATATCATTCATGAAACATTTACGAACTGACTCCAAGGACCTGAGAGTACAGAGACGACACATATGACTTCTATCTATAAGACATGACAGACAGTACACTCAACCTGAGCTACTGCTGCCTCAACTGTCATTCCTCCTCTACAGTAAGGTATCCACCACATCGTGCACATCCACCTAAAAATTGTGGATCCCATGGGGTGAGACAATTGTCCCAGTGAGAGATATAACTCTCTGTCGACCATATTATTATTGTAGATAAATATTATAAAACTAGCAGGAGTTCTTTTATATTAACAAGCATGATCATTCATTGTATGAATAGGATAAAGTAATCTCTTTACTTAAGAAAAATGATGCATCTACCCATGGTATAATAATAAACCATCTATCTACTTTACAAGGAATGTAAAGAAATATAAACAACATCTATAAGCTAAGATGTATAACTAAATTATGCATCAAATAATGTTTTCCATATTCGATCCTTAAGCAAATATGCTACATGGTTGAACATATTTTAAAATCACACTTATGCCCTTAGGAGATGAAGTATACCCCGTTCATCTCCAACTGACCAAAAACTTCTCACAAGTCAGTACCATACAAGTTCAATAGGAGAGCTGGTTGCCATGACCTCAACTGTCTCGGTCAGTACGAGACCAAACATGTTCAGCAGGACATCTCGTGTCATCTGCTAGCATGACATCTTGTGTCACTACAAAAAGAGCTTGCCAGGGTACTAGGCATCTTCACTCAGAGTTAGTGCGTCAGCATGTACTCTCTTAGGGGAGAATCTACTAACAACTGTCCCCAGCTATGAAATTACTGAGTCGTGGCATATAGCCATACTCTGAACCATGGGCCAGTTCACCGTGCTCAACATAGAGTCTACAACCAAAGTCACACTCGAGCCAGGATATGGTTTCACATAGCCAAATCCCCAGTTATTTTGAGTTTATAAGGGGATCATCTCACACATGGTCGTCCAAGCTTACGCCCCCCACATATTCAAAAATATGCATTCCGGGTTATGCCGCGGGGAACCTATTTCGCCATTCAGCAAATTCTGACACTTATGGATCTATGGTCAAGGCAACATTTTATGGTTTCTAGTGATATATTAAGTGCATTACAATATTCGTTTAGCATCAAACAAGTTATAAGCATCAATCATAATCAAATGCTACAAAGAAAGTTGTAATACATTTATTTAGTACTTTTCAAATCTGAGGAACACATTTAGATGCATAACACTTGGGATGTCAGTCCCTTATTATAACATACTGAATTCTAGAATTATGTCTTTTGACCCTCTTTCCCATCTTGTCCTTTCATTTCTATCCTTATTGGCCTTTCTATTTAATTAGTGGAATTTGTAGTGGTTTAGTGAACATGTATTCACTAATTGTACCAATATAAGGGTTTATGCACAAATACCTTAGTGAAAGCTTAATTACCATAATAAAGTGCTCTAAACCTTAATATCACTTTTTTATATGATTTAAAAACATAAAATGAGCTTAAGTTTCAAATTTGGTTCGATTTGGATGTTGTTTGTGCAAGTTATGCAATTTTAGGTACATTCTGGACTTTTATGCAATTTACCGAATTGGGAGGTTATATTTGCAAATTATCACCTGAATTTTAATCCTTATATACTACCTTACCATTCACAAGATTTTAAACCATGGGGCACCTGGTTTCACCTTGGTTTGAAGGTGTTACTTTCTAAGGGCATTATAGGGATTACCCTCTTTATAAATGTCCTTATCTTTAAAAGCTATCAACCAATGGGGTTATTTCTTTGTTTGAAGGACGGTGGGGATGGCCTAGAAGGCTCTAGGGGCTCATAGGATCGACCTTTGGTATACAATAAGAGTATATGAGCTATCTTCTTGCATGGCCATGAAGCCTTAGCCTAAGGACACATGGAAAGTCACATAGACACCTCATGCGTGTCCCCCTTCTTTATAAAGCCATGCCTACCCCTTACCACATCCCAATCCAAGAAGCAATCCTATCCTTCTCTTTCTTATAGCTTATATAATCGTCCCTTATATGCTTGTCCATGAAGTTTCTGTCCCAAGGTAAAATAGGGTGCCTACCTTGGTGAAGAAGGCTCCTAAGGTTCTAAATTTCTCTATTTAGGATTTCTTAAGCTCCTCCTTGGTGATTTTGACCAAAACTAGTAAAAATCCTCCTTTCCTTCCATGTTTTCATATTGTTCGTATTACTCCCACCTTCTTCCAGGTTGGAACCATGACCTTCCATGGTAAAACTCCACCTAAGAACCCTAAAACATCTCATCTCCATGCTCTTTTGCTAGGGTTTGCACCTCCAA
Source organism: Alisma plantago-aquatica (assembly GCA_963693085.1). NCBI lineage: Eukaryota > Viridiplantae > Streptophyta > Magnoliopsida > Alismatales > Alismataceae > Alisma > Alisma plantago-aquatica. Next base: position 1,594,556,440 of record OY856409.1, read on the forward strand.
AGTGGAGAAGGTGATCTTTTTTCAAGGAAGGAGCTTGGCTTGGCGCAACTAGACCTTCTAATCTCGGAATCCTTTCTGTTTGAACCTTCTTACCTTCCTAGAGGCAAGTTTTGTTAACCCCCTTCCCATATATTGCTTAGTACATGCTTAAAACTCATGCTTCTATGTTTAAAATCGATGATTTCCATCTCTTTTTACCATGTTCTTCTAGGGTTTTGGTTTCTTGTTGTTTTACCTTCTCTAGAAGCTCTAGTTTGGTTACCTATGCAACTTCAAACCTGATCTTGGGTCAAATGGTGTTTTCTCCCTCTCCCTCTCGCTTCAATTATCTCGATCGGTTTGATGATGTGGCAAGTTCATATTTGTGAGTATTGAAAAATTCATATCTTCTAAATTGCATATCCAAATTTGACAAATAAATATGTTTTAGGATTTGGAAAATTAATATCTATCTAATAAAACTATTTAAAGGTCTTATTTCATGGTTTGACGAAGGGTGATATTTGTAAAATGAATTTAATTCATAAAATCCATAAAAATTACATCTTAATCATCATAACTCCAAAACTAACATAAGAATATGTTTTCTTCATTAGGAGAACCTAATAAGTTCATTGGTGATATTTTCAAAAGCTAAATCCGAATTTGCTAAAAAGTTCTGAAATTAGGGTTTCTATATATTAATGTGCACTATGTACTCTATTACATGTTAATACATTGAAAATAGGCAAAGTGGATCTTGGACTCAATTAAAGTGGTGAAAGTTAGTAATTGATATCAGTAAGAAAGGTATGTGCATTCCTTACACCCTATGTTGGGATAATTGTATACAAACCCTATATTTCCCTAATGAGGCTTAAATGAACCCTAAATATTCTATTATTGAATCCTAATGTTGTTCATGCCACAAATTAGATTATAATTTCTTCTTGTCTTATACCCCACTATCATGCTTATTGAATATTATGACTACTCTTGCCATGACTACTCTTCTAGCATGTGGATTTATGTTCTATTTAATTTAAAGTAGCGGTACTTATATACAACCACCCACAGAGGACATGTATTTAATCGTCGTGGAGAATGTTTTTATTCTCCCCTATATAATTGTGTAGGTGATTGGGAATGTCTTATTCTCCCCTCACCTATAGGTTAGAGGTCTGGTAGGTGCCTCAACCCTACTTAGTGAGGTAGACATAATTATCTTACATGCAAATCCTTTGTGATATAATTGTTAATGGCAAGTTTCTTTTGAATATAGACTCATACTCTTGTTATCTTCATCTTATGATGATCCCTATCATGTTCTTATTTGATTTACTTATCTTGTTATCCTAGACTAGTTTTGCGACACATACTTTTCTTCCCTTTCCCTTTTTGTTGGGTGCCTTCCCAACCACCCAGGTGTTAAACAAGGTGATGGATAAGACAAGGAAGATCTTAGCTTTTGGCTTGGACTCGGTTGACAGAGATGTTGCTTGGAGAGAATATTGTAGTAGTTTAGACTTCCCTCTATCTAGATCCTTTTTGTTGTATCTTGTTATAAACACTAATGGGAGAATTGTATGTATTTTTGTAAAGCTTTTATGAAATTGAATATAGTCAGTTATTTTTTTTTGTTCCACTGCTTTCTAATGGTCTTTTGTATACCAATGTTTAATAAATTTGGAAAATTTATGCCTATTCCATCATACCTCTAAGAGTGTCTAGAACGGATGTCAATTCTTCACATTTTTAGTAAAGGGGTGATTTCACTCTCTTATAGCATGGTATCAGAGTCCATGGTAGTTGAAATCTGACTATTTCAGTTTTGTCTCCCAAATTAGAATCCCTGCCTTACATAGTTCCTTTAGGTGGCATGGAGGCCCTAGAGTTGATCTATAAATGATGAAATGTTAATTTAGGACCCTATAGTTCCACATTAGTATCATGATGAATAAAACCCTACAATACTCAATAACTAATATATGCATAACTTAATGTTGTTTAGGTTTGCCTTGAGGAAATTATTAGGGCATGAAGTTGAAGCAAATGTGTCTAGAAAGGATCAGGTTCTGGGGGCTGGCAATATTTTCCTCCACACCACTTGCTTGGTTTACAAGGACTCCCAGATCCATATGATACCGGCCTGGCCTAAGCTGAAATGGATTGTCCAATATAGTTTGCTTTTAGGCAATAGTGACCTTAGACATCTATGTTATATATCCTTGGGAACCCTAAGTTTTAGGTGTATGGTGACTTGTTTGACGATGGATACCAAGACTAGTTTCCTTATGACCCATAGGACCACATGTTTGGATAAGTATCCCAAGAACCTAGACTTTGAAGTTTGGGGTTAAGTGAGCTATCAGAGTGTGCAGTGGAAGTGTGATGGATCTTGTACATGGTTAAATTAGACTCATCCTTTAACCCTAGTATAGTTTGGCTTGATAGGTTGTGTGGAAACACATCCCATTATCACACAGATAACGAGGTGTTACGCGAAAACGTGTGAAAATCACCATAACCACAGATTATCAAAAACATGGGTTAATTAAAACCGATTGCGGAAAACTGATAAACTGTGAAACTATTACTTCCAGTCCTCATCCTGCACAGAAACATGTCATATATATACATCCACGAGATCTGATACGTGTCCACAGCTCAGAAACAGCTGTTCATCCATCACACGAGTTTACCACCTGCTCATATACATAAAGGCCCACATCCGGCCAACAACAAGATATACAAACATCATCGGTCGATCATCGTGAAACAACGTCAAAACAATGCCAAGGACCTGAGAGTACAGGGATGACTCTAGACTCTACTACAAAATGTCCAAAACAGCAGCTTGTCCATCGCTTTCCTTCTACTGCTCATCAAGCTGCTCGGCCACAACACCACGACCACAACCACGTCTACCTCGACAACCTAAAAAGGGTGTAAACCAGCGGAGTGAGACAATTGAACAATTGTCCCAGCGGGAAATATAACTCCCCACCGCAACTATAGAACCTCAGCAAGATAAACTATAACAGCAGATATCTAATAACAGGTATAACAAGAGCAGTCTATATGAAGCAAGGCTATCTTTACCGAAAAGCTTACCAGCTGTACAAAAGCATATAACCAGATATATCTCAAGGAATAGGATTAGCAAGATAAGATGTATCACTATGTAACATGATTATCAGAACAAGATATAATGTCACGTAACCTGCTTATCAAGATCATACATATTATCACATAACCTGCAAGATATAACACAAACAAGGTCTCAAACAATGTTTCGTGTTTATCCTAAGAAATGAGTACTAAACGACTGTATTACGTATTGTTATGCCCTGAGGAATTGAACTGTACCGTTCAAATCCAACCTTCGGTTACGAAACCCAAGTCGGTGTCATACAAGGTCAATGGAAGAGCCGGACTCCACGACCTCCCACCTCGTGGTCAGTACACGAGTACAACACAAGCAGGACCGCAGTCACATGCTGAAGTGGTCTAAGCCACAGGGTCAGCTCCATAGGCTACCCTCACTCTAGACCGCCTTGGTACAGGTCTCGGCGCTAGTAAAACTGAGCCACGTGCCTGTTCACCGTGCTCTGAGCCATGAACGCATTCATGCTCACACATCACATATCCTGAGCCATGGGCCTATTCACCATGCTCTATATACATATCTGAGTCTGTAACCGAAGTTACACTCTTACCTCCTCATTTTCAGGCTAGGAGCAACCTACACATATTCAACAATATGCGCTTCCAGGTTAACCCGTAGGAGAACCTGTTTCACCATCACCAAGTCCTGACGATGATGGATCTATGGCCAGGGCAAACTACATGATATATTTCACTGTGATTAATTAGTATCTTTTAGATGGATTGAGGATTCAACCAAGTTGTATAACATGCAAGATATAACAGAAAGTAAACAACATTTTATTATTATTTAATCACAACAACATGATCCATCACAAGGATCCAACATCACATGTTACCACTTGGCCTCTTGCCAACCATCCAGATCCATCTCGAGGATCATCACATACCACAGGATCCCAATCCCTCATCATGTACAGTCAATGCCTCTCAAGGCTCACATCATCATCATGGAACTTAACACATTATACATATCATCTCATTAACCAGAGTAATTATCAAGTGATGCTACTCATCACATGTGTCCCATAGCCCTTTCAAGGCTAATCATCACCTGCATGGTTAGAGTACACAATAATTGTAGATTCAACACAAGGAATATGCTATCATCATGAAATGCCATTCAAGATACACTACTTATCATTCTTACACTATTTGGTGATCAAGTCACATCATTAACAAGCCATATACATGCTTACTCCTATCTCAAGATTATACAAGTAATCAAGGTGTCCAAACATACAGAACAAGTACTATTGTTATCTCTACCATTATGTCACCATCCACTATCATCATTATTATCATTATTATTATTATGTAAGCTACTAGTGTAACTATCACCATTCTCATTTAACAATTAAGTACAAGGATTACTTCATGCATATCATTACTATCATTATTGCCATCATTATTATGATCAACAATATTACTATCATCTTCTTTATTATTAACAAATAAGCATAAGGATCACATCATGCATCTTATTACCATTACCTTCCTCATTACCATCCCTACTACCATTATCATCATTACCCACATTATTAGTATTGGCACCATTACTAGTATTAGTACTGTTATTATTGCAAGGCATCATACTCATTGTTGTTATCACTAACAAGACACCACCATCGTTTATTGGTGCATAGCTAACCACTTCCTAGTCACAAAGGACCGTTACTATAGGATTACAAGACTCTCACCATAATTCTTATCAACCCTCACTAAAACCTATCATGGCCTATCGGCCGACACACTCAACCTAGGCTATCACCCACCTTGGCTATCGAACATCATGGGCTATCGGCTAACACCAACCAACCTCCAAGAAACTTAGGTCTGTCGTTCACCACAAAGAAGAGGGTGTCATCCAACCCTATTGCCCATCATGCTCACCATTTCGGCCAACACAACAAGATGTATCATCCGGTACACAACAACATCCATCAGCCAACATGCATGGTCTATCATTCAAGGCAAGGAAACCAGCCACACATGGCCATGTCATCCGACACAAGAAGAACCACACCTGATCTCTCGTCCATCAAGAGAACAAGAGTGTCGTTCAACTCAAGAGGAACCATCTCGCCCAACATGGTCATCATATTGACAAACACATCATTCTAGCCTATCGTCCAACCCTAACACACATGCCCTACATGGCCCTATCGTCCACCACATGGACAAGGAGATAACTCAACTCAAGAATACCCACTATATCATCCATCCCAAGGCACCCATGTCACCCAACACCATCAGACCATCAAGCTCAACACAAGAACAAAGGTGTTACTCAACACAAAGACCATATCGCCCAACACACTTAAACAAGAGAGAGGGTATCACCCAACTCCAGGAGCACTCACCATGTCGACCAACACAAAGAACACCACTATGTCGCCCATTACAAGAACAAGGGTGTCGCCCAACACACCCAAACCAAGGGAGGATATCGCCCAACACCAAGGCAAGAGAGTATGTCACCCAACAAGGGTCATCTTCAACCTCCAACTCAAGGAAACGCAAACCCTAGAAAGCAAGGTACACAAAGGAACCCTAGAGGGGGATCGGCCACCAAAGGTACACAAGCAAGGTACAAAAGCAAAGAACTAAGCTAAGCTACTAACATGCAACAAGATCATAGCTAGAGGTAAAGGAGTTAGGGTTAGAAGCTATGCAACCCGCCTTAAGCTCCAAGCTCCAAGGAAGAAGATGCACTTCAAGCTCCAAGGGATGTCGTCCACCAAAGCTGATCCAAGAGAGGGTATCGACCACCACTGCAACTCCAGGAGAGTGTCTCGGCCGACACAAGCAAAGAAGGAGAGGGGTGTCGTGCACTCAAGGTGGAGGGGAGACCAAAAGAGCAAAGGAAGCTAAGGCAAGGGAAAGAGCTACATATATAGAAAGAAGGGGAGGAGAAACCAAGGTAGACCTATGCTAAGTGTCGTCCACCCAAGGGATACTTGTCCTAGGGTTCAAGACAACACACTATCAAGCCAAGAGACACTTGTCAAAGATACATACCAAGTGTCCACCAAACATGGTCAAGGTTGGACCAAGCAACATGGGCGACACAACTAGCAGCTCTGCTGGGCGACACACACTACTCCAGGTCGACACACCACCTCTAAGTCGACACACACTCTTCCTTGGGCGACACAAGCCAACCTAGGGCGACACAAGCTTCACTTGGCCGACACAAGGCTCAAGCAAGCCCAAACAAAGCACCTCAAGGCCCAAACAAGCTCAAGCAAGGCCCAAGAAACTTAAACAACAAGACCAAGCCTTCCTCTCAACCCTAGAGGAAGCAAAGAGGGGAAAACATCTCACAAGATGGCAAACTTGCACACAAAACCCTAAACTTGGGTTATTTGCAAGAAGCCCCTCGAACTATCAACAAAGCACAACAAACCCTAATCACCACTGAAAGGTGATTAGCAAGCATCAAACCACCAAGCTTAGGCAAAACAAACAGGGTAAACCCTAAACACAGGTCAGGGTCCTTACAGTATAACCCCCTTTAAGGGATTTCGTCCCCGAAATCCGAAGAGAAAAGCAAGGGATACTTCCTCCTCATCTCTTCCTCAAGCTCTCACGTGGCTTCCTCAACGCCACGTCACTGTCAAAGAACCTTCACAAGAACCAGGTCCTTCCTCTTCAGCTTCTTGATCCTTCTGTCAAGGATCGCCACAGGACCTTCCTCATAGGTCACATCTGCATCAAGCTCAACCTCAACTGGCTGTATCACTGTACCTGAATCCGGATGACTTTTTTTCAGCATACTGACATGAAACACTGGATGCAACTTGTGCAACTCTGGAGGCAACTCTAACTCGTAAGCTACCTTTCCAACACATGCTATCACTGGATAAGGCCCCATATACCTGGGAGCTAACTTACCCTTCCATCCAAACCTTAGCACACCTTTCCATGGCGAGACTTTGAGATACACCTTGTCTCCTACCTGGAACTCCAAAGGTCGTCAGCGATTATCTACATAAGACTTCTGTCTGTCCTGTGCCACTTTCAATTGTTGTTGTATCACCTTGATCTTATCTGATGTCTGCTGTACTAACTCAGGACCCAAAAGTGATACTCACTAGACTCATACCAACACAAAGGAGATCTGTACTTCCTTCCATACAAAGCCTCATAAGGAGCCATGTTGATGCTACGCTGATAACTGTTGTTGTAAGCAAACTCTATCAAACTCAGATGTACGTCCCAGTTGCCTAGAAACTGCAAAACACAAGCTCGAAGAAGATCTTCCAAAATCTGAATAGTCCTTTCAGACTGTCCATCTTTCTGCGGGTGAAAAGTTGTACTGAATCTCAATTGCGTTCCCAACGCCTTGTGCAACTATTCCCAAAAATGACTCATAAACTGAGGACCTCTGTCAGAAACTATCGTCGCTAGCACACCATGCAAACGTACTATCTCATCCAAATATACTCGAGCTAATTTCTCAGCTGTATACATCGTCTTCACTGGTAGAAAATGGGCAGACTTAGTCAATCTGTCCACTACCACCCAAATGGAATCATGATTCCTAGTTGTCTGGGGTAGACCAACTATGAAATTCATGGTTATGTGATCCCATTTCCACTGTGGTATCGGCAAAGGTTGCAACGTACCTACCGGCTTCTAATGTTCAGCCTTCACTTGCTGACATACTGCACATCTTGCCATGAACTCAACTACATCTTTCTTCAAACCGGACCACCAATACAAGTCCTTCAGACTATGATACATCTTAGTAACACCTGGATGCATAGCATACATCAACGTATGTGCTTCTTCAAGCACCAACTTCCTCAGATCATCAACATATGCAACCACCATCCTATCACGATAGCAAACTAGTCCATCCTCATACTCATGAAACCCATCACGCTTGTCGCTGCCAAACTATGATCTGATCAACTATACCGCATCATCTATATGTTGTGCATCCTTGATCTGCTATCTCAACGTAGGCTTAACTTGCATCTGTGTGAAAAGACCAGACAACAAAGAAACTTCCATCTGCACATTCATCTTCCGTAGATAAACAAACATATCTCGCTTGTGGCATACCAGAGAACTCAACTGTGCCTTCTTTGAAGAAAGAGAAGAAGACTTTCTGCTAAGCGTGTCAGCTACCACGTTCGCCTTACCAGGATGATACTCGATAGTGCAGTCGTAATCATTGATCAACTCCATCCATAGTCGTTGTCGCATGTTCAACTCTTGCTGCGTAAAGATGTACTTCAGATTCTTATGGTCTGTAAAGATCTGACACACTTCCCCATACAGATAGTGTCTCCAAATCTTTAACGCATGAACCACTGCCACCAACTCCAAGTCATGAGTCAGACAGTTCTCCTCATGTTTCTTGAGCTATCGCGAAGCAAAAGAAACTACATGATCTTCCTGCATCAACACACAACCTAAACCTTTCTTGGAAGCATCACAGAAAACAACATAGCCTTTCCCAGGCTCTGGCAAGATCAACACTGGAGCACTGGTCAGCTTCTCCTTCAAACTCTGGAAATCTCGCTCACACCGATCATCCCAAACAAAAGGTACATCCTTCCTGGTCAACTTCGTCATCGGCAACGCGATCACATTGAAGTCCTTGATAAACATCCAATAGTATCTAGCCAAACCAAGGAAACTACGAACTTCTGTCGACGTCTTTGGTTGTTCCCAATCTGCAACGGATTCCACCTTCTTCGGATCTACTTTGACTCCTTCTGTAGATATCACATGACCCAAGAAAGTCACTTCATCCAACCAGAACTCACACTTACTGAACTTGGCATACAACTGATGTTGACCAAGAAGAGTCAACGCTCGACGAAGATGTTTCTCATGCTCTAGCCTGTCCCGACTATAGATCAAGATATCATCTATAAAGACTACAACAAACTGATCTAAGAACGGACAAAACACTCTATTCATCAAATCCATGAAAGCAGCAGGTGCATTGGTTAACCCAAACGGCATAACCACGAACTCGAAATGACCATACCTCGTCCTGAAAGCTGACTTTGGTATGTCATCCGCCTTAATCCTCAACTGATGATATCCAGACCGTAGATCGATCTTCGAAAACACTGTAGCACCACGCAACTGATCGAACAGATCATCTATCCTCGGAAACGGGTACTTGTTCTTGATCGTGACCTTGTTCAACTGCCGGTAATCTATACACAACCGCATCGAACCATCCTTCTTCTTAACGAACAACACGGGAGCACCCCACGGCGACGTACTCGGTCGGATAAAACCTTTCTCCAACAACTCTTGCAACTGCTTCTTCAATTCTGCCATCTCTGCTGGAGCTATCCTATATGCTGACTGTGCAACTGGCTGTGTCCCTAGAACCAGATTGATCTCAAAATCAATCTCTCGGGGTGGAGGAACACCAGAGAACTCCTCAGGAAACACGTCTGCAAAATCTCGAACCACTGACACCTCCTCAAGACTAGGACCTTTCGCCTTGGTAACCACAACGGTATCCACTACGTGAGCTAGGAACGCCTCACATTCTTGTCGTAACAACTTATCTGCCACCATAGCTGACACCAAACACGTCGGGAGAATCTTCCTATCTCCCTGGAAGATCCACTTCTCTCCAGTAACATCAAACACTGCCCGCTTGGAACCACAGTCCAAAACAACCTTATACTTCTCTAAGGTATCCATCCCAAGGATAACATCGAAACCATGCATATCAAGTGGTATAAGATCCACTTGGATACGGTGTCCCAAAAAAGACAAAACACAAGATGGACACTCTTCTCGAAGCAAAGAGGAACCATCAAGAGGGGTTTCTAACAACAAGCCATCCTTCTTACAGCTAACAGGTAAACGACAGTTTTCAAGCATACTATATGCGATAAAAGAGTGTGTAGCACCCAGGTCAACCAGAACAGATATAAAGCAAGAAGAAGACATATCAGAATGAAATAACTCCATCTGACCTGTCACCACTCATGGGTTGACTATCGCCTCCGGCTGACTCATGGCATAGAATCGAGCTGTTGCTTGTTGTCCATGACCTCTGCTTCCTTGAGCAGACGATCCAGCTTGAGACGCTTGACTGCGTCCTAGACCTCTGCTACCACTGGCCTGTGGTCTCTCAGACTTATGGAAACTCTGTCTCGGCTGCTGTGTCACTTCAACGTCTCTATTCGGGAAATTAAGCCTGAAATGCCCGACTTTTCCACAAAGATGACATGACTTGTCCTCAAACCGTGGCCTAGCTGGCCCTGTCACTGCCACAGAAGCTGAACTGTGCACCTTAGACGGTGAAGAAACATAACCTCTCCCCTTACTCGGAGACCACTGAGATGGTACACCAGAAATTCTCATCGCTGACGGTGCCAAAAACCTGGGCTTCTTAAAGCCACCAAACCTCCGTCCTTGAAACTGAGCAGGTCTTTTAAGAGACATAGACTCTCTTTTCTCCCGTACTGTCCTCTCGATCCTTCGAACTGATTCCATGAACGTAACAAACTGCTCTCAGTTCTCCAACGTAGACATCGGGGTTGTCAACTCAACACTTAAACCCTTCTCGAAACGACTGATCTGTTCCTCATCTGTTGCCGCCATGTGAGGACAGAACCTCAACAGATCCATAAACTTAGCTTCATACTCGATGATGTTCATCGTTCCTTGCCGCAACTTCTCAAACTGACTGACCTTCTCATCCAGGTACGTCTTCGGAAAGTATCTGGTGACGAACTCACGTCGAAACACTTCCCAACAGATCACCTCACCAGGCCGCTTCTCTTCCTCGATGGTCCACCAGTGACCAGCACTACCTTTCAAAAGGTAGACAGCATGCTTTACCTTGTCTGCTTCGGGGATGTCAAGGATCCGGAAAGCCTTCTCGAGACTTGTCAGCCATAGATCTACATCCGCTGGATCAGCCGTTCCAGCATAATCCGAAGCTCCAACTCGGCGAAGCAAATCAAAGGTCTTCCCAATACCTGATGCTTCTCCATGGGGAACTTGTGCTCGCGGGGGAGGCACTGGTAATCGTTCAACCATGAGATTCATCATAGCCATCATCTGCCCCATAAGCTGTTGGTAAGCAGGATGTTCAAGTATGGCTGGGTTAAATTGGGGGACCTCAGGCACCCGATCTCCATGTGCCTGGCCATCTGCTCCATCAATCGAAGCAGCATCACTATACTCAGCAGAGTGTTCTTCATGGTTTCCAGACATCTTGACTTTTCTTCCGCTGAGGGCAGAAGATATTGTAAGAAAACCTGGAAAACACATAAGAACAGACTCAACCTAGTCCTAAATCCCTGTAGACTCAGCGAACCTAAAGCTCTGATACCAAAACTTGTGGCAACACATCCCATTATCACACAGATAACGAGGTGTTACGTCAAAATGTGCGGAAATCACCATAACCACAGATTATCAAAAACATGGGTTAATTAAAACTGATTGCGGAAAACTGATAAATTGTGAAACTATTACTTTCCAGTCCTCATCCTGCATAGAAACATGTCATATATATACATCCACGAGATCTGATACGTGTCCACAGCTCAGAAACAGCTTTTCATCCATCACATGAGTTTACCACCTGCTCATATACATAAAGGCCCACATCCGGCCAACAACAGGATATACAAACATCATCGGTCGATCATCGTGAAACAACGTCAAAACACTACCAAGGACCTGAGAGTACAGGGATGACTCTAGACTCTACTACAAAATGTCCAAAACAGCAGCATGTCCATCGCTTGCCTTCTACTGCTCGTCAAGCTGCTCGGCCGCAACACCACGACCACGACCACGTCTACCTCGAACACCTAAAAAGGGTGTAAACCAGCGGAGTGAGACAATTGAACAATTGTCCCAGCAGGAAACATAACTCCCCACCGCAACTACAGAACCTCAGCAAGATAAACTATAACAACAGATATCTAATAAGAGGTATAACAAGAGCACTCTATATGAAGCAAGGCTATCTTTACCGAAAAGCTTACCAGCTGTACAAAAGCATATAACCAGATATATCTCAAGGAATAGGATTAGCAAGATAAGATGTATCACTATGTAACATGATTATCAGAACAAGATATAATGTCACGTAACCTGCTTATCAAGATCAGACATATTATCACATAACCTGCAAGATATAACACAAACAAGGCCTCAACCAATGTTTTGTGTTTATCCTAAGCAATGAGTACTAAACGGCTGTATTACGTATTGTTATGCCCTGAGGAATTGAACCGTACCGTTCAAATCCAACCTTCGGTTATGAAACCCAAGCCGGTGCCATACAAGGTCAATGGAAGAGCCGGACTCCATGACCTCCCACCTCGTGGTCAGTACACGAGTACAACACAAGCAGGACCGCAGTCACATGCTGAAGTGGTCTAAGCCACAGGGTCAGCTCCATAGGCTACCCTCACTCTAGCCCGCCTTGGTACAGGTCTCGGTGCTAGTAAAACTGAGCCACAGGCATGTTCACCGTGCTCTGAGACATGAACCAATTCATGCTCACACATCACATATCCTGAGCCATGGGCCTGTTCACCATGCTCTATATACATATCTGAGTCTGTAACTGAAGTTACACTCTTACCTCCTCATTTTCAGGCTAGGAGCAACCTACACATATTCAACAATATGCGCTTCTAGGTTAACCCGTAGGAGAACCTGTTTCACCATCACCAAGTCCTGACGATGATGGATCTATGGCCAGGGCAAACTACATGATATATTTCACTGTGATTAATTAGTATCTTTTAGATGGATTGAGGATTCAACCAAGTTGTATAACATGCAATATATAACAGAAAGTAAACAACATTCTATTATTATTTAATCACAACAACCTGATCCAACACAAGGATCCAACATCACATGTTACCACTTGGCCTCTTGCCAACCATCCAGATCCATCTCGAGGATCATCACATACCACGGGATCCCAATCCCTCATCATGTATTGTCAATGCCTCTCAAGGCTCACGTCATCATCATGGAACTTAACACACTATACATATCATCTCATTAACCAGAGTAATTATCAAGTGATGCTACTCATCACATGTGTCCCATAGCCCTTTCAAGGCTAATCATCACCTTCATGGTTAGAGTACACAATAATTGTAGATTCAACATAAGGAATATGCTATCATCATGAAATGCCATTCAAGATACACTACTTATCATTCTTACACTATTTGGTGATCAAGTCACATCATTAACAAGCCATATACATGCTTACTCTTATCTCAAGATTATACAAGTAATCAAGGTGTCCAAACATACAAAACAAGTACTATTGTTATCGCTACCATTATGTCACCATCCACTATCATCATTATTATCATTATTATTATTATGCAAGCTACTAGTGTAACTATCACCATTCTCATTTAACAATTAAGTACAAGGATTACTTCATGCATATCATTACTATCATTATTGCCATCATTATTATGATCAACAATATTACTATCATCTTCTTTATTATTACCAAATAAGCATAAGGATCACATCATGCATATTATTACCATTACCTTCCTCATTATCATCCCTATTAACATTATCATCATTACCCACATTATTAGTATTGGCACCATTACTAGTATTAGTACTGTTATTATTGCAAGGCATCATACTCATTGTTGTTATCACTAACAAGACACCACCATCATTTATTGGTGCATAGCTAACCACTTCCTAGTCACAAAGGACCGTTACTATAGGATTACAAGACTCTCACCATAACTCTTATCAACCCTCACTAAAACCTATCATGGCCTATCGGCCGACACACTCAACCTAGGCTATCGCCCACCTTGGCTATCGGCCATCATGGGCTATCGGCTAGCACCAACCAACCTCCAAGAAACTTAGGTCTATCGTTCATCACAAAGAAGAGGGTGTCATCCAACCCTATCGCCCATCATGCTCACCATATCGTCCAACACAACAAGATGTATCGTCCGGTACACAACAACATCCATCGGCCAACATGCATGGTCTATCATTCAAGGCAAGGAAACCAGCCACACATGGCCATGTCGTCCGACACAAGAAGAACCACACCTGGTCTCTCGTCCATCAAGAGAACAAGAGTGTCGTTCAACTCAAGAGGAACCATCTCACCCAACATGGTCATCATATCGACCAACACATCATTCTAGCCTATCGTCCAACCCTACCACACATGCCCTACATGGCCCTATCGTCCACCACATGGACAAGGAGATAACCCAACTCAAGAATACCCACTATATCGTCCATCCCAAGGCACCCATGTCACCCAACACCATCAGACCATCAAGCTCAACATAAGAACAAAGGTGTTTCTCAACACAAAGACCATATCGCCCAACACACTTAAACAAGAGAGAGGGTATCGCCCAACTCCAGGAGCACTCACCATGTCGACCAATACAAAGAACACCACTATGTCGCCCATCACAAGAACAAGGGTGTCGCCCAACACACCCAAACCAAGGGAGGATATCGCCCAACACCAAGGCAAGAGAGGATGTCGCCCAACAAGGGTCATCTTCAACCTCCAACACAAGGAAACTCAAACCCTAGAAAGCAAGGTACACAAAGGAACCCTAAACCCTAGAGGGGGATCGGCCACCAAAGGTACACAAGCAAGGTACAAAAGCAAAGAACTAAGCTAAGCTACTAACATGCAACAAGATCATAGCTAGAGGTAAAGGAGTTAGGGTTAGAAGCTATGCAACCCGCCTTAAGCTCCAAGCTCCAAGGAAGAAGATGCACTTCAAGCTCCAAGGGATTTCATTCACCAAAGCTGATCCAAGAGAGGGTATCGACCACCACTGCAACTCCAGGAGAGTGTCTCGGCCGACACAAGCAAAGAAGGAGAGGGGTGTCGTGCACTCAAGGTGGAGGGGAGACCAAAAGAGCAAAGGAAGCTAAGGCAAGGGAAAGAGCTACATATATAGAAAGAAGGGGAGGAGAAACCAAGGTAGACCTATGATAAGTGTCATCCACCCAAGGGATACTTGTCCTAGGGTTCAAGCCAACACACTAGCAAGCCAAGAGACACTTGTCAAAGATACATACCAAGTGTCCACCAAACATGGTCAAGGTTGGACCAAGCAACATGGGCGACACAACTAGCAGCTCTGTTGGGCGACACACACTACTCCAGGTCGACACACCACCTCTAGGTCGACACACACTCTTCCTTGGGCGACACAAGCCAACCTAGGGCGACACAAGCTTCACTTGGCCGACACAAGGCTCAAGCAAGCCCAAACAAAGAACCTCAAGGCCCAAACAAGCTCAACCAAGGCCCAAGAAACTTAAACAACAAGCCCAAGCCTTCCTCTCAACCCTAGAGGAAGCAAAGAGGGGAAAACATCTCACAAGTTTGCAAACTTGCACACAAAACCCTAAACTTGGGTTATTTGCAAGAAGCCCCTCGAACTCTCAACAAAGCACAACAAACCCTAATCACCACTCAAAGGTGATTAGCAAGCATCAAACCACCCAGGTTAGGCAAAACAAACAGGGTAAACCCTAAACGCAGGTCGGGGTCCTTACAGGTTGAACCCTTTAAGGGGTGGAGTATAGTTATTTTGATGATGTTGGGTGGTTAGATTTTGAGGATGAAATCCTCTTTAGGGGGATGGAGCCCTATGATATCTTGAAATCTATCTACACTATCTTTAGAAACCCTAACTCCATACTTAGGAGGTTGTTGTTTTTGAAACCTTAGTGGGGTCCAAACAAATTATAGTTATAGCCTAACTTGCTTGTTTATATATTAATGAACATATAATGATCATCTGAGGAATAATTTATGTGTTCAAACCCTAATGAATACCTAATGCACATAATATGAGTAACTCACATATTAATCCTAATGGATATGCATGGTGTTGTCCATGTCATAAACCAATAAACCATAATGAAATGACAAGTAAGATAATTGTAATCTAATCTTGGACTTAATACATGCTAAGTAAAATATAGTGATCATATTAACATGAACCCTAAGTTGTAATCATCTAACCTTAACATATACATCCTTAATGCCTTTCATGATACATTAATGACATTAGGTGCCATAATCATTTAACATACTTTGATACACATAAATGATATATATAATCATCTAATCACATATTAATCAAATCATCAATATGAAATGCATGGTATGTTACCTTGTTATCTAATACACACACGATTAGTCACTTAATGTGAATCAATTCGTAATATGACTCACCTTGATCATTAAAACACATGGAATGGCTTCAATATGAATATGAAGTGATTCGATTCACATAAATGTGCAAATAAATAGTATAAATAAATATGAGAAAATGATTAATGATGACATTAATGTGAGAAATAAACATAATGTGGTAATGAGATAACGTTTAATATAAATATATGTAATTGATGTGACATAATTTGTGTTGAATGAAGACTTAAAGACAAATTGAATATTTCATCCAAAATAATTCGTTATAACTTAATGCAGTGATAGTATAAGGATACAAGTCAAAGTTCAAAATATTAAGGATAATGATCAAGTATATTGAGGGAATTGAGTAAGCCATAATTTTGCTAAAATTATTAGTAAGATAAATGAGAAATATATATACGATGTTTCATGGATGATAATGAAATATAACTTCCTTGGTAATAAAATGATTATGACATGCCATAATTAAAATAATGGTGATAATGTGATATCATAATGAATATAATGTTAATGAGCGAAAAATGTAAATAATGTTAAATCTCCTATAAAGAATATCTAAATAATGGAACCTAGGTGATCCTTGATAACCTAACCTATGTCAAGATGCTTGTGGATTATATGTTGATGAGTTGTTTGGTGGAAGTTAAGTTTGGAGAAATAACCTGAATTTTTGTGATGAGATGTTGCACACTCACCCTTCCCTTCTTACTGGTGATTTCGGGGACGAAATCCTCTTTAAGGGGTGGAGTGTTGTAACATACTAAATTATGGAATTTTGTCTTTTGGCCCTCTTTCCCATCTTTTCCTTTCATTTCTATCCTTATTGGCCTTTCTATTTAATTAGTGGAATTTATAGTGGTTTAGTGAACATTTATTCACTAATTGTATCAATATAAGGGTTTATGCACAAATACCTCAGTGAAAGCTTAATTACCATAATCAAGTGCTCTAAACTTTAATATCAATTTTTTATATGATTTAAAAACATAAAATGAGCTTAATTTTCAAATTTGGTTCGATTTGGATGTTGTTTGCGCAAGTCATACAATTTTAGGTACATTCTGGACTTTTATGCAATTTACCCAATTGGGAGGTTTTCTTTGCAAATTATCACCTGAATTTTAATCCTTAGATATTACCTTACCATTAACGAGATTTTTAACTATGGGGCACCTGATTGCACCTTGGTTTGAAGGTGTTACTTTTCAAGGGCATTATAGGGATTACCCTCTTTATAAATGTGCTCATCTTTAAAAGTTATCAACCAATGGGGTTATTTCTTTGTTTGAAGGATGGTGGAGATGGCCTATAAGGCTCTAGGTGCTCTTAGGACCGACCTTTGGTATACTAGAAGATTCTATGAGTTGTCCTCTTGCATGGCCATGAAGCCTTAGCCTAAGGACACATGGAAAGTCACATAGACACCTCATGCTTGCCCCCTTCTTTATAAAGCCATGCCTACCCCTTCCCACCTCCCAATCCAAGAAGTGATACTATCCTTCTCTTTATTATATCTTAGAGCATCGTCCCTTATATGCTTGTCCACGAAGTTGTTGTACCAAGGTAAAAGAGGGTGCCTAATACCTTGGTGAAGAAGGCTCCTAAGGTTCCAAATTTCTCTGTTTAGGATTTCTTAAGCTCCTCCTTGGTGATTTTGACCAAAAATAGTAAGAATCCTCCTTTCATTCCCTGTTTTCATATTATTAGTATTCCTCCCACCTTCTTCCAGGTTGGAACCATGGCCTTCCATGGTAAAACTCTACCTAAGAACCCTAAAACATCTCATCTCCATGCTCTTTTGCTAGGGTTTGCACCTCTAAAGTGGAGAAGGTGATCTTTGCTCAAGAAAGGAGCTTGGCTTGGAGCAACCAAACCTTCTAATCTCGGAATTCTTTATGTTTGAACCTTCTTACCTTCCTAGAGGCAATTTTTGTTAACCTCCTTCTCATATATTGCTTAGTACATGTTTAAAACTCATGCTTCTATGTTTAAAATCGATGATTTCCATCTCTTTTTACCATGATTTTCTAGGGTTTTGGTTTCTTACTATTTTACCTTCTCTAGAAGCTATAGTTTGGTTACCTATGCAACTTCAAATCTGATGTTGGGTCAAATGGTGTTTTCTCCCTCTCCCTCTCTCTTCAATTATCTCAATCGGTTTGATGATGTGGCAATTTCCTATTGGTGAGTATTGAAAAATGCATATCTTCTAAACCGCTTATCCAAATTTGACAAATAAATATACATTGGAATTGGAAAATTAATATCCATCTAATAAAATTATTTTCAAGGTATGATTTCATGGTTTGATGAAGGGTGATTTTTGTAAAATGAATTTAATTCATTAAATCCATAAAAATTACATCTTAATCATCATAACTCCAAAATTAACATAAGAATGTGTTTTCTTCATCAGGAGAACCTAATAAGTTCATTGGTGATATTTTCAAAAGCTAAACCCAAATTTTTCTAAAAGGTTCTGAAATTAGGGTTTTTATATATTAATGTGCACTATGTACTCTAATACATGTTAATGCATTGAAAATAGGCAAAGTGGAACTTGGACTCAATTAAAGTGGTGAAAGTTAGTAATTGATATCAGTAAGAAAGGTATGTGCATTTCTTACACCCTATGTTGGGATAATTGTAGCCAAACCCTATATTTCCCTAATGAGGCTTAAATGAACCCTAAATATTCTATTCTTGAATCATAATGTTGTTCATGCCTCAAATTAGATTATAATTTCTTCTTGTCTTATACCCCACTGCCATGCTTATTGAATATTATGACTACTCTTGTCATGAATACTCTTCTAGCATGTGGATTTATGTTCTATTTAATTTAAAGTAGCGGTACTTATGTACAACCATCGACAGAGGGCATGTATTTAATCGCCCTGGGGAATGTTTTTATTCTCCACTATATAATTGTGTAGGTGATTTGGAATGTCTTATTCTCCCCTCACCTATAGGTTAGAGGTCCGGTAGGTTCCTCAACCCTACTTAGTTAGGTAGACATAATTATCTTACATGCAATTCCTTTTTGATATAATTCTTAATGACTAGTTTCTTTTGAATATAGCCTCATACTCTTGTTATCTTCATCTTATGATGATCCCTAGCATGTTATTATTTTCTTTACTTATCTTGTTATCCTAGACTAGTTTTGTGACACATACTTTTCTTCCCTTTCCCTTTTTGCTGGGTGCCTTCCCAACCACCCAGGTGTTAAACAAGGTGATGGATAAAACAAGGAAGATCTTAGCTTTTGGCCTGGACTCGGTTGATGGAGATGTTGCTTGGAGACAAGATTGTAGTAGTTTGGACTTCCCTCTATCAAGATCCTTTTTGCTGTATCTTGTTGTAAACCCTAATGGAAAATTTTGATGTATTTTTGTAAACCTTTTATGAAATTGAATATAGTTAGTTATTTTTTTTTGTTTCGTTGCTTTCTAATGGTCTTTTGTATACCAATGTTTAATAAATTTGGAAAATTTATGCCTATTCCATCATACCTCTAAGAGTGTTTGGAATGGATGTCAATTCTTCAAATTTTTAGTAAAGGGGTGATTTCACTCTCTTACACTTATCACATTACTGGGAATTCTCATCCCTTCACATCATCATCATCATGATTACTAGATATGGGTATTTAAACCCTTAGATCACCCCACAACATTGTTACCTCTGTAATAGGTAACCATTACCTCTAGGTCCTCTGACCAAGGTATTCATCACACTTGTTGCACAAGTATTTCACATAGTTCACATGGTTTGATTAAGTATCTTATCACCTCTCACTAGGCAACAACTATACACATGGCTTACAAGGCCCATTAAACATCTTGTCACCTCTTACTAGGTAAAAATTATACACATGGCTCACAAGGCCATTAAATATCTTGTCACCTCTTACTAGGTAACAACTATGCACATTGCTCATAAGGCCATTAAACATCTTGTCACCTCTCACTAGGTAACAACTATACACATGGATCACAAGACCATTATTAGGGTTAGGGTTTCCCTTTGTATCCGAATAGGGTTTCAAGTTCATATTATTAATCCAAACCTTAATTCATTACTCCACACATCTAGGAGCATACAATGAAATCATAAGTATTCAATCATACTTATTTATTCTCATTATTTATCATTAAATGATTACCAACACAAAGTATGAGTTTCTCTCTCATCTTCACTAGGATATTGATTACATCATACTTTTGGTTCAATCCTCCTTTTGAGGAATATTGGTTCATCGTTAAACAATTCACATCATCTTTTATATTTCAATTAACACAATTTGTAACATGTCACTCAATCAATCACATATGATTGAAGTGTCCCTCCCATATCGGGTATAGATGTGTATGTTAACATATTATGCTTTAAGATACATTCTTATTTCATGTGGTGTATCCATATCGAGCATGTGAGATAGTCACATCACCATGTCATGTTTCAGGGTGTATCCCCTAATCATCATATCATGTACCCATATCAAATTGACAATCACTTAGTTCTTATCATTTCAAGATAACTTCAAATCGGGTATAAGCTAAGTGCTTGACCCCATATCGAGTATAATCTATGTGCTTGATACCATATCATGTATAAGCTATGTGCTTGATACCATATCGTGCACAAGGTGTGCACCATATTAGGCATAGAGCATATGCCTCATCATGTATCATTTGAGTGGTATATTTACAAGATACCATATCAGTTTCCATTCAGGATTATCATATCGGTTATCCATGTCTGGTAATCATATCAGGTTACCATGTTAGGTAGACCCTTAGACTCATAACCCCTTCATTCCTTCAAGGATCAACCTTATCATATAGTTACTTGACAAACTAGGTGTCTTATTGAATTCTCATACCACAATCCATTACACAAAGGGTAGGGTATATCGGGTTTCGATCCATCATCTAGGGTTTTCCAATAGATTGGGTAAATTATTCCATATCGTACATGAAGTATGAATTGGACCTCATATCGTTCACAAGATAGGAGTAGGTTCTATTCCTATCAATCAAGGGATATCATTCATATCGTCCATGTGGTATCACTCACCACATGCATCGGCTTACCCATCACCTAGGGTTATCCAACTCTATATTGTTTAGAGTGTTCACTATCTCTCTATCATGCAAGAGGTGTAGTCTTAGACTTGTATCATGTATAAGAGGTAAGTGGGTATCTCCCATATCGTGCAAAGGGCATGGCTCATATCATGTATGAGTTATCATCTATTTCCATATCGGGTTAACCCCATCTTGGGTTTCATATCAGGTTGAGATATTTCAACCATATCGGGTTACACCTTGTATTTTAATTCATGTCTTCTATTATGCATAAGTGTATACTCCATCAATGATATCATGCACCCAATGTGTTCTTCAAGGTATCATGTAACAGATGTGTATTACGTGATCATATCATGCAAGGAGCACTTTCTATTCTCACTCATATCGGGTTACCCAAACTAGGGTTTCATATCGACTTACAAATATACCCTTGTTCCTATATCATGCATGGAGTCTATATCGTGCAAAATGGCATTATGGTTAACACCATATCGTGTTCCAAGGTATGAACTTCATCTCCATATCATGCAAGGAGATTTAATCTCACAAGCATATCATGCAAGTGATACATGTATATTACCATATCGGGTATGAGCTACTTGTTTGTGTGCTTGAACCCAATATCACTTTATAAAGTGATACCATCTTCTTCAAGCTATAGAAATTCATTATAACTATTATAGTCCATGACAACAAGTCTAAACCACTACTAGAACTCATAATTTCATCAACTATTCAAGAATATCTCAGAATTTAAATGTAGATCATTAAGTATAATAAGTTAGGTGACAAATAATAATATAATTGAGTTCAAGTTATATAACCCGCCTTATGAACAACTTCAAAGATCCAAGATCCAAAGATTCACGTCCTAAGTTTGAAGATGAACTTCTCCAAGTTCCATGGCTCGTTCACAACTCCTCCATAGACAAGAAATCACCATAGTTAAGCACTTGGTGAAGAAGGAAAGAAAGGAATATTCATAACCCGATATCCTACTTCAACCAAGGTTGAAGATGACCAAAGCCTTACCTTAAGCTTGGAGATCGAGCTCTACTTCCTCTTTGAGATACTTTGCACGATATCTAAGGGGCTTTGCACGTTATCTCCAAGGGATATGGTTTGTGAGGATCATAACTTTTATAAGTTGGTGAAAGGTGAAGTATATATACTTAGTTTCATGAGATAAAGTGTATAAGAGGTGTCTTCACCTCATGCTACTAGATGACACATGGCCATGCATGGTTGACATGTATCCATGCATTCACACATCTATATCGTTCCATGCAAGAGTCTTAAGGATAAGCTAGAGATAATATCTCGACCATCCTTTATCTTCTTGGATAAGTTTCCTCATCTTTATCTCATCAACAAGGCAACCCAATACACTTTATGCAAGGGATTTGCAACCCATCATGACCACCTCCTTGAGGTTCTATGCCCACCATGGACTTTTCCAAGGCTCAACAAATTGATATGATGCCTCTATCATGGCTCCTTGGCCGATAGGACTTCTATGTCAATCCTACAACCCGATACATCACATATAAGGCTTCTCCTTCAACTCTTTCCTTGGTCTTTCCATCACCAAGAGTATCATCACTCAAAGGTGATTCAAACATAGTGTCTTCTTCTTTATCTTTCCTCTAAAATATACATAGAGGGAGTAGGGACACTCTAGAGGTGGTAATTTGCATTTCAACTCCATTTATTAGGTAAATTACAAATTGTACCAAAATTGGTGCACAAAGTACTAGCACTGTTCAAACAAATTATAACTTTGGGATTTAGGCTTTCCACAAGCCACCACTTAGCATCACTATCTTTCTTATGATACTAAAACACTTAGAACACATTCCACTTGTGACATATTGCAATGTAACCCCTTATCTTGTGTAAATTGCACATTTCACTCAAACTATCAAATAAGCACAAATAGTTTTCAAATAAGCTCAAACTTGACAATAAACTTCACAAGAAGCCTTAATTACTTTTCAAAAGATTAGAATCAGTTTGTAAGTAACTTACTTAAGAAAACTCCTACGGTTAAGCCATAACCCAGGTCAGGGGTATTACACCAAGAGTAGATTCTATAAAGGCAAGAATTCCTCCTCCATCTGGTGACTCAAATGTGGAAAGAAGGATCACTTCAAGATAGATTGTCTACAAGGCAAGAAGACCCATCATCACAAGAAAAGATAAGAGAAGTACAATATGAAGGAGAATTGGCACTCAAGCTCAAGTGACTCCTCCAACTCAAGCTCAAGTAAAGAATCAAGTGGAGGATCTAGCTCAAGATCTAGTAACGAAGGAGAATGCCATTTTGCTCTTATGGCTTCTAAAAAATGTAAAGACTCAAATGAGGTAAATCTAACCTATTTAGATAAAGAACCTTTAATTGCTATAATTAATTCTACTGTTGCCTCTCTTAGGTCTTCTAAAAAGAAAAGGAAAAAGCTTGCTAGAATTGTTGATAATATGCATGTAGAATTAGATGATCTTGAACATGCTAATTATTGCTTGCTTGATGACAAAAATGCTTGTCTTAGCCAAGTAGACACTCTTAAACTTGACAATGCTAGTTTTCTTGATAATATTAGATTTCTAGAATCTCAACGTCTTATGGGTATTTCTAATGAAGAGCATACCTTAATTGTTGATTCTATCATGCATGATATTGATGCTCTTAAATCTGAAAACATGTACAAAGATTTTGTTTTGCAAGGATTAGAATCTGAAAATGGTGCTTATCTTTCTAAGATTGCTTTGCTTAAAATATAAAATACCTCCTTGCTTGCTAACATCAATGTGTTTGAATCTAGTTCTACTAGTAGAGAGAATAATATGGCTGCTCTTCATATTGATAGAGATTCTTATTTTACTAAAGCTCTTTTCTTAGAAAATGATCTTTTGCATGCTAGAGAAAATATAAATCATTTGTCTTCTACTATTACTTCTCTTATGCATGATAATCATAGTTTGAGATATTCTTTGTAAAGATTCTTAGTTGATAAAAAGAATATTAATGATATCCTACAACATACTACTAAACAAATTGGTAGACATGGTTTAGAGTATGATGGTAGTCAAAGGAACAACAAAGGTAAAGGACGTCCAATATTCCATGGAGAATCCTCTAGTTCCAAGACCATGGGCACATGCAACTATTGCAATGTGTTTGGTCATTATTCTACTTGTTGTCCTTTTAGCAAAGCACCCAAGAGCAATAGGACTTGGGTTGCTAAGTTAACCCTCCGGACCCAAAAACATGATTGGGGACCGTTTCATCTTTCTTCTTGTAGGAACTTGCAAATGGATTGACTTGACTATTGAATTGCAAATTGACTTCTCAATCCACATGAAAGAAGAAAGGTGACATGTGTAGAGGGTGACAACAAGTGGAAAAAGGAATGGTAAGAACAAATGTAATGTTCTTCTTGCTTCTAACCAATCCTAACTTGTTTTGTCAAGATAGTGTGCACTGTACATATGGTTTTTGAGTCAAAAGTGGTATTTTGTGTTTCTCTTCATACACTTGCTCAAAAACTATTTCTAATTCTTTCATAGTGCATTACTAACTTGCTTATACATATTTGGATATGGCTTATATTTTTAGCATGCCTTTAAATAAGTGTTTATGAAATATATGTGCTTTTTGACAGCAGCCTTTTCAGTTGAGTTTGTCCTATTAGAAAATCGACCGACTGGAACCAATGAGTGTTTCCCACAGATTTCATCGGTCGAGTTGTCAATACACAAAACTCGACCGACAACAATGTGCGCATAATATATATTTGACTTATTGAGTGAGAATTTCCCTCTCAACTAGATTTTCTCAACCAATAGCCTTATTCTTTGGTACTTCCTTGGTAGCTTTATATATGCATATTTCCATTCTTTAAATTTCCTATCTTGCTTACAACTTTATCTCTCTAATTACTCTAAATTTGCATATCTATATATTGCAATTACTTGCTTTGAGTTTTTTGTAGGTTTTGATGATGATATCTTTGGATCTTTTGGTTGTGTCTTAAATTGCTTCCTTGTGCTCTAACTTGCTACATATATCTAGTTGTATATCTTGTTTAGATACAACCTTGAGGTTCTTAGTGGTGATCATCTTTTGGTAATGATCCATATTTGTTAGTGAGTTATATCCTTTCATGCTTCTAAATTGCATATCTCTTTGTTTGGATATATCTCTACATCTATTCATATCTTACTCATTAACTTGTGTATCTCTTACTGTGATGTAGATCCTACTAGTAATCCTAACTTGTAATATCATATACTAGTAGTTCACAAACTTGTAGTTCTAACCTTGTTTATAATTGGCATCTTTGCTCATCAAGTGGTATTCAACTATATGCTATGCTTGTATCTTGTTTCAAACTTGTTCAAGCTTGTTTCTTGAATTGCATATCTACTATCTTGAGTTTCTTGCATAACATTGTGATGCAGGATACATAGATATACATTATATGTAGAAATTGGAGCATTTTTGGACTTCATGCAGCTTCTTCTCCAGTTTCAGTTTTTGGTGCAAGACTAATGCTTTTTATGCAGAAATTACCTTCTAAGCAAGGCTCATGCTATGCCATGAACCCTGACACTTTTTGGATGCTTTAACTTGCTTTTCTTTCTATGCTTGCACAAGCCCCTAGCTGTTCTCTTCTACTCTCCTTTTATAACTTTTTGTTATCTCCTTTCCTTTAATAAGTGGTGCTTCTTATTTCTTCATAACCCCACTTTTTGAAATGACAAAGGGGGAGAAAGGGATGACTTATTTTGAAAAAATAGGGAGAAGGCATGTCTTACATGAAGAAGAGAAGTATGTCCATGTAAGGTGGAGAAGGTAAAGGGGAGAAGACATATATGTGTAGAACATATATGAGTACAAGGCATAGTATTCTATAAATGTTATGAAAGCTAACCATGCAGGAGAAATAGCATCAATTGAGGGGGAGTATGAGAACTCCACTAACATCAATTGAGGGGGAGCATATGAACTCAATTCTACTAAAACCCTAGGTTTCTCCTAATGTATGACTTCACTTAAATGCTTTCAATACATTTATGGAATGATTTGTCATTTTCAAAAAGGGGGAGAATGTTGAATCATGGTCTAAATTGACTAAACTCTTATTTTGATGATGACTAAACCATTCCACTTATTTGTATCTAATGTCTCTACTTGAGTGATTTTAGATTAGGTATAGACACACTCCAAATGCCCTAACTTGCGCATCTCAACTTGGAGAAAAGACAAGTCAAAGTCCATACAAGTGCACATTTTTGGAATATGATGTAAATCCATTATAATCATGTTGTAAATCACTTGTAATGATTGTATGACTTGTAATTAAGCTTAGAAATATCAGGAGCACTTAGATCGAATATTTAAGCACTCAAAAGCCATTTTCTAAAATTCACATCAGGTTGTTCATTGGTCGAGTTGCAAACACGGTCAATCCTAATTGGATCTTGAAAATGACTTTTGATCGGTCGAGTTTGCATCTCACAGAACTCAACCGATCCCTCTACTGACCAAAATTGATTTAAGTGAATCGATCGAGTTACCCCAGGACAAACTCGACTGATGACCTAAATTGGTCTTGTCTTTTAGTGGGATCGGTCGAGTTACCTTTATAGAAACTCGACTGATTGCACTATATGGAAAAGTGCAGAGAAGTGTTTCTAGCCGTTATAGAGTTGCAACAATAAAAAACATAACCATTGCAAGCCACAAAACAACTAGTTTTCATTCTTAAGTATTCTCAAAGGCTTCAAGGCATCCTCAACTATAAATAGGACCCCTTGGGCTTCATTCCAAAGTTGAGAATTCAATGCAAAACTCTATATGAGGTTCCTAGTCTATAGTTGAGTGATCCTACTACCTCCTCTCTCTCTCTAAGCTTAATCACTTGCTACATTCATTAGAGTGAGTAGGGAATCTGTAAGAGAGCTAGTCCTGCATGTATATCTTGTGAGGCTCTCACTTCCACCACCTCCCTATCTCTCATTTCAACCATGAAGATGAAGGTTCTCTCTCTTGGCTAAGAGAGGTGAAGAAGAACAAGGAAAGACATCCCTTGGTGAAGATCAAGGGTGAAGACTTGGAGCAAGAGTGGGTAAGCCCTTGGTGAAGGCAGAAGACTCCTTGCTCAAGTGGGTAAGTCCATGGTGGAAGCTTCTTTGAGTGAAGGTGAAGTCAAAGGCTGAAGATCCAAGAGGAGTGGCAAAGTCCTTGAAGGTAGAACACTTGTGCTTGAGTGGGTAAGACCTTGGTGAAGGTTGAAGACTCAAGCAAAGTGGGTAAGCTCTTGGTAAGGTGGATATCTCCTTGTACTTAGATGGGTAAGTCCTTTGGTGGTCATGTATTGTAAGTCTTATGAATGAATATAAGAGTGCAATGGTTTAGAAATCCTAGAGGTTGACCTCTCTAGGTAGTGGACTGACTCACTTCTAGTTTGAAGTGTGGAACCACTCTAAATAGCTTGTCAATTGGTGTGTGTTCAATCTCTCTCTCGCTTGCTATGCATGTTTTAGTTGCACTCAAACTTTCTTTTTAGCAACCTCATCTTGTGATATATATTGAAGGTCTAATGAATTTTGTTTAAGTACATTCATCTCTATTCACCCCCCTCTAGAGCATCCAATCACCCATCTAGGATCCAATAATTGGTATTAGAGTGGGTTTCTCCAAGCATACTTCAGCAAGTAGGAGAAGATGGGTGACTACCAAGGTGGGAGATACTTCATCAACCTTCTAATATTTTATGGGAGTAACTTCCTTTATTGGAAAAGAAGGCTACAATTCTACATCCAAGGATCAAGTCTTGAGCTATGACAATTGGTGGATCATCCATACAAGCTATCGATAACAAAGATAGAAGAATGGGATGAAGCTACCATGAAGAAAGCCACATTGAATGCAAGAGCTATCAACATCCTCTATGCCACCATGACCTACATCGAGTTCAACCTGATTTCTTCTTGTGAGACGACCTATGAGGTATGGAGAAAGCTATGCATCACTTATGAGGGAACTCAATAAGTGAAGGAAGGCAAAGTCTACATACTCAATGTGTTGTATGAGAACTTCAAGATGAGAAAGGAGGAGAAGATAGGCAATATGTACTCAAGGATCAACACCATTGTGAATGATCTTGCTATTCTAAGACATCTTATGAGTAGAGGAGAGAGCAACTCAAATATCCTTAGAACTCTCTCTAAGATATGGGAACCCAAGGTGACTTCTATTGAAGAAGTAAGGTCTATTGATGATATTCTCATTGAAGAGCTCATTGGAAATCTACAAGCCCATGAAGTCACACTTGACAAGAGAGAAGAAGTTGAAAGATGAGAGGAGAAAGAGCTAAAAAGAATGAAGAAGGCTGAAATGAAGGCTCAAATTGAAGCTATTATGGGACACGCCTCTCCATCCTCTCATGTTGAAGAAGATGTCATGTACTCCAAGGGTAGATTCTACAAAGGCAAGAATTCCTCCTCCATTCGGTGCCTCAAATGTGGAAAGAAGGGTCACTTCAAGATAGATTGTCTACAAGGCAAGTAGACCCATCATCACAAGAAAAGAGAAGAGAAATAAAAGATGAAGGAGAAATGTCACTCAAGCTCAAGTGACTCCTCCAACTCAAGCTCAAGTGAAGAACCAAGTGGTGGATCTAGCCCAAGATCTAATGAAGAAGGAGAATGCCATTTTTCTCTTATGGCTTCTACAAAATGTAAAGACTCAAATGAGGTAAGTCTAACCTCTTTAGATAAATAACCTTTAATTGCTATCATTCATGCTACTCATGCCTCTCTTAGGTCTTCTAAAAAGAAAAGGAAAAAGCTTGCTAGAATTGTTGATAATATGCATGTAGAACTCGATGATCTTGAACATGCTAACTCTGGCTTGCTTGATGACAAAAATGCTTGTCTTAGCCAAGTAGACTCTCTTAAACTTGAAAATGCTAATTTGCTTGATAAGATTAGATTTCTAGAAGCTCAACCTTTTATGAGTAGTTTTAATGAAGAGCATACCTTATTTTTTTATTCTCTCATGCATGTTATTGATGCTCTTAAATCTGAAAACAAGGATATTTTTTTGTTTTGTAAGGATTAGAATATGAAAATGATGCTTATCTTTCTAAAATTGCTTTGCTTAAAATAGAAAATACCTCCTTGCTTGCTAAAATCAATGTGCTTGAATCTAGTTCTAGTTCTACTAGTAGAGAGAATAATATGGCTGCTCTTCATATTGATAGAGATTCTTATTTTACTAAAGCTCTTTGCTTAGAAAATGATATTTTGAATGCTAGAGAAAATATAAATCATTTGTCTTCTACTATTACTTATCTTATGCATGATAATCATAGTTTGAGATATTCTTTGCAAAGATTCTTAGTTGGTAAAAAGAATCTTAATGATATCCTACACCATAGTACTAAACAAATTGGTAGACATGGTTTAGGGTATGATGGTAGTCAAAGGAACAACAAAGGTAAAGGACCTCCAATATTCCATGGAGAATCCTCTAGTTCCAAGACCATGGGCACATGCAAATATTGCAATGTTTTTTGTCATTATTCTACTTATTGTCCTTTTAGGAAAGCACCCAAGAATAATAGGACTTGGGTTGCTAAGCTAACCCCTCCAGACCTAAAAACATGATTGGGGACCGTTTCATCTTTCTTCTTGTAGGTACTTGCAAATGGATTGACTTGAGCTATTGAATTGCAAATTGACTTCTCAATCCACATGAAATAAGAAAGGTGAGATGTGTAGAGGGTGACAACAAGTGGAAAAAGGAATCGTAAGAACAAAGGTAATGTTCTTCTTTCTTATAACCAATCCTAACTTGTTTTGTCAAGATAGTGTGCATTATACAAATGGTTTTTGAGTCAAAAGTGGTATTTTGTGTTTGTCTTCACACTCTTTCTCAAAAACTTTTTCTAATTCTTTCATAGTGCATTACTAACTTGCTTACACATGTTTGGATATGGCTTATATTTTTAGCATGCCTTTAAATATGTGTTTTTGAAATATATGTACTTTTTGATAGCAACCTTTTTGGTTGAGTTTGTCCTGTTAGAAACTCGACCGACCGACACCAATGAGTGTTTCCAACAGCTATCATCGGTTGATTTGTCAATACACAGAACTCGACCGACAACACTGTGTGTAGAATATACAATTGGCTTATTGAATGAGAATTTCCCTCTCAACTAGATTTTCTCAACCAATAGCCTTATTCTTTGGCACTCCCTTGGTACCTTTATATATGCATATTGCCATGCTTTAAATTTCCTATCTTGCTTACAACTCTATCTCTCTAATTGCTCTAAATTGGCATATCTATATCTTGCAATTACTTACTTTGAGTTGTTTTGCAGGTTTTGATGATGATCTCTTTTGATCTTTTGGTTGTGTCTTAAATTGCTTCCGTTGTGTTCTAACTTGCTGCATATATCTAGTTGTATATCTTGTTTGGATACAACCTTGAGGTTCTTAGTTGTGATCATCCTTTAGTAATGATGCATATTTGTTAGTGAGTTATATCCTTTCATGCTTCTAAATTGCATATCTCTTTGTTTGGATATATCTCTACATATATTCATAGCTTGCTCTTTAACTTATGCATCTCTTGCTGTGATCTAGACCCTACTAGTAATCCTAACTTGTGATATAGTCTACTAATAGTTCACATACATGTAGTTCTAACCTTGTTTATAATTGGCATCTTTGCTCATCAAGTGGTATTCAACTATATGCTATGCTTGTATCTTGTTTCAAACTTGATCAAGCTTGTTCCTTGAATTGCATATCTACTATCTTGAGTTGCTTGCATAATATTGTGATGCAGGATACATAGATATACATTATATGTAGAAATTGGAGCATTTTTTGACTTTATGCAACTTTTGCTCCAGTTTCAGTTTTTGGTACAAGACTAGTGTTTTTTATGCAGAAACTACCTTCTGAGCAACGCTCATTCTACGCCATGAGCCCTGAAATTTTTTGGGTAACTTCTATCATCTTGAGGGTCAAAATTGTAATTTATTATTTTTTTGCAGCACTTTATCTTGCATTTTGGGTTGTTCAAGTGCATGCTTTGACTTGCTTTTCTTTCTATGTTTGGACAAGCCCCTAGTTGTTCTCTTCTACTTTCCTTTTAGAACTTTTTGTTATCTCCTTTCCTTTAACAAGTGGTGCTTCTTATTTCTTCATAACCCCACTTTTTGAAATGACAAAGGGGGATAGAGGTATGTCTTCTTTTGATAAAATAGGGAGAAGACATGTATTACATGAAGAAGAGAAGTATGTCCATGTAAGGAGGAGAAGGTAAAGAGGAGAAGACATATATGTGTAGAACATATATGAGTAGAAGACACAATATTCTATAAATGTTATGAAAGCTAACCATGTATGAGAAATAGCATCAATTGAGGGGGAGTTTGAGAATTCCACTAGCATCAATTGAGGGGGAGCATATGAACTCAATTCCACTGAAACCCCTAGGTTTCTCCTAAGGTATGACTTCATTTAAATGCTTTCAATACATTTATGGAATGGTTTGTCATTTTCAAAAAGGGAGAGAATGTTGAATCAAGGTCTAAATTGACTAAAACCTTATTTTGATGATGACAAACCATTCCACTTATTTGTGTCTAATGTCTCTACTTGAGTGATTTCATATTATGTATAGACACACTCCAAATTCCCTAACTTGTGCATCTCAACTTGGAGAAAAGACAAGTCAAAGTCCATACAAGTGCA
The DNA here is from genome assembly GCA_963693085.1 of Alisma plantago-aquatica. Lineage (NCBI taxonomy): Eukaryota > Viridiplantae > Streptophyta > Magnoliopsida > Alismatales > Alismataceae > Alisma > Alisma plantago-aquatica. The sequence goes on from OY856409.1 coordinate 1,594,588,693, forward strand.
CATTTTTGGAATATGATGTAAATCCATTAGAATCATGTTGTAAACACTTGTAATGATTGTATGACTTGTAACTAAGCTTAGAAAATAATCAGGAGCACTTAGATCGAATATTTAAGCACTCAAAAGCCATTTTCCAAAATTCACATCAGGTTGTTCATCAGTCGAGTTGCAAACTTGACCGATCCTGATTGGATCTTGAAAATGACTTTTGATCAGTCGAGTTTGCATCTCACAGAACTCAAACGATCCCTCTACTAACCAAAACTGATTTAAGTGAATTGATCGAGTTATCCCAGGACAAACTCAACCAATGGCCTAAATTAGTCTTGTCTTTTAGTGGGATCAGTCGAGTTACCTTTATAGAAACTCGACCGATTGCACTGTATGTAAAAGTGCAAAAAAGTGTTTTTAGTCATTGTGGAGTTGCAACAATAAAAAAATATAACTGTTGTAAGCCAAAAAATGGCTAGTTTTCATTCTGAAGTGTTTTTAAAGGCTTCTAGGCATCCTCAACTATAAATAGGACCCCTTGTGCTTCATTCCTAGGTTGAGCATTCAATGCAAAACTCTATATGAGGTTCCTAGTCTATATTTGAGTGATCCTACAACCTCATCTCTCTCTCTAAGCTTAATCACTTGCTACATTCGTTAGAGTGAGTAGGAAATTTGTAAGAGAGCTAGTCCTACATATATATCTTGTGAGGATCTCACTTCCATCACCTCCCTATCTCTCATTTCAACCATGAATATGAAGGTTCTCTCTCTTGGCTAAAAGAGGTGAAGAAGAACAAGGGAAGGTGTCCCTTGGTGAAGATCAAGGCTGAAGACTTGGAGCAAGAGTGGGTAAGCCCTTGGTGAAGGCAGAAGACTCCTTGCTCAAGTGGGTAAGTCCTAGGTGGAAGCTTCTTCGAGTGAAGGTGAAGTGAAAGGCTGAAGATCCAAGAGGAGTGGAAAAGTCCTTAAAGGCAGAAGACTTGTGTTAGAGTGGGTAAGACCTTGGGGAAGGCTGAAGACTCAAGCAAAGTGGGTAAGCCCTTGGTAAGGTGGATATCTCCTTGTACTTGGATGGGTAAGTCCTTTGGTGGTCATGTATTATAATTCTTATGAATGAATATAAGAGTGCAATGGTTAAGAAATCCTAGAGGTTGACCTCTCTAGGTAGTGGACTGACTCACTTCTAGTTTGAAGTGTGGACCCACTCTAAATAGCTTGTCAATTGGTGTATGTTCAATCTCTCTCTCCCTTGCTATGTATGTTTTAGTTGCACTCAAACTTCCTTTTTAGCAACCTTATCTTGTGATATATCTTGAAGGTCTAATGAATTTTGTTTAAGTGCATTTAGCTGTATTCACCCCCCTCTAGAGCATCCAATCACCCATCTAGGATCCAACAACCTCTACAACTTAGGGTCACGAGAGTGGAAATGTCCTAAATGGACGTTTCATCCATAAAGAGAGAGGGAGGGTGAGTAATGGTTGGTTTGATTCAAAAAATCATAGTGGGTTTAATGGAGAAGAAATCTCACAAAGAGATGATGGGATGAGGGAGAAAGGGATTGAGGAAAGACATCATTGAAAATAATTTAGGTCATGTGAAGAAGTTGGAGGAAGGAGATGATAAACAAACTGCTAGATTGTGAGAGATAAAATGCTAGTTGTCAGATGGCACATATGACAAGGGAAGAAAATATGTGTAATGTGTGATAAGTGAGAAAAAAATTTAAACTTTAAGTTTGATTCGTACATTAAATAGATTTTTAATTAAATCCTAATTAAACTATATGTAAACATTTCCTAATTGGTTTGAGGGGTCAAAGCAAGTCAAAATGAAACCGAATTTAGACCTTAAGTTAATTAGGTATTCTAAATTCTTTCTAGCCAATAGGATTTAGGATTTACATATCTTTTATCCATAGTTTCTATATTGATCATTTACTTAATTAAACTATTTAGATATTGTGAAAACATCTTTCGTTCATTATTTCTTTGAGTCCAAAATTGAGATTATTAATTATTACTCACGTTTACATATTTTTATGCCTTTGAGTAAACTTTCTTAGAAGAGTGAGAAAAGTGATAAGATAATGTTATTTATCTTAAAAGCTATGTAAAAGGAAAATAAAACTTCTTATTCAAGTTGTGCAATATATATTTATGAAATTCCAAATTCTTTTACCTTTCTCTTTTATTTCTTTTGAACATCCTAAAAAATTGGGGAGAAAGAAAGAAAGGAATGTCACCTTTTGAATTAACAGAAACACATTATGGAGTATATGAAAGAGAAAAAGGTGTTTTGAGTTTTTTTAATTTACTTACTTTATTATTCTATAAAGAATGTCATTTCATGACTTTTTTACATTAAGTCCCTCAACGATCTTTATTTAAGAAAAATCACATTCTAAGATTTTAAGTAGTTGTGAAAATTGGGATGTTACATTTCTGCCCACCTTAAAATAAATTTGTCCTAAAATTTTTGTTTAGAATACTACCTACCGTAGGGTTTTGCTTGCCTATTTTGTTAATGATAGTTAATAATTCAAGGTTCATTTATGTTTAAAATTTTGTATGAAAAGAAAAATATAGCATATGTCATCTAAATTTTAAAAAGATTTATGTGAACATGAATTAACTATTACCTTAGTCTTCCTCTTCTTTTTCTACTTCTATGGTGAAAATTGTAGCTTGTCTATTAGGTGGATTCTGTTCCTTATTCTGGTTTTGGTCCTTCTTCATCAACTTAGGGTAATTTGTCTTAATATGCCCTAGTTCTCCATAGTAGTAGTATGCTACCCTGACATGATTGACTCCTCTTGAAAAATTGGACATTGGGGTCATTCAACTTCTGCTTCAGATGCCTTTCTCTTTACTGCATGGGTGTTGGGAGGAGGGTGTTGGTTGTTTCTATCGGAAACATCCTTCCTTAAAGTTGTTGTTAATTTGATAAATATTAATGATATTTTTTGTTAAAAAAATCACATTTAAGATGAAAGGGTCAACACACATGGGAAGTAGCATATAAAACTAGTTTGGTTGGGTGTATTAAAGTGCAGTTATGTGTGTTTACAATGTAAAATTATACATCAAACGGTCCAGGACTCATCTTGAACAAACGCCAAACAAAGACTCAGTTCTTGACGGAAGATAAAGACGCCCTCTCTACCCTGATGTGGTCCTCATGAACAAGTGAAACATGTGCAGAAAAACCATTTGTAAATTCCTATTTCTGGTCCTCATGAACCGGTGATAACATCTAGCACTTTTTTTCTTCTTCCATTTTGGTCCTTTAATACTCGATTTCTCCTATTACAGCTCCCACTGTCTTTGATCGATGATATCATCCTTACCTCCCTGTGTCCCTGGCTACCTCGTGTAGGCCAACTCCAGGCTAGTCGGCTGGCGAATGGTGACTGTTGCCTCACACTAATTTTCATTTTTTTTTCTGGTCCTGGTGATTACATGTACATTGATTGGTCGATGCATAGGTTGAGAAGGGGCCCGTAAAGGTAAATTGGAAGACAAGTGGCAAAAAAAGTCGCGCAGGTACCGCAGATTCCTTGTTTATTTGACAATTGGTTGTTTTGTTTTCCGAATTTTGCTTCATGCTTAAGATAAATGTAATCCGTCACTGCTAGGGGACAATGCAATAAGTAGGTCATGAATCAAGATGTCTGTTGGCAGCGACCAAAAAGCAAAAACCAAAAATAGGGCAACCGTAGATCCCCCAACCCCACGTCAGGATATTCCAATTAACATATCCTCCTCTCATTTCTTTCCCTTTTTCCTATGTCTTTCTTTTACCCTCCCACTTGTCACGTCCAAAACAGCAAAACCCACACCCGTTAACCAAGAGCAGGATGATCCTAACAAACCACCATCTAATTGTATGTTCTTTCCTTCTCTTTGTCAATGTGGGCGGTTGTTTTTGTTGTCATTGATGCTTAGCATTGAGTGAAGACGTTCGATACTACTCTCTTTTCAATCGAGGTTTCCCTTTTAAACAAGACATGTTTTCATAGCAGTTGCAATGCATGTTCCAGCTTCCGATTCATCACCCTTTGAGATTGGACCATGGTGGTGGGCAGCTCGTGGCTAAACAGTAAGCAACACGAGTTGAGCATCTTTGAATGCTGACCATGTTCTGGATTTGGTTACCTACCGTGCTAACTTAGTTAGGGGCCCGACCATTCGGAAAGTGTAAGTTCAGGAGAGTATTGTTACACATTGTTAGTCATTTCAACTCTTTTCTTTACATGTGTGCTAACCATATCAAACGAGTAAGTATATTGGGTATTGATTCAGCAATGAGGGTTGAAGAGAATAATGGTGAAGATAACAACAAAAAGAATGTGGTGGACATTCTCAGGTACATATATCATTGCCCCATCAATGTTAATAGGTTAGAGAAACCCAACTCTCATTTTTTTTAACCATCAAAAATCGGGATTTTTGCTAACTATAAATGATACAAGCATGCGATCATGGACATGAATGGAATAAGTGCAAGAAACTTGAAATAACTACTAAATATGCTTGGATTTATCAAAATATGAGATTACCTACTAAGCATATTGTTGTAGCATATTAATTCATCTAACAATGAAACTTTGCTTTCAAGCTGATTTCATGATACACAACAAATTTTGTTCATTTCATGATGACGGAATTTGGTGATTACAACATGTCTATGCATTTGTGTTCGATGAAACTAGAGTCAATTCGATGTGAGAAAAAAAAAAGAACTATTGCGATCATACCTTTAGGAAATAGCATTGTATTCTATGTCAATTTACATCTAATCTCATGTCAACCCAGCCCTATCTAAAGATCCTAATGCGAGGCATTATAGCCGCAAAGTTGTTGACAAAGACATGTCTTTTCATAGAGGGCAAAAAGGTGTACATTAGTGCACATATTTTGGAGTGTGCATGCCTATTGAACGGCCTAGAGTGCAGATCCAACTTGGGGGCCCGCTAAGAAAACAAAGTAGGCTTTGTTTGTATTGTATTAACCCAACCCAAAGAAGCTGTCAAAGGATGTACGTGGCGAGAAGGCGCCGGTGGCAAGCTCCTCCCAGCATATTCCCAGGGATCGCGATAGATTCCCTCCTCAACCATTTTATTCCATTTCGTCGGTTGTCAGCCCCAGACAAACATACTGGGCGGCGGGCGCGCGGGCAGTGCGCCACACGTATTGGCCAATAGAATTTCAGCGGAGCACATGTGGTTTGCATACTGTTCAAACTGCATAGGCTGACTGTGTTTCTGATTAGCTGAAAACTGCCTTCCTGTTTCTTTCTGTTGGGATGTTGAGTCGTGACATGGAACGACAATATCACAACATTAGGAGAAGAGACATAATTACGGCTGCTGCTGTCTTTTTGTGATGATCTCATTTCCTGGTATGTAGAGATTAGAAAATGTTAACTTAAAACCCAGAAAAACCATGCGTAACAATAGGGACATACACGATATTTTTAAATACTATCAGAGAGAGAAGGGCAGTTCCTTTTTTTTTTAATTATTCGAAATGGCAACTTCATGGCCGCACGCATTGAACTCACGGATACACAGGTTTTCTAGAAGCTGACGAAAAATCTATAAAGAAATCATTTTCTTAAAATATCGAATGTCGCTGAGGACATGTTTGGTTGAGTATGGTCCGGTTAGTAGCTGTGCAAGTTTGCAATGTAAAAAATCACATCAAACTAGTACTATGTCAGATTGCACCCCCATCAAACAGGCCCTCACGCGGTTAAATACACGAATAGAACTGGCCTATATCATTTCTTGGAAAAAAGATCCATTCCTGAGACCCCCTTTTTTCCGGACGGTCATGAACAACATCCCGACCGTTCAATTACCAACCCCCCCTAGAGATTCGTGTACATAGTGACCCGCAAGTGGATGTCACTATACACATGAATCTCAGCCGTGTTTTTTTGACAATGAGTGGTTAAGATGTGTCAGGACGTCATGAGAAAAGGAATGATCATGACCGAATCCGGACTGCATTTCTTATACATAATGCAAGTCGTTTTCAAGCCTTGGTCTACATGAAGTCGACATACCAAATTCCAAAAAGGAGTGAAGCCGATGGTGGTGATGTGGACCCAAATGTTGTATTTTCGTCAATCTCCATTCACTCTCCACACAAACCAAAATTTTACCACGTGCAATGGAAGGCAGATTGGGAAAATAGCCAAACTTCAATGGGAAAAGAAAGTTAAAAAAGAAGGGAATAAAATCCCAACTTCTCACATGTATCATGTACCGTGCATATTGAATTGAAGATAAACAGACACAAAAATATGATCAGTCTCACATGCACCCATTTACACGCGACTGGTTGTTCCATGTGGTGGGCCTCAGTGAAGCTTATCCATACGGAAATGAAGCCACGTACGGTGGTGAGATGGTAGAAATGATGAGTATGGTAACCAAATTACGGAGCCAGAAATAATTGTGGAGGGGGGCACCACGTAAAGGAAGGGTCTAATCTTCTATTATGGTAGGGCACAGACACTTTTTTTTTTTTTCCTTTAACACTCAACTGGCTGTTACAGTTGCAAAAGATGGGGCGGGCCACGTGCCCCCCTTGGCCATCATGTGGCTCCGCCGGTTAATTCTTTAACGTTTTGAGAATGTGTAAGATTTCCGAACAGGTAATTCGCGGAAGCGTACGTCGTCCATGCCGACTCTGCGGGCCCTTCTAATTGCGAATGAGCATCGGAGGCTCCGATTCGGAGCATGCCAGACTTAAAGTCTGACTCAGGTCTCGGTCCACACCGCCTGATTGTACTCGGCCCATACCACTTACATGGACCGTTTGGTTGAAAATGTGGACCTAGATTGTTATACGGTTCGGCCCAGATGGAGGCAAATGCAGACCCAAAAGTTATAAATATACAGATTTATTACATGTAAACATCGATCACCACAATCTTTTGCAAAATATATATTAGTCAAAAACTAAAGCTTACTGTGACATTCTACGATTATGTTTTATAATGACTGACTCCAAACAAGTAAAATATGTACCAATCAATTGCGGAATGAAACTTGGTGGTTGGAGAGGCAGAAAAGAGTAACGATCAAGATACGAGATTTGAACCCATGATCCCACGTAGAACAGAAAACATGTATACCAATAGACCGACTTCATCTTTGTATTTTATTGTGTTACAACACATTAATATATTGTAATTGTATTATGCACTATTGCGTAAAAAATTACAATGTCTAAACTAAGAATTGCACTTGAGTGTGGTGCCCCCATGTAGGCATGTACGCGGCTGGTTCTGGGATTTACCTTTGACTAGGTGGGGTCCAATAATGGCCGATCCCGGGAGGAGTTCCTTGTTGTATGAAAAAAAAGAATTGCACTTGAGACCTCCAATATAAAATTTATATTTTATTGTGTTAAAACACATTGTTATATAGTAAATGTATTCTGCACCACTATATAAAAAATTACATTGTCTACACTAAGGATTAAACTTAAGACCTTCAATATAAAATTTTGCATTTTATTGTGTTAAAACACATTGTTATATATAGAAAATGTATTATGCAATATTACGTAAGAAATTACAATGTCTAAGCTAAGAATTGAAGCTAAGACCTCCAATACAAAAATGTAGTTGTAGCCCACTAGATTAGTTCCGCTCTTGTGTGCAATATACATCATATCAACATAATACATAAACACATATAAATTTATGTATATACATATTTTTTTCGGAGAGGGCATGGCCCATGTTTTTCCCTGCTTCCGTCCATGATACCAGTGCCACTGTAATTACTAAGCAAGCAAGCTTGGTTAACTGTACATGCAACTTATAGTGAGAAATTATAATATACCAAGAAATCTTACTCTACGCGGGATTGCGCCAAATTAATTGCTCCTTATTGCTCCACTATTAGCAAACTAGTCTGCTATGGTTACACGACAAATATTATTGATATTATCCATGGCAGAATAAACTCACTCGCAATACTTAAGAAGTAGATATAGTAGAAGACGTAACGAACGTCTAAAGGGATGAATTGAAAACATCTGCCAGCACACAATCGCTGATTGCTTGGTTCTTGCAGTAAATTATCATGCTTAATAAGTCATAGTTGAAAATAAGATCACCTCAAATCAAACATATTCCGATGTATATACGTAAAGCGATATTTAATTAGTATATTTATGCATATGTTTATAAAGATCGTCAGAATTTTGAACTTAGCGACTCTGTATACTTTGCTCCCCTCAACGGTCCAACTTAGATGATGAGCGTGGTTGATTGCCTCTCATTCAAATGTAGAGCCCGTACCAAAAGATAGTTTGGCATGGGATTGGAATTTTGGCAGCGGGGGATTGAGACTATGCATAATCACATTTAACTTCATTTGGGGATCGTTCACTTTATAATCTATTCTAATAATTGTGAGAAATGCATTGTCAAGTTTGGATTCATTCATTGGCTCAAGAGATGGAGGCCCCAAAATGGTTCAGATGCGCTACTAGATAATTCACACAAAAGGGAACGAGGAATATCAGTGGTTATTAATCTAATTATGCTCAGATAACATTCGGAATGTAATAGTTTGGTTTGCATGTAGTTTGTTTCTGGTCTAATTTTAGTTGGATGTGCGCTTGAGCAGTAGACTTTAGTCTGATTGTAGTTTGTTTATGGTTTGATTCTATTTGAAGTCAATCTAATAGACTACAATATGAATGCAATAAGAAACTAGGCTTATTTTGTTTGGCCATCTGGTTGAACTGTAGAGTATAGTCTAAACTAGGCAGATTTTGGTTGGCCTTCAGTCAGAGAAGCAGATTGAAGTCTAAGTTAGATGAATTTTGTTAGGTTTAAGTTATAGACTACATGCCAAATTGGGAGGATTTTATTTGACCTTCAGTTTGAACTGCAAGTTGCAGTCTAATTTGGGTGGATTTTGTTTCTTCGTTTGTTTGAACTACAAATTGCACTCCAATTTATATGGATTATATTTGGCCTCCATTCTAAACTACATGCAACAGTCTAACCTGGATGGGTCTTGTTGGGCCGCCAATATGATTCACAGATTGTAGCCTAATATGGGTGGATCTTGCTTGGTTGTCAGTCTAAACTCTAGATTGTAGTCTAATTTGTTGTTTGGACATCAGTCTAAAATTGTAAACTACAGTCTAATCTAGAAAAATTTTGTTTGGATGCAATTCTAAACTATAAGATGTAGTCTAATTTGGATGGATTTTGTATGTTTTCCAATATGAACTATAGACTAATCCTGTCAGATTTTGTTTGACCGTCATTCAAAATTTTAGAATACTATCTAATTTATTATTTGGTTGTTAGTCTAAACTACAAAGTGTAGTCTAATCGGTTCCAATTTTGTTTGGTTCTAAATATAAATTGCAGAGTACAATCTAATCTGGGTGGATATTGTTTTGTCAAAAGTCTAAGCTGTAAACTATAGTCAAATTAGGGAACGTTTTGTTCGATTGTCAGTCAAAATGACATATTATAGTCTAATATGGGCAAATTTTGGTTGGTTGTCAGTGTGTACGAAAGACTACAGTCTAATATGGGCATATTTTGTATGACCATTAGTATGAGTAGTAGACTAAAATATAATCTAGGTGGATTTTTTTGGTCCCCAATCTAAACTGTAGACTGTAGTATAATCTGGGTAGCTTCTATTTGGCTATTAGTGTGAACTACAGACTCTAGTCTTGTTAGAATTATTGTTATTTAGTAAATTATGTTATAGGGCCTAATTAACTTAACTCATTAGGGTTAAATTTGCTTCCCTTATACTTGACTCTTTTCATATATATAGGAGAGGAGTGTGTTGTTTATCAATAAGAAAATATCTTATTAGACTCCCATTTTATTTTTCCACTTGGTACTGCAACATAATCCTAACTTAGGTAGAAAAAGAGAGAGCCTCTTCCTACTAGAGGATGCCATCCCTTATTGTCTTGGTCGACCGTCATACATCATCCCAGCCCCCATAATTGCATCCTATTTTCCTCTTTTATAAGAATCAAATATTTTTCATTAGCACTCTCCATCCAGACCACCATTACATATGTTTATTTGCCTTACAGTCTTATCTAGTTATCTTTTCCCCGACTCATCCTCTACTCAAACCACTACATTCCCATTCACATATCTTCACTCAACAATAATACCCATACTAGTCACCACCGTCACCATGGGCACCAACCATAATGGTAGCACACTGCCTCTAGCTGCCAGCAACAGTGGAAGCCATGCCATGGTCGCACACCCAGGAAGTCACAACACACCATCGTCGTCACCAAGCAACATAGCAGCCTCCATCGCTCATATCACACAATGGTTTCCCATCAAAAGTTGGCATGCCACTGCCATCTCGGATAGTTATCATCACCATAGGCACTACCACCATGAGCTGCCTCCATCAATCCATCACGGGAAGGCATAACCATAAGGTACAGTTGTAACGACACAAGGTGCATCAGCTGTTCAGATACTTTTCAATAAAGTCCACCAAATATGTACTATATATCTATCTATCATGGTTACCCATCATTACTCACTGCCCAGATTTCCATAAATTCCCTATATCCACCCTCTTTTTACATATTTTATAAATGCTCTCCTAGTAAAAATGTTGTACTTTTTAGGGATCTTCCCTTAAACCCCCACAATGGTTGACCTTCCCTTTACCCTCACCCGTTGTGGGCTAGCAGGGCCCTTTAACTGGGGGGTTGTACCCCCCCCGACCCCCAAAATTTGTAGCCATATTTGAATGAGCTTTTATTCCTCTATCTTTAAAATCTACACCAACTCTCATTTGCCCATTTATTCCCCTACCACACCTTATGTGTGTATCTTTTTCCATGCACAAGGGGGTATTGTTTCTTTTCTAGAGAAACTACTCATTCATTTCATATTTGGTGTGGGGGATATATAGGAGTGAGAGCATATGAGAAGGGAGAGAAAGAATGTATGAAGAGGAAACATGAGGATAAAGTGTTGAGAGAGATCATATGTATTAGTCTAGGCTATTCTCATAAGACCCTTGACCTAGATTAATGCTTGATATGCTTGATTTGGTTAAATAGATGCTTAGAACCTTAATCTAATCTCTTCAGATGCTTTGATAACATGTGACATGCTTATGTTTTTAGTTTGGACCAATTTGATTAATGTTTGAACTATCTTTGCTATATATGTGCTTGTTTGGACCAACATGCAATTTACCCATGTTGAGGGGTTATCTTGCAATTTATCACATGTAGGTTGTACCTTTGATACCTAGGAATTATGATAGAGAGGATGGTGCTTTGGGGTGCCTTTTTGTGCCTTGGTTTGATGAGGAGAGAAGTGGTGATAATGTTGAGAGTGATTTCTAGGGTTTGCTTTGATGCCCTATGTTCATGTTGACTGTTTGAGTTCTTGATCTTTCAAAGACCATCCTTGTTGATCCTAGGTGTTTACTATATGGTAAAATGAGTTTTGGTTGAGCCTTGAGATCCCTATGGTCGAACAGGTGTAGAGAGTCGCTTGACCTAGGGTTTTGGATGCCTTGGGTCGCTTGGTTTCTCTGTGACCATGAGCACTTGTGGCCATGTGTTTCCTTTGAGCGATGGTCATGTAGGACCAATTGATGTTGCTATCCTTTCTTGTTTTTCATGACCTTAGTGGTCTTCATGGTTTTGGTGGATGCATGTTGTTCTTTGGTGGAGAAGTGGAACTTATGTGCATGACACCTAATCTCTTTCACCTCTCTCTTCCTTTGGGTATATGAACCCCTCTTCTTTCATGCATATGATCCTTTTGCACCCTCTTTCCCTCTCTCTTTCCTTGAGTTTGTCCCTTGTGTTCTTGGTGGAGTAGAAGCTCATCCTTGGTGCTTGGTGACTGAGATCCTTTGCATGTGGTGATCCAAGCTTGGAGCTACTCTTCCTTGGTGATCTTGGTGGTTCCTCGATCCTTGGTAAGTGATCCAACATCTTGATTATGTTTTTTTTGCAAAACCCTACCTCTTTCTCCTTATCTTGGCCAAATCCATGGTTTTCCATGGTGGTCTTTTGAGAAACTTCTCTCCATAGAGGTCGAATCCATGGTTCTCCATGGTAGTACCCGAGTGAGATGAAGTTCTTCTCCCTTCTCCTTCTTTTGTTCTTTTTGGCCTTGAGGTTTTGGGTTCTCTTTCTTACCATTTAACTGAGGGTTTTTTATTCTCTCTTGAGGTTGTGACTAGCTTGGTCGTGGAGGATATCAAGGTAGGTTTCCCTCTTGCTTTTGGAGCTTTGCTTGGAGGTGGTGAAACCATCATCTAAGGTGGGTTGTATAACTCTCTCCCTACTATTATTGCACTTTAATCCTACATGCAACTCTTTCTAAAATGTGATTACTTGTTGTTGGTAATTTGATTAGGGTAATGTTACCTCTGTGATCTTGCATGTAGTTGCTTCTCTATCTAACCCCTAATTCACTTACCCAAAATATAGATGATGGAGATGATGATGCTTTTGCATGCATCTTAACCTTGGTTTTGTTATCTTGGTTCTTTGTTCGGTTACCTTGCTTGAGGTTAAGTTTGGTTCTATTTTCGTGTGCTTGATCTTGGGTTTTCATCCCTCAACTCAAGGATTTCATGTTGATTTCATGTGATTCTTGTTTAGGGTTTGGGTGTTCATCGTGTCTCTTGATGTTTCACCTCTAGTGACACTTGAGTTCTTAGTCTATATGTTTGTTTTGGTGAATATGTTATCTTGGTGTTAATCACCTATTTTGACAACATTTTTCTAAGTATTGATGATGCTCATTATTGATATTATTGTTTGGTTGTTGAGGGTGTTTTGGTTGCGGTTTTGTGGTACTTCTGGTTGATGGTTTTGCCTTGGTTTCCAACGTAGTTGGTGCTTGGTTCGCTAACCTAGTTGGCTTGGGTCACTGAGCAAGTTTGTGCTTTAGTCGTTGAAGGTGGTGTTTCCCTTCAACCTCTTGGTTTTGGTTTGTTCTTTGGTCACTGACCCTATCTTGTGGTTTTGTCTCTGGTCTTGGTCACCGATGTGCCTTCAACCGCTGGTGTGTTGTGGTGATGCTTGGTTACTGGTCTTGACCATGACCTTCGATCATCATGATGTATGTTCCTCAACTGTCTAACCTTCTTATCTCTCACCCTCTTGAGTTGATGGTTTTCCTTGGACATGTTGATCTGAGATGTTGTGGAGGAGTGATGGTGATGGCTGACCCACATGTTCTAAGGATGTGGGAAGGTGAGATACCTAGGGTTTGTTGATAGTGTTGTGATGTAAAGCCCTAAATCATATGTGTTGTTGAAACCCTAACCCTAATTTGGGACTATAATATAGTTGTCTACCTTGTGCAATGTGATAGTATGTAGTGATGATGCATTGTTTCTCTCTCCTACATGTATGATCCTAACCATGAAGGTCATTGAAAGTCATATCTAGTAATTTCTATGGTGATGCTCATGTGATATAGGGTAATGATTGTAAGCCTTTATGTGGCATGATGAGATATTATGATGTGACACAAGGATTATGTCATGGGTCTTATGACCTGGTAGAGGCTCAATGCCTAGTGTGAGATATTATCCTCCAGTGATGAGATGAGGGATTGATATCCCCTAGTGATGAGATGATGTTGATCACCTTGTAAGGCAGTAGTATCATGGGATGATGTGATAAGTTTATACTTCATATGTTTTATATATTATGGAGCTGTAACATACCCTTAGTTTTGTAAAATCTATTTAGGGTATGTATGTTGTAACTTGATTGATGCCAAAAAGATACCCATTAGCTTAACTAATCAAGTGAAACCCTAATCATGTAGGTGCCATGTTCCATAGAACCATCTTCAGTGTCAGTAATTTTTTGGATGGTGAAATAGGTATTCCCAAGGGAAACCCGAAGCACATACTATTGAGTATGAGAGGTGCAAGTGACTATGTGTTCGTGACATCTTAACCCCAGGTGTTTTGAGAACGATCACGATCAGGTCTCAGTGATGAGAATGTGATATGATGTGATAGAGGACAACTACAATTGTACCTCAGTGATTGGGTTATATACCCTATATTCTAGCACTAAGACATGTACCAAGGCGGGATAGGTGTTTTATAGGAGCATATCCTTGACTATGAGTTGCTATCTTTACATGACTATAGGGTTGACTATACGTTGTTGTCTCTGCAGTTTGAGTATATGTCACTGCGGTGCAGACTTGAACTAACTGAGTAGTACAGGAGAAGATCATAGAGTCAGACTCTTCCATTGATCTTGTATGGAACCAATTTTAACTTTACAGTGGTTGGCTGGGTTTTTGTGGTACAAATCCTCTGAGAAAATAAAATACATGATACAATTGTGTAGTATATTTGCTTTGGGTCAAATATGGTTCACATTAGATGACCACTTGATTTATCCTTGTACGGATGTCTTAAATTATAATGAGGTAAGAGAAATCAAATGTTATACATGTTCTTCATATTCCTTATTAAAAAATAAGATGTTCTATTGCTTAGTTGTAGATGCCTAAATTTCTTAGACATTGTGAATTGTTTAATTTATATCATTTAGTTGAATCTTCTCATCCTGATAATATATGATATCTTGCTTCTTTAACTTTAATCTGTTATTATAATAGTTTCTAAGGAGAGTTATATCTCTCGTTGGATGTTTGGTCTCACCCCGTGGGTTTCTACATCTTTTAGATGGTCATGCACGATGAGGTAGAGATCGTGTAGTTGAGGGTGAGCAATAAGAGGAGCAGTAGTTGTTGAAGGTTGGATATGCTTCTAGTATTTTGTATTAGAGTCCTATGTGTCATACCTGTACTCTCACGTCCTTGGGGAGGTTTTTGGTGGTTTTATACATAGATATGAGGTTTTTGGCTATATGTCATTTTTGTACAGATATGACATGTATGTATGTGAATAGGTTACCTCTTATAATAGGTTGTGGCCAGCGAGCCAATGAACAATGATATGTGTGCATCTTTTGGCATGAGATATGTAGTACATGTAGCTGCATGTGGACTCAAATGTAATAAGTTTATGCTTTAGTACCTATGTGAAATTGGTTTTAATTTCCTGTGTGATCTGGTAAGCTTGTTGATTAGTATTAGTTCCACATTTTGTTTTGAATAATATCACTCTCGTTATGTCGGTGGGGCGTCAAAACTTAGGTTGGTATCAGAGCTTTTAGTTTGATGAGTCTGTAGGGACATAAGACTAGGGTTATGTCTATTCTAGTATACTCAGTCTATCTTATGGTAACTTCTACTTATGCAGAAGAAGAAGAAGAGAAGAGAAGATTGGTGGAGAACACGAAGAACATGTTGCTGAGAGTAGTGTTGCTGTACGAGGAGGTGGTTCTAGGAGGTAAGAGTGGGTGGACGTTGTGCCTGATATGCCCTAGTTTGACCCAGCTGTGGTGTACAATCCTTCTTTTCAATCCATGGTTGGACAATTCATGGCCACGATGGTGCATATGGTAGACATAATGCCTAGACCCCAAGCGAGAGCATCAATCCCCCCAATGTGGAATATTTAGGGTTCTAGGAAGACCTTTGAAAGGTTGAGGCATGTAGGGGTGGTTGAGGATGCAGGTAGGATAGATCTGAAAGATGCAGATCTGTGGTTAACCAAGTTGGAGAAGGCCTTTAAGATCCTCAACATCCTCGAAGAAGATAAAGTAAAGCATGTACTGTATCTATTGAGGAGTGATGTCCATTGGTTGGTCATAGAAGAGGAGAAAAGGATTGGTGTGGTAATCAGTTGGGAAGAGTTCTCATGGCATTTCGTGAGTTGATACTTCCTTGAGACCAATTTGGACTAGAAGATCACCTAATTTGAGAAGATCCAACATGGATCTATGACAGTCAATGAGTATGAAGCCAAGTTCATGAAACTCTTGAGGTTTTTCCTGCATATGGCAGCTATAGACAAGGAGAGGATCAGACATTTTGAAAAGGGTTTAAGCACAGAGTTGATGAATCCAGTGTCATCTTTAGATAACAGAGAGAAGTTTGCCACATTTTGGGAATCTATTAGGAGAGTGGAATGGTCACTGATGGAGAAATGTGATATGAAGGCTAAGAAGAGGCATGCACAGTATCAATGCCAGTCTTCTAGAGGATTCACGAAGCCTAAGTTCTTAGCACCACCATCACAGTAGAGATCGGTGAGTCGGACGTAGTGGTCACCAAGAAAAGGCAGAGGTCATACCTTTCCACCAATAGGAGTCCATAGTTTTGTGTTAGTGTCAGTGATAGGGTCGTCGAGACCATAGTATAAGAGAAAGACTTGCTACAAGTGTGGACATGTTGGGCATACATAGTGGTTTTGTCCAATGAAGGATGAAGAGGTTACCCAATAGCTGAGACAAATTCAACAAGGGTCACAACAATGACATTAGTTTAACAGTGGTAGAGGACGTAGTCTGGCATTGCAAGTTGGTTATTTTTTACAAGCTATTAGAGGAATGGGATGACAACAGGTAATGACTCAATTCTATTCTATGATTCATCTGAAAGGAGTGGTCAACCTGTGAGTCATGACATATCAGATGGAGTTATTTCATTTTGTTTTGTCTTCTTCTTACTTTTTATTTATTTTGGTTGACTCGGGTGCGACACACTATTTTGTCACTAGAGAAGTGATTGCTAGTTTGTTTTTGTTGTTAGTCATAGACGTGATTGTCTTCTCTTAGAAACCACTTTGGTTGGTTCCTATAAGTTATGGGAGGTGTGTCCTTCCTATGTTCTTTCTTTTTCAGGATGAAACATTCAAGTGGACCTTATACCACTTGACATGCATGGATTTCATGTGATCCTTGGAATGGATACTTTGGACAAGTATTAGGTGGTTTCAGACTGTAGTTCCAAAGTGGCAACATTTGTCAATGGTGATGTTCCGTGGGTCTTCTAAGGAGATAGGAAGATTCTTCCAATATGTTTGGTGTCAGTGATGGTGGCAGAGAAGTTGATGAGGCAGGGCCATGATGTGTTCTTGGAGCATGTGTGGATAATAAGGCAAGGAGTCCGAGTATCCAGGAAGTGCCAGTTGTCTATGAGTTTGAAGATGTGTTTCCAGATGAGTTACTAGGCATTCCCCTAGTTAGAGAGATTGATTTTGAGATCAATTTTAGTTTCTAGTACACAACCTATAGCACATACATTGTATAGGATGGCACCAATAGAGATGAAAGAGATAAAGAAATAGTTGCAAGAACTGCTTGAGAAAGGCTTTATCAGATCAAGCACTTCACCTTGGGGTGCTCCCCTTTTGTTTGTAAAAAATAAGGATGGATCCATGAGGCTATGCATCGACTATAGAAAGTTGAACAAGGTGATGATCAAGATACTTACAAAAAGAATGATGGATCCATGAGGCTGTGCATCAACTATAGATAGTTGAACAAGGTGATGATCAAGAATAAGTATCCTTTTCCATGCATAGATGATCTATTCAATCAGTTGTGAGGTGACATGGTGTTCTCAAAAATAGATCTAATTTTAGGATATCATTAGTTGCAGATCAAGTAAGATGACATACTAAAATCAGCTTTTAGGATGAGGTATGGTCACTACAAGTCTGTGGTTATTCCATTTGGGCTAACCAATGCACCATCAATGTTCATGGACTTGATGAATAGGGTGTTTCAGTCTTATCTTGACCTGTTCATAGTGGCGTTCATAAATGACATCCTAATCTACTCCCATGATAGCCAACAACATTAGCATCATCTACAACATGTGTTGACCTTATTGAGACAACATCAGTTGTACGCTAAGTTCAAAAAATGTGAGTTTTGAATGAAAGAGGTGTCTTGTCTTGGACACATGATATCTTATAAAGGTGTGCATGTGGATCCCAATAAGGTTCAATATGTGATAGAGTGGGAACATAGTTTGTAGTTTTCTAGGTTTGGCAACCTACTATAAAAGGTTCATCAAGAACTTCAGCACAATGGTGTTACCCCTAAAGAAGATAACGAGGTAAGATGTGCCTTTTGTCTGGGTAGACCTGTCAAATGGGTGGGTGGGTTGGGTCATTGTGGGTTTGGGTCTCGCGTGTGTAGGTCAAAAAGACCCAATGTTAAATGGGTGGAGAAGTAGCACACCCAAACCCGACCCAGCGGGTTGCGGTTCGCCCGTGGGTGCCCCTATAATATGTGCACAGTGAAAATATATTGCTAGTTTCTGCACTACAACAAAGAGTAGAATGATTCATTAATAACTTTTAGAGTAAACATAACAAAATGAGGGCAACCTTCCACTACTTTTTGTGTCAAACACAATGCTATATCTATTATGATGTTTTGAAATAAAATGTAAGAGACAAAATGAAAAACAACAATTTATGCAATGTACAATAAAAAAAACTAAATGATATAGATGTTACAAATAGCATAGCATATTACCATAACAACACTATAATTTGTCATCTTCTGTTAAAAGTTCTTGATGTTTCATGTTCTTATGATTGTCCAATTCATAAAGTGAATAGAAAAAGAATACAATGATAATGGTTGAATATAAAACATGCATTACACTATATATTCATTAACATAAAAATAATATAGAAGTTAACGAATTTGTTTCCACTAGTGTAAACAATTAACAAAGGATATAAATAAAGAAAGTTAGACTTTAACTCTTTATATTGTATACATTACACGTCATCAATTTATTTGATTGATAAATGTACATGTGTTGCATGTCTTAAGAGTCATATAGATAATATATTTATATTAATATATTGTTTAGTTAAATGAGCACCCGCGGGTTCTCGCGGATCACCCTTGAAACCCACTAAATAAACAGGTGGGTATGGGTTTGGGTGATTTCTAGCGGTTGGGAAATTTCATCACCCAAACCCAACTTAAATAGGTCGACCCATGGGCACCTACGAATTTTGACCCAGTTTGACAGTCTATGTCTGGGATGACAAGTGTTAGTGTTATTTCTAGTTGTTAAATTAGAAGTTGACCAGTGTACTAGTGCTAGTGTTTCCAGAGAAGGGGAAGGGAAACATAGTGTTCTGTGATGCTTCAAGGAATGGTTTTGGTCGCATGCTGATGCAAGATAAGAATGTGATTTCTTTTGCTTTGCGATAGCTTAAGAAACACGAGGATAGCTACCCAAAACATGATCTAGATCTTACAACGATGGTCCATGCCTTGAAGATATGGGGACACTACCTTTATGGTGAGAGGTGTCAGATCTTCACCGATGACAAGAACCTTAAATACATATTTTCACAATAGGAGCTGAACATGTGGTAGAGATGCTAGATGGAGCTGATTGAAGACTATGATTGCACAATAGACTACCATCTAGGAAAAGTGAATTTGGTGGAAGTTGCTTTGAGTAGGAAATATTCTTTGTCATCATCAATGGATAAGGCACATTATTATGCTCTTTGGTGTGCCATAAGATAGACATGTTGGTCTCCTTGTGCCAGATGAATGTGAAGTTGGAGGTGTCCTTGTTGACAGGTTTGTTGGCATAGTTACACATGAAGCCTACGTTTAGGAAAAAAATTTGAGATGTGTAGCATGATGATATTGTGACACATTAGTGAAGCTTGTTCAGATATATGTTGAAGAGATAGTGTGTTTGCACGGTATCCCAACTACCATCATGTCTGATAGAGGTCCTCCTTTCACGAGTCACTTTTAGGAACATCTGCACACAACTATGGGTACATAGTTGAAGTTTAGTACATTGTTTCACCCACATACGGATGGACAGTCAGAGAGGACAATTCAGATCTTAGAAGATCTTTTGATAGCCTATGTCCTATATTTTTTGGGAAGTTGGGACGTACACTTCAGTTTGATAGAGTTTGCATACAATAACAGTTATCAAAGGATTATTGATATGACACCTTACATGGCTTTGTATGGGATACGTTGCATATCTCCTTTGTGTTTGTATGAGATAGGTGAATATCATATTTTGGGTCCTGATCTTTTGGAATAGATGGCAAAGAAGATAAAGATACATCAACAGTTGAAGGTTGCCCATGATAGGAAGAAGTCATATGCAAACAACCAATATAGGCCATTGGATTTCAAAGTAGGAGACAAAGTGTACCTCAAGGTCTCTCCTTGGAAAGGTATTTTTTTGATTTGGGAAGGAGGGTAAGTTGGCTCCTAGATATATGGGACCTTACACAGTGGCGGTACGTGTTGGAAAGGTGGCTTATAAGTTGGAATTGCCACCTGAGTTGGACAAGTTGAGTCTGGTGTTTCATGTTTTGATGTTGCAGAAGTATCAACCTGACACTGAGTTGGTTTTGTAGCCTGTGGAAGTTGAGTTGGATGAGGATGTGTATTATGTGGAAGGTCATGTGTTGATTCTGGATAGGAGGATCAAGAAGTTGAAGAAGAAGGACATTGTTCTGGTTATGGTTTTTTGGAATCATCGTGGTGTTTAAGAAGCCACATGGGATCTTAAGAAAGAGACACATAGGAAGTATCTATCTCTTTTCACGTAGGATTTTAGGGGAAAATCCTTGTTAGGGGTTTATAGTTGTAAGACCCTTGACCTATCTTAGTGTTTGATATGCTTGCTTTTATTAAATAGATGCTTAGAACCTTAATCTAATCTATTGAGATGATTTAATAACATGTGACATGCTTATGTTTTCAGTTTGGTCCAATTTGATTGATGTTTGAACTATCTTTGTTACATATGTGCTTGTTTGGACCAACATGCAATTTACCCATGTTGAGGGGTTATCTTGCAATTTTTCACATGTAGGTTGTACCATCGATACCAAGGCATCGTGAGAGCGAGGGTGGTGCTTTGGGGTGCCTTGTTGTGCCTTGGTTTGATGAGGAGAGAAGTGGTGATATGTTGAAAGTGGTTTCTAGGGTTTGCTTTGATGCCCTTTGTTGATGTTAACCATATGTTGACCATTTGAGTTCTCATCTTTCAACGACCATCCTTGTTGATCATAGGTGTTTTCTCTTTAGTCCAATGAGTTTTGGTTGAGCCTTGAGATCCCTATTGTTGCAGAGGTATAGATCTCTCTCGTGGGTCGCTTGACCTAGGGTTTTGGATGCCTTGGGTCGCTTGGTTTCTTTGTGACCATGAGCCCTTGTGATTATGTGTTTCCTTCGACCAATGGTCATATAGGACCAACTGATATCACTGACCTTTCTTGTTTTTCACGGCCTTAGTGTTTTCCATGGTTTTGGTGGATGCATGTTTGTTCTTTGTTGGACAAGTGGAACTTATGTGCGTGATGGCACGACAAGCCAGAGGTGCACACACTAACCAATTAAGTTTTGATTAGATGCACTCCACGGGACTCAAACACACTTGGGATATTTTGATATTTGTAAAAACCCTATAAAGACTCAGCCACAATCCTAAATAGGTCACCCGCAAGCGCACATGGTACTATTGTAGTAAAGATAAGATGCAAGTATAGGGGTCGATCCTCAGGGAGAGAGGGGGCACTAGAGCTTAGTTAGCATTTTCTATGTTCCTAAAGAATAGATTAAGGTTTAAGGGTTTAAAAGTGGGTTTGATTTTATTACACTAAACAAGTAGGCAAGTAAAGTCAATATGAAAACTAGATTACCAAAAACTAGATTATCCTAACCAAGTTAGGTCTAACAGACTAGATTAAGAATTCAACTAAACAAGAGCAAGATGATCTACACTACTCTAGCAAGGAAAATAGCAACTAAGAACTAAGATAAACACTAGAGAAAGCAAGAACCTAGATTAACCCTAATTAATAAGACTGAGCAATTGACTATAAGAAAAGAAGGCAATTAAGCTAAACTAGCATTAATAAGCTAAGATGACAAGTTAGGTTTTAAGCAATGGATTGGATAGGTGGGCCATTTGGGAATATGATTTGATATTTAGTTGGGGGAAGGTCAACATAGCATGAAAATCTCACAATTCAATCTAGATTACCAAACCAAACAATAAGGCAAGTGTTATTAGAATATACCCTATACCACTAGTTGGAGAACTAGGGTTAGGTGTAATTCTAGTAATACTTGGCAAGTCTAGGTTTCTAGGGTAAGTGGTATTGGGGAAATTGAGAGCCAAGGGTAGTAATGGGAGTAGAGATGAGGGTATTTCACCTCATGTTACTTGCCATCTAGCCTTTAGGAAGCTCTAGGCAATTACACCAATCACACTTACACTAGCTACTTAGACCTCACACTCACTTCTAGAAGAAGGGAGATGTATGTAGGAACAAAGGGGGCTAGATAGGGATCCACTAATTGGACCTAGGAGACATTCCTATGATTGTGACATACATTCCATTTTCTCCTAGAAGCTAAGTGTCATCAAGCATCACAAAACAACCAATTTATGTGTAAAAGCACAAACCACATGCAATAAAATGGGAAATGAGATAGAAGAAAGAGGTAAACATCATAGAATGAAGTTATGTTCATTACAAATTATTTCCCCCCAACATGGTATCAAAGTCACATTTAAACCCAAACAACCCACCACTAGAGGCTTAGCTAGACATGCTCAAAGAAAAGATAAAAGAAATGAGAAGAAGGGGATAGGACTTCATGGAGCTCGATGTAGATCCTTATCCTTCACCTCCTAGCTGCTATAGGGTGACCTCCCTCCTCCAAGGTGTATGATGGGCATGGAAATGAAGGGGATTATGGTAGAAAACCTAGAAAACTAGGTTTCTATGGTGGAAATGAGGTGGAAATGGTGGATGGTGAGCATAAATGCAATGGGAGTGCAATGATGCTCAAGAGTGGGTGGAGAGGAGTAATGGAAGATGGGGGAGTCTAACCTTCATGTTGTGGCTGCCACCTATGTATATATAGGTGGTGGGGAAGCACTAGGGTAAGTAGGGGAAAAGTGGGAAAATTAGTGGTGAAAATGGGTAGGTTTAGGTGGCCACCACGACCGTGTTGAGGTGCCATGGCCGTGGTGGGGGTTGCATGGCATGGTCGTGGGTAGTGGAATGGTTGAGGTGGGAAGTGGGGTGAAAATGATAAGTTTATATGGTGGCAATGGCCGTGGCGGGGTACCATGGTCATGGTGGGTAGAGGGTACCACAGCCGTGTAGGAGGAGGCCACAGGCGAGGCAGCTTTGAGGTTGTTGTGTCTTCAGATCACCACGGGTGTGGGGAGCACCGCGGGCAAGGTGGTCTTCAAGTGCCACAGCCATGCTGATGGCCACGACATTGGTCATTTATAGGTAAAATGGACCAAATCCTTGTTGATTTTGGGGATCTTTATGCATAAATCATGAGGGGGCGAGGTGATGACCACGAGCGAGGAGGAATGTGTTGACCGTGACCGTTCTGGGGGCCATGGTCATGGGATCTTTAGTGACCATGACCATTGTGATGGCCATGACCGTGGTCATTCATGTGTAAATTGAGCATATTCCCTATAACTTTTGGAGCATAATTCCAATGACTGTAGTGAAGTACCATGACTATTTTGGGGCTTTTTGGTGTTGATCTCTACTTCATCTTCTTAATCTAGCCTCCTTTTGCTTTGAATTGCCCTTGTGCATCCAAGGAATGACCAAGGAAGAGATAGGTCCACTCTTGGAGTGTAAGACCCCATAGACATTCTTCATCTCTCTCCCATGCATCAATGCATGCATAAGTGCCATGAAATACACACAAAAGGAGGCATAAGTGCCTTTATCATAAAATATTACATTGAGGGGAATAACTTGTAATCTAAACTGTTTAGATGTGACTATCATGCAAAAAGGCCCCTAAAATAGGGTTACATCACATGACACCTAATATATTTCATCTCACTCGTCCTTTGGGTACATGCATGTTGGTATGTATGCCCAGAGAGACAATCATATGATGATTGAAGTGAGGCATTAGATACTTGATTTGATAAATCATAAATGTAATTTTGTCTATTATATTTGTCTTAGTCATGAGATGATGATACAAACATAAGTAGATGTCTAAACAATGATGTTACTCGATGACATATACCTTCAAGTTGAGGACTTGAATGGTGAGATCATATCTATGATAAGAGTACATACATTCTTTTTATGTCCCTAGTCAGATATTACTATGAAAGTAAAGTAGACAACAATAATACATAAGAATAGAGTGTGTATTAACTGATGACAAAGTCTCATTAGTCATGATATGTGATATCAAGTCAAGTACACAAATACATGTTAGTGAACAGTGTATCAGACAGACCCACCATGAGAGTGATTCATGGAAATCATAGAATGGTAGTCAGAATCATCTCTCGTTGTGATGGTGCTGATTGTGGTTCTTAGACCTAAAATCATTACTCTTATCACATGTCTTTGGGTACACTTTGACATCATCAAATGCAGTCCTGAAACATGGGTTGTTATAACAATGATGATTGGGTGACTTTGTCACATGGGGATAGACTGTGAGTGATAGAGATGAGATTTTCCCTCCTACTAGAGATTGATATCTAGGGCCCTTTGATAGGAGAGATTGAGAGTGTACGACCATACCCATGTGATTCAATATATGATATGTAAACTCACATGCATCTCAGGCAGTCTACTCTTGTTCAAGGAACATAGATTAAACGTTGAGAGGATGACGATTCCATGCCTTGAGTTCAATCTGGATATCAGAGACAAAGGAACTATACGATCATGGTAACACTATTCATGGATTATAGGTTAAATTTGTTCTCCAACTTTCTGAATTACTTAGGTAGCAATGATGTGCAACTAGGCACCACTCTTTGCTTGGTGATGTCATAAGTTACTGTAGACATTCACTGCCAATATAATTCTGGACCTATAGGGTCACACACATACGATACACTTGGATTAAAGGAGTATATTCTTGAATGATGTCTATATTGAATGATAAAGTTGTTTAGGTATTGAATTAAATAATAAATCAACTGACTGGACTCAAAATCATCATGTTCAAGTGTTGGACTGACTGATTGGAGTGTTAAGTTGATTGGAATTTATTACCAAAGTATTTAGGTATTCAATTCACGCACCAACAGTTGACTACACTGCCAAACGACCGTCTCAAGTGTTGAGACGGGTGTCTGGGGTGCCAAATGAACGTCTCAAATGTTGAGACGAGCATCTAGTTTGTCAGCTGGTTGGAATGAAGTTGGATGCCCAAACTAAGGTGAACCGATCAGTTCATACTGATGAACTGAATGGCTCAAATCGACTCACAAAATGACCAACTGGGTGAGCAAGATGACCGCATCGCATGTGAGAGATCGCTTGGTTAGGTCGGGGAAGGTTCTAAATACTTTCCCAAATTTGTTTGGATTACACAATATTTGTTGTGCAAGAAAAATTGATGTTTAACATTGATTAATTAGAAGTGAATTGCCAATTTTGTGTGCAAATAGGAAACTGTAGAAGCACGAGATGACCATTTCACAGTGTGAGATGACCATTTCGTGGTATGTAGATTCTTGAACATTCATGTTTCTAGACCCTTCTACTCCCACATCAACTGCGAACCCTGACCCTTCCCTTTATTATACATAGAGGGGTACTGGGGGCTTCCCAACACACACAATTGTGATCAGTGTCCCTGACAATTGTTGTCCTCTCTGGTTGTAGTAACCATGAGAGCCCAAGAAAGTCCTACCCTACTATAGAGGGATAGTGAGGGAGGAGCAACTAATATCAGTTGTTTTGGGAGAGTATGTCAGTGACTAGTACATTGATAGAAGGGGACAACTCCTTCATGTTGGCTCTAGCAGTGCAACATAGAGTTCCCAGTGGTATGTGTGAACTACTTTAGAGGAAAGAGTCCTTTAGTTTCTGTTAGGAGGATGATGTCATCTTGTAATCCATGGCAAGTCCACAAGAGTCGTTGTAGGAGTTGTTCGAGTCTGCCGTTTGTGGTGAAGACCAAGAGGTGCAAAAACACTATCTAAGATTGTAATTGCAGGGTGATGTCATTGGACTTACTCCAAGACCAGGTATAACCTTTCAACCCTTCCTTCCTAGATACATTTTTGTTGATGAGATTCTGCTGATTTCTGGGAAACGGGCAAATAAATTTTTGTTTCCGCTGCCTAAATCTGTGCCTGATTTCCCAACAGTGGTATTAGAGCCCCATCAATCTACTGTGTATCTGGGATATAAATAGATGTGATTGGATTTAGTTTTTCATTTATTATTGCTTACAATGCAAATATTAAAATGATTAACGTGCATATCCAATTAAATACCACATACGATCACAACTAATATATATATATGATATAATAAGCAATCCATACACATTGCCGTAAAAATATTTTGATGGTGGATGTTAGTGTGGTTATGGCCAAAACCCTAGATCTATTTGTGCATGGTTGTGGTTTATTCCTATTGATAATCGGTCCATGTGCTGATCCTCTCTCTCCTTTTTGAATGTAAAATTAATTCTCTTCTTCCTATTTTCCCTCGAATGTAACTCGAGGTTTCCATTTTACAATGTAGAGAAATAGGATAGTTTTAATTTATGCATCATCATGAGAAGTTGTTTTGTACTGGACAAACTGATTGTTTGGGGGCCAAGGAGGCCATACAATAGGAGGTGAGCCGATCGACTGGTGGCCCAACCAAATGGTTGGAGGAGACCAGACGACCGTTTCAGAATCCCAATCAATCAACTAACAGACGAGTCGACCGCTTCAAGTATTAAACCGATCAATCTGGATTTGAGCAAGCACAAATCATCATCAACAACAGGTTGCATGTGATGTGGACCTTAGGTGGTGGCAATTCCTTGTGGCTCCAGGGAATTACATTAGACTGGCCATAACCATCACTCATATATTTTTGATTGCATATTCACGTTGTGGTTACAAAATGTATATGATACGTGCTATAGTATGTGGTCACTGGATATGTATATGTATTTATATAAAATCCCTCAATTAAAATATTAAGTCTTAGATGTTTTCCATAAGAAACACACATGAAAATCTTAATTGACCAAGCATGGGAACGCCCTAGTGTGGTGCACCATCTATCTCATGGAAGTGTGATGGTAGATATGTGGGTTTTCCCTAGCAGGGTGCATATTTATCATGTTGTCTTATGGGTCAGGATTAACTAGGTGATCTTAATTGGATTAAGCACCTAGAGGCATACAAATGATCAATGAAAAAGAGTTGTGCATATCATCTATCAAGAGTTTCATGTGATGTAACTGGAAAAAGTTACCTCCCTGATAGAATCAAGTTGCGGGTGACAACCCTAGCTAGCTCATGATTTTGGTGAAATTAGGATCTTGGCCCACTAGAATATTGTACGCTGCAATATTATGAATTGATACATGAAGGTTATTAATTTGAACAAAATACTGGGAGTGATAATTAATAGAAAACCTAATTAATATCGTCAAACATTATCAAATAAAAAATTCTTTGAAAAGTTGCAATTTTCTTTTGTAGAAAAACATAAATATGGTATAGTTTTAATTAGTCCTCCAATAGGACAAACCAAATGGTATTAACTTTTGGATCTGATTTAGGACTTTGAGAAATGTTCTCAATGAGCGAAAGCTCTATGTCCTTGATAGACCAATGCTAGAGGAACCCACTCCAAATGCACCTAAGGCTAAATGGATGCTTAATGGAAGCATGCCAATGATGCCATAGACATTTGAATACCTAATGCTATGTTGTATGAACTTTGAGTTACATGAACAACATCAATACATGAACATTCTTGAGATGGTAACACATCTTAAGAATCATGTAAAGAAAACAAGGTATAACATGAGTGTAAACTGACAAATGGAGTTCTAGTAGAACCCCATATGCTCAATATGATTGGACATATGGAATGATTGGGAATTCTCTTATGTCAAGAGTTGACCATGAATATGATTATGAAAGCATTGCATGAATCATATAGTCAATTTATCTAATGCTTCACATGTTGATTCCAAAGCAAGGAAGAAACTGGACAAATCCATGATGATGATCAACAGAAGTGAGTCCTAGGGAAAAGGCAAGGCCAAGAAGTGTTCTGAGGCTAAGCTAAAGTTCAATTCTTCTTCACTCAATATATGGAGAAGGGTAAGTGTAAAAGGAATATGTCCTTTTCACTTAAAGGATAAATTTCCACCATTACACTTGTCTGAACATTGGAAAGGAATTATCCTCTTCATAGAGGATATTAGGAAGAAGATAGAGATAGAGATCTCTACTTCAGACTTGAGAAGAAATAAGCTATAACTGTGTGGAGCAAGGGTTTCTGCCACCACAGTTAAGAGTTGTCATTCAAGGGAACATGATATAATTAGTGAATTTCTATTATGTACTTGTCATTAATGAAAAACATCATGTCTTGTATGACAAGGACATTATGTTTCATTTTCAAAGATATGATCTTTTGTGGCAATGCCCTTTGTCTCATAAACTATACTTGATAGTTATAGAGACAAATGTACTTGACATATATAATGACTGACTTGGTGACTCAAATAATGTATACCTATAACATTGTTATCTAGTACACATAAATGAGAAATGCACTTTTAGATTCCAAAATGGTGTTGGTCTAGACTCTTTTGGTTATTGAACCAATAGATACATGCAAGTCTTATTTATTAAGCAATATTACAAAAGCATCTTCACTAGATGTAGTGGGAGAGAGACCATACATACTGATGTACAACAGACCTATTAGAATGAATGCTAAAGGTGGTTACTAGTACCTTGCTATATCTACTGATGTGAATAGCAGATATGGAAAGTTGTATTTAATCAAATACAAGTACGAATCTCTTGAAGTGTTTAAGGAGATCATAAATGAAGTACCTAACTAACTTGGTAAAAGTACTAAGAAACTTTGATATGATTGACGTTGAAATATTTTAAACCAAGAGTTTGAGGACCTTCTGGAGATATGTGATAGTGTATCATAGTGAACTCCACTTGAACATGATGATGTGTTAGAAGGAAGGAATCACACCTTGTTAAGGTCTGATTATCAATAAAACTAGCTAAAATTCCAATTTCCTTCAATCACATGCTAAACACCAAAAGAATGTACCGTCTAAAATGGTTCAAAAGACACCATATGTGATATGGTAGGGGAAGTGCTCCTATATGTCTTTGATAGTGATTAAAGATTGAATGCCTATATAAGAAAGTGGTTTCTTAAAAGGGACATTGTAAACAAATCACACAAATGTTATTTTGTTAAATACTACTCTTATCCCAATCCTACATCAAAGTTGTTTGTTGATCTGGATGGATATATTCCTGATGAGGAACCTAGTTCCAAAGGAATCTATGGGAGTAAAAGTAGAACTCAAAATGTTCAACGTGAACAACAAAACATTGAAAAAGAGGTACAGTGGGAACAATGAGAATCACAAAATGTTGTGGAATCTCAAGTTCCTTATGTAACACAAAGCCTTACAATTCTGGTAGATCACACCTTAAGTTTGAAGGATATATGATATCTTGTAAGTCAACAAGGCAATGCTTGATCATAATGATGAGTCAATTAACTAAGTGGAAGCTATTGAAGGACCAAAGTTTGAGACATGGCTTGAGGCCATAAGATCAAATATGGACTCCATGTACACCAACAAGGTATGACCTTGATGGATCCACCTAAAGAGGTAAAACTCATGGGGTGCATTTGGATCTTTGAGAGAAGACAAACATGGAAGGGTACATTGGATGTGATGAGCTTCAAATAAGTTCAAGTTGTTGAGCATGATGAAGTTTTTCACCAATTACCATGGTTAAATCCATCAAGATCATGCTTGCAATTTCAACTTAGTAAGACTGTGAGATTTGGCATATGTATGTTCAAACCACATTCTATAACTGGAATAATTGTATAGGATGTGTACATGTCATAGTATAATGGTTTTATAAATCTAGTAATGCAAATAATATTTGTAAGATACAAAGGTCAATCTGATGATTGAAGCAAGCATCTCAGAGATGGAATCTTCTATTTTGACAAGAAATTCGAAGTGTTTGACTTGAGTCAGAATAAAATTTTGTGATTACAAAAGATTTAGTAGGAGCAGGTTTATATTCCACTTAGTGATGTGGAATAACATCCTTATCCTATAAATGTTAACACCTAGTAACGGAAGTACCTTCTCTATGAAGGACTTCAGAGAAGCATCCAATGTGATAGGAATTGAGATCTATACAAATAGATCTGGAAGCTTTTTGACCTAAGAATGAGAACATACACTGGAAAGATGTTGAAGGGTTCAACATGCATGATTCATTGAGAGAAAACTTGTCCATGTTCCATGGAGTTATTCTCTCAAGAGCCTAGTGTCCTAGATCTTATGAAGAACGTGAACACATGGATAGATGTCATATGCATTTGCAATTGGATCTATCACGTATGTACTCATACCGTTATCTCATATGTATTAGACATGATGAGAAGATATCCTATAATCTCGTATGTATTGGACATGACGAGAGGATATCCAATCATCTCATATGTATTAGACATGATGAGAGCATATATATATACTTGTCTGGTAATCCCATATGATTTGGACATGACGAGAAGGTATATGTCATATGCTAGTGAGAGTCACTAGACTACCATAAAAGACCATCTTTAGGTTCTTATGAAGCACCAAAAAATATTAGTTCCTTGGTCATGGTAATAAGGAAGAGTTGGGTGTAAAGATTTACACCGATGCAAGATTTCTAACTGACAAATAAATAAATTGCAATCGATTTTTGAGTTTGACCTTAAAATAAGAACTATAAACTGAAAGGGTTCTGAGCTAATGATAGATTTTTAAATCTGCAATAAAAGTCGAGTATAGCTGTGTTATGAGAACATCACAAGATATTGAATGAAGTCCATGTGGGTGAACTTATGATAGGTTCCAACCATTGATGACTCAGTAGAAATACTGTGACACAAATGAATCTATATGATAGGCATGAAATCTCAGATAGCATACTACAACACTTCTATCCCATACGAGATGTCATATAACAAAGAGACATGAAAATTGCAAAATACTGACAAAAAGCAAATGTTGCTAGAGTTCTCGTGCAACAAAAAAATGACGGACATGTTAAGATCACTCAGAATATGATTTGTGGGAGATTGTCTCTAACTACAAGTGGAGTTTGTTGGTATGTATGCCTAGAGATCCAATCATATGATGATTGGAGTGAGGCATTAGATACTTTATATGATAAATCATAAAGGTTATTCCATCTATTTTGTTTGTCTCAGTCATGATATGATGACACAGGTGTAAGTATATGTCTAAAGAATGATGTTACTCGATGACATATGCCTTCAGGTTGAGGACCAATGAGATGATATGTATGATAAGAGTACATACATTCTTGTTATGTCCCTAGTTAGATATTATTGTGGAAGAAAAAAATCGACAACAACAATACATAAGACTACAATGTGTGTTGACCGATGACAAAGTTTCATAAGTCATGATATGTGATATCAAGTCAAGCACATAGATACATGTTAGTGAACATTGCATCAGACAGACCCACCATGAGAGTGGTACATGGAAACCATGGAATGGTAATCAGAATCATCTCTCATAGTGATGGTGGTGATTGTGGTCCTTAAACCTAAAATCACTACACACATCACATGTCGTTGGGTATACTTTGACATCATCAAACGCAGTCCTGAAACATGGGTTGTTATAATGGTGATGATTGGGTGACTTTGACACATGGGGATAAATTGTGAGTGATAGAGATGGGATTTGTATCTCTTACTGGAGATTGATATCCAAGGCCCCTTGATAAGTGATACTGAGCATGTACGACCATACCATGTGATTCAATACATGATATGTGAACTCACATGCATCTCAAACGGTCTGCTCTAGTTCAAGGAACATGGATTGAATGTTGAGAGGATGACGATTCCATGCCTCGAGTTCAATCTGGATATCAGAGACAAAGGAACTATATGATCATAATAATACTATTCACGTATTATATGTTGAAGTTGTTCTCCAACTTTCCAAATTACTTGGGTAGCAACAATGTGTGACTAGGCACCACTCTTTGCTTGCAATGTCATAAGTTGTTATGGACATTCACTAACAACGTAATTATTGACCTATAGGGTCACACACATAGGATACACTTGTATTAAAGGAGTATATTCATGAATGATGTTTAGATTGAATGATAAAGGTGTTTAGGTATTCAATTAAATAATAGCTCAATTAACTAGACTCAAAATCATCAAGTTCAAGTGTTGGAATGACAGATTGGAGTGTCAGGATGATTGGAATTGATTACTAAAGTGTTTAGGTATTCAATTCATTCACCAGCAGCTGACTGCACTTCCAAACAACCATATCAAGTGTTGAGATGGGCGTCTGGGGTGCCAAAGGGATGTCTGAAGTGTTGATATGGGCATCCACTTTATTGGGTTGGTTGGAACAAAATTGGCTACTCAAACTGAGGTGAACTGATCGATTCATACTGATGAACCGACCGGCTTGGCTCGGCTCACCAGATGATTGTTTGGGTGAGTGAGATGACCATATCACATGTGCAAGATCACTCGGTTAGGATGGGAAGGTTCTAGATACTTCCCCAAATTCATTTGGATTGCACAATACTTGTTGTGTAAGAAAAATTGATGTTTAACACTTATTAGAAGTGAATTGTCAATTTAATGTGCGAACAAGAAACTACAGAAGCACGAGACGAGCATTTTGCACTGTGAAATGACCATCTTGTTCATGAGACGACCGTTTCACAGTGTGAGACGACCTTATAGCAGTATGTAGATTCTAGAACATTCATGTTTCTAGACCCTTCTACTCCCACTTCAACTGGGAACCTTGACCCTTCCCTCTAATAAAAATAGAGGGGTAATTGGGGCTTCCCAACAAGCACAAATGGGATCAATGGCCCTAAAAATTGTTGTCCTCTCTAGTTGTGGTAACCACGAGAGTCCAAGCAAGTCTTACCCTACTATGGAGGAATAGCAAAGGAGGAGCAACTGATATTAGTTGTTGTGGGAGAGCATGTCAATGACTATTACGCTGACAGAAGGGAACAAATCCTTCATGTTGGATCTAGAAGCACTACATGGAGTTCCCAGTGGTCCACGAGGACTACTCTAGAGGTTGGAGTCCTTTGTCTACTACTAGGAGGATGAAATCATCCTGCAATTCATGGTGAGTCCACAGGAGCTGTTCGAGTCTGCCATCTGTGGTGAAGACCAGGAGCTGCACAGACACCGTCCAAGATTGTAATTGTAGGGTGATGTTGCTAGACTTGCTCCAAGACCAGGTATACTCTTGCAACCCTTACTTCCCAGATACATTGTTGTTGATGAGATTTTGCTCGTTTCTAGGAAATGAGCAAATAAAATTTTGTTTCTACTGCCTATATCTGTGCCCAATTTCCCAACAATGCACCCCTCTTCTTTCATGCATATGATCCTTTTGCACTCTCTTTCCCTCTCTTTTTCCTTGAGTTTGGCCCTTGTGTGCTTGGTGGAAGAGAAGCTCATCCTTGGTGCTTTGTGGCTGATACCCTTTGCATCTGGTGATTCAATCTTGGAGATACTCTTCCTTGGTGATATTTGGTGGTTTCTTGATCCTTGGTACGTGATCCAACATCTTGATTTCGTTTTCTTGCAAAACCCTACCTCTTTCTCCTTCTCTTGGTTGAATCCATTGTTTTCCATGGTGGTATTGTGAGAAACTTCTCTCCATAGAGGTCGAATCCATGGTTTTCCATGGTAGTACCTGAGTGAGATGAAGATCTCCTCCCTTTCTCCTTCTGTTTTTCTTTTTAGCCTTGAGGTTTTGGGTTCTCTTTCTCGCCTTTAACCTAGGATTTTCTCTTCTCTCTTGAGGCGGTGACTAGCTTTGTCGTAGAGGAGATCAAGGCTAGGTTTCTCTCTTGATTTTGGAGCTTTACTTGGAGGTGGTGCAACCATCATCTAAGGTGGGTTATATAAGTCTCTCCCTACTATTATTGCACCTTAATCCTACATGCAACACTTTTTAAAACGTGATTACTTGTTGGTAATGATATTTTGATTACGGTGATGTTCATTCTATGATCTTGGATGTAGTCTCTTCTCTATCTAAACCCTAATTCATTTACTCAAAGTCTAGATAATGGTTTTGCATGCATCTTAACCTCGATTTTTTATCTTGGTTTTTGGTTTGGTTACCTTGCTTGAGGTGAAGTTTAGTTCTATTTTCATGTGCTTGATCTTGGGTTTTCATCCCTTAACTCAATGACTTCATGTTGTTCGCATGTGATGCTTGTTTAGGGTTTGGGGGGTCATCATGTATCTTGATGTTTCACCTCTAGTGATGCTTGAGTTCTTAGTCTATATGGTTGTTTTGGTGAATATGTTATCTTGGTATTAATCACCTATTTTTACCATGTTTTTTCTAAGTGTTGATTATGCTCTTTGTTGATGTTCTTGTTTGTCCATTGAGGGCATTTTGGTCTATGGTTATGTGGTGCTTATGGTCGTTGGTTTTTCCTTGGTTGCTGACCTAGTTGGTTCTTGGATCGGTGACCTAGTTGTTTATTAGGTTGTAGACCTGGTTCGTTCTTGGGTCACTGACCAAGTTGGTACTTTGGTCGTTGAAGGTGTTGTTTCCCTTCAACCGTTTGGTTTTGGTTTTGCTTTGGTCGCTGACCCTAGTTTGTGGTTTGGTCACTGATCTTGGTCACTGATGTGCCTTCGACCATGATGAAGTCTTCTTCGATTGTTGGTGTGCTATGGTGATGCTTGGTCACTGGTCTTGGCCATGATCTTCGATCATCATGATGTATGTTCCTCAAACATCTAACCTTCTTATCTCTTACCCTCTTGAGTTGATGGTTTTTCTTGGACATGTTGATCTGTGATGTTGTGAAGGAGTGATGGTGATGGACCCACATGGTCTAAGGATGTAGGGAGGTGAGATGCCTAGGGTTTAATTGGTAGTGTTGTGATGTAAAACCCTAATCGGATGTGTTGTTGAAACCCTAACCCTAATGTGTGACTATAATATAGTCTTCTAACTTGTGCAATGTGATTGTTTGTAGTGATGATGCATTGTTTCTATGTCCTACTTGTATGATCCTAACCATGTAGGTGATTGAAAGTCATATCTAATAATTGCTTTGCTGATGCTCATGTGATACACGGTAATGATTGTGAGCCTTTATGAGACATGATGAGATCTGATGATGTGACACAAGGATTGTATGATTGGTCTTATGACTTGGTAGAGGCTCAATGCCTAGTGTGAAATGTTATCCTCCAGTGATGAGATGATGGATTGATATCCCCTGGTGATGAGATGATGTTGATTTCCTTGTAAAGATGTGGTATCATGGGATGATGTGACAATTTTATACTTCATACGTTTATATCTTATGGATATGTAACACACCATTATCTTAGTATAATCTATTTAGGGTTCATATGTTGTAACTTGATTGATGATTAAAAGACACCCAAATGGATTAACTAATCAAGTGAAACCCTAATCATGTAGGTTCCCTATGCCATAGATCCATCATCAACTTCTGTACTTTGGCTGATGGTGAAACGAGTATTCCTAAGGGAAACCCAGAGCACATACTATTGAGTATGCGAGGTGCAAGTCACTATTTGTCCTTGACATCTTGATCCCAAGTGTTTTGAGAACAATTGTGGTCGAGTCTCTGTGATGAGAATGTGACATGATGTGATAGATGACCATTGTGGTTGTACCTCAGTGATTGGGTTATATACTCTATTTTCTAGCGCTGTGACATGTACCAAGGTGGGATAGGTGTTCTATGATGCAATTGTTTTTAGTCATTCTCACAGACATATTTTCTTCGATTTTATGTATGTATTTGTCATTTATATGATTAATTATGCATGAAACACTATCAATAGCCTGTCTCATCTAAATGCATCAAAATTGTGTGATTCTATTGTTTGAAATAGTTGACAATCATCTTGAGTGCTTATGTAAGTTTTTTTTGTGTACTTCCAGGTACCATAAAAGTTTCACAGACTCAGTTTTATCGACTCAACAATTCAGTGGTATCGAATTCATGTAAGTAGCAGACTAGGAACTCACAAAGACTCGATACTACTAACACCAAAAGCTGGTAGTATCGAAATCATGTCAGAGAGATGCAAGAAGTGATTCGAAGAAACTCGATACTACCGAGTACACTTGGCTCGATACTAACAAGATGGCATTGGAGAAACAGAGTTGGGTCAGAATAAAGACTTAGTACTATCGCTACAGTTTGGTAGAGCTGACATTGTGGGAGTACACATCCAACCTAGAGACTCAATACTACCGACTTCACAGTCAATACTAATGAGTCTTCTCGATCAAGCAATCTAAAGGCAGCACTCTAATCCAACGATTGGCATTATTTTTCACAGCCTAAGTGGATCTTATGACTAAAGGGGAGTTTATCTAGACCTAATCACTCAGATGTTTTTTGTTTCATGACACTAGATAGATAGGAGAGGAGAACACCACACTGAAAGCTACATCCAAGATGATCTGAGCACCTCCTGTGGGTGATTCTACAACCGACAGATAGCAGATCGCACACACATCAAAGGATCTAGATTGGCTATTCTCAAGGGGTTACTTTAATTTTATAATGTTTCCCATGTTTTTCTCCTTCCTTGCCATGTATTAATCTATGGAAAACATTCATGACTAATCCCATTTATTCCTTAAGATCTCAGAGTAGCCCATATATGCATTGTACTTGACTTCTATGCATTAATATCACTTTATCCCTGATTTCTGGATATAGACCTATGAGATTGTTATGTTCTATTTGTGCTTGATCACCGTAAATAGATTATTAGATCCTTAGTCATTTCAAGATAAGGGTTAAGGGTTGGAAGAGCATAGGTTTACCCATTTACTGCACCCTTTGGGAAAGGTGAAGCATAATCAAGGCAAAACCTAGAGTTTATCATAAAGCACCTACTAATTAACCAATTGTTATGGAAATTGATTTGGCATTAGAATATGTAGTGAATTGCACTGCGGAAGTGGGTAGTTCTTTTTACAAGCTCTTTATCTAGAGATAGGAGTGATAGATGTTAGTGTGTAGAGGTTAGTTGTTGTGTTGTCCATGGTGAAATCACCATCCTAAGGAATTCAGCTTCACTGAGTTACTTATTCTTTAATTTCATTTTGTTTCTGTGTTTGCTTTTATTCAAATAAACCATTTTCAACCATGTCCATTGGCCTAGATGTTTAGATTATAGTTAGTAGTAGTCACAAGGTCTATATTACTCAATACATTCACTTGCGTTCAACGCACAATAAACATGTGTCAGTTTTTTGGCGCCATTTTTGGGGAAACGACAACATCCGGCACTACGAGTATGAGAAAGTGAGTTTTTATAATTTTTTCTCTCTCTTAAAAGTTTTATTATCAAATTTTTTGACCAAAATACCCTCATATACTTCCCTCACCCATTTGAACAAATATGTGTCACAAATTGCAAAAATATGCAAACCCTAGTGTGCTATGATGATAAAATTCATGTGTTAATGTATTTAGTAAATGAACACATCAAACTTTCGATTTTGGATTCAAATTCACACCATAGTAGCATAATGACATCATAAAACTAACCCTAAAATTTTGTTGCATTTTGGTCAACCAATTGGGAGATATGACCAATTTAATTTGGTACATAATCCATTTCATTTTGAACCCTATGACCTATATTCTGATTTTTCCTTTTATTAAAATGTGTCACGTAGCCCTGTAGAGCTTGGGAGTGGACCCTGGTTTAGGCCAGGTGTTTTTGGCCGTTGATTAGTGATCTAACGGAGGATACTTCGTCTCCTACCTCCCGCAAAGGGCAGGGAGATAGAAGGTGACCCGAGTCTCGGCCAGGCTCAATCTCATCCACCTTCTTGGATATCTATCCATGGAAATAACTTCGTCTCACGATTGCGTGGTCAATCATACCAAATTTGACCGAGTTTCTTGTGCCATTGCGCCAACCCAACAACCTGATCACGACACACTCTCACTCTGGCGGAGCCATTTAGGGCTTCACTACCCTCTCCCTCAAAGACCTATTTAACTCCTCCACTAGCTCCGCCTCTCCCCCTTTAACCATCCAGCAGCCCCAATTTCACCCGAGGTACTTCGAGCAAACACTTCCTTTCCACCTTCTTCAACCTCCAGCCACCACCACCAAGTGAGCTTCACAACATCGTCTGCTCCCTTCTAACATCCCCCACACATTTTTCTAGACCCCACACATCTCCCTGTCACCACCACGAGGCCTCTGATCACCTCCCACTCCAAATCGACCTCGGCTCTGACTACCTTGCCTGCCCACACGGCGGCGACAAGCTACGCGGGGTCTTGAACATTTTTTTGACCCTTGCTGGCTTCAGAATGATCCCTTGAGTCCTTCCCAACCTTTTTCCACTCATGGATATCAACTGAGCACGAGAGAGCCCTCGCCGAAGTCTCTCCTCTCGCTGCTCGAGCAAGCAGCAAACCAAAGAAGTGCTGCCCGCGTGGAGCAGACCAGCTGCTAGCTGGACCAATCCCAAGATGCCCATTCAGCAAACCGGACCCCCCTCTCATGATAATTGGATCAAGCTGAGCCATTGATCCAGTCGGATCTGGCCATTGATCAAGGTTTCTTTTCTTTCCTTTTATTTTATTACTCAAGAAAATGTATTACCTTAGAAAAATCATAGAAGATACTAGGAATATCATATTGTAGCGAACCTATATATCATTTTGATCAGAAAAATATCCTCTATCCAAATAAAATATGATCATGCCTAAATCCATTTCATTTTTCGAAAATAGTTTCCTAAAGCCTAAATGACCTCCTTGTTTTTAATAAATTATTAATAACGGTTTTCTTGATGATGTACGACTATCTAAAATGTATGTAACCCTAGATAAAACCCTGATTTCTATATAAATAGAAATACTATTCTAACATGATAGATAACCAAAGGATTAGGAGAAACCCAAGATCTAGTTTTCTCTTTCTACTTGGAATTAGAGTTATATCTTTATATCAAGATCTAATATCACTAGATGATTATTAGTAATCATGAATGGTCCTGAACTCTAATCCAAACCCTGATCTTATGGAACCATTAATATATTAAGGGTTGTTTCCTTTTTATCCGACAATCCTAGAAACCCTAGTTGATGAAAATCTTCTTTTTGAGTAAATTGATACTATCTTTTAGGAAAACTAATTAATGATGGATCAGACATGATAATATTTCTAAACATAATTAAAATATGGGAAATCCCTAATCTGAATTATATAACATAAAAGGAATATTAGCTAAGAACATATCTTATCCTTGGTCACATGGACCAATAGTAATGTTGTACCTTTGCTTTCTTTGCAGGGTGACTTATTTCCTATTGATTATATATTCTTGGATATCTGATCTGAACAAGAAGGTACATGTTCTTATAAGTGTAAGACTAGATTTTTGATTGCCTATGATATGTAATACCTTGAATGCTCATATTTGAATATGATTGCTTGGTTGACTAGTATGAGTTATACTTTGCCAAACCTAATAGAACATAAATGGTTATGATGGGTTGTAGCTACTAGAGCACATAGCCTAGTGTGGATGTATGTTGCCTAACATGGATGTATGATTCCTTGGCCCATGTTATATGTATGATGATATTCTATTTCCCACACTAGATGTAAGGCAAGTGCAATAGGTGTAGTACAACCACATCAAAATGAATGTAATAAAAGGGTGTTTACTTGATTTTTGCCTTAAGATATGGTTTTATCTCTCTTTCCTTCTTTTTCAAATATTATCCTTTATGCAACCTAATTAGTATAACCTTTACCACGTACCAACTTTGTTGATGTTTTTGTTTCTCGTATTTTCTAGGTACAAGGAATAATTGACAACAAAGTGAAATATATGCTCAAAGTACCTGAAGGAACAAATAATAAGCATGGATGATGTATTAGATACATCTTTTCCTCTTATCTCATTTCTTGCTAGATGTTAGTTTATTTCTTTTCCTAGTTGATGTTGAGGATGATTGAGATCCTATGCAATAAAGTAATCTTTCTCTAGAACAATATATCCTCTCCATATGTAACGACTTTATTTTATCTATATGAATGAATGTTTGTGTGGCATTATATGATGATGTGGACTTGATCTTGGCTAAATCTCTATTTTTAGTTGACTACCTTAATCTCTTGTATTTTCCCTTTTGACATCTATAGATATGAGTGCACGCATATCTGTGCATGTCACTATGGAAAGTATATAGAAATTGGGGTCGTCACAGTTGGTATCAGAGCCAGGTTCACACATCAAGTCACATGAACCTCATTCACCCTATTTGAGTTTAGGGTAGTCCTTGAGTTAGGGATATGAAGGGTGGAGGTTTCTAGGATAGCATCTGCCATGGGTCTGACTAAAGTCTCTAAGCCACTTAGCTTGGCAATCACGAGGCTACCTTTATGGAAATATAAGTCTACCTAGCCAATATCCTAAGTGTCCCCTATTCTTGGGCTTACCTTAATTTAGGAACATTCTCATCTATATATTTTCCCTCTCATCCCTTCTATAGGAAAATTTCCCCTATCATCCATGTTTTTAAAAAAATTCCCTCTTACCTCTGTTATAAGGTTAGGAAGGAGTCTCTCTATTTAGAAAGTCCTAAGGATCGATTGATAAGGATTTTAGGATATCCTCCATAAATCATAACATTAAGAACATTAATAATTGATAAAGGAGAATAATGAAATAATATGTGATAATAATAATGATAATAATGAGAATAATTGTTGAAATAATAAATCTAATATGATCAAATTAATTTCAGGATGCCTCCAAAAACTTGCAACTCTAAGGCCTCAGAGGAATCGTCCTCTAAGAAAAGAAAAGAGCCTGAAACCTCTGAAGTACCTGATCTCAAAACTATGGCCAAAGAAAGGTGGGAGGAACAAAAGAAAATCCTACTAGACTTCATGGAGACCCTTGCCACAAAAGGAACCCCTGAACCTAGCTCCTCTAGGAAAAAGGAGGTGACGGTGATAGACTTCATTGAGCTCAACCCTGACTCCTTTTGGGGGGGAGATCAGCCTGAGGTCATGGACAAGGCTGAGGCATGGATCCTTTCCATAGAGAATGCCTTTCGTACCCTAGAATTACCCAAGGAAAAGAAGGTCAAATTCGGCACTCATCTTCTTAAGGGAGGGGTGAATATCTGGTGGGAACCGGGGTGAGGAAGTAGACAGCTTAGGGTGGGAAGCCTTCAAGACCCTCTTCACTGATCGTTTCATGCCCATAATTGAGAGGAAGAGGAAAGAGAAGATGTACATGGAGCTTAGGCAAGGCAGTATTTCAGTGGTTGATTATACCCAGAAGTTTAGGCTTCTGGAACGCTATGCCCCTATCCGGACTGAGGACCGCCTCACTGAGCATTATGTAGACTGCCTCTCCGCACACCTAAAAACCCTAGTTATAGCCTCCCGTCCCCAGAAGCATTGATGAAGCCCTAGACATGGCCCTTAAGCAGGAAAGGGAGCAGGGATTTTAGAAGCCTTCTAGCATGGGATATCTAGGGTTGACCACCACTGAGGAAGAGAAGTTCAAGAAGTTCCACCCCGACCATAATAAAGGATTAGGAAAAGGAGGAGGTTCAGGAAAGAAAGGACTGTAGAATAGCAAGATGATGGATTGCCGCAACAAATGCAAGACATGTGGATGAGGACATGATGAGCCTTGTCGCTACACCAAGCTGGCCTGCTACAACTGCAAGAAGGAGGGACATTTCCTTGCCAAGTGTCCTAATGCGTCTATCCTTGGCAAACCTCTGGCGGGTGCTCCACCCCCTCAGGGCTACTGCAATGCTAGGGTGTTTGCGATAACAACAGAGGAGGCTAGGGCAAATCCAAACCAGCTTGTCGAAGGTAACCTTAAATATTTTTCATATATCTAATATCTTGTTCAATGCCTTCAATTATTTAAAATGTAATTATCCTGTGTAGGCATTGTTTTCTTGAATGGACATCCTATTAAAGCATTATTTGACTCTGGATCCACAAATACTTTTATCTCTCAAAATCTGGCCTCAATGTTGCACTTACATATAAGGGACTTGGGATACATTCTGGATGTGTCAACTCCTAGTGGCAAAATATTCACTACATTATAGAAAACTAATGTCCTCCCTCTAAAATTTGAAAATCATGACATGCCTTTTGAATTCATTCTCTGAACCACAGAAGACTTTGATATTATTTTGGGCATGGATTGGCTATACACATATCATGCTCACATTGACTCTAGAAACAAGATGGTAGTTCTCTCTCAACCTCATTCCTCTCCTGTAATGATCCCTTAGGGAAGCGGATTTTGTAATAATGTAATAATTTCCTCTCTTAAAGCTAAAAGGCTCATATCTAAAGGGCGTAAAGCCTTCCTCGCATTCGTCTCAGAGACCAGTCCTGACAATGGGCCTGTAGAAAGACTGGAGGTGGTACGTGATTTTCTTGAAATATTTCTGGAGGAGCTTCTTGGGCTGCCTCCAAATAGAGACATTGAGTTCTCCATAGACCTTCTTCCTGGAACCACTCCGATTTCTAGGGCACCATATAAGATGGCACCTGCTGAGCTTATGGAGCTGAAGAAACAATTACAAGAACTTCTTGATAAAGGTTTTATCCACCCGTAGTGTTTCCCCTTGGGGTGCACCTGTCCTTTTTGTTAAAAAGAAGGATGGTTCAATGCAGATGTGTATTGACTATCACATGTTGAATCAAGCTACCATTAAAAACAAGTATCCTCTCCCTCGTATTGATGACCTTTTTGATCAACTTCGTACTGCTAAAGTCTTCTCCAAAATTGATCTTTGTTCTATATACCATCAACTTAAGGTCAAGGATTTAGATATATCTAAGACTGCTTTTTGAACTCGTTACAGGCACTACGAATTTCTGGTGATGCCGTTTGGTTTGACCAACGCACCTGGCGTATTCATGAACTTGATGAACAAAGTCTTCCAACCTTATCTTGATGAGTTTTTGGTCATCTTCATTGATGATATTATGATCTATTCTGAATCTATGGAAAAACATCGGGAGCATTTGAGGTCTGTTGTTGAGATTCTTCGAGCCTAGAAATTCTATGGCAAGCTTTCTAAATGTGAATTCTGGATTGATAAAGTCATGTTTCTTGGTCCTGTCATTTCTAGGGGTAACATATCTATTGATCCTGCTAAAGTATCTGTTGTACTTGATTGGCAACCTCCTCACAATCCTTCTGAAATTCGAAGTTTCTTAGGTTTGGCCGGATATTATCATCATTTTATTCCGAATTTCTCCAAAGTGGCACTTCCTCTCACTAAGCTTACTCGAAAGGATGAGAAT
The DNA here is from genome assembly GCA_963693085.1 of Alisma plantago-aquatica. Lineage (NCBI taxonomy): Eukaryota > Viridiplantae > Streptophyta > Magnoliopsida > Alismatales > Alismataceae > Alisma > Alisma plantago-aquatica. The sequence goes on from OY856409.1 coordinate 1,594,632,101, forward strand.
TTCATATGGTCAGCTGCTTGTGAGTCTAGCTTCCAAAAGCTTAAGCAGAAGTTGACGTCAGCACCTGTCCTTATTCTACCATCTGGCAATGAAGGACTTGTGATATTCACCGATGCTTCTCGACATGGACTAGGGTATGTCCTACAACAGAACGGGAAAGTAGTGGCCTTCGCTTCCAGACAGCTGAAACCTAATGAGCTGAATTACCCTACGCATGATTTGGAGTTAGCTACTATCATCCATTCTCTCAAAATCTGGAGGCACTACTTGAACGGGGCAACGTTTGATATCTTAACTGACCAGAAAATCCTCAAGTACATTTTGACACAAAAGGATTTGAATATGTGACAACGACGGTGGATCGAGTACCTGAAGGACTACGACTTCACCATTGGCTACCATCCAGGCAAGGCCAATGTGGTTGTAGATGCTCTTAGCAGGAAAAGAGCCATTTGTGCATCCCTGACTGTACCCGAATGGAGGAACATGGAGGACCTAGAAAGATGGAGACCACAATTCCTAGATGATCGTATGCATGTCAATAACATCTCTATCACTTCCAACCTACATTCTAAACTTCTAGAGGCACATAAAGCTAGTCTCGAGCTTGCAGAACTCTCATTTCTCCTGTCAAATCCTCAAACACATCTATCTGTGGATCTTGATGGTGGTCTTCGATATAAGAACCGTATGTGGGTTCCAGAGCAGTCAGCTGAGAAGACAAAGATTCTCAGTGAGGCACATGGGTCAAAGTACACAGTCTATCCTGGCACAACAAAGATGTAAAAAGACCTGCAACGTCAGTTTTGGTGGAGAAGTATGAAGCGTGATATTGCTGAATTCGCGTCCAGATGCCTGACATGCCAGATGATCAAGGCTGAGCACCAGAGACCAAGCAGTCTACTACAACCCCTTGAAATTCTGGAATGGAAATGGGAACACATCACCATGGATTTCGTGGTAGGGCTACCCAGAACCAAGAAGGGATACAATGCTCCATGGGTCATCGTGGATCGTCTCACCAAGTCAGCTCATTTTCTACATGTGAAGACCACTGCGAAGGTTTTTGAGTTGGATGACCTCTACATACGGGAGATTGTATGTCTGCATGGAGTTCCAGCCTCCATTGTCTCAGACCGGGACCCAAAGTTCACTTCAAGGCTGTGGAAACAAGTTCAAGAAGAATTAGGCACCAAGTTGAACTTCAGTACAACTTATCATCTGTAGACAGATGGACAGTCAGAACGAACAGTGCAGATTCTGGAGGATCTTCTACGAGCTTGTGTGCTTGAATGGGAAGGCTCGTGGGACCATTACCTACCTTTAGCTGAGTTCACCTATAATAATAGCTATCATGCGAGTATTGGGATGCCACCATATGAAGCTCTCTATGGCTGACCATGCAGATCTCCATTACATTGGGATGACATCGGAGAACACACCTTGATGAAATCTGAGGAGATGCAGCTGTATCTAGATAAAGTTGCACTGATCAGGCAGAGAATGAAGCGAGCACAAGATAGGCAAAAATCATATGCAGATGCTCACTGACAGGAACATCAGTTCAAGGAAGGTGATCATGTCTTTCTGAAGATCCGACCTATTCTAGATTTGGCCAAGAATAAGGGAAAGCTTAGTCCTTTTTATGTGGGACCCTTCGAGATCCTTGAAAGGGTTGGAGAATGTGCCTATCGTCTTTGTTTGCCACCTCAGTATAGTTCCATGCATAATGTCTTTCATGTATCTAATCTAAAGCCTTATGTCAAAGACCCCAGTCACATCCTGAATCATGAACCTCTTGAGCTGAAAGATGATCTGTCCTATGCTGAGACACCAGTCAAAATCTTGGATTTCAAGACAAAGGAGCCTCGTAGTAATCGGCATATAGATATGGTGAAAGTTCTCTGGAGCCACCATGATCAGACCGATGCCACATGGGAGCTCAAGTCCAAAGTCGAGCGGAAATATCCACATCTCTTTTAGGCTGCTTGAATTTTGAGGACAAAATTTTTAAAAGGAGGGGAGAATGTGAAAAAGTGAGTTTTTATAATTTTCTCTCTGTCTTAAAAGTTTATTATCAAATTTGTTGACCAAAATACCCTCATATACTTCCCTCACCCAATTGAACAAATATGTATCACAAATTGGAAAAATATGCAAACCCCAGTATGCTATGATGATAAAATACATGTGTTTATGTATTTAGTAAATGAACACATCAGACTTTCGATTTTGGATCTCAAATTCATACCATAGTAGCATAATGACATCATAAAACTAACCCTAAAATTTTGTTGCATTTGGGTCAACCAATTGGGAGATATGACCAATTTAATTTGGTGCATAATCCATTTCATTTTGAACCATATGACCTATGTTCCGATTTTTCCTTTTATTAAAATGTGTCACACAGCCCTGTAGAGCTTGGGCGCGGACCCTGGTTTAGGCCGGGTGTTTCTTTTCATTGATAAGTGATCTAACGGAGGAGATAGAAGGCAACCCGAGTCTCGGCCAGGCTCAATCTCATCCACCTGCTTGAATATCTATCCGTGGAAATAACTTCACCTCGCGATTGCGTGATCAATCATACCAGATTTGACCGAGTTTCTTGCGCCGTTGTGCCAACCCAACAACCTGATCGCGGCACGCTCTCACTCCGGCGGCGCCATTTAGGGCTTCACTACCCTTGCCCTCAAAGACCTATTTAACTCCTCCACTAGCTCCGCCTCTCCCCCTTTAACCATCCAGCAGCCCCAATTTCACTCGAGGTACTTCGAGAAAACACTTCCTTTCCACCTTCTTCAACCTCCAGCTACCACCACCAAGTGAGCTCCACAACATCCTCTGCTCCCTTCCAACCTGCCACACACATTCGTCTAGACCCCATGCATCTCCCCGTTACCACCACGAGGCCTCTGATCACCTCCCACTCCAAATTGACCTCGGCTCCGACTACCTTGCCTGCCCACACGGTGGAGACGAGCTACGCGGGGTCTTGCACCCTATTTTGACCCTTTCTGGCTTCAGACTGATCCCCTGAGTTCTTCACAACCTTCTCCCACTCGTGGATATCAACTGAGCACGAGAGAGCCCTCGCTGAAGTCTCTCCTCTCGCTGCTCGAGCAAGCAGCAAACCAAAGAAGTGATGCCCGCGTGGAGCAGACCAGCTGCTAGCTGGACCAATCCCAGAATGCCCATTCAGCAAATCAGACCCCCCTCTCGTGATAATTGGATCAATCTGAGCCATTGATCCAGTTGGATCTGGCCATTGATCGAGGTTTCTTTTCTTTCCTTTTATTTTATTACTCAAGAAAATGTATTACCTTAGAAAAATCATAAAATATGCTAGGAATATCGGATTGTAGCGAACCTATATACCATTTTGATCAGAAAAATATCCTCTATCTAAATAAAATATGATCAGGGCTTAAATCCGTTTTTTTTCGAAAGTAGTTGCCTAAAGACTAAATGACCTCCTTGTTTTAATCAATTGTTAATAATGGTTTTCTTGATGATGTACGATTATCTAAAATTTATGTAACCCTAGATAAAACACTGATTTCTATATAAGTCGAAATACTATTCTAAGATGATAGATAACCAAAGGATTAGGAGAAACCCTAGATCTACTTTTCTCTTTCTACTTGGAATTGGAGTTATATCTTTATATCAAGATCTAATATCACTAGATGATTATCAGTAATCACGAACGGTCCTGAACTCTAATTCAAACCCTGATCTTATGGAACCATTAATATCCTAAGGGTTGTTTCCTTGTTATCCGACCATCCTAGAAACCCTAGTTGATGAAAATCTTCTTTTTGAGTAATTCAATACTATCTTTTAAGCAAACTAATTAATGACGGACCAGGCATGATAATATCTCTAAACACAATTAAAATATGGGAAATCCCTGATCTGAATTAGATAACATAAAAGGAATATTAGCTAAGAACATATCTTTGCAGGGTGACTTATTTCCTGTTGATTATATAGTCTTGGATATCTGATCTGAACAAGAAGGTATGTGGTCTTATAAGTATAAACTAGATTTCTGGTTGCCTATGATATGTAATACCTTGAATTCTCATATTTGAATATGATTGCTTGGTTGACTAGTATGAGTTATACTTCACCAAACCTAATAGAACATAAATGGTTATGATGGGTTGTAGCTACTAGAGCACATAGCCTAGTGTGGATGTATGTTGCCTAACATGGATGTATGATTCCTTGGCCCATGTTATATGTATGATGATATTCTATTTCCCATACTTGATGTAAGGCAAGTGAAATAGGTGTAGTACAACCACATCAAAATGAATGTAATAAAAGGGTGTTTACTTTATTTTCGCCTAAAGAAATGGTTTTATCTCTCTTTCCTTCTTTTTCAAATATTATCCTTTATGCAACCTTATTAGTATAACCTTTACCACATACCAACTTTGTTGATGTTTTTGTTTCTCATATTTTCTAGGTACAAGGAATAATTGACAACAAAGTGACATGTATGCCCAAAGTACCTGAAGGCACAAATAATAAGCATGGAGGATGTATTAGATAGATCTTTTCCTCTTATCTCATTTCTTACTAGATGTTAGTTTATTTCTTTTCCTAGTTGATGTTGAGGATGATTGAGATCCTATGTAATAAAGTTATCTTTCTCTTGAATAATATTTCCTCTCCATATGTAATGACTTTATTTTATCTATATGAATGAATGTTCGTGTGGCATTCTATGAGTATGTGGACTTGATCTTGGCTAAATCTCTATTTTAGTTGACTACCTTAATCTCTTGTATTTTCCCTTTTGACATCTATAGATATGAATGCACACATATCTGTGAATGTCACCATGGAAAGTGTATAGAAATTGGGGTCGTCACAATGAGTTTTGTGGTTGGCCATTCTAGGCCAACCCTTTTTAATTTTTATTTCATTTCATTCAAAGCTGAATTATAATATCCTTATTCTTTCCACTATTAGTACCATTCTCTTACAGTTATTTTACTATTTTCAGGTACCATTGCATGGTTCACACCTGATCCCACGATTATAGAGAGCCATCTTCACCAGGTTTTAGTCAAGTAGACCTCCTTCATAGAGAATAAGAATTCCAAAGATATGTAGATAGATTCAACCGAACCCTACCACCAACACCTCCCCCTGAAGGACCTGATCCACGTGAATTAGCAGAAATGGGCAATAAAGTAGAGGCAGAAGAACAAACGGTTTGGTAAAGGATCAAGGCATCTTTTTCTACTACTCAGAAAGTGCCAATCAAAAGATAAGCAATCAATGTTGGCAACTACAAGATCAATCTAGGATTGGTCTCATTAGTCAAATCACATGCCTTCCATGGCCACAGTTCCGAAGACCGTATGATGCATATCAGTAACTTTGTTAGAAGTTGTGATATGATCAAGATAGATAGAGTACTGGTGACTGTCATTTACTTGAAGTTGTTCCCATCATCTTTGGCAGACAGTGCCTAATCATAGTTTTACAACCTTGATGATGAGTGCATCGAGACATGGAATCAAATGATTGACACCTTCTTCGAGTGTTACTTTCCTCCACAAAAGACAAATGACTTGGTAAAGAAGATCCATAATTTCAAACAATGGGCTCATGAATCATATTATGAAGCATGGGAGAGATTCCAAAATATTCTGCAGAAGGTCCTCATCACGACATTGATCTATTATCGCAGGCAATGATTTTGTACTATGGTCTGCACAAGGGAGAGAACTACGCTTGATAGTGTAGGAGCGGGTTTCTTCCTCAACAACAAACCTACCAGCTGTCATGAATTTAATGAACATGTCAAAGAACCAGACATGGGGAGATGAGAGAGAGATCCCAACAACCCTTAAAAGTGTTGGGGAGTCTAAGTTCATCTCCGCATTGAATGAGAAGTTGGACTTAATTGCTAAAAAGTTGTGTGCTAAGGATGGACCAACTTCGGAAGGGGAAGAAGAGGAATGCAAGTTTGCGCACCATCAATAACAGTACAGGAACAATGACTACACTTGGAGGAAGGATCCTAAGTTTTCATGGAAGGATCCCAATAGTTTCCAACAAGATCCGTCATAGACACAATAGCCCAAGTCATAATAGTTTAGTGGCCAAGCACAATATCAACATGATAGGGATCCCAACAAAATTGATCGTATCAAAGAAATGCTCAGAAATGTAGTTATCCAGAATGAAGTACTTATCAGTCAGACTCAAAGAGAACTCCAGAACCAAGGGGCACAAATCTGTAGCATTGAAACTCAAATTTCTCAAATAGCAGTAGAAGTGGTCACATTGAAGCACCCAAGTGAGTAGGGATTCCCAACTAACACTGATGTGCCTTTGGGAAATCAACACATCAAAGTAGTTCTACTCCGCAGTGGCAGGAAACTACTGAATGGTGCACCATCAAGTTCAGATGTAGGTGACACTACATGAGCAACAAATTAGACAATGACAATGGATGTAGATGAAACAGATGTTTTAGCAAAGGAGAAGATAAACGAGGAGCAAGATGATGAGGTTGAGTGGACAAGAACAAAAGCATATATCCTGCCTCACCAGAGGATACCAGTGAATCGAATGCCTTTTCCAAATAGTTTGAAGGCAAATAAAGTAGACCAACAATTCAAGAAGTTCCTAGATGGTTTTAGGAAATTATCTATTAACATTTCACTCTTTGATGCAATTGAGAAGATATTATCGTATGAAAAGTTCTTGAATAATCACCAAGAAGAGGAGGATACCTAAAGTTGATGTGGTAGTGTTAAAGGAACATGTGATCACTTTCATTTTGGGAACACTACCTCTAATAAAACAAGATCTAGGTTGCTTCAACATTACTTGCTTCATAGGGAAGACCAAGTTAGGAGAAGCTCTTTGTGATTCAGGGGCAAGCATCAACCTCATGCCTTTGTCAACTTTCAACAAGCTAGGTCTTTAGGAGTCTAGGAAAAGTACCATGACTATCCAATTGGCAGACAACTCTGTGGTTAAGCCATATGAAATTTGTGAAGATTTTCTAGTGAAGGTAAATAGATTTGTTTTCACTACTGACTTTGTGGTAATGGAAATGCATGATGATCATGGCAATGAACTCTTTCTAGGAAGGCCATTTCAAGCTATGACTGATATGATTTTGGAAATGGTTAGAGGATGTTTGACCATGGATATCCAATATGACCGGTTTGAGATCAAGATGCTTGAGCACTCAAAAGCTATGGGGGACAAAGAACAGTGCAACATGCTTCAACAAGTGGAGGGAAAGATTTCTTTACTTCTGGGGAAGACATTCCTTGATATGGCCCATGCGATGACTAAGGTAGATAAGGGCACATTAGTAGTTGATATCATGGAAAACACCAAGGTGATATCATTAGCAAAAGTAGTGTGTTACCCAAAGGATGATGAAGAAGATTATTACCCGGCCACCATAGAAGAGGCTGATGTAGAGTCCATTGTGCAAGCATATCCATAGTTACCTTTAGAGGCATGCTTGATGAATATAGAGGATGAAAATACATGCAGTCACTCTCTAGAAGAGTATGTACTAATGCTGAAGGTGGTAGCCTGTTACAATATAAAACATTTTGAATATCTTGGACCACCTCCTCCGCCATTAGTCCCATCTCTATTGAGCCCACCTAAGTTAGAGTTGAAGTCATTGCTGCCACATTTAAAGTATGCCTTCTTGGCCATAGAAGAGAAGCTCCCAGTTATTATATCATCATCCTTGAGCAACGAGGAGGAGAAGTAGTTGATTGTAGTTTTGAAGAACCACCGAACCACATTTGGGTGTTTGATAACAGACATAATGGGAATCTCTCCTATCTTGCACCAACACAAAATCCATCTATAAGATGGAACCAAGGTGATAGTTCAACCTCAGAGGTGACTCAACCCCATCATGACTGAGGTAGTGAAGAAAGAGTTGGTCAAGCTCCTATCGAAAGGTATAATTCATGCTATTTCAGATCCTATATTAGTAAGCCAAACTCAAGTAGTTACTAAGAAAGGGGGATCACTGTAAAAAAATGCTACTAGTGAGTTAATCTTGACTAGATTAGTGACGACGTGGCGTGTATGCATAGATTACCAATGTTTGAATGTTGTCACTTTAAAGGATCATTTTCTGCTTCCTTTCATTGATCAGATTTTGGAGCAACTCATCGGCCACTCACATTTTTGTTTCCTCGATGGGTATTCCAGTTATAATTAGATTTTACCAAAGGATTAGGAGAAATCTACTTTTACCTACACTTATGGAACATTTGCATATAGACGGATGTCATTTGGCCTTTTTAACACACCCGCCACTTTCTGGCATTGTATGCTCGCCATTTTTTCTGATATGGTGGAGCGATGCTTGAAGGTGTTCATGGACGATTTCTCAGTTTATTGAGAGTCATTCGATGATTGTCTATATAATTTAGACAGATTTTTATAAAGGTGTGAGGACACCCACTTAGTCTTGAACTAGGAGAAATGTCATATGATGGTGAGTGAGGGCATAGTGCTTGGGCACAAGGTGTCTCATAAGGGCATGAAATTTGATCCAGTTAAGATAGAGGTCATCTCCAAGATACCTCCACTGACATCGGTAAAGGGAGTGAGGAGATTTTTAGGACACACCAAGTTTTATCGTCAGTTTATAAAAGACTTTAAAAAAATCACAATTCCACTTTCACAATTGTTAGAAAAGGATGCTGAGTTTTGTTTCGATGAAAGATGGTTGGAAGCTTTTGAAATGTTAAAGGAAAAGTTGATCTCCGCACCCATTGTGCAGGTTGTGGACTGGAGCCAACTATTTGAACTGATGTGTGACATATCAGACCATGCAGTGGGAGTTGTGTTGGGTCAACATTGAGACAAGGCTCCTACAGTCATATTCTATGTGTCTACAACTTTAAATGATGCTCAACCTAATTATACTACCACAGAAAAAGAGCTTTTGGCTATTGTTTTTGCCTTTGAAAAATTTTGCCAATATCTAGTGGGGACCAAAGTGATTATTTGGACATATCACACTACCATCAAATACCTATTATAGAAAAAATATGCAAAACCTAGACTAATTAGGTGGATATTGCTACTACAAGAATTTGACATAGAGATTAGGGACAAGGTAGAGTGGAGAATGTGGTAGTTGATCACTTATCTAGGTTGGAAAGGGTGAATGAAAAAGATTTAGATATCCCAATTGTTGAGGAATTCCCTGATGAACAACTTTTTGCTCTTCAAACCAAGGATCTCTAGTTTGCAAACATTGTCAATTATTTACCATGTAAAGAGATGGCTACAGATTGGGAATACCAAGAGAGGAAGAAAATTTTCCATTCATTGAGATTTTACATCTGGGATGACCCCATTTTTCTTAAATAGTGCAGGGATGGAATTCTGAGGAAGTGTGTACCAAAATGTGAGTTTGAGATTATATTGTCGCATTGCCACTCTCTACCTATAGGGGGCATCATACTAGCTCTAAAACTGTGGCCAAAGTCTTAGAGAGTGGTTTCTATTAGATAACACTATTTACAGATGCATATCACTTTGTTCTTCATTATAATGCATGTCAACATGCAGGAAATATATCTAAATGACATAAAATGCCACGGAATGTTTTTTAGGAAATTGAAGTGTTTGATCTATGGGGCATTGATTTTATGGGCCCTTTTGTGTCATCTAATTCTAATCTATACATATTACTTGTTGTTGACTTTGTATCGATGTGGGTGGAAGTAATTCCAACCCACACCAATGATGAACAAGTTGTGTGTCGTTTCTTTAAAGATCATATTTTCTGCAGATTTGGTGTCCCCCAATTGATCATTAGTGATGGTGGATCACATTTCACCAACACGAAATTTGGAGCTTTGTTGAGTAAGTATGGGTTGAAACACTGAGTGGGTACCCCCTAACACCCACAGATGTAAGGACAAGTTGAGGTGTCTAATAGAGAGGTGAAGATGATCTGGGAAAGGATGCTCAACTAATAAGGCAAATTGGAGTTTTATGCTGAATGATGCTCTTTGGGCATATAAGATAGCCTATAAATCACCAATAGGAACTACGCCATTTAGGTTGGTTTATGGGTGTGCTTGTTGGTATGTATGCCCTGAGAGCCAACCATGTGATGATTGGTGGGATACATTAAGATTGATTTGATAAACGTCAAAGGCAAGCTTCCAATTCTTTCTGATTCAGTCATATGAGATCATGATAAAACAAATTGAATGTTTATAGAATGACAGTACTCAATGACGTATGCCTTCAGGTTCAGGACCTAAAAGATGAGATCATACAAATGCTAAGAGTTTGTACATTCTTATTGTGTCCCTAGTCGGATGTCATTGTGGAAGGTAGATAGACAACAATGACACACAAGACTAGATTGTGTTGTTGGTTGATGACAGAATCTCATTAGTCATGATATGGATATATCAAACCAAACACATAGGTACTTGTTAGAGAACAAGTTTACCGGACAGACCCACCGTGAGTTTGACACATGGAACCATGACATGGTGGTCACAGTCCGTTCTCACAGTGATGGTGGTGAGTGTGATTCTTTGACCTGAAATCACTACACTCAACACATGTTATTGGGTACACTTTGACATCATCAAACGCAATCCTGAAACATGGGTTGTTATAAAGGTGATGATTGGGTGGCTTTGACACATGGGGCTTTTGAGGGGTGAGTGATAGATATGGGATTTGTCCCTCCTGAGGGAGTTTGATATACATGGCCATTTGATGAGTAGGATTGAGATAGGCATGCACGCATGTGTGAATCAATATGTGATATGGATGTCAGACATATCTCCTCCAATCTACTCTGAGATTAAGAAAGTGAATGAATGCTGAAAGGATGGACTGTTCCATGCCTTGAGTTCATTCCGGATATCACTGACAAAGGAATTATACATTCACTGTAACACCATTCATGGATAGTAGGATTGAAAGTTATTCTCCAACTTTCTATTTCACTTGGGTAGCACTGATGTGCGACTAGGCACCGCTCTTTGCTTGTGAAGTCATAAGTGTTATGGACTTCCACTGCCAATGTGAAATGGACCTGAAGGGTCACACACATAGGATTTAACTTGGAAGAGGAGTTTATCCACAAACGATGTTTAGATTGATTACTAAAGGAGTTTAGTAGTTCAGTTAAACACTCAATCAATTGCTAGCTCAATATCATAGTGTTCAAGGTGTTGGACCGATTGATTAGAGTATCAGATTGATTGGAACTACAATTAAATGATTTTGCATAGTCTGCTGCCCCAACCGATCAGATCATGTGATGAACCGATCGGCTCAGGTTGGTGAACTAATTGGCTCAACTGATGAACCGATCGACTCATGTGCAATGAGACAATCGGTTAAATTGTTGAACCTGTCGATTCGTGTGACCAACCGAGATCGTTTGGAAAGTGAGAAGACTATTTTGCAAATACAATTTGTTTCACTTGTACACATTTGATTTGGACAAGGATTAATATTTGATTAATCAGAGACAAATTTGAAAGTCAATTTGAGTTGGATCAGGACCACGAACCGATCGGTTCAGGTGGCCCAACCGATCGGTTGAGGTCTGAATCGATCGACTTAGGTCCCCAACTGACCGTTTCATGCTTGAAATGATTGGTTCAGCTGGTGCAAGTTGGTTGTTTTGTGGAAAATCTCAAACCCTTCTACTCCTATTTAATCTCGCATTGCATGGGGTAGAGAACCCTATCCCATGACCCTCATATATAGGGGTAGTGGGGGCTTCTCAACAACAACTCAGAACACCAGTTTCTCTACGAAGTTGTCATTCTCTCTGGTTTTGGTAACTGAGAGAGAGCCTGAGCAAGTGCTACCCGATAAGGGGAGGCACAACAAGGGAAAGACAATTGCAGAAAGGAAACTAGTTGTAGGAGAGTGTGTCGGTGACTAGTACACCGACAGGAGGGTGCGACTCCTTCCGATTCCTTGTGGGACAAGGAGATCAGAGTTCCAGGTGGTCTGTGTGGACTACTTCAGAGGCGGGAGACTTATGCCGCTCGGAGGATATCTATCAATCCTGAGAGTCCCAGTGAGACTAGGAGCTGCACAGACACCATCCAAGACCAGAGGTGAAGACCACGCAAGCCGCGAAGTAACATCACTGAGCAAGCCTCGGGACAAGGTATGCCTCTAGAAACCATCCTTCCTATTGTATAGACGCTGACGCGATTCATTTATTCTGGGTTTCGGAGAAGAATTTTTTTGTTTCCACTGCCTTCTCTGCCTCCCCTAAAACTCAACAGTGCTTGCCATTTACCACTGGATTTGAGTATATAAGGAAAAAAAGCTGAATTTCAGATTGGATGAAGAATGTAGGAAGAGATTATTAGAGTTAAATGAGCTATATGAACTGAGGATGGATGCCTATGAGAGTTCTATAATTTATAAGGAGAAATCTAAGAAGATTCACGATTGTCACATCTTGAATAGGGTGTTTAATCTGGGATAGAAGGTTCTTTTATTCAACTCTAGACTTAAAGTTACATCTGGGAAAGTTGAGGTCCAAATGGAGTGGACCATTTGAGGTTTTTTAGGTCTTCCCCCGCAGTGCTATGAAGATAGGAGACTGGGTTAGGTCATTCCTTGTTAATGGTTAGAGATTGAAACATTATTTTGGTGGGGAAGTGGATAACAAAATATAAGAAGTGCAGCTCATTAATCTCCCATAGATTCCTGCTCTTAGTCATGTCTAGTCTAGGATGTTAAACAACGGTGCTTGTTGGGGGGCAACCCAACCTTTATCCCTTTTTGCTTATGTTTGATTTTCAGTGTCCTAATTGTTGCTTCATTTTTGTTTTACTATATTTTACGTAAAAAAGGTACCTTGATTTGTTCGTTTGAGTGTGCAGAAGCCTACACAGTCAGTACTACCGACTAGATAAGTCAGTACCACTGAGTCTCTAAATATTTCACGCACCTAATTGAGAAGCGTTCAATATTATCGACATCCAAGTTGGTACTACTAACTTTTTGGCACTCCTAGTTTTGAGATACTGATATAATTCTAAAAAATATCGAGCAAAATGGGCAGCTCGGTACTACCGACTCATGACGTTAGAATTCCGTGTGAGTTCGATTCAACATTAGATGTGATCTTAATCAAGTGGTCGGTAGTATCGATCTGCACCACCAGTCAGTACTATTGACTATAATTTGGTACTACCGACACTGAGCGATCTACGCTCAAGTCATTAGCAAATGTCAGCCGTCGATACGTCCGGGCCACTGATTTGTGCATATATCTCGGTACTACCGACTACAAGTCAGTAGTACTGACACTTCCATTGTTGGGAAGTCACTAGCTATAAAAGGAGGAGTGGGGAGTTCATTTTCTTCACACCTTTATCCTCCACTCCTCCTGCAACTCTGAGCAAGACATCAAGGTGCTGACAATCTTCACCGAGCTTCTTTTTCTCCATCATTCTTCTTGCATCATCACCATGGCACCGAGGAGGGGCACATCTTCATCTGTGGGGCAAGGAGAGTTGGTCTCTCGACCAACCTGCATCCAACATCCCATCCTAGAGATCAAGAAGGTCTACGAGGAGCTTATACAGAGGAAGATGTTGCCAATGCATTATGGAGATTGTGCCCTGATAGAGCAAGTGGGCTTCACTGACAACCTGCGATGGGTATGTCAGCATTAGTTATAGGAGGTGGATGACCCATTTTTTAGTGATTGACCAACCTACCAGGAACTCATTTGCGATTTCTTGGCATTGTTGGAGGTTCTTGTCACCCCTAACAATAATTGGGAGGTGAATGGAGAGAATACAAAGTTAGCTTCTGCCTCTTCAACACCAACCACTCCATCACCTTGCAGGCATTCAACCACATCTTCAACTGGCCTCATGTCCCAGAACGCTCCGCTCCCTCTGACTTTGACTACAACCTTGCATGGGAGTGGCTGACCGAGGTGCCAAAAGGTTTCCACATCTGTTAGCATGTCAACTCCATCACCGACATCGAGCATCCTTTTTGCTCGAATATTACATCGCCTCTACACCAACACCGTCTTCGCTCACTCTGCCCAAGCCCAAGTGAAGGTCCAAAAGATGGACCTCTTCTTCCTTTACAAGATGTTGGATGAAGAACTCATTAGCTTAGGGTCCTTTCTTCTCCTCCACATGGTCACAGTTCGACACATGGTGCAGAGGAAAGTGACAATTGATTTTGAGGGGCTGATTACTCCCATTGCACTGCACCTCCGTCTTGACCTGTCCACTTCCACACCTGTGGTAGCTCTGAAGATGTTGGATCTCTAGCATTTCTGAAAGGCGAGTCTCCTCAGCATGCACTATGACATGGTGTATGAGTGTTGCACGGTGGAAGGAAGGTACCATGAGCGTATCCTTCCCGACCCCATTTTCAATCTAAGAGGACTCGAGAATCTTAGGTGTATGGTCGAGGATGATGAGGAAAACAATGAAGACAAGGAATCAACCCATGATGACCCTAACCAACCACATGATGATGACGATGACATTGTAGAGGTAGAGCCCAGCATCCCCATTATGCGGAGAACGGTCCTATGCAAATGTGCACACACTTACACTGCTTCGAGCTCGTCTACCCCATCACCTTCTCAGGAGGATCATGACCTATATGACATGGTGGGTATGTATGGGATGCTACAAGACATTCAGACTGACAACAACAACATCATGCGGCACTGTCAGGAGTATAGGATATCCAAGGACGGTTGCACCAGAACCATCATGCAATTTTTGAAAATGAATGCCTTCTCTTGACCAACCAAGAGAATTTCCATATGCTCCTACAACAGATGGAGTAGTAGCAGAAGCCATTCTTTTACCACTACTAGAACTAGAGTTACTTTGGAGGATACCCGCAACCACCACAGATGTTGTTGTCAGATCTGTCTTTTCAGGGGATGCTTCCTCCCCATGACCCTACCAGACGACATCCACCACCTCCTCCATTCTAATTATGGTACGGATGTTCCACCTCTTAAGTTAGAATGTTGACTATGTGGACATAGTCATATTAAATCTTAGGGGGGTGCTGGAACAACCATCTATCTTAGTTTTTCTATTTCATTTCATTTTAGTTGTTTCATTTTATTTTAGGTTTATGCAATTATAGGATCCACATCTATCTAGTGTAAATGTGGAGAAATAAATGCATGGGTTCTTATATCATATAGATTGTAATTGTAAGTGTCTTTGTAAGAAAAAAAACTTTTTGTCACATCCTTATATTTTGACTACAAGATCTGTCCGCAACACCACTTGAGTAAGTGTTTGAATTAGTCAACTTCAGGACTTAGGATATGAATGAACATCTAAATCAACCATGGAATGTGAATTAAGATGATGTTGAGCCTAAGCTAATCAAACCTTTAACGAGATCTTAAATGGAAATATAACAAAGAAACCTTAAGATTACCCTATTCACATGTCATTAGAGAGGGACATACCATAATCTCATGAAATTCATTGTCTCTTAGTTATGTGATTCCATCCATTGTCCATCCTTTTTTACTCACCACCTCAATATGAACGAGTAATTCAATTCATTTTCTTTTGATTGCAGTGCATGGCATAATAGGTGATATGATAAGTTAGCTTATTCTGATTGCATTTGAAAAAACTACACATGTATGCATGAACCATTTTTGTACATACCATTTTAGTTGCATAATAATTTTTGTAGATCACATACATTCCATAGCATTCAATTATCTTGGCGATGTGGATTTTAGTCTCATTTTAGAAAGATTGAGGTGTAGGGACATACCTCTACACCTCAGAGAAAAAGGGAAATAATATGTAATGAAAGCCTGAGTATAGTTTCAATCATGCTAGAAAAAAAAGAGAAAAGAATCGTGGGCTAATGAAAAAATAATGAAGTTTGTCAATGCTCAAATATTCTGAGGGAGAAAGTATGCCTTTAACCCTTCTTGAAGAGGTGAAGTAATCCACATGATGCATTCTTTTACTTTCTTCTGTCATTCTCATTGATTGATGAGATTGCTTGATTCATGCATCATTTAAAAAAAAAGATAAAGAAAACACAATAGGCATTAGGATTCATGCATGATATTATTTTCACTCATGTAGGTTCATCATACTTTTGCATAAATGAGTTGGATGTACTTGTGATTCTTCAATTGCTCTTATTGGTAGGCCACTTGAATGGATTTTCTCATCATCCATTCTTACAAGGAGATCTGCTTCTGATTAGTTAGTAGTTAGGAAAAAGAGCAATTTAGAATAGGGAATCACATAATGCACCAAGTGAATGCCTACATTATTATGATATTAACTACTTTCTTGATAGTGTTCATTGAGAAAAAGGTGAACAACTTTTATGGAAAATTTTGGTCGCTTTATAGCAGTTATTGGTTCAGTGCTGAGTGAAGGCCGGTTTGGGGATTGTTTGGTGGACATGATTAAGATAAGAATTCATGTGTTGCGTCCTTTTGTTGACTTTTATCAAATAGATCCAAGAGTGTGTTGCTTGAGGATGGGCAAAATTCAAGCTTAGGGGAGTTTGATACTTGGGTTTTAGTCATTCTCACAGGCATATTTTATTTGGTTTTATGTATTGATTTGTCATTTATATGATTAATTATGCATGGAATACTATCAAAAACCTGTCTCATCTAAATGCATTACAATTGTGTGATTCTACTGTTTGGAATAGTTAAAATTCATGCAAGACTTATGTACGTTTTTCCTGTGCTCTTTCAAGTACCATAAAAGTTCCATAGACTTGGTACTACTGACTCCACAATTTGGTGGTATCGAATTCACATCAGTAGAAGATCAAAAACTCACATAGACTTAGTACTACTGACACCAAAAGTCGATAGTACTAAGTGATTCGAAGAAACTCGGTACCACCGAGTACACTTGACTAGATACTATCGAGATGGTATCAGAGAGAAAGAGTTGGGTCGGAATAAAGACTCAGTACTATCAATACAGTTTGATAGTACTGACATTGTGGGAGTACACGTCCAACCTAGAGACTCAGTACTACTGACTTTACAGTCGATACTACCAAGTCTGCCCGATCAAGAAATCCAAAGGAAACACTCTAATCCAACGGCTGGCGTTTTTTTTCACACCCTAAGTTGTTCTTATGACTAAAGGGGAGTGCGGTGAGACCTAATCACTCCACCGTTTTCTGTTGCATGAGATCAGAGAGAGGAGAAGAGAGCATGACACCAAAATCTACATTTGGGATGATCCGAGCACCTTTGGTGGGTGATTCTACAGCCAAAGGATAGTTGATCACACATACGTCGAAGGGGATCATCTCGATTGAATTTCTCCATGGGTTACTTTAGTTTTCTAATGTTTCTCAAATTTTTCTCCTTTCTTGCCATCATTTCATGTATGGAAAACATGTGGGGCTAATCCCCTTTATTCCTTAGGATCGGGGAGTAGCCCGGATATGCATTGTACCTAACTTCTATGCATTAATATCACTTTTATCCCTAATCTTTGGATATAAACCTATGAGATTGTTATGTAAAGTTTGTTCTTGATCACCATAAATACATTATTAGATCCTTAATCATTTCAGGAGAAGGTTAAGGGTTGCGAGAGCAAAGTTTTACTCATTTACTATTCCCTTTGGGAAAGGTGAAGCATAATCGGGAGGAGAAACCCAGAGTTTATCGTAAAGCACCTAAGTAATTAACCAGTTGTTATGGAATTGGAATTCGCATTAGAATAGGTAGTGAATTTCACTGCGGAAGTGGGTAGTTCTTGATATAGGCTCTTTATATAGAGATAGGGGTTATAGATGTTAGTGTGTAGAGATTAGTTGTTGTTTTTTCCATGGTGAAACCATCGTCCTAAGGAGTTCGTCTACTCTGAGTTACTTATTCTTTAATTTTGTTTTGTTTATGTGTTTTCTTTTATTCAATTAAACCATTTTCAACCATGCTTACCATCCTAGCTAATTAGATAATAGTTAGTAGTAGTCTATGGATTCCGTTTCCCTATGCTCAACTCAGGCCTCACAAGGCCTATATTACTCGATACGTTCACTTGCATTCAACACACGATAAACATGTGTCATTCTACGAGACCATAGCCTTGACTATGAGTTGTTGTCTTTATAGGGCTATAGCTTTGACTATATGTTGTTGTCTTTGTAGTTTGACTATCTGTCATTGTGGTGTAGACTCTAACTAACCGAGTAGTGCATGAGAAAATCATGAAGTATGACTCTTCCATTGATCTTGTATGGCAACAATTTTGACTTCACAATGGTCGCTTGGATTTGAGTGGTATGACTCAAATCCTCAGAGTAAATAAAATATATAATACATCTATGTAGTATATTTGCTTAGGGTCAAATATGATTCACATTGTATGGCCCTTTGCTTATACTTGTACTAATTTATTGAATTATTATGCAGTAAAAGAAATCAACTGTTATACATGTTCTTCATATTCCTTCTTGAAATATAAGATGCCCTATTGCTTGTAGATGTATGAATTGCTTAGTCAATGTGAATGGATTAATTCATATCATTTAGCTGAATCTTCTCAACCTGATAATATATGCTATCTTGCTACTTTAAATTTAGTATGTGCTTATAATAGTTGTGGCAGAGAGTTATATCTCTCGCTGCGATGTTTAGTCTCACTCTGTGGGTTTCCACATCTTTTAGGTGGTCATACACAATGAGGTAGAGATCATGTAGTTGAGGCTAAACAAAAAGAGAAGCAGTAGCCGCTGAAGGTAGGATATGTTGCTAGTATTTTGTAGTAGAGTCCTATGTGTCGTCCCTATACTCTCACATTCTTGGGGAGGTTTTTGGTGGTTTTGTACATCGATACAAGGTTTTTGGATATATGTCATTGTAGTACAGATATGTCATGTATGTTTGTGAATAGGTTACCTCTTGTAACAAGTTGTGGCCATAGAGCCAGTGAATAGTGATATGTGTACATCTTTTGGCATGAGATATGTAGTACATGTGGTTTCATGTGGACCCAGATGTAATAAGCTTCTACTTTTGTATCTATTTGAAATCAGTTTTAATTTCCTATGTTATCTGGTAACCTAGTTTATTAGTATTATTTTTGCATTTTGTTTTGAGTAATCTCATTCTCATGACACCAACAGGGCGTCACACTTTTGATCTTCATGGAGCTTTTTATTATTCAACACAATCATCCTCTATTGTCTTTATGGCACTAATTCCAACTAAGCATCATGCTTCCATTACATCATTGGTGTTTCTATTTCCTAATGGCAATGTGATTCATCATGCTTTTAGTGCATCATTGGTGTATCTTCTTTCCAATGTCATTGTGCTTCTCTGCGTTTGTGCCACAATATACACATAAATCTCCTATATGTGCTTATCTCTAGTTGGCACCACTTCATGCGATTAAGGATCTTATTTGTAATATTTAAACATTGGGATAGATTTTGATGCACTTATTACAACTTCTTGTTCTCTTTGGTGTTAGTTTTGTGGTGATCCCTTTTCATCTCATAAAATCAATGGTTAATTTTCAAGGAGCTCATCAAAATCAAGCTTATAAATACTACAACTATAAGGTCAATGATTCATCCTGATTTTATCTTCACCAAACTATTGTATTCATGTCTTCTTGAAGATGCATCTACCAAGATGGTTCTTCTAGTGTTCTAATTGGGATTTCCTTGATGTTGTCTTTCAGTTCCATCAAGACCCCAAGAGTCACTCCAAATGGATCCAATTGTAGTCAACATCACCACATCATATGTGTGTTTGAATATGCCTCTACTTCTACATCATTATATGTTTTGATTGTGTTTATTCTTATCACACATATCTTTCTAGTGAAGATGGTGTAGTTGCATTTTTATTGTGTTTAGATTGATAATGATGTTCTTCATTCAATATCACTTCA
The DNA here is from genome assembly GCA_963693085.1 of Alisma plantago-aquatica. Taxonomy (NCBI): domain Eukaryota; kingdom Viridiplantae; phylum Streptophyta; class Magnoliopsida; order Alismatales; family Alismataceae; genus Alisma; species Alisma plantago-aquatica. The sequence continues at coordinate 1,594,652,059 of OY856409.1, forward strand.
TAAGACCATCTAAAAAGCTCGAGTATTTTAAGCCTGCAGGACATAACTTCAAAGATGGCCTCATCAAGTTATTTTTAGAAAGTCATGTTTAAGGGGAAGTCAAAATATTGTATGGGGAGTGACACTTTTATTTTTCCATTTCTTTTATTGTCTAATTGGGTCTTGTAAGTCCAAGATGGATGTGTTTGACCAATACTCCAGATTGGGGGACAATGCTAAAATTATTGTTATTTAATTTGTTTTGTTATATGGGCCTAATTGCCTTGGCCCCTTATGGTTAAGTTTTCTTCGCTTGTACTTGCCTCCTTTCCTATACATAGGAGATGAGTATGTAGTCTATCAATAGGAAAATATCTAATTAGCCTCCCTTTTTTTCACAAGTCTAATTGGGGTGGATTGTGTTTGACCTATAGTCTGAAATGGATACTACAGTCAGAACTGGGTGGATTTTATTTTTGTGTTAGTATGAACTACAGACTTTAGTCGAATCTAGGTGGATTATTTTTGACCGTCAGTATGGGTTACATATTTAAGTGTGTATGTAGTTTGTTTCTCATCTCATTCTATTTATAAGTCAGAAACAACCCCATACTCTGATCTGAGTGTAATATGAAATTAGGTTGATGTTGTTATCATGTTAGTTTGACATGCAAATTGTAGTCTATATGCAATGTGTATTTGAGAGTATATTATATGGATTTTAGTCTAAATTACATACTTTGGTGTAAATGTGATCTAATTTTATACATATTTTGTTTGGAACTAAAACTATGGAATATTTTTGTGCGTAACATGAATTTCGTATGATTGTTTTGCATGCATTTATAGATGCAACATTTATTCCATTTCCATGCTTGTGGATGTGATATTTGCTTATTATTTTACATTACATGTCATTGCAAGTTATATTATGGTTGTTACTATGTTTGGATTTATACAACATTTATTCCATTTCCATTTCCATGCTTGTGGATGTGATATTTTCTCATGAAGTCTCTACTCAACCTTTAATTATTAAAACCTTTAGTTTTACTCCATGTTCTAGAATCTTATGTATTTTTCTATCAAGTAGTTAAAGATTTAAGTGATGGACTTGTTCATGGTTTTCATATCTTCTTTTTCTTTCTCAAGTTTATTTCTTTATTGGGATACATAAAAATCATCTATCTTGGGGGTTTGATTACTCATGTGTTTCCTTTGAAATATTTATTCTCCTTACTAGATAATCATGATTAAGGTTCTTTGCAATAAGGAGGTTAGTTTTGATGTTTATAAAGCTTGTTCATCAACTGACACTTCCATGTACAAGTCCCTTTTTCTCTTCTCCCTATTAGAAATATTTGACTTGCTTGTGATTGATAGACAAGTCATCATTACACATGAGCATTCCATGATTCTCTCACTTTGTCTTTCTTATGACAACTTGGCATTTTTGGTGGTTATAACACATATTTTCCAATTGATGATTTGTTTGATCAGTTGCGTGGAGCATCAATATTTTGAAAGATAGATTTTAGGTTAGGACATCACTAGTCGAGGATAAAGCCATTAGATATACCTAATTTAATCTTCACGACAAGATATCGTCATTATGCTTTTATAGTCATGTCTTTTTTATTGATAAATTCCCACACTTTTATGGTCATGATGAATAAAGTTTTTAGACCATATATAGGTTACTTTCTAGTAGTGTTTATAGATGATATCCTTATATACTCCAAATATGTAGAACAACATGAGTAACATATAATAATAGACCTATAGTTGTTGAGACAACATCAGGTATATGCTAAGTTTGATAAATGTGAGTTCTAGTTTGTCTAAAGTTTCCTTTCTTGAACATGACATATATGAAGGAGTTAGTGTGGATCCTAAGAAAGTGGAATATGTTCTTCAGTTGGAGCAATTGTTGCTTGTTGTTTGCATACCAAATCACTAGGAAAAGTCCTAGAGTTTAAGCTTCTCTTCTAAGGAGGCAGTCAAGACATTGCAAGCAACAAATCAACTTTTTGGTAGTAAGATATCAATCCAAGGGACATTGGAAAGATGGTTGGAATACAAAACCAATCACACAAAAAAAACTAAAACCAGATTGTGACTGTTTGATTATACTAAAAACAAAATATAAAGTGCATAATTAAACATTAACTAATAAAATGATATAAGGAACTGGGGTTCTAGAAATTCACCACCAATAGCCAATCTTTTACTCAATGAATCAACTCCTAATATAAGTAATCAAATCAGGACCATATGGATTTGTATCCTTTCGAAGCAAAAATATCACAAGGGTCATACTTCTGACAAACTTGTTGATCATGATGTCTAAGATCTCCCTATGTGAGATATCATCAAGAAACGTATGATTTCCATTCATACGTTCAAACTTATGGGTCATATGATCACGTCACCATGATCTATAACAAAAAATGATAACAGATAGGATAATTATAAAATCCATCAGTGGATATCGTCAATAGATCATGGGTTCACCCTTGTGAGGATTCAAGATCTCGACACCCTCATAAGAATATGATCATTCTAACAGAAAACAATATGAGATTAGATGGATAAAAAGATATAATCACAATTAAGAAATTATCAGTTCATTCTTGTGAGGATCTGATATCACATCACCCCACAAGAGTATATCAATTTAAATAATAATCAAAGAAGAAATGGAAGGAAAGTATTCTTTTACTAAACATTGGATTCCATTACGTCAAACAAGAACATGCTAGTCCCTATGCCCCAGTAGAGAACTACACAAACATAATATAAAGAGAAAAATAACATGCCCAAAGGGGGATCTGGGGGATGGAAAATGGATGCCTTTGTCTTTGGATTCCCTCCTACTTTTATAGGGGAAAGGAGCGAGAGCAAACCTATTATATAAGGCTTAATGGCAGTCACAGATGCTTGTCTCAGGTTTCGAGTCAATCAACTCAGAGACTTTAGTTGCTTGAATGGAGTTGTGTAGATTCTTCATCCCAAAGTTTCCTGGTCAAACTTTGATTGCTTTAATTGAATTTATTATTTTGAAGTTTTATTGGGTATTGATCATGAATCGATCAACTGGGAAGGTGAGTCAATCAACTGGTCTCTAAATGGTTACTTTGACTCGGTCATTTTTTCTAAGGTAATGATCTTATGAAATTTGATTTTGCCTGGTCTTTAAATGCATTCTTTTAACTACATAAAAGCATATGGAATTGAACAACTTTCCTAGTCAAAAGAGTAAAATTTTACAATATTAATTGTTTCCAAATGATAGGATTTACTAAGTTGCCTTCTTTTAACATTTTGACCATTTGTGTGACAGACTGAACTTCTGTCTTAATTTTGAGGATGAAATATCTTTTAAGGTGTGTAGTATGTGATGAAGTGGACTTTTGGAATCCTTAAATGTCCAACAACATAAGTGAATTCATGCATGTTGAGTTTTTATGAGTCTCCTAAGTATTTTTCAAAGTTTGGATGTCAAATGATATTGATGTCATGATTAAGATCCTTAACTTTGTACCTTTGTGAAGTATTTAATTGACATGTCAATTAGTTGTGTTTTGGCACCAAAATTGAATGGATTGTGCCTTGAGTTATGATCAAGATATGGTTAAATTTTGGGGGCAATTGGAGGATCCTATAGGAAGTTATGTAGGTTTGAAATGTGTGAAATAATGTGCATTTTGATGGTTTATAGAACTAAGTCATGGGCTTAATCAGTGTCATGCACCCTATAGAAAGGGAAAGGCCACTGATCAATACAAGTGGAGTCTATCTCAGTCCCTTGGATGGCTAGATTTGATGATGATAAGTTATCTCTTACCTCTACTGACCAACGATGTTGGAGGCAGTTTAGCCCATCTAGGATCAAGCCACCACGATTGCAGTTTGTAGGCAGAGATGTGTGGCTGATCATGGAGACAGTTTTGTCATGTTTCAAGGAGTTAGAAGATTCCTCAAGTCAGAATTTTGGATGAGGCTAGAGGGAGAATAAACTCCCTAGTTCTTGTCCTTCTCCATTATGGTGAGAAGCTAGTGTGGAGAATAGGGAACTCTAGATAGAGGGAGTTTAGGAAAGGAGAAAGATAGGGAAATGAAGCTGGAGGATAGAGGAGTTCGACCCTGGTCTCATTTTGGAATCCTATGGAGGTTTTCATGGTGAAGGAAGCCCATCTAGTCGAATAAGAAGATGAAGTTAGGGGCGTCTATAAAGTGCATACCATCGCAGATCAAGGTCATGGACGGGTTCATAGAAGCCTTTGAAGTTGTTGGGAGATTCAGACTGGCACAAAACTGAAAAGAGGTGGTTTGCCTCTTTGCCCCGCCATGTTAGAGCCTTGCGGCGGTGCCCTCATGAAGAAGGGGGATTTACAACTCGAATCATAGCTCGTGTGGCCGTGGTAGTTTGGATGGATGATACGAAGCTAATGGAAGGTTCACTCTTCCATGAGGAGTGCTGGAGAATGACTAATTTCTCACCGGAGTAGAGCCCAGTGGCGGGATTGGTGTTTTGCAGAAGAAATGGAGTCCTGATGGGGGACCCTGACACTTGAGCGAGGAAGGGAGAAAGAATAGAAGAGGTCCAAGAACCATCCAGTCCAAGGTAGCAGACCAAGTTCATGGGACGTGAACCATCCACAATGAGCAAAGGAGCTGCACCCAACCCTGGTTACCACGTGGCGGCATGCCATTGGCTCAAAAAAGGTAAATTCCTATAGTTTCCCCTGATCTTGTATAATTCACAATAAATAGCCCCTTCAATAGAAAATTACAAATAAGGTACCAAAATTCTCAGAAGAATGAGTAGAATCACATGGATGCATAATATCAGGCTTTGATGCACTAATCTAGGTGATATCATGTAAGTGGTGAAATACTTATTTAGTGGATAATAAATATCAAAAGATGACCTAGAATTATGAGAATGCATCAGAAACTACTAAATATGATATATAACCCATATGATGTTAGATTTGATTATGTTTGACATAAAATCATGTAATTTGCTCCAATAGCTAATTAGGACTAAAAACCCTAAGTTAAATGCAATAACTGCATACATGCTCAATAAATGATGAAATTCATAGAACACCCTCATATCAGTAATTGGAATATAATATGTAAATTTGAGATCAATTTTATACACGAAATCCATGTTATATGAAGTTGACCCTTAATACATGGTTTGAAACCCTAATTTAGGTTAATGCATGTAACCTATGGTTAATTTGTTCACATAATAATGTGAAATGAAATTATCAGTAAATGAACTATAATACAGAATATGACATCATTAAGATAACGTCAATATAAGAATAAAAGTAATTATGAGATTATCCTAATGACCTAAGCTAAACCCTAAAAATGGACATATTAAGTTTAAGATGATGTGAACCGGATAGTATGTGATCTTGTCTTAATCAGGTTTAACAAGGATATAGTTGACATCAGGAATTTGATTAGGTTTGTCTTGATCTAAGGTACACCATTACCTCTTACTTGCATTCTATACAATGTGCTTGCATTATATGTGTAGTAAACACTTGGCATATGATATTGGATGAAATGATTGTTATTGTAGGATATCTTTCTTGATTTTCCATACTTATTGCTATGAACATATGAAACGTAATATATCTATTCCATTATATCTAAGCACTTCAACTCTTTGGTAGTCAAGTGATGGAAAATAAAGTAATTCAACTCTTTGGTAGTCAAGTACTTGAAAGTGATCCAACTCTTTGGTAGTCTGATCACATTATGAAATGATCCAACTCTTTGGTAGTCAATCATAAAGGCCTTAATGCATTCAACACTCAGGTAGTAAATGCATGGATGATATAATGGAAAATGTGCCTAAAATATGTTTTCTCTTTTGTTAATGAACATATTTGTGCAAGTATATGTTTATCTTATATTTGTTTATTACTTCCAAGTATTAGTTTTATCTTATTGCCAAGATTAGTAATGAGAGGTATATAAAAAGACACATATGCGTACTCAGTACAATATTCTTGAATATTGTGTTGACATGTACCACATGTAATTTTTTGTTTAGGTTGTGGACATATTATCTTGAAGAACATGGATAGTTGAGAGTTGTGTGGTGAGCTGATGTACAAGTGGACCTATTGTCTTAAGATCCTACTGTTTAGTGGTAATACATGTATATGTAAAATTTTATTGTTCAATACGTACTATCAAATGTTGTAACAATTCATGTTGTAATTTTATGTTGAATGGTGAACATGTGTTGTATGGTTTTATTATTGTTCATGTACATGTGCTACTATCATTTCCTTCTGACTTCCTATGATTTTCTTCTTCTTAGCCTAGTGTATGGTGTTTAAATTGGGATTCTCGTTGAGGTGAGGGTTTCAATTTGGATGTCACACATCAAACTAAGTTTTAGAAAATATAGTGACGTCCCAATTTGACTCTCTTTGTTGTTGATTCCCACAATGATGAGTCAATTGACTCGTAAGGCCAGTTGACTAACTGGAAAGCCATCCAAGATACATTTTCATGTAGAACATTAAATTTTCTTTCCAATAGATACTTGTGTAGGGAAATATGGCTACAAAGTAGGAAGAGGAAACAAAAATTTTACTTTGATATTCCCCATAAACCAACAAATCGTGTCAACAAATATAAGATGGGAAGGATGGTTTTGAGGATATACCTAGTTCTGGAGTAAGTCTAGCGATATCTCCTCATCTTAGTAGATGTGCAACTATCTTCTATCTACACTGGGACTCATCTACGGCTCCTCCACGGGCATCAAACTCAAACAACGTCTACAACAACTCTTGATCTCTCTACGAACTGCTCTTTATCATCGTCCTCCTAGTGACGAGAAAAGTCCACCTCGCCTCTAGAAAAGTCCACACAGATCGCCTAGAACTCCTATCATCCTACCAAATGGACATGAAGGAGTTGTCCCTCCCGTTGGTGTACTAGTCACCAACTTGCTCTCTCACAATTATTCTCGGATGATCCCTGCCTTTATCGGGTAGGATTTTCTTGGGTTCTCTCAATTACCACAACCAGAGGAGACAAATAACTTCATAGGAAATTGATGTATATGAGAAGCCCCCAATACCCTTCTATTTATAAGAGGGGTTTGGGTCAGGGTTCCCAGTCTGTACGGGAGTGGAAGGGACTGAAAGATCATGAATTTTAGTAACCTGTAAGCACCCAACTGGTCACTTAGCAACCAAACTAGTCGTTTCACATGTGAGTCGATCATTTTGCTATGTGAATCGGTCATTTCACCTATTTCCTAATCACATATGAATTTGGAAAATTGTTTCCAATTAATGCCAAACATTAATTCCTTGCACCAATCAAATTGAGCAGGTGAAAAGATCAACTTTTTCTCACAAATATGGGAAATCCACCAGAACCTTCAGTTGGCATGATCGAGTCGATCAGTTCACTAGGTGAACTACTCATCTCACTCAACCTGAGCCAATCGGTTCACCAAGTGATCTGATTGGTTGGTGCCCTGATTTATGCAGAACTCATCCAATTCAATATCCAATCAACCTAACACTCCAAATGGTCATTTCATCACATGAGATGATCAGTTGGGAGTCTAGTAATTTTATTTGTTTCTTGAATTGAATACCTAAACACTTTAGTAATCAATCCAATCATCATTCGAGATCAAACTCTTGTTCTAGATCAAGACCTATGAGTGTGATCCTATAGGTCCCATATTATGTTGGTAGTGAATGTCCATAACAAGTTATGACATCACAAGAAGTGATCGATCCCTATCACACACCATTGCTACTCAGGTAAACAGAAATTTGGAGAACAACTTCAACCTACAATCTGTGTATGATGTTACAATGTTTGTATAGTTTCTTTATCATTGATATCGAGATTCAACTCGAAGCATGGACCTATCATCCAATTAAAAATTCAATCTATGTTTCTTTCTATAGTAGACTGTATGAGATACATGTAAGCTCAATATCACATATTGACTTACATGTTCATGGCCATGCATTTCTCTATCTTGCTAAACCAAGAGGCCTAGGATATCATACTCCCATAGGAGGGACAAATCCCATCTACATCACTCACAGTCAGTCCTCATGTGTCACAGTAACCCAATCATCACCTTTATGGTAACCCTTATTAACGACTATGTTTGATGATGTCAAAACATACCGAACGGCATGTGATGAGTGTAGTGACTTCAGGTCTAAGAACCACAATCGCCACAAACACTATGAGAGCTAACTATTACCACCATATCAATGGTTTACATGGGTTACTATCACAGTGGGTATGTCCTATACACAGTTTTCTAACAAGTATCTTCATGCTTGGTTTGATATCACTATATCATGAGTAATGAGATTTTGTTATCAACCAACACACACTCTAATCTTATCTGTTATTGTTGTCTATCAACCTTCCATAACAACATCCAACTAGGGACATAATGAGAATGTAAATTAACATCTATATGATCTGATTGTTCAAGTCACGTACTTGAAGACATACACCATTGAGTAATATCATTCTATAGACATTTATAATGTTACTTAATTATCTCATAACTGAACAAAACATAATAAATTGGAAGCTTTCCTTTATTAATAATCAAATCATCTACAAGTTATGCCATTACAATCATCACATGATTGGATCTTTGGGCATCCATACCAACAAACTCTCACTTACAGTTAGAGATAATCACCCATAAATCATATTCCAAGTGATCTAACATGTCTATCATGCTTCTGCTACGAAACTACTTTTGTCAAGGGATCAACAACATTATTCTCAGTTGGTACTTTGCAAATCTTTACATCTCCTTGTTTTATGATCTCTCGTATGAGATGGAACTACCTTTGTAAATGCTTTGAGCAATGACATGATATGGGTTCCTTAGCTTGTGTAATAGCCCCATTGTTGTCACATTATAGCTCAATTGTATCGTTGATGGTTGGAATAACCCCAAGTTCAGAGATGGACTTCTTGATCCATACAACCTCCTTTTATGCATTTGATGCACAAAATATACTCGACCTCTATCATAATTGTCTCTTGCTTGGAACTCTTCCAACTTACAACTCTCTTATTTAGGCAAAACACAAATCTAGCTTGCGATCTGTAATCATCTTTGTCAGTTTGGAAGCTTGCATGAGTGTAACCCTTTACCACAAACTCTTCCTCTCCTTCGTAGATGAGGAAATGATCCTTAGTTCTTCTCAAGTACTTAAGGATGTTCTTTACGACTCTCTAGAGAGAATTTCTTGGATCTGACTGATATCTACTCGTCATGGTCAAGGCATACGATATGTTAGGATGGGTACACAATATTACATACATGATTGATCCAATTGTCAATGCATATGGAATCAAACTCATGCATTCCCTTTCATTACAAGAACTAGGATATTGATCTATATATATGGTAACTCCATGAAGCATGGGTAGGTTTCCTCTCTTTGAGCTCTCCATGTGGAACTGCTTCAACACTTTGTCAATGTATGTTCTCTGATTTAGCCCAAGAAGCCTTCTATATCTATCTCTATATATCCTATTCCCTAAAATGTAGGATGTTCTCCCAAGTCTTTCATAGAAAATGTATTTCCCAGCCAAGTCTATACCTTTTGTAAAGTAGGGATTTCATTTCCCATCAACAATATGTCATCCACATACAAGATGAGGATTGTCACTATACTCCCACTAACATTTTTATACACACAAGGTTCATCTTCATTTTGAATAAAGCCAAACACTTTTACTGTCTCATCAAAATGAAGATTCCATTTCCAAGATGCTTGCTTTAATCTATAGATTGACCTTTGCAGCTTACAAACTTTATTTGTTGGATTTTATGGCCTCAGAGTAGGCAGTGGAAACAAAATTTTACTGGCCATTAACCCATAATAGGAGATTGCATCAATGACTATGTAATGGGAAGGATGGTTTTAGTGAGATATACATGGTCCTGGGGCTTTCCCAGCAACAATACCTCACAGCCATGTGCGGTCTTCAACGCCATGTCTTGGATAGTGTTTGTACAGCTTTTGGTCTTCACCATGGACTCTGGCATCCACCACAGACTACGGCTGATGTGTCCTCCTGAGCGGAAAACATCTCCCGCCTCTACAGATAGTCCACACGGACCACCTAGAACTTCTGCCATTCTAGAAGAACTAGCAGGAAGGAGACGACCCTCCTGTTGGTGTAGTAGCACCAACCTACTCTCCTGAACTCAGACTACTTTGCTACAGTTGTCTTTCCCTCGTTGTACCTCCCTAGTCAGGTAGCACTTGCTTGGGCTCTCTCCGTTACCAAAACCAGAGAGGACAACAACTTTGTAGAGAAACTGATGTTCTGAGTTGTGTGTTCTGAGAAGCCCCCAGTATCCCTCTATTTATAGTAGAGGACATCGTCAGGGTTCCCAGTCTGTTCGGGAGTAAAAGGATTTGGAAATTCCATGAATAGTTTGCACTACAACAGGTGAAACGGTTGTTTCATAACTGAAATGGTCGTTCGGCAAGGTGAGTCGATCAGTTCACTAGTGAACTGTTCGGTTGGGAGTGTGAACCGGTCGGTTCACTAAGAGAACCAGTCATTTCACTAGTAAACTGGTCATTTCACTTCCCAGACTTGCCTGCAATTGACTTTCCTTAATTGTTTCCAATTAATTCCAAGATTAATCCTTATTCTAATCAAATTGAACTAGTGAAACATGAAAGTTTTCCTCCAACCAGGCGAATCCCAATTTCCTCAGTTGGCAGGACTGTGATCCACCCAGTTCACCAAGCGAACCGGTTGATTGGCTCACACCAGCCGATCGGCTTACAAGGGTGAACTGCTCAATTGGCTCACACTAGCCGATCGACTCACAAGGGTGAACCGGTAGGTTGGCAGTCTTGATATTGCCAATGCAGTCTCCAATCGACCTGACACTCTAACCAGCTAGTTCAACACTTGAGCTTGATAGTATTGAGTCCACTCAGTCAATTGTATGTTTAAATGAGTACCTAAACACCTTTAGTCTCAATCTAAACATCATTCATGGACAATCTCCTCTTCTAGGGGTATCCTTTGTGTGTGACCCTACATGTTCCAATTTATGTTGGCAGTGATTGTTCATAACAACTTATGACATCACAAGCATTGAGAGGAATCTAGTAACTCATCATTGCTACCCAAGTAACTCAGAATGTTGGAGAACAACTTCAACCTACAATATGTGATTAGTGTTACAGTGATCGTATAGTTCCTTTATCACTAACATCTGGATTGAACTCGAGGCATGGAATGTCATCCTCTTCAACATTCAATCCATGTTCCTTGACCTAGAGCAGACTGTCGAAGATGCATGTGAATTCACATATCATATATTGAATCACATGTGTATGGTCGTACAATTCTCAGTCTCACTTATCAAGGGGCCCTGGATATCATACTCCTTGTAGGAGGGACAAATCCCATATCTATCACTCACAGTCAAGTCCCCATGTGTCAAAGTCACCCAATCATCATCGTTATAACAACCCATGTTTTAGGATTGCATTTGATGATGTTAAAGTGTACCCGATCACATGTGATGAGTCTAGTGATTTCATGTCTAAGAACCACGATCACCACCATCACTATGAGAGATGATTATGACTACCATTCCATGGTATCCATGTATCACTCTCACGGTGGCTCTGTCCGATATACTTTTCTCTAACATATATCTATGTGATTGACTTGATATCATATATCATGACTAATGAGACTCTATCATCAGTCAACACACACTCTAGTCTTATGTATTACTATTGTCTATTTTGCTTACATAGTAATATTTGACAAGGGACATAACAAGAATGTATGTACTCTTAACATACATATGGTCTCATTGTTCAAGTCCTTAAACTAAAGACATATGTCATCGAGTCACATCAATTTTTAGACATCTATAACATATGTATCATCATCTCATGAGTGAGACAAACATAATAGATGGAATAACCTTTATCATTATCAAATCAAGTATCATATGCCTCATTGCAATCATCATATGATTGGCTCTCTGGGCACACTATACCAACAGACTCCCACTTGCACCTAGAGCCAATCACCTATGAATCATATTCCAAGTGATCTTAACATGTCCATCATGTTTATGATCTAGAAGTGCTTTTATAGTGGGTAAGCAACATTTGCTTCAAGTCAATATATTGCATTTTTACATCCCTTCACTGTAAGACAACTCGTATGAGATGGAAGTGTCGTTGTATGCTATCTGAGATTCCTTTGCCTAACTGTTAGCTCCATTGTTGTTATAGTATTAAGCTGAGTCATCAATGGTCAAAACCTCCCACAAGTTCATCAATATGAACTTCTAGATTCATACTGTATCCTTCACAGTGTTCGTACCACTAAGGTACTCAACTTCTTGATGTAGAATTAATCAATTGTTTTATGTTGGAAGATTTCCAACTAACAATTCTTATTCTAAGGTCAAACAAAATTTTGTCATTTTAGAAGCTTGCATCAGTGTAACTCTTTACACCCAACTCTTCCTTATTATCATAACTAAATAACTAATCATTTTATTACTTCACAAGTACATAAAGATGTCCTTCATGATGTTCTAGTAACTCTTACTGGAGTTCGACAAATATCCATTCGTCATGTCCAATACATACGAGATAACTAGATACATACAAGATAATTAGTTCATATTTTCTTGTCATGTCCAATACATACATGATAATGAGATGAGTTCATATGTAATAGATCCATTTCCAAATGCATATGGTATCTATCTCTGTGTTTCTTATTCTTCATAAGAATCAGGACACTTGGCTCTTAAGAGACTAACTCTGTGAAACATGGACAAGTTTTATCTGATCATGCTGAATCCTTTCAACATCTTGCCGATGTATGTTCTCTTTCTTAGGTCAAGAAGTCCTCTTGATCTATCTCTATAGATCTTGACTCCTATCACATAGGATGCTTCTCTAAAAACCTTTTAGAATGCATTTCATTGCCATATTTTGTAGTATAAGGATGTTATTCCCCATCAATATGTGGAATATACATATGCTCCCACTAAATTCTTGTAATCACACATTACATCTTCATTCTGACTCAAGTCAAACTCTTTGACTATATTGTCAAATTGAAGATCCATTTTTGAGGTGCCCGCTTCAATCCAAAGATTGATCTATGCAGTTTTATAGACTTCATTGCATTATTAGATTTATAAAACCTTTAGGTTGTGTTACATACACATCCTGCACAATATTCCATTTAAGGAATACGGTTTTAACATCCATATGCCAAATCTCATAGTCATATTAAGATGCAATGGCAAGCATTATCTAGATGGATTTATCCATAATAACCGTTGAAAATATTTCACCATGTTTAACACCTTGAACTTATTAGAAACTCTTTTCAACCAACTTACCCTCCATGTCAGTCTTCTTCTGGAAGACCTAAAAGTACCCTATGGGTTTTACCCCTTCAGGTGGATCAACCAAAGTCATACTTTGTTGATGTACATGGAGTCCATCTTGGATTTCATGGATTCAAGCCATATCTCAGTTTCTAGCTCTCATTAGCTTCTAGGTAGACTATTGACTCATCATATGATCAACTTACTGTCTTCTTATCCATAAGATATCATATATCATTCAAGCTCTAGGTGTTTTACTAGAACCATGAGTTCTATGTGTTACTTATGGAACTTTGGGATTCCACAACATTTTGTGATTCTCTTTATTCCCAGTGTTAAGCATGTGCCCAAAAGGAAATTTGAAGATTTAGCTAGTAATCACACTCTGAATCAACAAGGTGTGATTCCTTCTTTCTAAAACACTTCTCAGGATAACTATAATTGTGTTTCAAATGGAGTCCATCATGATAGATTATCATGATCTTCCAGAAGGTTCTCAAACTCTTGGTTCAAAGTATTTCCATATCGATCATATCGAAATTTAATACTTATACCAAGTTTGTTATGTACTTCATTTTGATCTTCTTGAACACTTCAAGAGATTCATGTTTGTATTTCACTAAATACAAACTATCATATATACTAAGGTCATCAGTAAATACATTGAAGTACTAGTGATTACCTTTAGCATTTATTCTAAAAGGTCTATATACTCTAATATGTATAATCCTTAATAGAATAATCATCCTCCCACTACATCTAGTGAAGAACCTTTGTCATATTGCACAATTAATGAGATTAGCATGTCTCTATTTGTTCAACAACCAAAAGAGTCTATATATCCATCATATGGACTCTAGAAATTCAATCCCATTTATGCGCTCTAGATGACATCACTATAGGCATTCAAGTTTGAGTAATTTATGCCATTCATTATATGTGTCATACACATTTGTCTATTCAACTATCAAGCATAGTTAGTGAGACATAGTCATTTCCATCAAAGATCATACCTTTAAAATGAAACATCAGTCATTAACACTCTTTCCCATACAAGATGTATGACGATTTCATTGATGGCATGTATATAATAGCAATTCACTAATTCTATTACATGCACATGAATGTCATAATGTAACTGTAAAGGTAGAAACTCTTGTTGTATAGTTTCTGGCTTACTTCCTCTCATTATCTGAAGTAGATATTTTTATCTCTTTCATCTTCCAGAGATCCTATATAAAGAGGTTATATCCCTTTCCTACTTACCCCTCTCCATATCTTGAGTGATGAAGACTTGGACCTAAGCTTGGCTTTAGAACACTTCTTTACCTTGCTTTAGTTTATGGACTTCACTCTACTAATCATTATCACAAGTTTTGTCCTTTCTTCATTCATGCTTTGGCATCAACATGCCAAGCACTTCAGATAGTGGTTTGGCCAAATTTCTCAACATTTGATAAACTGGATATATGATTCACACAATGATTTGTAGAATCATATGTTTGGTCAACTCTTGACCTATAAGAAATCACAATTAATCTATATGTACAATCATATAGAGCATATGAGATTATACTTGATCTTCATCTACCCGATTATAATCAAACATCACCTTGAAGACATTATACTTTTCATGCTTTACATGATTCATAAGATGTATAACCATCTCAAGAATGTCCATGCTTCAAGCTATTTATGCAACACATAGTTCATATAGATCAACATAAGGTTCTTGATGTCTTAGGCATCATTGGCATACTTCAAGTAAGTATACAATTTTAGCCTTAGGTGCATTTGGAGTGGTTCAACTAGCTTTGGTCTTTCAAGAACTTTAGAGTTTACACTCACTATTGAGAACACTTCTCAAAGGTCCTAAACCAGATTCGAAGTTTATCCCGTTTATGAACAGATCGCAATGATAATGTATTGGTGTTTATCATATGGATTCTACAAAAGAATTTTGCAACTTTTCCAAAACAATTTTTATTTATTTGATTTGATAATTTGACAATATTAATTAGGCCTTTAATTAATTATCACTCCCACTATTTTTTTACAAATTGATAACCCTCAAGTATCAATTCGTAAGATTGTAGCGTACAATCTTCTAGTGGCCAATATCCAAAACAATTGCATCAATACCCAACCAACGCTGGTGCTCATGACCAATTATTAAGGTAGGCAATCGTGCCAATTGCATCATATGCAATTCTTGGATAGATGATATGCAAAACTCTTTGCCATAAACATATGCATGCCTCAAAGTGCTTGATCCGATCTAGGTCACCAAGTTAAGTCTGACCCAAAAGCCAACACGATGAATATGCACACTACGAAGGAAGACCCACATATTCACCATCATACTTCCACGAGGTAGACAGTGCACCATGTGAAGGCGTGCCCACACTTAGTCAAACAAGTTTTTCATGTGTGCTACTTTTAGAAGGCATATTCAACTTAATATTGTATTTGAGGGATTTTATATAAGTGCATATACATATCCAATCACCATATATTTATAGTATGTATCATATACATGCTATAACCACAATGAGAAAACATGCAATATCGATAAAAGCAATGATTATGGCCATCCTATTGTAACTCTATGGAGCCACAAGGAATTATGGTAATCTAAGGTCTACATCATATGAAACATGTTGTTGATGAAGATCTTTGTGATTGAACCATTCCGGGTTGATCTGCTCATCCTATGACATGACCAGCTTGCCTTCTGGTCAGTTGGTTGGTTGGTCTGGCCTCTGATGTCTGGATACCTCCAACAAGCGGTGGGGCCATCAGCTGGTTGATCTGGCTCCACCTTCACAATCCTCCTCGGTCCTCTGGTTGGCTCGTATGGTTCTGAGCGTCTTCTTTTTCAATGTAATAGAAAGTAAGCTATCCTACTTTTACATAATCTTTGGGAAACCTTGAGTTACATTCGAGGGGAGCAAAGGTAGAAGAGAAAGGATCTCGAGTTATCTCGAGTTACATGTAGACTAGAAGGTAGAGGTTCAGTATGCAAACCGAGATTCAAACAACCATAACCAACTAAGCACACATAGGGTTTATAGGACATAACCATGCTACACATCCACCATCAAAATCGTTTTAGGGAGGTGTGTATTAATTGCATATATACACCATATCATATATGTATATTAGTTTGTGGTCTCATGTGGTATTTAATAGGATATGCACATTTGTCATTTTAAATATTTGCATCATATGCAATAAATAAATGATGATAAAACCAAAATATGATCATATCGATTTATCCCAAAACACAGTACATTGATGTGGCTTTGATACCACTATTGGGTTTTATGGCCTCAGAGTAGGCAGTGGAAACAAAACTGTTACTGGACATTAACCCATAATAAGAGATCAAATCAATGACTATGTAATGGTAAGGATGGTTTTAGCGAGATATACCTGGTCTTGGGGCTTTCCCAGTGATACTACCTCATAGCCATGTGTGTTCTTCAATGCCATGTCTTGGACGGTGCTTGTGCAACTCCTGGTCTTCACCATGAACTCTGGCCTCCACCAGAGACTGTGTCTAATGTGTCCTCCTGAGTGGCAAACATCTCTCGCCTCTACAGATAGTCCAAAGAACCACTTGAAACTCCTCCCATTCTTGCAGAACTAGTAGGAAGGAGACAACCCTCCTGTTGGTGTACTAGCACCAACCTGCTCTCCCAAACTCAGACTGCTTTTATGTAGTTGTCTTTCCCTCACTGTGTCTCCCTAGTTGGGTAGCACTTGCTCGGGCTCTCTCGATTACCAAAACCAGAGAGGACAACAACTTTGTATAGCAACTAATGTTATGAGTTGTGTGTTTAGAGAAGCCCCCAGTACCCCTCTATTTATAGTAGAGGGCAGGGTCAGGGTTCCCAGTCTATTCAAGATTACAAGGATCTAGAAATTCCATGAATAGTTTGTACTATGACAGGCAAAATAGTCATTTCATAACTGAAACATTCATTTGGCAAGGTGAGACAATGGTTCACTAGTGAACCAGTAGGTTGGGAGTCTGAATTGGTCAGTTCACTAAGTGAACCAGTCATTTCACTTCCCAGACTTTACTGCAATTGACTTTCCTTAAACGTTTCCAATTAATTCTAAGATTAATCCTTATTCCAATCAAATTGAACAAGTGAAACGTGAAAGTATTCCTCCAACCGGGTAAATCCCAATTTCCTCAATAGGCAGGACTTTGAGCTGTCTGGTTCACTAAGTGAACCGGTTGATTGGCTCACACTAGACGATTGGCTCACAAAAGTGAAGCGGTCGGTTGGCTCACACTATTTGATCGGCTCACAAGGGTGAAGCGGTCAGTTGGCAGTCCTGATATTGCCAATGCAGTCTCCAATCAACTTGACACTCTAACCAGCTAGTTCAACATTTGAACTTGATAGTTCCGAGTCTAGTTAGTCAATTGCATGTTTAATTGAGTACCTAAACACCTTTAGCCTCAATGTAAACATCATACATGGACAATCTCCTCTTTCAGTAGTATCCTTTATGTGAGACCCTACAGGTTCCAATTTACGTAGGCAGTGAATGTTCATAACAACTTATGACATCACAAGCAATGAGCGGAATCTAGTAACTCATCATTGCTACCCAAGTAACTCAAAAAGTTGAATCTGTGATTAGTGCTACAGTGATCGTATAGTTCCTTTGTCACCACCATCCAGTTTGAACTCGAGGCATGGAACGTCATCCTTTTCAACATTCAATACATGTTCCTTAACCTAGAGTAGACTGTCTGAGATGCATGTGAATTAACATATCATATATTGAATCACGAGTATGGCCATACAATTCTCAGTCTCGCTTATCAAGGGGCCCTAGATATCATACTCCTTGTAGGAGGGACAAATACCATATCTATCACTCATAGTCAAGTCCCCATGTGTCAAAGTCACACAATCATCTCCATTATAACAACCCATGTTTTGGGACTACATTTGATGATGTCAAAGTGTACCTGATCACATGTGATGAGTGCAATGATTCCAGGTCTAAGAACCATGATCACCACCATCACTATGAGAGATGATTGTGACTACCATTCCATGGTATCCATGTATCACTCTCATGGTGGGTCTGCCCAATATACTTGATGAATGCATATTCATCATGATTTTCGGTCACCTTCTAGGGATCTTTTTTATTCAATACACTCAATTTTAGTTACTAAATATCAAAATGTGCAAAATTTCGTAATTGGTTCAATTATCAAGGTTTTAAGTGAGTTTATGTTGATTTTATGCAGATCATTATCAGGTTCAACCATCAGATGTTACCTACCTCCATTCAACCCTAATCCACTATAATCACCACCATTCAATCTTCATCTCAATCAACCATCATCCATATCAAACCTTATGAGTTGGGCCCACATTTCTTTGACCACAGTCTAACCAAATGGTTTCACCTATCTGGATTCGACCTATCGGTCTCAGCCTCTCATCCAAACAGTTTCCCTTCCATATGGTCTCAAGACCAAATGGACAGTTCCACCTCAAAACCATTTGGATCTAACATACCTTCAAGACCGTTTGAGCATTCCATCAAGACCGAATGGAGGACCTCTCGCTCCTACTTCCCTCCTTCCTTCCATCATCTTCAACCTCTACAAATCCTAATCTGCAGCACCCCCACACGAGCCATGGCACCCTCCTCCCTTGTGCCGCCTGCAGCAGCACCACCTGCAAACCCTAGACCAGCACCTACATCGATCTACCTTCCTCTCATATCACCTCCTCAACCGTGACGTATCCCTAAGCACCAACGACTGTGGCACCTCCGCCATCCACAGTAACCGCCACCATCGCCCACAATGCCCACGCCGCCACTTCCAACCGAATGGTCTCAAACTGTTTGGATGCAAGGGACTACAAGACTGTTTGCAGTAGCCTGTCCTCATGATCATTTGATCTTTAAGCATGCCCAGACCGTGAAGAATGATCACATAGAGGTGACGGCCATTCGGGACCAGGAGCGATGATCGTTTGGGACCGGGAGCGACGACCATTTGGATGCTGATGCAAAGACTGATTGGAGGTTGTCATCGCGGGACTGTTTGGAGATGGGTTCCTTGAGACCGATAGGATCAAAGGCAACAATATATTCGCAGACCATTTGAGATCACCGATGCAAGAATGTTTAATCACTGGGAGCTACGATACCATATGAAGGCATCAAGTGTGCAAGACCGTTTGCCTGAAGGATAACTACCAAGACGATTTGGTCTTTTGATCAGTGTCAGAATCTCAAGACCGATTGGAGAGGCCCTCACCCAATACTATTTGGTTGAGTGTCCAAGACCATATAGAGACCGATGCACCAAGACCATTTGGTCACATTGCATGAAACCATTTGGAGATATGCACGTAAGTCCAAAACCGTTTGATCACATATACACCAAACTGTTTGAAGAATACTCATTCTCAAGACCGTTTGAGATAAAAGAAGCTACCAAATCATTTGGACACTTAAAACACCAAACCATTTGGTCATATGTATACCAAACCATTTGGGAGAAATTTAACATAGGATCATTTGGTCAATATTAATCCAAAACTGTTTGGATTCACATAAAAAACATGAGGGCCAGATCCGAGCCTATAAATAGAACTAACAGGGTCCTCATTTGGGCATTGAATCTGGGACGCCGCCAGGCTACCTAAAATGCTGGTCCGATCCTGCCACTATTACTTCACCTTCCGTTCCTACTACAACTCAAGGAGACCAAGAAGAGAAGGAATAAGGAGTGAGAAAGACTGCCCAGTCTGTCTTGGCATCCCTTGTTCTTCATCCAGATCTGCTCTGACACGACGTAGGAGACCACATCATCTTCACCGAGTTGCTACCACCTTCTACATCATGATCATGGCGAAATCCTCTCTCTTCTTATTCTTCTTGTTTCTCGCATCATGGGCGAGTAGTTCCTTTATTCTGGGGTGCGGGGACTAGCCCCGCTGCCCATGCATTAATTTCATTTAACATTCCAAGGCAATGTATATAACTTTTCATTTCGTTTCTATTGATATGCTTGTAGTTGATTACCTGCTTGCTTTCATCTTGTTCTTCTCTTTGTAGCACAGAATTTCGATTGATGAGGTAGACTCCTTGACGAGAAATTTGAAAGGGTTCCTTGAGGTCATAAGTGTGTGACACGTGAGGGGATGAGCCATCTAACCTACGGTGACGCTTCTGTGGTTTAAACATCCCTCAGGGAGGACCACAGCCTTAGTTGGATGTTGTATCTTCTTGTTAATCATCGATGTTTTCTTATAGATTTATCGCCTGCATGCTTGTCAATTAGTGTGGTTGACTCCCATACTAGAAATAGAATGGGGTTCCGTGAGGTCGTAAGTGTATGATCCATGAGAGGATGAGCCATCTATCCCACAGTGATGCTTCTATGGTCTAAACATCCCTCAGGGAGGACCGCAACCTTAGTCGGATGTTGTATCTTCGGAACCGTAAGTGCATGATCTGGATGGCGACGAGAAATCAGATGCCTAAGGGGATGCTTACGCGGGCCTAAACATCCCTCCGGGAGGGTTTGCAACAGTTCCATTTGGATAGTTAGATGCTTGCCTGGATGTTATGTGTTTGGATGTGTTTGCATGTGCAGTTGTGGTGAAACCTGATACCATCCCAGTGATTCCATATCATTTAATCTAAAACAAACTTTCATTCTTCTCATTTACTTTCCTACAATTAGTTTAATTAACCTCAACCAAATCAATCATTCTAAATATTAGTCTCACTTGAGCTAGATTCGAATGAAAAAGATTCTTAAAAATGTTGTCCTTTGGGATTCGATCCTTAACTATACTGCGATAAGACCCATCCGCTTGCGGGTGGTATTATTGCACAAGGTTTTGGTAAAAGCTCAGGGATTTCAACCCCGAGTGAATTTGTTAGTGCGATATTTGCCACGTCAAATTTTGGCGCCATTGTCGGGGACAACAGAATCAGTTAGTCAAATCTAGTTCTTTTAAGGCTAATCTAGGATTTTACTTTTTCCTTTTGAAACCATTGATAATCTACTTGAATTTCACTCTACTCCATCAATCTTACTTCAAATCTTTTTATTTTAGGTACTTCAAGAAGGACTAGTGCATGCACTATTTTAACAGTCCCAGACTCACAGCCAGCTTTGATCCAGAGATTGACAGAACCTTTCATCATCAAAATAGAGAAAATCAAGCAAGAATGGCTCAGGAAGAGGAAGTAACCCAAAGAGTGGCTCAAGCTATCAATGCACAGAGAGAGAGGCTCATGCAAGAAGATAGAGCCACAGTTCAAGAAGAAATCTTAGCAGCTCAAGAAGCAAAACCACAAAAGGACCTTAGAGAATTCTCTATCCCTAGAGCTGTTGATGTTCATCACCCAGTCCAACCTCCTCCCATCCATGCTCCAAATTTTGAGATATGGGAACATTTGATTACCTTGCTTCAAAACAACCCATTCTACGGTAAACAAGCAGAAGATAGTTAGGAACATCTTCTAAGGTTTGTCGATCTATGTGCTATGACAAAGTAAAATGGAGTCTTGTATGATGCCATCCGACTCTGGCTCTTCAAGTATTCACTTGCTGATAGAGCCATAAGTTGGTACAACTCCCTGTAATGTGAACCCATCACTACTCGGGAGCAGCTTCAAAATGCTTTTCTGGAAAAGTTCTACCCTCCGTCTCTCACCTATGAAATTAGGGGTCTAATAACAATGTTAACTCAAGCCCCTGGAGAAACCCTTGTTGAAGCATGGGAAAGATATAAAGAGCTTCTACGCAAGTGTCCACACCATAGCATTCCCAAGAATCAACTCATCGAGATATTCTATAGAGGTGTGGACTACGATATCAAGAGATTCTTAGACTCCTCATCTGGAGAAAACTTCATGCGCCAAAGTTATGACAGCGCATGGAGGGTCGTCACCCTGGGAGCTGAGAATCAAGATATTTGGGGAAGGTCTGTAGGAAAAGGAGTGTAGAAGGTAGCTATGGCTGAACTTATTCCTAAATACAAGTCTATCGCTGAGACCCTCAAACTCTTAGTTGCAAAGCAAGACCATATTGAATCATCCCTTGCTACTTTTGAAATAAGACATTCACTCCCACAACCACAAGAACATAGAAAGTCAGCTTCATTGTTCTGTGAAGCATGTAAAGGTACTGATCATTCTACTTTAGTGTGTAATGTTCTCTATGATGTTGTTCTAAGCAACACATGTGGACAAGGAGATAATGGTCAAATGGAAAATCTTAATGTTGTCAGCACCATCCCTGGTCAAGGATATTACAATACGAGTAAGAATAGGAACCACCCTAGTTTTCAATATAGAAATCATTCAGGAGCGGAAAACTCGCGACAATTTGTTTCAAATAATCAGAAACGAGGCCCACCAGGATTCCAGTATAACCAACAACAAAATTTCGGGAATCAAGGAAACTTTAGGGGTAACTTTCAGAACAGGAACTACAATAATTATCAGAACAATTCTTAGTTCCAGAATCCCAACCAAGCCCTTTATCAGGAACCAAGCCTTCCCTATTTCTCCTAATGACAATTTGTCGTCCATTGATAAGATGTTGCAGTTGCATCAGGCAATGATAGCTAACCAGCAAGCCGATCAGAAGGCTATTGAATCTCAACTAGATCAACTTGCAGCTAGCATGAAGCCACCTGCTGGAACCTTTGCTGGCCAACCCGAGAACAATCTTAAGCATCCCGAGCAACTTAAGGTTGTCACCACCAGGTCTGGAAAAGACTATTTAGATCCCCCTGTCAAGACACCAGTAGTTATTACAGACAAAGATGACTCTATGGCTGTCCAAGACTCTACAACACCTGAGTCTCAACCAAAAGAACCAGTGATTGCTGATAAGACAGTCGAGCCAAGTTTTGAAAAACCTACTGATGTTGAACTACAAACACTAGAGCCAGATGTACCACTGTACAAGCCTCGTATACCTTTCCCAGCTCGTTTAAGGCAGACAAAGTTTGACACTCGATTCAACAAGTTCAAAGAAGCCATGAAGAAACTCCATGTTGATATACCCTTTCTTGATGCGCTGGCTGAAATATAAGCATGGACAAAGTACTTAAAGTGTCTCCTCACAAGGAAATATATAACTGAGGAATATGAGATAGTAAAGTTAGAGAGAACCACTTCAGACATCATCCAGAGTAAGATGCCTAAGAAATAGAAAGATCTAGGATCTTTTGGAATCTCTTGCCATATGGTGATTCTTCATGTAAGAAAGGATTGGAATATCTTGGTGCTAGAATTTCTTTTATGCCACTTAGCCTTTACAAAAGGCTTTTCTAAACTGCTCCCAACTGGCATGACAATACAACTTGCAGATAACACTGTGACTTTACCTTTAGGAATCATTGAGGATGTACCGGTCAAGGTGGGCAAAGATTCCTATGTCGCGTGTGATTTTATCATAATGGACATAAAGGAAGACTCCAGATACCCTCTCATTTTTGGTCGTTCGTTCCTTGCCACTGTAAGAGCCCTAATTGATGTTGAAGTAGGAACTTTGCTGCTCTGATTAGGTAAAGAGACTCTTGAATTCAAAGTTTTTGAAAGTATGCGAAGACCAAGTATGCAAGAAGAAGTCTACTTGATTGAGTGCATAGAGAAGATGACACTGCTCATGCAAGAGGAATATGAACAAGATGATATGTTAGAAGTGGCTCTAACAAACCCATATGCTGATAACTCCATTGATGAACAAATAAAGGATTGTGTTTTCCACCTCGATATTGCTGAAGAAGATCCCAAAGCTAGGATTGAGGAAATCAAAGCTATGGATGTCACTGAAGAACCATGTGAAAACCCACAAGCTCCTGAAATGAAACCCCTACCTAAGGGATTGAAGTATGTGTTTCTTGATGACCTTAAAGTGTGCCCAATCATCATAAATTCTGATCTTACAATAGAACAAGAGGATAAACCTCCTGACGGAATTAAGGAAAAGAAGAAAAGCTATAGGTTATAAGATGAGTGATCTCACTAGGGTGAGTCAGGCACTTTGCATGCAAAAAATCCCCATGATGGAAGATCACAAGCCAATTTTTGAACACCAGAGGAAGCTTAATCCAAATATGAAAGAAGTTGTCCGCCTTGAAGTTATAAAGTTGCTCAAGAAAGGTATTATCTATCTGATATCGGATTCACCATGTGGTCCCAAAGGAAGGTGGAACTACTGTAATACGAAATGAAAATGATGAACTCATCCCCACTCGAATGGTTAAAGGGTGGAGGATGTGCATCGATTAAAGGAAGTTAAACAAGGCAACTCGAAAGGTTCATTTCCCAATGCCTTTTTCTTGATCAAGTATTAGAACTGGTGGCTCATCAAGAATATTTCTGTTATCTTGATGGTTACTCTGGATTCTATCAAATACCCATACATCTAGATGACTAGGAGAAAACTACTTTCACCTGCCCATTCAGAACATACACATTTAGAAGAATGTCGTTTGACCTCTGCAATGCACCTGCAACTTTCCAGTGTTGCACGGCTGCCATATTCGTCGGTCTCACTGAAACAATTATGGAAGTCTTCATGGATGATTTTTCTGTGTACGGAGATTTATTTGATTCATGTCTAAAACACCTCTCCCTTGTTCTCAAACGATGTGAAGAAGAACATCTTGTGCTGAATTGGGAGAAGTGTCACTTTATGGTGAAGGAAGGCATTGTCCTCGACCATAGGGTCAGTAATCGAGGAATTGAAGTAGATAAAGATAAGATAGAAGTGATTTCCAAGATCTCTATCCCTATCAATGTAAAGGAAGTTTGAGCATTCCTAGGTCATGCAGGATTCTACATATAGTTTATAAAGGATTTCTCAAAGATAACCAAGCCGATGACAAATTTGTTACTAAAGGATGCTGGATTCTATTTTGACAAAGATTGTGTTAAAAGTTTAAACAAACTAAAGCATGCCCTTACAACCACAACCATCATCAGAGCTCCCGATTGGGACCATCCTTTTGAAATTATGTGTGATGCAAGGGATTACGAAGTGGGTGTTGTCTTGGGCCAATATATAGAAAAGAAACACTATGTGATCTACTATGCATTGAAGACACTTGATGAAGCTCAGAGGAATGATGCAACTACTGAGAAAGAACTCCTGGTAGTCGTGTATGCCTTTGACAAGTTCAGATCATACCTAATTGGTTCAAAAGCCATTATTTACACAGATCATGCTGCTATTTGTTACCTTCTGGAAAAGAAAGATGAAAAACCTAGAATAATTAGATGGATTATCCTCTTGCAAGAATTCAGTCTAGAGATAAGACATAAAAAGGGTACAGAGAATGTGGTAGCAGAACACCTCAGTTGCATCCACACTCAGAATATCGAGAAGACTCTGATTAACGACTCCCTTCCAAATGACCAACTAATGAAGGTCTCAGAAGCTACACTGTGGTACTCGGATTATGTGAACTACCTTGCTGATGGGGTTATCCATCCTGAATGCACTGGAAATGCACTAAAGAAATTTATGCATGATGTGAAACAGTACTACTGGGATGAGCCGTACCTTTTCAAACTATGTGATGATGGTCTATACAGATGGTGTATTTCTGAGGAAGAAGCTCAACTTATCTTGGAGCAATGTCACTCAGGACCAGTTGGAGGACATATGAGCTCTAAAAAGACTGCCTTGAAGGTTTTGTAATGTGGATTCTTTTGGCCAACCATATCCAAAGATTCCCATGACTTTGTCTTATCATGTGACAAATGTCAAAGACCAGGCAACGTAACAAAGAGAGATGAGATGTCGCTGAACTTGTAGCAAGAAGTAGAGATATTTGATGTTTGAGGGGTGGACTACATGGGTCCATTCCCATCTTCTCATGGATTTTCATATATCCTAGTGGTGGTGGAATACGTCTCAAAATGGGTTGAAGCCATACCAACCATCACTAGTGATTCCAAACATGTCATCAAGAAGTTCAAAGATACCATTTTCCCCCGATTCGGAGTTCCACGCACTGTGATTTCCAATGGAGGTTCTCATTTCCTAGAAAGAACCTTTGAAGCATTGCTGAGGAAATATGGTGTAACTCACAAAGTAGCCTCACCCTACCATCCACAAACTAGTGGACAGGTAGAGGTTTCTATCCTCAACTCAAGGCTATTTTAGAAAAGACTGTAGGCCACAATCGGAAAGATTGGTCAGTAAAAATCAATGATGCCTTGTGGGCCTACCGAACTACTTTTAAAACTCCCCTTGGGACTACATCTTTTCGACTAATCTATGGAGAGTCATGCCACCTGGCGGTTGAATTGGAACACAAGGCGTGGTGATAAAACAACTGAATTTTGATATGAAAGAAGCAGGCCAAGCTAGGATTCTACAACTCTAGGAGTTGGAAGAACTCTGAATGACAGCTTATGAGAATGCTAGAATCTATAAAGAATGCACAAAGTTGTGGCACGATGGTCATCTCAAGAGGAAGGACATTCAAGTGGGAGACCAAGTTCTTCTGTTCAACTCAAGACTAAGGTTATTCCCAAGAAAACTCCATTCCTGCTGGTCAGGACCTTGCATCATCAAGAGAATTTCCCCACATGGTGCTTTTTCTTTATGGAGTGAAAATTCAGGCGAATTCGTGGCAAATGGTCAACAATTGAAGAGATATTTCACCTCTACCAATAGAAGCTCTGAAACGATGCTAGATCTCACCAATCCAACTATCCAAGATAGAGCTTGAAGGAATCAAGTCGAGTCATCGACATAAAACAAAGACGCTTGTCAGGAGGCAACCCGATAAATTAATTCGTATTTAGTTTTAATTTCAAATTATGATTTTTCCTTAATTTTGTTTTAACCTTTTAGATAATTTTACACCAAATAAATTGCATTGCGAGATGCTAGTTTGAGTTTTGAATGGTCTTTATGTTTGAGATTTTCAGATGGCGGAAACACGCTGATTGGAACGCAACCACATTCGATGGTCCAAATGGTATGAAATTTCCCCTCCATCTCGGATTTAGAGTTTTCTTGGGATGAGCAAATTTCTAAGTTCGGGATGGAGGGTGGGTGGTACGTATCTTACTGTCTACTTTCACCCATCTAAATCAGACTTAAGATTTCATTGTTGCATTTTTGACTTAATTTTCAAAAATTTCAAATAAAATTTTAAAAAAAATTATAGTTTTCAAAAGAAATTTGAACAGATACCGGATGAAGTTTTGATACTTTTTCAATCTCTATGCATTTCAAATCATTATACCCTCCTTATTCGAAGCAGATCCTCAAAAGGACCACTTTTTGAAAACTACCCTTTTGATTGAAATCATCTTGTGAAGCTTATGAATCCTAACATCATGATATTTATGAAAAAATGGAAAGTGTCTGTCGAACTGATAGGGATCAAACACATCGTGCTTCCTAACTGACTAGTGGAACAACAACATGAATCCCCACTGGATCCCCATCAAGTCATTATTTGAGTAGAGTACGATAAAGAGAACGACCCAGTACACCAAATTGTAAATCAAGTTGCGTTCTGATCTGAACTCTCTTCTACACTTCTCCTATCATATTCGTACCCCTCCATTCATCAAAAAGAAACAAAACTAGCCAAAATAGTGTCAAACCCTAAGTTCATGGTGACACGCCACTTCCCTCTATATCTGCTTCTTCCATACCCCTCACAATTAAATATGGGTGTACCACCAAGAAAAGATGCCAAATCGCACACAAAAAGAAATGCAATCTCGAGTCGAATAGAGGAGATATTCACACACACAAAAAATTCAATAAATGAAATTGCAAATAATATAATAAAAATCTTGAGACAAATAGAGGAGAGATTTATTTCTTCCTTCCATACCTCCCTTCACTCCCTTTTCTACCTAAAGGCACAAATAAATGCCTCCACCACCCAGAAATACACCAGTGTCAGATCAGATGCACACTTGTTGTTCTGTAGGTATCTCTGGACTCTTACGAACCTCTTTGACATGCTTGTTGTTGGAAAAAGTGAGGAGGAAGTGAAATTGGAAAGAAAACTCAGGAATGTAGATATGGTAAGATGTGTTCAATGATCTTAGGAAGTTGAGATGTGTAGTCATACTAAGAAAAAAGGAAACAATCATGATGTAAAGAGGAGGAAATCACATGACCAGAAAGTATTCATTTGGCGACTGTTTCAGATTTTGTGTTACTATAGGACGAGCAACATTTAAGTTCGGGGTGTTTTGATGAATGCATATTCATCATGATTTTCAGTCGCCTTCTTGGGTTCTTTTTGATTCAATACACTCAATTTTAGTTACTAAATATCAAAATGCACAAAATTTCCTAATTGGTTCAATTATCAAGGTTTTAACTGAGTTTATGTTGATTTTATGCAGATCATTATCAAGTTCAACCATCAGATGTTACCTACCTCCATTCAACCCTAATCCACTATAATCACCACCATTCAATCTTCATCTCAATCAACCATCATCCATATCAAACCTTATGAATGGGGCCCACCTTTCTTTGACCACAGTCTAACCAAATGGTTTCACCTATCTGGATTTGACCAATCGGTCTCAGCCTCTCATACAAACGGTTTCCCTTCCATATGGTCTCAAGACTGAATGGACAGTTCCACCTCAAAACCATTTGGATCTAACATACCTTCAAGACTGTTTGGGCATTCTCTCAAGACCGAATGGAGGACCTCTCGCTCCCGCTTCCCTCCTTCCTTCTGTCATCTTCAACCGCTACAAACCCTAATCCGCAGCACCCCCACACCAGCCACGGCACCCTCCTCCCTCGCGTAGCCTACAACAGCACCGTCTGCAAACCCTAGACCAACACATGCATCAATATACCTTCCTCCCATCTCACCTCCTCAACCGCGATGCAACCCTAAACACCAGCGACTGTGGCGCCTCCACCATCCACAAGAGCCACCACCATCGCCCACACTGCCCATGACGCCGCCTCTAACTGAATGGTCTCAAACCATTTGGATGCAAGGGACTCCACGAACATTTACAGCGGCCGGTCCTTAGGATCGTTTGATCTCTGAGCATGCCTAGACTGTGAAGAACAATCACGCTGAAGCGACAACCATTTGGGACCGGGAGCGACGAGCATCTGGGAACGGGAGCGACGACCGTTTGGATGCCGACGCGAAGACCAATTAGAGGCTATCATTGCGGGACTATTTGGATCTGGGTTCCTTGAGACTGATAGGATCAAAGGCAATGATCTGTTCACAGACCGTTTGAGATCACCGATGCAAGACTATTTGATCTTTGGGATCTACGAGACCGTATGAAGGCATTAAGTGTGCAAGACTGTTTGCCCAGAGGCTGACTACCAATACTGTTTGGTCTTTTAATCAGCGTCAGAATCTCAAGACTGATCGGAGAGGCCCTCACCCAAGACCGTTTGGTCGAGTGTCCAAGACCGTATGGAGACTGACGCACCAAGACCGTTTGGTCACATTGCATGAAATGTTTGGAGATATGCACATAAGTTTAAAACCGTTTGATCACATATACACCAAACCGTTTGAAGAATACTCATTCTCAAGACCGTTTGAGATAAAAAAAACCTACCAAACTATTTGTACAAATAAAACACCAAACCGTTTGGTCATATGTATACCAAACCGTTTGGTAGAAATCTAACACATGATCATTTGGTCAATAATAATCCAAAACCATTTGGATTCACACCAAAAACATGAGGGTCAGACCTGAGCCTATAAATAGGACCAGCAGGGTCCTCATTTGGGCATCAGATCTGGGATGCCGCCAGGCTTCCTAAAATGCTGGTCTGATCCTTCCATTGTCACTTCACCTGCCGTTCTTGCTGCAACTCAAGGAGGTTGAGAAGAGAAGGAAGGAGGAGTGAGAAAGACTACCCAGTCTATCTTGGCATCCCTCATTCTTCGTCTAGATCTGCTCTGACACAACGTAGGAGACCGCATCCTCTTCACTGAGTTGTGACCACCTTCTACATCATGCTCATAGTGGAATCCTCTCTCTTTCTTATTCTTCTTGTTTCTCGCATTATGAGCGAGTAGTTCCTTTATGCTGGGGTGCGGGGACTAGCCCCGTTGCCCATGCATTCTTGTCTTTTCATTTAACATTCTAAGGCAATGTATATAACTTTTCATTTTGTTGCTGATTGATATGCTTGTAGTTGATTACCTGCTTGCTTTCATCTTGTTCTTCTCTTCGTAGCATAGAATGTCGATTAATGAGGTAGACTCCTTGATGAGAAATCTGATAGGGTTCCTTGAGGTCGTAAGTGTGTGACCCATGAGGGGATGATCCATCTAACCTACGGTGATGCTTTTATGGTCTAAACATCCCTCATTGAGGACCACATCCTTAGTTGGATGTTTTATCTTCTTTTTAATTGTCAATGTTTGCTTTCCGACTTATCGCCTACATGCTTGTAAATTAGCACGGTTGACTCCCGAACTAGAAATAGAATGGGATTCCTTGAGGTCGTAAGTGTATGATATGTGAGGGGACGATCCATCTAGCCCACGGTGACGCTTCTGTGGTCTAAATTGTTGGGTTTTAAGGGAGGTTGAGAAGGCAGTGGCAACAAAAAATTTTCCTACCCAAACCCAGAACAAGGAAACACGTCAACATCTATACAATAGGAAAGGATGGTTTTTGGAATCATACCTTGTCGCGAGGCTTGCTCGACGACAATACCTCACAGCTTATGTTGGTCTTCACCTCTGGTCTTGGATGGTGTCTGTGCATCTCCTGGTCGCACCTAGACTGAAGACTCCTGGTCTCACCCGGATTGTCGGGATTGACAACTGTCCTCCGAGCGGCAAAAACCTCCTGCCTCTGAAGTAGTCCATACGGACCACCTGGAACTCCAATCTCCTTGTCCCACAAGGAATTGGAAGGAGTCGCACTCTCCTGTCAGCATACTAGTCACTAACACACTCTCCTTCTTCCAATCGCTTTATGTATATGTCTTTCCCTTTTTGTGCCTCCCTTATTGGGTAGCACTTGCTCGGGCTCTCTCGGTTACCAAAACCAGAAAGAATGACAACTTAACAGAGCAACTAGTTGCACTATGTTGTTCTTTGAGAAGCCCCCAATACCCCTATATATAGGAGGGTCATGGGACATGGTTCTCTATCCCGGGCAATGCGGGACTAAAGCAGGAGTAGAAGGTTTCGAGATTTTCCACAAAAACAACCAACTCGCAACCTGAACTGATCATTTCATTTCTGAAACGGTCGGTTGGGGACCTGAGCCAGTCGGTTGACACCTCAACTGATCGGTTAGGACACCTCAACTGGTCGGTTCACTTGTGAACCAGTTGGTTCGTGGTCCTGGTTAGTTCCCGATTGACTTTCCATCTTTTGTTTCTAATTGGTATCAAATACCAATCCTTGTTCCAATCAAATTGGGCAAGTGAAACGAAAGGAAATTTCTCACCAATCCTACTTTCCCAACATGCTCGGTTGCACCAGTTGAATCGATCGTTTCAACACTTGAAGCAATCATTTCACCCTATCCTTGAGCCGATCGACTCACCATCTGAGCCGATCGGTTCACCAAGCTCATCCGATCGGTTCATCACATGAGCCAATCGGTTGGGAGTGCAGATTGTGCACAAATAGTCAATTGTAGTTTCAATCAATCTGATACTCTAATCAATCAGTCCAACACCTTGAACATTATGATATTGAGCTATCAATTAATTGAGTGTTTAATTGAACTACTACACTCCTTTAGCAATCAATCTAAACATTTTTTGTGGACAAAACTCCTCTTCCAGGTTAAATCCTATGTGTGTGACCCTGTAGGTCCATTTCACGTTGGTAGTGAAAGTCCATAACACTTCTGACTTCACAAGCAAAGAGCGGTGCCTAGTCACACATCAGTTCTACCCAAGTGAAATAGAAAGTTGGAGAACAACTTTCAATCCTACAATCTGTGAATGGTGTTATAGTGAATGTATAATTCCTTTGTCACTGATATCCCGAATGAACTTGAGGCATCGAACTGTCACCTGTCAACATTCATTCATTTTCTTGATCTCAGAGTAGAGTGGAAGAGATATGTATGACATCAATATCACATACTGATTCATACATGCATGCACACCGTTCTCAATCCTACTCATCAAGTGGCCATGGACATCAAACTCCCTCATGAGGGACAAATCCCATATCTACCACTCACCCCTCAAAAGACTCATGTGTCAAAGCCACCCAATCATCACCTTTATAACAACCCATATTTCAGGACTGCATGTGATGATGTCAAAGTGTGCCCAACGACATGTGTTGAGTGTAGTGATTTCAGGTCAAAAAATCACACTCACCACCATCACTGTGAGTACTGACTGTGACTACCATGTCATGGTTCCATGTGTCAAACTCACGGTGGGTCTGTCCGGTACACTTGTTCTCTAACAAGTACCTATGTGTTTGGTTTGATATCTCTATATCATGACTAATGAGATTTTGTCATCAACTAACACCACAATCTAGTCTTATGTGTCATTGTTTTCTATCTACCTTCCACAATGACATCCGACTAGGGACATAACAAGAATGTACAAACTCTTAGCATTCGTATGATCTCATCGTTCAGGTCCTAAACCTGAAGGCATACGTCATTGAGTGCTATCATTCTCTAGATATTCAATCTGTTCTATCACTATCTCATATGACTGAACCAGAAAGAATTGGAAGCTTGCCTTTGATGTTTATCAAATCAATCTTAATGTATCCCACCAATCATCACATGATTGGCTCTCAGGGAATACATACCAACAGACTCCCACTTGCACTGTAAGCCAATCACCCTTGAATCATATTCATAGTGATCTTCAAACATGTCCCACATGTTACTGTGCTCTAGTGCAAACATAGTGAGTAATGGCAACACCTTGCCATAGTCAGTATAAATTTCATGTCTCTCATCTCTTTGTTGTACGTCACACGTATGAGATGGAGTTGTCATAATATGTGATCTAGTATTCCTTTGCTAACCTTTAGCCACATTGCATGATCAAGGATTCCATACTTGTCATCAATGAGCGAAATATATATAAGTTCATCTCATGAACTTCCAGATCCATATAGTATCCACTATTATTCTCTAACACACAGATACTCGACATTTCCCTTTTAAATGGTTTTATTGGAACACTTCCAATTATCAACAAACTTTCACTTTTATATATCCTATATATATTTTGCGATTAATTTTCTATCCTTTCGGAAGTTCACATCAATGTAACTCTTTACATTGAACTCTTCCTTATCTCCATAGAGATAGTCACTTACCACGTTCTCATGGTATTCCAGTAACCCTTACTGGAAGTAGACAGGCATCCACTCGTCATGTCTCACATACGAGTTATCAGGATGAGCACATGATATTGCCATGTCCAACATACAAGATGATGAATCCATTTTGTTCTTACCATGTCGATACATGCAAGATAATGGGATGATTACATACATGATAGATCCATATATATTCTTAGTGTTCTCATTCTTCATAAGAATTGGACACTTGGCCTTGGGATACTAACTCCATGTAACATGGACAAGTTTTCTCCCACTCAATCTGTGCATACTGAACCCTTCAGTACAGATTGCCAATGTATGCTTTCTCTTTTTAGGTCAGGAGGTTTTTGAGAACTATCTCTATAGATCTCTATTCCTATCACATAGGAAACATCTCTATCTTCCTTAAAGATAATTTCCACTTTTGGATTTCCATTCTAGAACATTTCCATTTCACATCAACATGTGGAATGTGAACGTCCCACTAAATCACAGATCCCTTCTTTATCTTTGACATATCAGTCAAACCCTTTGACTATTTCATCAAAGTAAAGATCCAATTCTGAGTTGCTTGTACTCAATCAATCACATTGATTAGTCCATTGTAACTATTAGACTTCATTTGCATTAGTGAATTCATAAACCTTATAGGTTGTGTCAAGTACACATCCTTGTTTTATTCCTCATAGGAATGCGGTTTTAGTATCCTATGCCAAATGTCATAGTCATTAAGTTGCAATCAACAATCATCATCCTTCTCAAAATGTTATCCATGTGTCTTAACACTTAAGACTCGTTTGCACTTATGGATTTCATCCAATGAGTGCTACCATCAAGGTCATACCTTATGGTTCACATGGATGTCATTTAGGATGTAATGGTCATAAACCATAACTCAAAATTCGGTTCCTCATATTCATCTAGATAGTTGACTCATCACATCAACAACTCATCACATGATAAATGAAGTGTATCCGTCAAGGATATAAGAACTCACAACTCCTTGTGATTCTTAATGTCCTTTATTAGTGTGGGGTATTCTTTTATTAAGAAGAATTCAGTTATTTGATAATCATTCTCTAACTCCTTAGAGTATGATTCCTTCTTGATTTAGACATCACCATGCCTTAATCATGAGTTCACTATGATACACTATCATAATCACTCATAAGGATCTAAAACATTTGGTCCAAGTATTTCATTCATTGATCTCATCAAGAATTAACACTTTACCAAATTTCCACTTCATCTATGATAATCTTGAACACTTCAAGATATTCACATTGGTATTTCTCTAAACACCATTTGAAGTATTAGCATTTGTTCCAATAGGTATGTAAATACATCACATGTATCATACCTAATAGGATAATCATTCTCCCACTACCTTTAGTGAAGATTGATTAATCATGTCCAAGATATTCACATCTCTTACTGGTTTTCTAACCAAAAGAGTCTAGATTTATCCATCACATGGAAACTAGAAATGAATTTCTCATGATTGATGCTAATTTGATTGTTTGAGTTATCTATAAATTTTAGGTATCATTTTATCTTATGCATATCAAATACCACAAGATAAACCAGTCATTGCCACAAAGATCATATCTTTAGAAATTGAAACATATCTTTATTGATTTCCATCATTGTCATACAATATGCAAAAATAAAGTGTTTCTATCTATTGGAAAATATGAAATAGCAGTTCATAACTGTATTACATGCCTTTTAGGCTGAAAATAAACTAAAGTACTCCTATCTATGGCGGCAACACTTGCCCCATTTATTGAGTGTTTTACACTTTACATCGTGGTATCATATACCTCAAAAAGTGTTACAAGTTTACTTTCATGACACCTTTAAGTAGAGACGGCTGTTTCCTCCTTCTTCTTTTTTTTCTTCCAGATAGAGAGGACAATTCCTTTTCTAATGTCCTGGCTTTTGACAATAATGGCAATTTCCTTTCTTGGTCACGTCTCCCTTGGCCTTGAGAGCTGAAGACGACTTGGGTTCCTGGCTAGCATCAGAACCTTTCTTAGCTTTGCCCTTGCCCTTGCGCTTGGACTTGCCTTTCTTGCTCGTGATCACCATCACAGACTTAGGCTTGTCTTTCTTCATCTGTGTCTCGGCTGTTCTCAACATGCCCAACAACTCTGACAGTGGCCTAACAAAGTTTTTCATGTTGTAGTTCATCACAAACTGACTGTAGGATTCTGACAACGATTGCAGTATCACGTCAGTAGCCAACTCTTGGCTCAATGGAAATCCCAGTCTTTGTAGGTTCTCCACATACCCAATCATCTTGAGTGTGTGAGGACCAACTGGATCTCCTTCTGTCATGATGCACTTGAACAGTGCCCTTGAGACATCGTATCTCTCTTTTCATGCTTGATCTGTATACATGTTCCTGAGATGCTGAATCATCTCAATAACACCCATGTTCTCATGTTGTCTCTGCAACTCGTGGTTCATGGAGCACAACATCAAGCACTTTGCATCAATGGCATCATTAGAATGCTTCTTGTAAGCGTCCTTTTCTACCTTTGGTACATTAGGAGCAGGTTCCTCTGGAGTTGGGGTATCCAGGACATAGACCTTTCGCTCTTGAGTGAGAACAATTCTCAATGTCCTATACCAGTCGTGGAAGTTTGTCCCATTTAGCTTGTCCTTTTCAAGGACCGATCCCAAAGAGAAGTGATTTTTGTTTGTTGTCATTTGTACTACAAAAGGAAATATGCAATTTTAATCCAAAAACTCATTTTTGACTTATTTGATTGATTTGAAAAGTTGACGATATAATTAGGCCTTTAATTAATTATCGCTCCCACTATTTTACTTCAAATTGATAGCCCTCACCATCAATTCAGAAGATTGCAGCGTACAACCTTCTAGTGGGCAAGATCCTGAAATCCTCTAAGTCATGGACCAACTTGGGTTGTCACCCACAACTTAGATCTCTCAGGTAGGCAACTCTTGCCAATTGCATCATATGCAACTCTTGATAAGATGTCATATGAAACTCCTTTCCATGATCATCTCCATGCCTCAAGGTGCTAGATCCTATCTAGGTCACCTTGTTAAGTCTGACCCAAAGCCAACACGATGAATATGCACCCTACTTGGTCAGACCAACATATCCATCCTTCATGCTTCCACGAGATAGACGGTGCACCACGCTTGGGCATGCCCACACTTGGTCGATCAAGCTTTTCACGTGTATCACATTTGGAAGGCATCTAAAACATTAATATTTAATGAGGGATTTGGTTTTTATATACATATACATATCCAATCACCAGAATACATAGTATGTATCATATACATGCTATATCCCACAAAAAACATGCAAAATGATAAAAGTGATGATTATGGCCATCCTAATATGATTCCTCGAGCCAAGAGGAATCTCGTTCATCTAGGTCTACATCACGTGCAACCTGTACAAGATGAACTTTGTGCTTTGCCTTACTGATCGGCTCGCCATTAGGCCGGTCGGTTGGGTGCCACCAGCCGATCGGCTGGCTCCTCCAACCGATCATTTTGCCTGGTCGTCGTGCATCTCATCATGGCTGCCACCCGCTCGTCTTTCTCCTGGAACTGGTCATCAACCGATCGGATCACTTCCTTGAACCGATCGTCTCAAATGTCAACCGATCGGTTCACACCTTGAACCGATCATCTCAGCTATCGTCATGATGTCCTCCGTTCTTTGACATAACAGGAAATAAAGTTCTATCCTATTTTACATTGTAAAAGGAGAAACCTCCAGTTACATTCGAGGGGAGAAAAGGTAGGAAAGAAATCTCGAATTATTTTGAGTTACATCAGGAATAGGAGAAAGGTAAGATCGGTGCGCAAATTGAGATGCAAGCAACCACATACAACCATACACAGATAGGGTTTATTGGCCATAACTACACTATACATCCACCACAAAACTCGTTTAAGGGCGACGCGTCTCGAGTGCATTAATAATACATATCATATATGTAAATTGGGATTTGTGGATTTAGGATTGGACAGGCATAAAGCCAATTTTATTTGCATCGCATGCAATAAATAAAGGTGACAAACCAAAATCGATCATATCGATATTCCTAAAGTATAGATTAGTTGATGTGGCTCTGATACCACTGTTGGGTTTTAAGGGAGGCAAAGAAGGCAGCGAAAACAAAAAAAATTCCTCCTCAAACCCAGAACAAGGAAACACGTCAACGTCTATACAATAGGAAAGGATGGTTTGTGGAATCATACCTTGTCCCGAGGATTGCTCGGCGACAATACCTCACGGCTTGCACGGTCTTCACCTCCGGTCTTGGGCGGTGTCTGTGCAGCTCCTGGTCGCACCTGGACTAAAGACTCCTGGTCTCATCGGGACTGTTGGGATTAACATTTGTCCTCCGAGCGGTAGAAACCTCCCGCCTCTGAAGTAGTCCACACGGACCACCTGGAACTCCAATCTCCTTGTCCCACAAGGAATTGGAAGGAGTCGCACCCTCCTGTCAGCGTACTAGTCACTGACACACTCTCCTGTTACCAATCGCTTTCTGCAGTTGTCTTTCCCTTGTTGTGCCTCCCTTATCGGGTAGCACTTGTTCGGGCTCTCTCGGTTACCAAAACCAGAAAGAACGACAACATAACAGAGCAACTGGTAGCACTGTGTTGTTCTTTGAGAAGCCCCAAATACCCCTATATATATATGAGGGTCATGGGACAGGGTTCTCTATCCTGGGAAATGCAGGACTAAAGCAGGAGTAGAAGGGTTCGAGATTTTCCACAAAAACAACCAACTCGCAACCTGAACTGATTGTTTCATTTCTGAAACGGTCAGTTGGGGACATGAGTCGGTCGGTTGACACCTCAACTAGTCAGTTCACTTGTGAACTGGTCGGTTCGTGGTCCTGGTCAGTTCCCGATTGACTTTCCATCTTTTATTTCTAATTGGTATCAAATACCAATCCTTGTTCCAATCAAATTGGGCAAGTGAAACGAAAGGAAATTTCTCACCAATCCTACTTTCCCAACTTGCTTGGTTGCACCAGTTGAATCGATCGTTTCAACACTTGAAGCAATCATTTCACCCTGTCCTTGAGCTGATCAACTCACCATATGAGCTGATCGGTTCACCAAGCTCAGCCGATCGGTTCATCACATGAGCCGATTGGTTGGGAGTGCAGATTGTGCAGAAACAGTCAATTGCAATTTCAATCAATCTGATACTCTAATCAATCAGTCCAACGCCTTGAACATTATGATATTGAGATATCAATTAATTGAGTGTTTAATTGAACTACTAAACTCCTTTAGCAATCAATCTAAACATTGTTTGTGGACAAAACTCCTCTTCTAGGTTAAATCCTATGTGTGTGACCCTGCAGGTCCATTTCACGTTGGTAGTGAAAGTCCATAACACTTATGACTTCACAAGCAAAGAGCAGTGCCTAGTCACACATCAGTGCTACCCAAGTGAAATAGAAAGTTGGAGAACAACTTTCAATCTTATAATACGTGAATGGTGTTACAGTGAATGTATAATTCCTTTGTCACTGATATCCCAAATGAACTCGAGGCATGGAACAGTCATCCTGTCAACATTCATTCACTTTCTTGATCTCAGAGTAGATTAGAAGAGATATGTATGACATCAATATCACATACTGATTCATGCATGCATGTACGCCTTTCTCAATCCTACTCATCAACTGGCCATGGACATCAAACTCCCTCAGGAGGGACAAATCCCATATCTATCACTCACCCCTCAAAGACCCCATGTGTCAAAGCCACCCAATCATCACCTTTATAACAACCCATGTTTCAGGACTGTGTTTGATGATGTCAAAGTGTGCCCAACGACATGTGTTGAGTGTAGTGATTTTAGGTCAAAGAATCACACTCACCACCATCATTGTGAGTACTAAGTGTGACTACCATGTCATGGTTCCATGTGTCAAACTCACGGTGGGTCTGTCCGGTACACTTGTTCTCTAACAAGTACCTATGTGTTTGGTTTGATATCTCTATATCATAACTAATGAGATTCTATCATCAGCCAACACCACAATATAGTCTTCTATGTCACTGCTGTCTATCTACCTTCCATAATGAAATCCGACTAGGGACATAACAAGAATGTACAAACTCTTAGCATCCGTATGATCTCATCGTTCAGGTCCTGAATCTGAAGGCATACGTCATTGAGTATTGTCATTTTCTAGACATTCAATCTATTCTATCACTATCTCATGTGACTGAACCAGAAAGAATTGGAAGCTTTCCTTTGATTTTTATCAAATCAATCTTAATGTATCCCACCAATCATCACATGATTGGCTCTCAGGGCATACATACCAACATAAACAACCCTCAGGGAGGACCAAAACCTTAGTTGGATGTTGTATCTTCGAAATTGTAAGTGCATGATCCGGATGGCGATGAGAAATCAGATGCCTAAGGGGATGCTTACGTGGGCCTAAACATCCCTCTGGGAGGGTTTGTAGTATTTCCATTTGGATAGTTAGATGCTTTCCTGAATGTTATGTGTTTGGATATGTTTGCATGTGCAGTGGTGGTGAAATCCGATACCATCCCAGTGATTCCATATCATTTAATCTAAAACAAACTTTCATTCTTCTTGTTTACTTT
Source organism: Alisma plantago-aquatica (assembly GCA_963693085.1). Taxonomy (NCBI): domain Eukaryota; kingdom Viridiplantae; phylum Streptophyta; class Magnoliopsida; order Alismatales; family Alismataceae; genus Alisma; species Alisma plantago-aquatica. Next base: position 1,594,692,493 of record OY856409.1, read on the forward strand.
CCTGCAATTAGTTTAATTAACCTCAACCTAATCAATCATTCTGAATATTAATCTCACTTGAGCTAGATTCGACTGAAAAAAATTCTTAAAAATGTTGTCCTTTGGGATTTGATCCTTAACTATACTGCGATAAGACCCGTCCGCTTGCGGGTGGTATTATTGCACAAGGTTTTGGTAAAAGCTCGGGGATTTCAACCCCGGGTGAATTTGTTAGTGTGATATTTGCCACGTCAATAATATTCTCTAACATATATCTATGTGCATGACTTGATATCATATATCATGACTAATGAGACTCTGTCATCAATCAACAAATACTCTAGTCTTATGTATTATTGTTATCTATTTTTATTCCATAGTAATATTTGAATAGGGACATAACAATAATGTATGTACTCTTAACATACATATGGTCTCATTGTTCATATTCTTAACCTAAAGACATATGTGATCGAGTCACATCATTATTTAGACATCTATAATGTATGTGTCATCATCCCATGAGTGAGAAAAACATAATAGATGGAATTACCTTTATCATTATAAAATCAAGTATCATATTCATCATTGCAATCATCATACGATTGGCTCTTTGGGCATACTATACCAACATTATTTACATCCTTTGGATTTATAAAACCCTTAGGTTGTGTCATATACACATCCTCAAGAATATTCCCATTAAGAAATGTAGTTTTAACATCCATCTACCAAATCTCATATTCATGATATATCAAGCATGATCTTGATGGACTTAACCATGGCCATTGGAGAAAAGGTTTCGTCATAATCAACACATTGAACTTGCCTGAAACCCTTTACAACCAATCTTCCCGTATAGGTTTGCATTTTACCATCCATGTCAGTCTTCTTGTTGAAGACCCACTTGCACCCTATGGGTTTTACCCCTTAAGGTGGATCCACCAAGGCCCATACCTTGTTAGTATACATGGACTCATTATTAAATCTCATGGCCTCAATACATTTCTCATACTCTGGTCCCTCAGTAGAATCTAGATAGGTTATTGGCTCATCATCTATGACCAATACACTACCTTCCGGAGTCACACGATATCCAAATCTCTCAGGTTCAAGGTGAGTCCTACTAGATCTACCAGTTACTTGTGTTACTTGAGGAATTTGAGATTCCACAACACTTTGTGATTCCTTTTGTTCCTATTGTACATCTTTCGATTCAGCGATTTCTTGTTGGTATCGAACCTCTTCGAGTTCCACTTTCCTTACACTGATTCCTTTGGAAACAAATTCCTTCTCAAAAAATGTAGCATCTCTAACAACAAACACTTTGTTGTCAGATATGGAATAAAGTAATATCCCCTTGTCTCCTTAGGATATCCAACAAAATAACATTTATTAGATTTAGGGTCAAGTTTTTTAGGAAACTTTTTACTTACATAAGCTTCACATCCCCAAATCCTCATAAAAGACATTGGGACGCTTTCCAGTCCATATCTCATATGGTGTCTTTTGAACCAATTTAGATGGTACTCGGTTTAGTTTAAACACTACAGTTTCTAGAGAATAATCCCAAAAGTTAGTCAGAAGCTCAACTAAACTCATCATTGATGGCACCATATCCAACAATGTGTGATTCCTTCTTTCTGATACACCATTATGTTGAGGTGTTCCAGGTGGAGTCCACTGGGATACCATTCCATGGGCTCTAAGATTGTCGTCAAACTCTTGGCTTAAGTATTCTCCACCTCAATCGAAATGAAGTGCCTTAATACTTTTTCCAAGTTGGTTTTGTAATTCATTCATAAACGCCTTGAACCTATCAAGAATTTCTAACACATGTTTCACCAGGTAAACATAATCATACCTACTAAAGCCATTAGTGAAGGTAATGAAGTATTCATACCCACATCTAGCGGTTGTTCTAAAAGGCCTACATGCATTGGTATGTACGGGTCCTAATAGATCACTAGCCCTCTCATGGTTAATAGTGAAAGGGGTCTTAGCCATCTTGCCCAAAAAACAAGATTCAAATGTCTCTATTGATTCAAAATCAAAAGAGTCCAAATAACCATCTTTATGGAGTCTAGATATGCGATTCTCATTTATGTACCCTAGACAACAATGCCAAAGGTATGTCTTGTTTGAGTTGTTGAGTTTTAGTCTTTTGGTATTTACATTATAAACACTTGTCTTTAGATCTAGCAAATAAAGACCATAAGACATTGGGGCACTATCACAAAAGATCACATCTTTAGAAATAGAACATTGACCATCATTAATATAAAATTAAAATGAATCCATGTCTACACAAGATATAGAAATGATATTTCTAGTTATAGTAGGTACATAATAGCAGTTCATCAACTATATTACAAGACCTATGGGCAGAGATAAACTATATGTTCCAACTACGCTGACCGCAAATCTTGTGCAATTTGCAACTCATAGTTCCACCTCACCTTTTCCCGAAGGCCTAATTCTTTTTAGATCTTGCATATTCGAGTATATGTGAGATCCAAATCTGATATCTAGTACCCATGATGAATGAGTAGATAAGTTTATCTCTATAACATATATACCTAAAGTGGAGATCACCATCCCCATCTTCTTCTTCATGAATGCCTTCAAGTACAAATGATAAGTTCCTTTTGTACTTTTCTTTTTCCTCTTCATGAGTGTTGAAGAGCTGGATTTGAGCTTGACTTCAAAACTCTTAACAATCTTACTTTCATACTTGGACTCACCTCCACTAATCACCATCATGAATTTGTCCTTCTTCATTCTTTCTTCAGCATGAATCAACATACCAAGAAAATCTGACATCGGTCTAGTCATATTATTCACATGATAACAAGCAATAAAGTGTCTATATGGTTCTGGCAATAATTTAGAATCATATCCATTTACAACTCTTGGCTCAAAGAGAATCCCATTTTTTCAAGATGATACACATGTCCAATCATATTGAGTACATGTTCTTCTACTGAGGTTCCTTCTGCCAGCTTACACTCAAAGAGTGCCTTTATAACATTGCCCCTTTCTTGCTTTGTGAGATTACGGTTCACTTTCTTAAGATGTGTTACCATCTCAAGAATCCCTATGTCCTCACATTGCTCATGCAACTCATAGTTCATGCATCTTAACATAGGGTGCTTTATTTCCAAGGCATCATTGGAATGCTTCTAATAAGCATCCCCTTTTTCCCTAGGCACATCAGGAGCAGGTAATTCTGACACTAGCTTATCAGGGACATAGAGCTTGCACTCTTCATTAAGAACCTCTCAAGTCCAAAACTAGTTGTGGAAATTTGTCCCATCAGGTTTGTCCTTCCTAAGGACTGATCGCAATGTTGATTTGTTCATCATTTGATTTTACAAGAGAAATTTTGCATTTTGTCAAAACAATTTTGATTTGATTTTAAAATTTGACCATATTTATTAGGTCATTAATAATTTATCACTCCCACTATTTTATTTGAATTAATAACCCTCATATATGAATTTGGAATATTGCAATGTACAATATTCTAGTGGGCCAAGATCCAAAACAAGTCAACTATCACCCAACCAATACGCCAACATCCATAGTCAATTATCAAGGTAGGCAACCTTTTCTAATTGCATCATATGCAATTCTTGGATAGATGGTATGTGAAATTCCTTACCATAGTCATTTGCATGCCTTTGGCACCTAATCCCATTAAGCACACCAGTTAATCTTGACCCAGAAGCCAACAGGATAGATAGGCTCCCTACTTGGGCAGAACCTACATATCTACCATCACACTTCCACGAGATAGACGATGCACTACACTTGGGCATAACCTGCACTTTTTTTATCAAGCTTTTCATGTATGTTACTAACGAAAAGCACTAAAACTTAATATTTTATTTGAAGGAGTTTGTATTTATGAATACATATAATTTATCCAATCACCATGTATATAGTATGTATCATATACATGCTATATCCCACAACAAAAACATGCAATAAATGGGAAACGATCATTATGGCCATTATGATGTAATTCCTTGGAGCCATAAGGGTTTACCACAACCTAGGTCTATATCACATGCAGAAACCTATTCTTGATGAAGATCTATGCTTGCCAATCTAGGTTGATTGATTCAACCCTTGAACTGATTGTCTTGCCTCCTAGCCAGTCAGTTGTTCATCTAGTCAGCGGTCTACCATCTTCTGACTCCTACAATTGATAAGTCGTCCACCAGTTGATCTGTTCGACTCATCCTCCTTGGTCCTCCTCAGTCCTCCAGTCAGTCGGCATGCCTTCAAGATGGTCATCTATCCTGGTCAGATCATCTTTCTTCTTTGTTGTAATAGGAAAGAAAACGATCCAACTATTACATCATTATAGAGAAATCTCGAATTACATTTGATGGGAGAAAAGGTAAGAGAGAATGTTACTTTTACAATTGGAAGATAAGGTAGAGGCTCGGTATGCAAACTGAGATAAAACATGATTAACCAACTGTGACATCCTAATATTTTCTAAAACTTAAACATCCTAATATTTTCTAAAACTTAATCTAATGTGTGAAATCCAAATTGAAACCCTCACCTCCTCCAGAATCCCAATTTAAACACCACACACTAGGCTAAGAAGAAGAAAATCATAGGAAGTCATAAGGAAATAATAGTAGTACATGCACATGAACAATAATAAAGCCATACAACACATGTTCACCATTCAACATATAATTACAAAATGAATTGTTACAACATTTGATATTACATATTGAACAACAAACTTTTACATGTACATGTACTACCACTAAATAATAGGATCTTAAGACAACAGGTCCACATGTACATCAACTTGCCACACAACTCTCGAACTATCCTGGAGCTTCAAGATCATGGCCACAACCTAAACAAAATATTACATGTGGTACACGTCAGCACAATATTCAAGAATATTATACTGAGTACGCCTATATGTCTTTTTATATAGCTATCATTACTAAGCTTGGAAATAAGATAACACTAATACTTTGCAGTATCAAAAAGGAATATATAACGAAAAGCATAATTGAACAAATATATTTATTAACAAAAGAGAACACATGTTTTACCATGACTTCCCATTATATGTAAATTTGATCAACCACATGCACTATTCTACCAAAGAGATTTAGTGCTCACATGTACTATTCTTCCAAAGAGATTTAGTACTTTCATAAATGCACTATTCTGCCAAAGAGATTTAGTTCTCACATGCACTATTTTGCCAAAGAGATTTAGTACTTTTATCGATACACTATTCTACCAAAGAGATTTAGTGCTATCATATAATGGATAAGATATCTTATTTTTCATGTGTTCATATCCATATAAGTATAGAAAACCAAGCAAGATATCATACAAGAACAACCATTTCATCCAATATCATATGCCAAGTGTTTACTACACATATAATGCAAGCATACTGTATAATAAGAAGATTAAGAGGTAATGGCGTACCTTGATCAAGATAATCTAAACCACATATTTCTGATGTCAACTATCACATTGGCCAACCCCTGATAAAGACAAGATCACATATCGCCATTAGGTTCTCATCATCATTAACCCTAGTTATGTCCATTAAGTTTTAACTTAGTTCATTAGGGTATGTGCATCATTACTTGCATTCTTGTCTTAAAATTATCTTACTTATGTCATTTTCTAGATTATGGTTTATTATCTGAACATTATTTTCCATATCCTTTTTGTCACATATTAACCCTAGTTTATATACATTAGTCCTATTAGGGGTTTCTCATCATTTTAGGATCATTTAAGATGTAACCTAATTTATATGCATAATTGTAATCTCAAGAATACATATTAGCTTCCAATTATTGATATGAGGGTATTCCATAAATTCCATCATTTATAGAGCACATATGTATTTATTTCATTTCACTTAGGGTTATTAGCCCTAATTAGCCACATGGAGAAAATTACATGATTTTGTGCATCAATATCACAATCTCTAACATCAGATGCATTATAAACATGATTATGGATTTATTGACATATTATCATAATTTTAGGCCATCGTTTGATATTTATTATCCATGAAACAAGCATTTCACAACTTACATGATATCATTGATATCAGTTCATTAAAAGCTTGATATTATTCTTTCAAGTTGTTCTATCCATTTTTCTAAACATTTTGATACCTTGTTTGTAATTTTTGGATAAACAAGCTAATTTATACGAATTATACAAGATTCTAACATTTATTGAAGATTTACATTTTTTGGCAAATCACATGCTGCCACATGGTCTTCAAGGGTGTGGGTTGTTGCTCCTATGCCCACAATGAGCTGGAGCGGTTCTTTTGTCTGGGCCGGTCAGTTTTGGTTTGGTCTGCATCAAGTTTAATTGGACCCGGATTAGTAGTTGGACCCACCCTTCTTTCTCTCGAGTTCTCTCTCTTGCACGATCTCACGTGCGAGGTCGCCTGAAAATAGTTGCCGATGTGGGGTTCTACTCTGGATAGAAACCAGCAACAATTGATCCATCCTCCCTTACATATGATGTTGCTTCAAGCTTAGGTATCATCCTACAAAGCTCCTTGTCTTTACAGTTCCTCACACACTCCTCCAAAACTCCCTATCCTAGAGCCACCGACAGGGCCACCATCGTAGTGGGATGAAAGCCATGAAGGGGGAAAAGGTTTGAGGAGTCCAAACCCATTGACGACAACTCTAGGATCTTTTCCAAGGTCCACTCAACTCACCTAATTCAGAAAAACTAACTAGAGAGGTTCAACACTATGCCTTCTCAAGCCATCTTCATATCCACTTCATCATCCATGGAAACCTCCATGTTTATTCATGAAAGATAGTACAAATGGGTTTTATCTTCTCCTCATACATTCCTCCTCATTTTCCTTGCTTTGCCTTCCTCTATTCTCCACTCTACCATCAAAGTCCTCTTCTTCGCAAACACTATGAATCGTGGTGGAGAGAGTAGATAAGTTGCATGCTCATTCTCTGTATCGGAGTGGCAACATGGTTTGTTCAAGGGGTCAAAGGGCTGATCGCCTCTAGCCGACTACAACTACCCACTTAGACTCAGACACAACCCCTTCCTTCACAACGTGGGGTCATGGGATGGTCATGGTTCCAATAGTTCCACCACCTTGTTCTAACCGTAATGTAGGGAAAGACTGAGAGTGGTCGGATCATCTGCATCCAAGGCTGCAAAAGGTTGATCTATGTCACCCTCCAAAACAAAGGGCCCTGGGTGCATGAACTTGCATTCAACCAGGCCCAAGATCAAACTTAGGTCCATAAATCATCAAAATGCACATTATTTCCCAAAATTCAAACCTTAATAACTCCCTCTAGGATACTCCAATTGCCACCAGATTTCAACCATAGCTTTATCATCACTTAATATACATTCCATTCATTTTGGTGCCAAAAATAAATTATTTGACTTGTCAATTAAATGCCTCAAGAGATGTAAATGTAGGGATGTTAACCATGATTTCAACATCACATGATTTGCAAACCTTGCCAAACCTATTGGGGTTTCTTCACATGATTTAAAAATACTTTAGGGACTACCATCACGTCATCATCATGTGTAAAACTAAGAATATCAAAATCTCACTTTATCACATCCTACACACCTTATAAGAAATTTCGTCCTTTAAATTAAGCCAAAATCCAGTCCATCACATCATATAAATCTTAATAGAAATTTCATCCTCGAAATTAAGACATCCTCTTACTTCAAGGAACTTCATCCATATGTAGGAAACCACTCTATATGCAACATATCCACATAAGATACCTAGGAACATATATTCAAGGAATTTCTCAATGATTTTGAAAACATTTAAGTTGAACCCTTCAACATATAACATGATGTAGATTGTTAGGTTGTGTCACATTTCCAATTAGTATTTGTACTAATTTCACCCAAGCATAAGATTCAAACAATAGATTATAGATGACATTTTCACATTTTAGGATTTACATCCTCATTTTATCCAAACATTAGTATCTAACATTATGTCCTCATTTTGGGAAGAGTTATTTATAATTAACTCAATTTCATCCATATAGTTCATACCAAGGTGCCATCATCATTATGTTGTGCAAAATTTCTAGACTATACTCAACATATTTATTAAGCACTAACATTATCACTATTTTATATCATTAAAATGATCTTATTTCACTTTAGTATTAAGTTACAAGTTTATTAGTGAATTCATCACTATATTCACCAACCATAATATGTCATCACTATTCATGTAACACGTATCACTAGTGTCACCTCATTTTACTTTCTCATATTAGGTTGTAAACTCTATTAGAGATTCATCATGAGATTAGCTAACTATTCATATTATCATAATTCATACACATGACTAGCCAACTAATAGAGAGCATATATATATGTATGTATATACCATAGTTTTTCTAAACAAACTTATACAAGTGTCTTCTTGAACATATATCAAAAGTTTATCTAGTCTAAATGAGGTTCTCCTGAATCATATCATGAGGGTAATGTCATGTGCAGTCTCTTTGAGCTAACTCAGCTCTATGAGTATCTCATATACATATACTTTATGTTTCCTCTCTTAGTCTAGGGTTCTCAGATTACCTCATTGGCACTAGTGATAGCCTTACAAGCTCTAGCCACATAAGCACAAACCAAAACATGTATGTCACTCTCTTTATAGGTCTCAACCCATGAATTATTCTTACTCAACTATATCTCTTACATAAGCCCACTAGAGTCCTATATGAAGAAACACCAACTTGAGCATGAGGCTTCTCAACATACTAACATTGTTACCTGCTCCAGGGTCTTGGGACTCTCTCTCACTCACCCAGATGGTAGGTTCTCATATTCATATTTACATATGCAGATGTAACCAGCCTCTCTTTGACTCTAGGGTTTGGTCCTCCCAAGGACATCTAGGGTTCAACAAGACTATAGGAATCATGCACAAAGTGACTCAACTCATTCATTTAGGAGTATTCTAGTTTAGGACGTATCATAACACATATTTCTCATAATTCTCATATCTTGGAGTTTAGGTTCTCTGACCTTCTCCCTTTGGGTCTCACTCTCTCTAGAGTTAACCCTAAAACTGGTCCTAACACTAGAGGTCCTCCTTCGTAAAAGAGATTGAGGCTCTTACTGATTCACATCTTATCTTAACTTAGCTTATCATACCTTATCTCATGATAGCATACATACTTGCATCATCAACTTATTTCAAAACCTCAAAACTAATCCTTAATCCTTAAAGACAACATTGATCATCATAAACCATCTTATATCATCTATATAAGACTTACATCATATTATCAAAACTTATTTCATCTATTCCATCTATCATATACTTTAACAAGGATCTAGACATCTAATCTAGAACTATTCTCTCTTCTAGACTGATGTCATTCATTTTCACTTAGGTTGCATGACCACCTCCTACTCGTATATGTGTGTATTTTTGTAATACTTACATATATAATAAAATATTATATAGTTTTTCTTTGATAAAACATATGTCATTGAAAACTATCTAGGTTCAATCCGATTGGAATCAAAAACCAAATCCACAAAATGAGTGTCCCACACATAGTAAAGAGTCCAGTGTCATGTCACCTAATGAAAAGGGTGAGAATTGGGTGTAGACTGGTGTAGCTACCTAAAACATAGATGCATCGTATATAAAAGGTTTCTCTTCCCATGATGTATGTCATTTCCAAATAATGCAACATCCCATACCGCTGCACTATAAGGAAAGAATGACATCAAAGGACCTTCTATACAATAACCACCAGTCTAGACCTAGTTCTCAGACATCTAGGTGCTAACATAGAGACTAGGTCAGATCTAGTCTCTAAAAGACAACTAACCTAACCCTAAAAGATTTTTCAAGGTTTAAGGTTCTTCTGTTTTGAGTTGCATAGTGAGCATATGTTAGGCTTTGCTATTGTTTAAGATCTGATACCACCTATGACTTCCCCAGAATTTATAAAACTTAATCTAATGTGTGACATCCAAATTGAAACCCTTACCTTAGTGATAATCCCAATTTAAACGCCACACACTAGGCTAAAAAGAAGAAAATCAGAGAAAGTCAGAAGGGAACAACAGTAGCGCTTGCACATGAACAATAATAAAACCATACAACACATGTTCACCATTTAACATATAATTACAAAATGAATTGTTACAAAATTTGATATTACATATTGAACAACAAACTTTTATATGTACATGTACTACCACCAAACAACAAGATCTTAAGACAACACGTACACCTATACATCAGCTCGCCACACAACTCTCAAACTATCCTAGAGCTTTAAGATCATGGCCACAATCTAAATAAAAGATTACATGTGGTACACGTCAGCACAATATTCAAGAATATTATACTGAGTACGCCCACATGTCTTTTTATACACCTCTCATTACTAAGCTTGGCAATAAGATAAAACTAATTCTTGGCAGTAACAAAAAGGAATATATAACGTGAAGCATAATTGAACAAAGATATTTATTAACAAAAGAACGCATGTTTTACCATGACATGTAAATTTGATCAACCACATGCACTATTCTACCTAAGAGATTTAGTGTTCACATGTACTATTCTTCCATAGAGATTTAGTACTTTCATAAATGCACTATTCTGCCAAAGAGATTTAGTGCTCACATGTACTATTATGCCAAAGAGATTTAGTACTTTCATCGATGCACTATTCTACTAAAGAGATATAGTTCTAGCATATAATGGATAAGATATCTTATGTTTCATGTATTCATAGCCATATAAGTACAAAATTCCAAGCAAGATATCATACACAAACAATCATTTCATCAAATATCATATACCAAGTGTTTACTACACATATAATGCAAGCATATTGTATAATGAGTCAAGTAAGAGGTAATGGCGTACCTTGATCAAGATAATCTAAACCACATATTCCTGATGTCAACTACCACATTGGTCCACCCCTAATAAAGACAAGATCACATATCACCATTAGGTTCTCATCATCATTAATCAAAATTATGTCCATTAGGGTTTATCTTAGTTCATTAGGGTATGTACACCATTACTTGCATTCTTGTCTTAAAATTATCTTACTAGTGTCATTTTCCAGATTATGGTTCACTATCTGAACATTAGGTTCCATATCCTTTTTGTGCACATATTAACCCTAGTTTATATACATTAGTCCTATTAGGGTTTTCTCATCATTTTAGGATCATTTAACATGTAACCTGATTTATATGCATAGTTATGATCATAGGAATACATATTAGATTCCAATTATCGATATGAGGGTGTTCTGTAAATTCCATTATTTATTGAGTATGTATATATTTATTGCATTTCACTTAGGGTTATTAGCCTGAATTATCCATATGGAGCAAATTACATGATTTCATGTATCAATATCACAATCTTTGATATTAGATGCATTATAAACATGATTATGAATTTAATGACATATTATCATAATTTTAGGCCATCGTTTGATATTTAATATCCATGAAACAATCATTTCACAACTTACATGATATCACTGATATTAGTGCATCAAAATCCTGATATTCTTCTTTCATGCTATTCTACTCATTGTTTTGAACATTTTGATACCTTGTTTGTAATTTTTGGAAAAATGAGCTAATTTATATGAATTATACAAGATTCTAACATTTATTGAAGATTTACCTTTTTGCGGTCAATCACGTTCTGCCACGTGGCCTTTAGGGGGTGTGGGTCACTCATCCTATGCCCACGCTGAGTTGGGGTAGTTCTTTGGTCTGGGTCAGTTAGTTCTTGTTTGGTTCGCATCAGGTTTAACTGGACCCGGTTGAGTAGTTGGACCCACCCTTCTTTCTCTCGCATTCTCTCTCTCGCACGATCTCGCGTGTGATGTCCCATGAAAATGGCTGCCAAGGTGGGGTTCTACTCTGAAGAGAAACCAGACGTAATCGATCCTTCCTCCCTAGCATCTGTTGTTGTTTCGAGCTTAGGGATCGTCCTACATAGCTCCTCGTCTTCACAATTCCTCACACACTCCTCCAAAGCTCCCTATCTTGGAACTGTCGACGAGGCTGTCGCCGCAGTGGGATGAAAGCTGGAAAGAAGGAAAAGGTTTGAGGAGTCCAAACCCATCGATGAAAATTCTAGGAGCTTCGCCAAGGTCCACTCAACTCACCTAGGTCGGAAAAACTAACTAGAGAAGCTCAACACTATGCCTTCTCAAGCCATCTTTATCTCCACTTTTTCATCCATGGAAACCTCCATGAAAGTCCATGAAAGATAGTGCAAATAAGTTCTATCTTCACCTCGTACCTTCCTCCTCATTTTCCTTGCTTTACCTTCCTCTATTCTCCACTCTACCATTGAATTACTCTTCTTTGCAAACACTGTGAACCATGGTGGAGAGAGTAGATCAGTTGCCTGCTCGCTCTATCTACTGGAGTGGCAACACAATTTGTTCAATAGGTTAAAGGACTTATCATCTCTAGTCGAGTACAACTACCCACTTAGACTCGCACGCATCCCCTTCCTTCATGATGTGGGGTCATGGGATGGTCATAGTTTTAATAGTTCCACCACCTTGCTCTAACTGCAAGGTAGGGGATGACTGAGAGTGGTCGTATCATCCACATCCAAGGGCTACAAAAGATCGATCTGTGTCACCCTCCAGAATAAAGGGCCCTGGGCACGTGACCTTGCATTCAACCAAGCCCAAGTAAAACTTAGGTCCATAAATCATCAAAATGCACATTATATCCCAAAATTCAAACCTTAATAAATCCCTCTAGGATACTCCAATAGACACCTAATTTTAACCATAGCTCAATCATTACTCAAGATACATTCCATTCCATTTTGGTGCCAAAACTCAATTATTTGACTTGTCAATTAAATACCTCAAAAGAAATTAATATAGGTATCATAACCATGATTTCAGCATCACATGATTTGCAAACCTTACCAAACCTATTGGGTTTTCTTCACATGATTTGAAAATACTTTAGGGACTACCATCACATCATCATCATGTGTAAACCTAAGAATACCAAAATCTCAATTTAGCACACCAACCATACAACCATGCAAAGATAATTATGGTAATTGGCAATAATCACGCTACACATCCACCATCAAAACTCAATTTTAGGGTGACACGTGTAAATTGCATATATATATATATATATATATATATATATATATATATATATATATATATATATATATATATATATATATATATATTACTTTGGTATTATACATGGTATTTTATTGGACATAATTTATTCACATCGCTTGCAATAAATATGGTAGATTAGCATGGCTCCGATACCAATGTAGGGAATGTAGCTACAAAGTAGGCAGTAGAAAACAAATTATTGCCATATTTTCCATAAACTAGCGAATTGTATCAACAACTATAAGATGGGAAGGATAGTTTCAAGAATACACTTGGTCTTGGAGCAAGTCCAATGACATCTCCTCGTCGTTGTAGATGCACAATTGTCTTCTAGTTTCCGTGGGACTCGTCTGCAGCTCCTCCACGGACAACAAACTCAAACAACATCTACAGTAGCTCTTGATCTTGCCACAGACTGTTGGCTACCTTCGTCCTCCCAAAAATGGGTAAAGGCCACCTCACCTCTTGAGAAGTCTTCACGGACTGCCTAGAACTCCTTTCATTCTGCTAGAATAGACAGGAAGAATTTGTCCCTCCCGTTGGTGTACTATTTACCAACTTGCTCTCCCACAATTGTTCTCCCTTGCAATCCCTCTCCTTATCAGGTAGGACTTTCTCAGGTTCACTTGATTACTACAATGAGAGAAGACAAACAATTGTTAGAGGCAATTAATGTGTCTGAGAAACCCCCAATACCCCTCTACTTATAGGAGGGGTTTGGGTCAGGGTTTCCAGTCTGAAGGGACCAGAAGAACATGAATTTTCACAACTCGCAACAGTCAAACTGGTCAGTTGGCAACCTAACATGTCGATTCACACATGAGCTGATCAGTTTGCCATGTGGATTGATTGTTCCTTCTATTTCTTGATCGCATATGAATTTGGCAATTCATTTCTAATGAATGCCAAACATTAATTCCTTGCACCAATCGAATTGAGCAAGTGAAATGATCAACTTTTTATCAAGAATTCGGGAAAAACACTGGAACCTTTGGTTGTCATGATCGAGATGATTGGTTCACAAGGTGAACCGGTTGTCTCTCTCAACCTAAGCCAATTGGTTAACCCAGTCAATGGATCGGTTGGTTCCCTGATTCATGCAGAACTTAGCCAATTCAATATCCAATCAAAATGACACTCTAAATGGTCATTTCATCAGATAGGCTGATTGGTTGGGAGTCTGGTCAGTTAATTTGTTTCTTTTGAATTGAATACCTAAACACTTTAGTGATCAATCCGATACACTATTCTCTAACTAGTATCTACAAACTTGGTTTGATATCGCCATGTCATGACTAATGAGATTCTATCATCAACCAACACACATTGTAGTCTTATGTGTTATTGTTGTCTATCAACATTCCACAATAAAATCCGACTAGAGACATAATGAGAATGCATATTCTTCACACCCTTATGATCTCATCATTCAATTCAAGTACTTGAAGACATACATCATTGAGTAACATCGTTCTCTAGAAATTTATAATGTTACTTCATTATCTCATAACTGAATAAAGCAAAATAAATTGGAAGTTTGCCTTTATTAATAATCAAATAATTTACAAGTTATGCCATTACAATCATCACTTGATTGGCCCTATAGGAATACATACCAACAACTTGCACATCAAATTCCAACTTGGTATGTAAAAGTTATGACCATTTTCGTGTAGAGTATGCATATCAGGACTGTGGGGAGGTGAAAGATATGGTGCATGTGAGTTGACTGAATGAATGAGTTGGTCAATGGATTGAGAGTTATGGGAGGTGTAGGATAGACAATTGATCCTATTTTTCATGGGACTTCTTGGCCTTTGGTTGGATTTTATCATTTCTCTACAAAAGTCAATAAAAATTAGCAAAAACTCCAAACAAAGGGAGAAAAGCTAAACTAAAAAATTGAATTTAAAACTAAATAATAATAATAATAATAATAATAAAATGCTCCTAAAGATCAATCTAAAATATGCAATTAGGATGGATAAATGTTTGGTTGGGTGTGGTGGGGTTAAGTTTAGTGAGTTGACAATGTCAAAATGTACAACACACACACATTTTGTCGTCTGACTACACCCTACAAAACATTCCCTTTATGGTACTGATTGTTGTGAGATAAACTTGAAGAAGGTAATACTTCCCTCTACTTGGTTTTTGATGGTGTTACCTTCGTATAAGTCCCAAGTGAGATATCATTATGTATTCTTATAAATTGAAAATAATCATGAAATTTATTCTGATGATATACTTTGTCTGCATGTTATTTGTTTATGAAAAATTAAATTATAGTTATTCATCCATTGTCAAATATTAGTGTGTGTTTCTTATGGATGATGGATCTATTTTGGTTTAGTAAGGAGTGGATCCCCTCTCAGGTCCCACTCCTTACAGTATGTATGTATGCATTTATGAACCAAAATCATGATGCCTATTTAGTTTCCATACATATATCCTTTCCATTCATATAGAATCGTTGCAATCCAATCTCATGGTCTTATTTTTAATCACTTAGACTTGTCAAACATGTGGTTGTATTGGGATTGTTCTGATTTATTGGGAGAGTGGGTCACATGATTGCAACTCAAAAAGATGCTAGTATTAAGAGAATGGTACAAAAGCACACACAAACCCAAACTATAGCTACAGATTGACCCACAAATACCTATATAAGATTATATTGAAAAATTATTTTCCAATTTCTTCTCTTGATGTCAAAAAATGATAATAGTTTGGTACTATTTTTTGATGTCAAATATAGTTCAAGAAAGAAACCAATTAAACTTTTTAGGTAAAATAGTACAATAAGACAACTACCATTCTTAGTGTCTAACACAATAAACTAGATGTTGGGTTATTTTTCAATATAAGTGAGAGGGAAAAAAGTTCCAAGTAATTGTTGCATTTTAATATATAATGTAGGATCTATAATTAGATAACCACAAAATACAAAACTTATATTTTGTTAATTGACATTAGAGATTCCTATTATTACAAGTACTTGTTTTTATGTACTGCACAACTCAAAATCAAGAAAAACAATTACTACACTTAATATTAATACATAAACCCATTTTAAATGGCCAATTAAATAGGTATACTTATTATATATATTACTATACTAACATCAGTAAATTAGTCATTCATGGGTGTCTATGGGTCACCTACTAACTAAACATGTGAAATGAGTTTGGGTGATTTTAATTGTGTAAACATTTCATCACCCAAATGTTACTTAATCAGGTTGATCCATAGGTGAACCATAAATTCTAACTTAATTTGACATGTCCAATTGCTCCATGATCATAGATCCACTACAAATGCTCCATGGACTAGAAGTGTCGGGACCTCTCTTTTAATTAGTATGAATATTAACTATTAGAGATAAATCCTTAACCTAAACCCATATTAAGAAACAAAACATTTCATGCTCACAAACATGATTAAAACATCATATGAAAAATATTGATAATTTTTTACTTTTTCCTTTTCCTTCTAAACCTCATAAAACTAAAATCACATCAAGGACAACATATTCATTTATCACAAATCCAAATCCATTAAAACTAGAATCATTTATTATTTCTGATATGCAATCTAGTCTACATCAGTTACATGTACACAAAAGAACAAACTCAGTACACTATCCATCTCGAGAAAGAGAGAGTACATGGAAATTCTAATCTAGATTATTATATTTACATCTTCTTTGACACAACCTCTCTGTTGCACTTAATTATACCTACAAGAATTTGAAACAACATCATAAGACTTATATAGAGCCCTAATGAGTACATACCTCCCACTCATGCTAAGTGCATGCATTAGCATCAGGTTAACTATAATGAACTTTAGAAAACTTAATACATATTGAAATTTGGATAGATATTTCTATTGGATCTAGGGCTCTAGATTGGGGGGATGAATAGAGCTTCAAAAAGTCTCACAAGAAAGATTAGACCTTCAAATTATATCAAATTGAAACCAATAGCTTAAGTGCAATTTGAAATCCTAACTAACAAGCATAGAAGGGATGAGAGGAATTGATAGCAAGCACTTGACAAGGTCATGTAGAGTGGTTCCACTCTCCAAACTAGGAGAGAGTCAGTCCACTACCTAGAGATGTCAGTCTCTAGGACTTTGCAAGTGTTTTTCTCTATATATTCACCAATAAGAGTTACAACACAAGACCACCAAAGGACTACCCATCCAAGAACCAAGAGTCTTCCACCTTACCAAGGACTTACCCACTTTGCCAAGAGTCTTCAGCCTTCTCCAAGGTCTTACCTACTCTTGCACAAGTCTTTCGCCTTTAAGGATTTTCCCACTCTTCTTGGATCTTCATACTTTGCCTTATACTTGACCTAGAGAAGATCTTCCCCTCTTCTTCAACCTTGAAGAAGAACAACAGCAACTCCACCTTCACTCAGAGTAGCTTGCTTCGCCTTTACTTCATGGAGGAAAGGGGTAGGGAAGATGAAATGGATGAGAGCTTTACAAGCACAAGGAAGTAGCTCTCTTACAATTGGCATGTCTCACTCATCATGAAATGAGGTGTAAACTAGAGAGTGAAAGGGGCTCAAGGAGTTGTAACACACTCAACTATAGCAAGGACTTAGAATAGAATGAATGAGAAAACTTGAAATGAACTCCAAGGGGTCCTATTTATAGCTGGGGGTGTTCCCTTGAGTGTGGGATCACTTAGGGTCAAAATATAGTTATTTTCCAAGATGCAACAGATCTATTTTTGCCCAAAACAACTAACCAACGGTTATAATCACTTTTTCTGCATTTTCCGTACAGTACATTTGGTCGAGTTTCAATAAAGGTAACTCGACCAATCCAAAAAAATGACAAAGCCAATTTTCAAACTATCGGTCGAGTTTGTCATGTAAAACTCAACCTATGAGCTAAAATTAGATTTGCTCAATGAGTCGGTCGGTCGATGTGAGTGTGCAACTTGACCGATGGGTCATCTTCAAAAAATCCATCATAGGATCGGTCGAGTTTCCAACTCGATCAATGAAGAACCTGTGATAAATTTTCTAAATTGACATTTGAGTGCTTAAACCTTGGAATTAAGTGTCCCTGATTTTTTCTCATCTTAGTTACAAGTATATCATCAATACAAGTGATTACAAAAATTATCTAAGGTCATTTGGAGTGATTTCTTGAATCGCACACTTGCATTGCATTTGACTTCAACTTGAACAAGCTAGGGCTTGTATAATTTGATCATTTTCATGTACCTAAAGCTTGAAATCAATCTTGAACAAATATGCTAGATACATAGGAATGGAATGGTTAATTCATTATCAAAATATGTGCAATGTATAACTTTCAAGTCAACATTCTCCCTCTTTTTGAAAATGACAAACTGTTCCTCAATCATATTGAAAAGGATATTGACGTTATACCTTTGCCTTATGAATTGTATGAGGATTCATGATTTGAAGAATGTGAATTGCTCCCCCTCAATCTATGCTTACTCTTACCTGCATAGTTAGTCCATCTACACAAAGCAAAATGACATATATATACTATATGGTCCTTTAGCAAGTCACATAATAAAGTATATAATGAATAAGAGAAGGATCACATAGACAATAAAAACAATATGATTGAGCTTTAAGACATTGAACTTCTCTTCCCCTTTTGACATTATAAAAAAGGAAGGGGGGTATAAGAGCATGAAAACAAGTCTTATCCAAGCACAACCAAGCTTACATCCATAACACGCAATCTCAAAGCATACACCAAATAGAGACGAGAGAAACAAACAATTGAAGTCATAATCAAAATATGGTAAAACATTGCACCAACTCATGAAATATAGTAAATAAAAGAGTGAGTGTACAAAGGATTAAGATTGCAACCCAGAAAGCAAGTTCTCAAAAAACAACTACAAACCAAAATGATAAAATCTAGATGATAAAATAGTAAAAGTTAGAACATTTGCCTAGATGTTTTTAAGACAAAATAGCCTAGAAAATATATATGATCATCTACTATACTAAAAACTAAAACAACTAAACATCTAAGCTATCTATGTCCACAACATCATCAGAAGCATCAGGCTCATAGTCATCGTCTCTGTATAAAGGTGCAGTAGAGAGAACAACATCACCTTCATCACCGGAGGCACCATCAAAGCCATCAGAGCCATCATCAGAAGCATCACCAACCTCCTCATCAGCCTAGTTTGGCATCTCTTCATCAATAGAGGGATTGAAACCATGACTGGGTCAATGTGCATTATGCAAACCCCAAGACATACCAAGTGTTGGTATGTATGCCCTGAGAGCTAATCATGGGATGATTGGTGGGATACATTAAGATTGATTTGATAAACATCAAAGGCAAGCTTCCAATTCTTTCGAGTTCAGTCATATGAGATAGTGATAGAACAGATTGAATGTCTAGAGAATGACAATACTCAATGACATATGCTTTCAGGTTGAGGACCTGAACGATGAGATCATACGGCTGCTAAGAGTTTGTACATTCTTGTTATGTCCCTAGTCAGATGTCATTGTGGAAGGTAGATAGACAGCAATGACACACAAGACTAGATTGTGGTGTTGGTTGATGACAGAATCTCATTAGTCATGATATTGAGATATCAAACCAAACACATAGGTACTTGTTGGAGAACAAGTGTACCGGACAGACCCACTGTGAGTTAGACACATGGAACCATGCCATGGTAGTCACAGTCAGTACTCACAGTGATGGTTGTGAGTGTGATTCTTTGACCTGAAATCACCACACTCAACACATGCCGTTGGGCACACTTTGACATCATCAAACGCAGTCCTGAAACATGGGTTGTTATAAAGATGATGATTGGGTGGCTTTGACACATGGGGCTTTTGAGGGGTGAGTGATAGATATGGGATTTGTCCCTCCTGAGGGAGTTTGATATCCATGGCCACTTGATGAGTAGGATTAATAAAGGTGTGCATGCATGTGTGAATCAGTATGTGATATTAATGTCATACATATCTCTTCCAATCTACTCTGAGATCAAGAAAGTGAATGAACATTGACAGAATGATTGTTCCATGCCTCGAGTTCATTCATGATATCAGTGACAAAGGAATTATACATTCACTGTAACACCATTCACGGATTGTAGGATTGAAAGTTGTTCTCCAACTTTCTATTTCACTTGGGTAGCACTGATGTGTGACTAGGCACCGCTCTTTGCTTGTGAAGTCAGAAGTGTTATGGACTTTCACTGCCAACGTGAAATGGACATGCAGGGTCACACACATAGGATTTAACCTAGAAGAGGATTTTTGTCCACAAACAATGTTTATATTGATTGCTAAAGGAGTTTCATAGTTCAATTAAACACTCAATCAATTGATAGCTCAGTATCATAATGTTCAATGTGTTGGACTAATTGATTAGAGTATCGGATTGATTGAAACTGCAATTGACTATTTCTGCACAATCTGCACTCCCAACTGCTTGGCTCATGTGATGAACCGATCAGCTGAGCTTGGTGAACCGATCGGCTCAAGTGGTGAGTCGATCGGCTCAAGGAAAGGGTGAAATGATTGCTTCAAGTGTTGAAACAATCAGTTCAACTGGTGCAACCGAGCAAGTTGGGAAAGTAGGATTGGTGAGAAACTTCTTTTCATTTCACTTGCCCAATTTGATTGGAACAAGGATTGGTATTTGATACCAATTAGAAACAAAAGAAGAAAAGTCAATCGAGAACTGATCAAGACCACGAACCGACCGGTTCAGAAGTGAACCGATCATTTCATGGGTCCCAACCGATCGATTGAGGTGTCAACTGACCGGCTCAAGTCCCCAACTAACTGTATCAGAAATGAAACGATCTGTTCAGGTTGCGCAGTTGGTTGTTTTTTGTGGAAAATCCCGAACCCTTCTACTCCTACTTTAGTCCCGCATTGCCCAGGATAGAGAACCCTGTCCCATGACCCTCCTATATATATAGGGGTATTGGGGGCTTCTCAAAGGACAACACAGTGCAACAAGTTGCTCTGTAAATTTGTTGTTCTCTCTGGTTTTGGTAACCGAGAGAGCCCGAGCAAGTGCTACCCGATAAGGGAGGCACAATAAGGGAAAGACAACTGCAGATAGCTACTGGTGGCAGGAGAGTGTGTCAGTGTCTAGTACGCTGACAAGAGGGTGTGACTCCTTCCAATTCCTTGTGAGACAAGGAGATTGGAGTTCCAGGTGGTCTGTGTGGACTGCTTCAGAGGCGGGAGATTTCTGCCACTCGGAGGACAGCTATCAATCCCAACAGTCCCGATGAGACCAGGAGTTGTCAGTCCTGGTGCGACCAGGAGCTGCACAGACACCGTCCAAGACCAGAGGTGAAGACCGCGCAAGATGCGAGGTTTTGTCTCCGAGCAAGCCTCGGGATAAGGTATGATTCCACAAACCATCCTTTCCAATTATATAGACGTTAACACGTTTCCTTATTTTGGGTTTGGGGAGGAGAAATTTTTTTTGTTTCCGCTGCCTTCTCTGCCTCCCCTAAAACCCAACAGTGGTATCAGAGCCACGTCAACTGCTCTATACTTTAGGATTATAGGTATGATCAATTTTGGTTTGTCGCCTTTATTTATTGCATACGATGCGAATAAAATTGGTTTTATGCATGTCCAATCCTAAATCCACAAATCCCAATATACATATATGATATGTAATATTAATGCACTCGATACATGTCTCCCTTAAACGAGTTTTGTGGTGGGTGTATAGCGTGGTTATGGCCAATAAACCCTATCTGTGTATGGTTATATGTGGTTGCTTGCATCTCGGTCTACGCACCGATTTCCCTTTTTCCTATTCCTGATGTAACTCGAAATAATTCGAGATTTCTCTCCTACCTTTTCTCCCCTCGAATGTAACTCGAGGTTTCTCTTTTTACAATGTAAAATAGGATAGAATTTTATTTCCTGTTATGAAAATGAATGAAGGACATCCTGACGACAGCTGAGACGATCGATTCAAGGTGTGAACTGATCGGTTGACATTCGAGACGATCTATTCAAGGAGTGAGCCGATCGGTTGATGACCGGTTTGAGGAGCGAGACGAGCGGGTGGCGGCCATGATGAGATGCACGACGACCAGGCGAACCGATCGGTTGGAGGAGCCAACTGATCGGCTGGTGGAACCCAGCCGACCGGCCTGATGGTGAGCTGATCAGTCATGTGATGAGTTGATCAAACCCAGAAAGGCAAAGCACAGAGTTCATCTTGTACAGGTTGCATGTGATGTAGACCTAGATGACTGTGATTCCTCTTGGCTCGAGGAATCACATTAGGATGGCCATAATCATCGCTTTTATCATTTCACATGTTTTCTGTGGGATATAGCATGTATATGATACGTACTATATATTGTTGTGATTGGATATGTATATGTATATAAAACCAAATCCCACATTAAATATTAAGTTTTATATGCCTTCCAAATGGAACACACATGAAAAGCTTGATCGACCAAGTGTGGGCACGCCCTAGCATGGTGCACCGTCTATCTCATGGAAGCGTGAAGGATGGATATGTGGGTCTACCCTAGCAGGGTGCATATTCATCGTGTTTGCTTTGGGTCAGACTTAAAAAGGTGATCTAAATGGGATCTAGTACCTTGAGGCATGGAAATGATCATGTCAAGGAGTTGCATATGACATCTTATCAAGAGTTGCATATGATGCAATTGGCAAGAGTTGCCTACCTGAGAGATCTAAGTTGTGGGTGACAGCCCTAGTTGGTCCATGACTTAGAGGATTTCAGGATCTTGCCCACTAGAAGGTTGTACGTTGCAATCTTCCAAATTGATGGTGAGGGCTATCAATTTGAAGTAAAATAGTGGGAATGATAGTTAATTAAAGGCCTAATTATATCGTCAACTTTTCAAATCAATCAAATAAGTCAAAAATGAGTTTTTGGACTAAAGTTGCATATTTCCTTTTGTAGTACAAATGACAACAAACAACAATCACTTTTCTTTGCGATCGGTCCTTGAAAAGGATAAGCTAAATGGGACAAACTTCCACGAATGGTATAGGACATTGAGAATTGTTCTCACTCAAGAGTGAAAGCTCTATGTCCTGGATACTCCAACTCCAGAGGAACCTGCTCCTAATACACCAAAGGCAGAAAGGGACGCTTACAAGAAGCATTTTGATGATGCCATTGATGCAAAGTGTTTGATGTTGTGCTCTATGAACCACGAGTTGTGGAGACAACATGAGAACATGGGTGTCATTGAGATGATTCAGCATCTCAGGAACATGTATGAAGATCAAGCACGGAAAGAGAGATATGATGTCTCAAGGGCACTGTTCAAGTGTGTCATGACAGAAGGAGATCCAGTTGGTCCTCACACAGTCAAGATGATTGGGTATGTGGAGAACCTGACAAGACTGGGATTTCCACTGAGCTAAGAGTTGGCTACTGACGTGATACTGCAATCGTTGCATGAATCCTACAGTCAATTTGTGATGAACTACAACATGAACAACTTTGATAGGCCACTGTCAGAGTTGTTGGGCATGTTGAGGACAGCCGAGACATAGATGAAGAAGGACAAGCCTAAGTCTCTGATGGTGATCACGAGCAAGAAAGGCAAGTCCAAGTGCAAGGACAAGGCCAAAGCTAAGAAAGGTTCTGATGCTAGCCAAGAGTCCAAGTCGTCTTCAACTCTCAAGGCCAAGGGAGGCATGACCAAGAAAGAAAATTTCCACCATTGTCAAAAGCCAAGACATTGCAAAAGGAATTGTCCTCTCTATCTGGAAGAACAAAAGAAGAAGGAGGCGAACAATGTCTCTACTTAAAGGTGTCATGAAAGTAAACTTGTAACACTTTTGAGGTATATGATACCAAGATGTAAAGTGTAAAGCACTCAATAATTTTGGCAAGTGTTGCCGCCATAGTAAGGAGTACTTTAGTTTATTTTCAGCCTAAAAGGCATGTAATACAGTTATGAACTGCTATTTCATATTTTCCAATAGATAGAAACACTTTATTTTTGCATATTGTATGACAATGATGGAAATCAATAAAGAGATGTTTCAATTTCTAAAGATATGATCTTTGTGGCAATGCCTTGTTTATCTTGTGGTATTTGATATGCATAAGATAAAATGATACCTAAAAGTTATAGATAACTCAAACAATCAAATTAGCATCATTCATGAAAAATTCATTTCTAGTGTCCATGTGATGGATCAATCTAGACTCTTTTAATTAGAGAACCAGTAAGGGATATGAATATCTTAGACATGATTAATCAATCTTCACTAAAGGTAGTGGGAGAATGATTATCCTATTAGGTATGATACATGTGATGTATTTACATACCTATTGGAACAAATGCTAATACTTCAAATGGTGTTTAGAGAAATACCAATATGAATATCTTGAAGTGTTCAAGATTATCATAGATGAAGTGCAAATTTGGTAAAGTGTTAATTCTTAATGAGATCAATGAATGAAATACTTGGACCAAATCTTTGAGATCCTTATGAGTGATTATGATAGTGTATCATAATGAACTCATGAGTAAGGCATGATGATGTCTAAATCAAGAAGGAATCATACTCTAAGGAGTTAGAGAATGATTATCAAATAACTCAATTCTTCTTAATAAAAGAATACCCCACACTAATAAAGGACATTAAGAATCACAAGGAGTTGTAAGTTCTTATATCCTTGACGGATACACCTCATTTATCTATGTGATGAGTTTTTCATGTAATGAGTCAACTATCTAGATGAATATGAGGAACAAAATTTTGAGTTATGGTTTATGACCATTACATCCTAAATGACATCCATGTGAACCATAAGGTATGACCTTAATGGTAACTCCCATTGGATAAAATCCATAAGTGCAAATGAATCTTAAGTGTTAAGACGAATGGATAACATTTTGAGAAGGATGATGCTTGTTGATTGCAACTTAATGACTAAGACATTTGGCATATGGATACTAAAACCACATTCCTATGAGGAATAAAACAAGGATGTATATGTGACACAACCTATATGTTTTATGAATCCACTAATGCAGATGAAGTCTATAAGTTACAATGGACTAATCAATGTGATTGATTGAGTACAAGCAACTCAGAATTGGATCTTTACTTTGATGATATAATCAAAGGGTTTGACTGATATGTCAAAGATAAAGAAGGGATATGTGATTTAGTGGGAGCGTGTTCACATTCCACATGTTGATGTGAAATGGAAATGTTCTAAAATGGAAATCCAAAAGTGGAAATTATCTTTAAGGAAGATAGAGATGTTTCCTATGTGATAGGAATAGAGATCTATAGAGATAGTTCTCAAAAACCTCTTGACCTGAAAAGAGAAAGCATACATTGGCAATCTGTACTGAAGGGTTCAGCATACACAGATGCAGTGGGAGAAAACTTGTCCGTGTTATATGGAGTTAGTATCCCAAGGCCAAGTGTCCAATTCTTATGAAGAATGGGAACACTAAGAATAGACATGGATCTATCATGTATGTAATCTTCCCATTATCTTGCATGTATCGACATGGCAAGAACAAAATGCATTCATCATCTTGTATGTAGGACATGGCAATATGACGTGTTCATCCTGATAACTCGTATGTGAGACATGACGAGTGGATGTCTGTCTACTTCCAGTAAGGGTTACTGGAACACCATGAGAACTTGATAAGTACTTGAGAAGTACTAGTTCGATGGAGATAAGGAAGAGTTCAATGTAAAGAGTTGCATTGATGTGAACTTCCGAAAGGACAGAGAATTAATCGCAAAATATATATAGGATATATAAAAGTGAAAGTTTGTTGATAATTGGAAGTGTTACAATAAAACCATTTAAAAGGAAACGTCGAGTATCTATGTGTTAGAGAACAACAGTGGATACTATATGGATCTGGAAGTTCATGAGATGAACTTATAGATATTCCGCTCATTGATGACAAGTATGGAATCCTTAATCATGCACTGTGGCTAAAGGTTAGCAAAGGAATACTAGATCGCATATTACGGCAACTCCATCTCATATGTGTGACGTACAACGAAGAGATGAGAGACATGCAATTTATACTGACTTTGGCAAGGTGTTTCCATTACTCACTATGATTGCACTAGAGCATAGTAACATGTGGGACATGTTTGAAAATCACTATGAATATGATTCAAGGGTGATTGGCTCGCAGTGCAAGTGGGAGTCTGTTGGTATGTATGCCCTGAGAGCCAATCATGGGATGATTGGTGGGATACATTAAGATTGATTTGATAAACATCAAAGGCAAGCTTCCAATTCTTTCTGGTTCAGTCATATGAGATAGTGATAGAACAGATTGAATGTCTAGAGAATGACAGTACTCAATGATGTATGCTTTCAGGTTGAGGACCTGAACGATGAGATCATACGAATGCTAAGTGTTTGTACATTCTTGTTATGTCCCTAGTCGGATGTCATTGTGGAAGGTAGATAGACAGCAATGACACACAAGACTAGATTGTGGTGTTGGTTGATGAAAGAATCTCATTAGTCATGATATAGAGATATCAAACCAAACATATAGGTACTTGTTGGAGAACAAGTGTACCAGACAGACCCACCATGAGTTTGACACATGGAATCATGCCATGGTAGTCACAGTCAGTACTCACAGTGATGGTGGTGAGTGTGATTCTTTGACCTGAAATCACTACACTCAACACATATCGTTGGGCACACTTTAACATCATCAAATGCAGTCCTGAAACATGGGTTGTTATAAAGGTGATGATTGGGTGGATTTGACACATGGGGATTTTGAGGGGTGAGTGATAGATATGGGATTTGTCCCTCCTGAGGGATTTGATATCCATGACCACTTGATGAGTAGGATTGAGAAAGGCGTGCACGCATGTGTGAATCAGTATGTGATATTGATGGCATACATATCTCTTCCAATCTACTCTGAGATCAAGAAAGTGAATGAACATTGACAGGATGATTGTTCCATGCCTCGAGTTCATTCGAGATATCAGTGACAAAGGAATTATACATTCACTGTAACACCATTCACAGATTGTAGGATTGAAAGTTGTTCTCCAACTTTCTATTTCACTTGGGTAGCACGGATGTGTGACTAGGCACCGCTCTTTGCTTGTGAAGTCATAAGTGTTATGGACTTTCACTGCCAACGTGAAATGGACCTGCAGGGTCACACACACAGGATTTAACATGCAAGAGGAGTTTTGTCCACAATCAATGTTTAGATTGATTGCTAAAGGAGTTTAGTAGTTCAATTAAACACTCAATCAATTGATATCTCAGTACCATAATGTTCAAGGTGTTGGACTGATTGATTAGAGTATCAGATTGATTGAAACTGCAATTGACTATTTCTGCACAATCTGCACTCCCAATTGATCGGCTCATGTGATGAACCGATCGGCTGAGCTTGGTGAACCGATCGACTCAAGTGGTGAGTCAATCGGCTCAAGGACAGGGTGAAACAATTGCTTCAAGTGTTGAAACGATCGGTTCAACTGGTGCAACCGAGCAAGTTGGGAAAGTAGGATTGGTGAGAAACTTCTTTTCATTTTAGTTGCCCAATTTGATTGGAACAAGGATTGGTATTTGATACCAATTAGAAACAAAAGAAGAAAAGTAAATTGAGAACTGATCAGGACCACGAACCGACCGATTCAAAAGTGAACTGATCATTTCATGGGTCCCAACCGATCGGTTGAGGTGTCAACCGACCAGCTCAGGTCCCCAACCGACCGTTTCAAAAATGAAACGATCTATTCAGATTGCGCAGTTGGTTGTTTTTTGTGGAAAATCTCTAACCCTTCTACTCCTGCTTTAGTCCCGCATTTCCTGAGATAGAGAACCATGTTCCATGACCCTCCTATATATAGGTATATTGGGAGCTTCTCAAAGGACAACACAGTGCAACCAGTTACTCTGTAAAGTTGTCGTTCTTTCTGGTTTTGGTAACCGAGAGAGCCCGAGCAAGTGCTACCCGATAAGGGAGGCACAACAAGGGAAAGACAACTATAGAAAGCTACTGGTGGCAGGAGTGTGTGTCAGTGACTAGTACGCTGACAGGAGGGTGTGACTCCTTCCAATTCCTTGTAAGACAAGGAGATTGGAGTTCCAGGTGGTCTGTGTGGACTACTTTAGAGGCGGGAGATTTCTGCCGCTCGAAGGACAGTTGTCAATCCCGACAGTCCCGGTGAGACCAGGAGTTGTCAGTCCTGGTGCGACCAAGAGCTGCACAAACACCGTCCAAGACCGGAGGTGAAGACCATGCAAGCCGTAAGGTTTTGTCTCCGAGCAAGCCTCGGGACAAGGTATGATTCCACAAACCATCCTTTCCCATTGTATAGACGTTGACGCGTTTCCTTATTCTGGGTTTGGGGAGGAGAAATTTTTTTTGTTTCCGCTGCCTTCTCTGCCTCCCCTAAAACCCAACACCAAGGCATGGAGCTCATTGGCCTGTGGGAAGGAAGGAGTAGAACTACTGAGGCTAGTAAGAAGAATGGCCAAGGGGCCAGCTGGTAGGGACAACACACCAGGGTAGATACACCAACAACAGGGGGTGCAGTAGTGGAAGGTGCAGGTGGAGGGGTAGGGTAAAAGTGATCATATACATAGGATGCATAGTCACCTCATGGGTAGGGCTGGTAGGGTGGGTAAGGGTGTGCACATGACATGTTCATGTTAGACATGATGGAACAGAGAACCTGATGCAGATGCTCCTGAACTTGAAGGTTGTATGCCTGTTGATGCATCATGTATCCCATAAGGATTTAATTTGACACATGGAACGAGGCACGGGCAGGTCGGGAAGGCTGAGGTGGTGGAGATTCTCGGGTATAGGTAGAGGTAGAGGCACCATGTGTGGTGGAGGACAGGATAGACACAAACTTTTGAAGATTGGTCTCAGTGATGCAAACTCCTTTTCGGGAAGGTTTGTAGTGAAGTTCGTAGAAAAGAGATTTTCCAGTGGCAAGCTGTAATAGACTACGGATCAGTGTAAGATAGGGTGGATGGGTGCCACGGGTGTTCTTGCTTGATTCAAAGAAGGTCATATGATGGAGAATATATCTTGACCAGTTGACTCCATCATTTTTCAAGAGATAATACATGATCATCGTAGTGTTTTCTGCAATCTTAGTTTGATTCTTCTTTGGATGAATATTGTAGTTAACAACTAGGGTGAGGATGCATCTCTTTAGGTCCAAGGAAGAGGAGGGAAGGGTGCACTTCTTCCTATATAGGAATTGAGGCTTCTTCAAGAACTTATGTATGTCAGGGAGAGTAAGATCATATTTCTTGTAGAAGTCCTCAGGCTCAACTAAGTCAAAATACTCTAGGTAGTCCTTACGTTAGGTGTAAGTCACTTCAGTACCCAAAAAGAAGATGTTCAGGGTAACCTTAGAGACTTGAAATTTCTTC
Source organism: Alisma plantago-aquatica (assembly GCA_963693085.1). NCBI lineage: Eukaryota > Viridiplantae > Streptophyta > Magnoliopsida > Alismatales > Alismataceae > Alisma > Alisma plantago-aquatica. The sequence continues at coordinate 1,594,722,150 of OY856409.1, forward strand.
CCGAATATCATAGATGTGAGGACTACTTGAGTAGTAGGTGGGGGTATGAGGGTGTCATAACTCCAACGCAAGTTAGCGTAGAATTTGTGAACTGCTTTGGTGCTAGTGAAGGAATTGTTATAGCATGCACATTCAACAGCCAAGGCAGAGAGATGGTGATCATAAAGTAGCTCTGCTACTTGATCTATGACCTCTTGGCTTTGTGGTCTAGGCTTAAATAGGGCACAAAAAGGGAAAGGGTTATGGGGAAGGAGATCCTATACCTATTTAAATCCTCATTTGAGACAAAGAAAGTGTCATCAAATGGAATTAAATGGGAGGTGGAAGAAGATGAAGGTGCATTAGCAAGGGCAACCCTCTTCCTCCTATGGGATGCCACAAAGACGAAAAAGAGAGGAAAGAGAGAACAAAAGCTAAAATGTCACCACCAAAACTCATTCACAAATCTAGGTTAGCAAGGGAAAAGGTCAAGGGATGTCAAGATAGGTCGAACTAGGGCCAGGGAGAGGAAGGTTAGGGCAAGGGTAGAGAACTTAGGGGAGTTGGAGGTCGGATTGGTCGACTTTTCTCTAGTTGAGAGGGAGAATAGTCGACCGAACCCATATTTAATTTTCTCCAGCCCAGCCATCGGTCGAGTTCTATGACCTCAGAAACTCGACTGATAGGCTCTTTAAAAAAGCTCTCAGCCTCCGATCGGTCGAGTTGGCAACTCGATCGATGGTCAACCTGACCTAAAATTAGAAATCCTAGTTTCTAGCCATTAGATTACTAATTAAATTTATTTTTCAATTCCATTATGTTTTTTTAACATATATAGACACATATCACTCATCATTGGGTACTATTTTGCGGTAAAACATGTGTTTGCAAAAAAAACCAAAAATAAGGAAAAAAAAAGGCAAAATGAACATGAAAAACTGATTTTAAGCATATTAGCAAGCAATGGTGATTAAAATAGAGGCAAACACATATAGCATAGATGAAAACTAGCTATAAGGCATATCATATTCATTTGAAGCAGTTATGAGCAGTGTTTTATTAGTAAGTGTGGGACTCCTTTTTATTCATGTAAGCTATGATTATGTACAAAGTGAGAATTGACTCAAAAAAAGCTATGCAAAGAATCTATGCTAAAAAATCTATCTATGCAAGCAATTTAGATCATATATGATGCTTTTCTAGGTCCCTTTCATGGATGGAACAACATTAAAAAATGGCTATGTTCTTAAGATACCATACATGGTACATCACCAAGCAGCAGATCAATTTGTTTTTTTATCAGTATTGGCAATAATATCATCTTTGCTCTTTGGGAAGATTGACAGGAAGGACTGTGCCTTTCTCCAGATCTCCATAGTGACCCTGTATCTCCAAAAAAACATGCTCAGCAGATTCATCCAACATTCCACACAAGCTACAACATGAAGCCAAACTAAATCCTCTTCTCTAGAGTTTATCTTCTGTGATTAAGCTATCATGAAAGAACTTCCAGCAGCTCACTTTGACTCAGGGTCATGAATTCATTTTCTAGTTATGAGCAGTTTAGATCTAATAAAGTTAAATTTCTCTCTAGCTAGAGGTTTAGTGAAAATGTCCGCCAACTAGTTTTTCCTGTCCACATCTGTGATATAGATATCCTTCTTAGCAATGTGATCATAGAGAAAATGATGGCAGACCTCTATATGTTTAGCTATACTATTCAAGATAGGATTATATGACAAATTAATAGCACTAATATTATCAAAATAGATAGGAGAAGCATCAAAATGAATGTTAAAGTCTTGGAGCATTTTCTTCATCCGTAGGACCTGGGCACAACAACTCCCGACTGTAATGTATTCAACCTCGGTGGTTGATAATGCCATTGTGTTCTATTTCTTGGAAAACCAAGACACCAAGCATGGTCCTAGGAGAAAGCAAGTGCCACCCTTGCACTTTCTATCAATCAAGCACCTTGCATAATCCACATCGCTATAAGTAGTAAGAGTAAAGTCCCTTGACTTGGGATACCATAGTACAAAATTTTGGGTTTTGGCTAAGTACCTTAAAATCCTCTTAACAACTATAAGATGTGATTTCTTAGGGTTTGATTGAAAGTGAGAACACAAGCCAACATTAAACATTATATCAGGTATAGAGGCAGTTAAGTAAAGTAAAATTCCAATCATAACTCTATAGAGATTCTCATCTACCTTCTCACCTTCTTCATCATTGTCAAGTTTGGAGGTGTTTGAAATGGTTGTGTCCATCAGCTTGGTGTTCTTCATCCCAAAACACTTGAGTAGTTCACTTGTTTACTTGCCTTGGTTGATGAAGTTCCCATCTTTTATTTTCTTGATTTGAAAGTTGAGTAAGAATGGGAGTTCACCCATCATACTCATCTTGAATTCACTATACATAAGATTACTAAATTCTTTGCAAATATAAAGGTTAGTTCTGCCAAAAATAATATCATCAACATATATTTGCATAATAAGAAAATTGTTAGAAGTGTTCTTCAGAAACAAGGTAGAATCCACTTTGCCCATTATATACCCATGATATAACAAAAGTTCTTTAATTTCTCATACCAATCTCTAGGTGCTCATACCAATCTCTAGGTGCTTATTTGAGTCCATAGAGAGCTTTTTGCAACAAATAAACATGGTTAGGAAAACTATCATGTTCAAAGTCCAGAGGTTGTGCAACATACACCTCCTCCTAAACTGTACTATTCAAAAACACACTTATATATAACAACCATTTGACACATAAGAAAGTTTTTATAACTAGAAATTGCAAGAAACATATGAATGGACTCAAGTATAGCTACATGTGCATATGTTTCATCAAAATCTATACCTTCCTATTGATTGTAGCATTGAGCCACTAACCTTGCTTTGTTCCTTACCACTTTGTCGCTTTCATCAAGCTTGTTGTGGTAGACCCATTAGGTGCTAATGATCTTTCTATCACTTGGTCTTCTCACTAGGGTCCAGACTATGTTCTTTTCCAATTTCTCCAATTCTTCTTGCATAGCTAGGATCCAGTCATCATCCCCAAGAGCTTCCTTAACGTTCTTTGGATCGAGTTGTGAGATGAAGGTGTTGTTGGCTTGTTCTTTGTTGAATGCAGCCCGCGTCTTCACTCTTTCAAATGGATCACCTAAGATGATCTCCTTTGGATGATTCTTTGCAAACTGGTGGGTTGGATCCTTCTTCTCTTCATCTTTCTCTTCTTCTTGAGTGACCACCTATTTTCCCTTTTAGGTGATGTTGAGATCTTTTAGAATAGGAATTAATTCACTAGAAACATGATCATTTGGAACAATATCTTTGGGAATAGAGGGGTTAGTCTCAATAAACTCAAAATTTATGGATTCTTCTACTTTAGAAAGTTCAATATGAAATACTCTATAACTTGCTAGTAGTGATATAGCCAAGAAAGAAAGCTTTGTAAGATTTCAGATCAAACTTGTCAAGAGAATCTTTCGTATTCAAAACAAAACAAGTACATCCGAATGCATGGAAATACTCGATAGAAGGCTTCCTACCATGCCATAGCTCATAGGGGGTTTTCTTCAAAGAAGGATGTGTATAAACCCAGTTTTGAACAAAATATGAGGTACTAACAGCTTCAGCCCAAAACTTCTTTGGTATCATACTCTAGAAGAATGGTCCTAGCCATCTCCTGTAAAGATTTATTCTTCCTCTCTACAACCCCATTTTTTTGAGGTGTTAGAGGTGAAGAGAAGTTGTGTGCACAACCAGATTCTTAACAAAAACGTTCAAAAAGCTCATTTTCAAATTCTCCCCCATGGTCACTATGAATGAAAACTATACGGCAAGAAGCTTCATTCTCAACTCATTTATAAAAGCTCGAGGAAACATCAAGCATATCACTTTTAGAAAAGAAAAAAAAAGAGTGTACAAGTATATCTAGAGAAATCATCAAAAATAACAAGGCAATACTTGGAACCACGAAGCAATTGAGTTCTCAATGGTCCAAATAGATCAATGTGAAGAAGCTCCAGAGCTCTCTTGGTACTAAGGGATCCTTTGGATTTGAAGGAGGACTTGGTTTTCTTTCCTTGGGTACAAGGTTGGCATTCCTCATCCTTTTCAAAATCCAATTTGGGAAGTCCCTTGGCCAAGTCCTTTTTGCTCAGCTTCTTCAACTGATGCATATTACATGACCAAGATGGTGATGCCAAAGAGAAATATCATTAGAGTTGACTGCTAGGCATCCACAAAAAATAGGCTTAATAGAGTCAAGAATAATAACATAAATATTACCACTTCTAGTTCCATTATATATAACTTGGTAGGCGAGGGAATCTAGAATCAAGCATTCAAAGGAAGTAAATAGCACAAGGTAACCATTGTCACATAATTGACTAACACTAATTAAATTGTGATGTAGGACATCCACATAAAGAACGTTCTTGATATACAAGGATTCACCTACATCACCCTCACCTTTGACTTTACATTTCTTATTGTCTCCAATGGTGACTGAACCTCCTTTCTTTTTGGTGAAGTTATTCAAATGGCTTATATCACATGTCATATGCTTAGTGCAGCCACTATCAACAATCCATCTTCCTTTTTCCTATAAGAAAGGAGAATGTCAGTTCCCAACTCAAACTTTGGGATCCGGAGTTAGCTTGGGGACCCATTTCATCTTTGGGTTGGTCACCTTAGGCTTGTAAGGACAATAAGTAGAGTAATGATCATCACATTTGCAATAAGAACACATAGGATTTTCAGTGTCGGAAGACTCTCCTATAAAGAAAGAGGCCTCCTTTCTCTTTTTCTTACCTTTGGCTTTTCTCTTTCTCTTTGGTTCTCCCCCTACAAATCCCAAACCACTAGTACCACTTTGTTTGGTAGAATGGTCAAGGATTTCATTAAGGGAGTTTTTCCCTTTGAGGAATTTCTATAGAGATGCTCTTAATCTATGATTATCATGATTTAGAGAAATAATAGTAGAAGATAAGCTAGCAATGTCATCTCTAGCATGAACAAGATTGGCCTCAAGACAGAGGGCTTTAGTTAAATATGAATTCTTCTCAAGAGAGATAGAAGCAACCTCATTACTAGGTAAGATAGGTCTAGAAGACAAATCATTAACTTAACCAAGCAATCTAGCATTTTCAGATTTAAGAATTTGAATTTCCTTAAGATAGACATCTCTTTCATCTCTATGAGCATCAACACGAAGCTTATATTCATCATTTTCAGTTTTAATCATTTCAAGATCCTTTAGGAAATTTTGGTTTTCTTCCTTAAGAGTTTCAATGTTCTTAAGGTAGATACCATTCTCAACTTTAACTCCATTGTATTGGATCTCAAGATTAAGATATTGCCCTTGCAAGTTATCAACACTCTCAAGATGAGTTTTCTTATTCAGGTCAATAATTTCAAGTTTAGCATATAAGTCATCAATAATTTTTCCTAACTATTTTCTTTTAGATTTACATTTAGCAAAAGATGAATGGGTAGAAATAAGCATGCAAATGATAGCTTCCTTAGATAACTCATGCAAGCTTACCTTACTTACCTCACTTACCTCACCAATTTCTTCACTAGTGGAGGCCATGAGTGTAAGGTGACACGCTCCATCTTCTTTGGAGCTTGAGCTACTTGAAGATGAAGCTTCCCAAACTGCATGAGCTGCATTCTTGTGTCTCTTCTCCTTCTTTCCTTCCTCTTGTACTTTCTCTCCTTCTTGTACTCCTTTTCCTTCTTTGAGCTTCCCTTGTGGTGTGACTTTCTTGACTTGGGACATTCACACTTGTAGTGCCCCTTTTGTCCACACTTGTAGCATCTAGGAGTAGAGGATGAGGCTTGCTTTCCTTTGAAGTATTTTCCCTTGATGTAGTTGTCTTCGTGCTCACTTGGGCCATCATCTTCACTAGAGGAGGAAGGAAAAGTCCAGAAAGCAAGATGTTGTTGAAGGATGACCGCCTCTACTTGTTCTTTGAAAGCATTGTCTTTGATCTTATTGGCTTCCTTCTCTTCTTGCTTGTCCTCTTCTTCTTGTTTGTCAAGCCTTGGCTGATGGGCTTGGAGGTTGCCAGTGAGCTCTTCGGTTGGGATGTCACCAAGGCTCCTCACTTCTTAAATGGAGGTGACCTTTGACTCCCATCTCTTTGGTAGAGTCCTCAAGATGTTGGAGTTGATTACACCTCTATCCAAAGTGTTTCCCAATGCAGCCGGTCCACTGATGATGACATTGAGTCTTCAGTATATCTCCACAATACCTTCTTTCTTGGCCATCTTGAAGTTATCTACAAGGTTGTTCAACATGTAGATCTAGACCTCCTTGACTTGCTTTGTTCCTTCATAGGTGATGCACAATTTGTCCCAAATCTCATAGGCAGTGTCCCAAGATGAGATCATATTGAACTCCTTTGGGGTAAGGGATGCATATAGGATGCTTATGGCTTTGGCATTGAGTTGGGCTTCTTTGAGTGTCTCTCCAGTCCATGTTGCAACATCTCCGGTTGGCTCTTTGTAAGGTGTGACCATCACCTTCCACATGTCAAAGTCCATGCCTTGAATGTAGAATTGCATATGCCTCATCCAATAGAGAAAGTTGGTTCCATAAAAACTGGAGGACGCATGGACAAACCTCCCTCTAGGTTGAGAGAACTAAGTAGGTTATTGCCCATCTTATCATCTCATGGAAGATTGTTGGAGAATATCCTCAGCTCTGATACCACTTGTTGGATCTAGGGCACTAGAGGGGGGTGAATTGAGCTTCAAAAATTCTCACAAGAAAGATTAGACCTTCAAACTATATCAAATTAAAATCAATAGCTTAAGTGAAATTTGAAGTCCTAGCTAACAAGCATAGCAAGGATGAGAGGAATTGATAGAAAGCACTTGACAAGGTCATGTAGAGTGGTTCCACTCTCCAAACTAGGAGAGAGTCAGTCCACTACCTAGAGAGGTCAGCCTCTAGGACTTTTCTAGTGCTTTTCTCTATATATTCACCAATAAGAGTTACAACACAAGACCACCAAAGGACTTACCCATCCAAGTACCAAGATTCTTTCACTTTACTAAGGATTTATCCACTTTTCCAAGAGTCTTCAGCCTTCTCTAAGGTCTTACCTACTCTTGAAGTCTTCCAACTTCAAGGATTTTCTCACTCTTCTTGTACCTTCATCCTTTGCCTTCTGCTTGACCTAGAGATCATCTTCACCTCTTCTTCAACCTTGAAGAAGAATAGCAATAGCTCCACCTTCACTAGGAGTAGCTTGCTTCACCTTTGCTTCATGGAGGAAAGGGGTAGGGAAGATGAAATGGATGAGAGATTTATAAGCACAAGGAAGTATCTCTCTTACAAATGGCCTATCTCACTTATAATCATGAAATGAAGTGTAAACTAGAGAGGGAAAGGGGCTCAAAGAGTTGCAACACACTCAACTATAGCAAGGACTTATAATAACATGAATTAGCAAACTTGGAATGAATTCCAAGGGGTCCTATTTATAGTCGGGGGTGTTCCCTTGAGTGTGGGATCACTTAGGGTCAAAATATAGCAATTTTCCAAGATGCAACAAATCTATTTTTTCCTAAAACAACTCACCAATGGTTATAATCACTTTTTTTGCATTTTCCATACAGTACATTTAGTTGAGTTTCAATAACGGTAACTCGACCGATCCACTAAATGACAAAGTCAATTTTCAAACTATCGGTTGAGTTTCTTCTGGAAAACTCGACCGATGAGCTAAAATCAGATTTGCTCAGTGAGTTGGTCGATCGAGTTATGTGAGTGTGAAACTCGACTGATGGGTAATCTTCAGAAAATCCATCATAGGATTGGTCGAGTTTCCAACTCGACCGATGAACAGCCTGTGACAAATTTTCTAAATTGACATTTAGGTGATTAAACCTTGGAATTAAGTGTCCCTCAATTTTCTCATCTTAGTCACAAGTCATAACATCAATACAAGTGGTTACAAAAATTATCTAAGGTCATTTGGAGTGATTTCCCAAATTGCAAACTTGTATTGCATTTGACTTGAACTTGAACAAGCTAGGGTTTGCATAATTTGATCTTGTTCATGTACCTAAAGCCTAAAATCAATCTTGAACAAACATATTATATACATAGGAATGAAATGGTTAAGTCATTATCAAAATATGGGTAATGTATAACTCTCAAGTCAATAATTTCTAGAATTTAGCAAATCAATTTTATGGCAATGATCTTATAAATTATAAAGGAAATCATTTAGTCAAGTCCTGACCTTTTTAATCATCATTGATAGCATATAAATAAATATATTATAAAAAACTAATTATTTCATAATTCCAATCCTATTGCAAAGGTAATAAGTCAAGATCTATGTATCTAGATTCAAGATATAACAACAACGTAGTCTTCATGACACCCCAACCAGTCTGAATAGGAACCTATCTTGTAGTCTTGAAGTAGAAGTTCACATAAGAGTTGTTTATTAAATACTACTATTCAAATGACCACTGAATCCAAATCATACTAAAAGTGGATAATAAATCCCAACATAAATGAATTATTAACTATTAATATCATATTTCATATTATATGTATAAGAATAAGGTAACATTTTATCAATATAAAATAATGATTTATTTCCTCAACAAGAAACATATTCAATAATTGTAGATTAATCAAGTATAAGATAAAAAAATGTAACAAACATTCATCTCATATTCTACATGGCTTGTCATATTTTATTCATTTACCATGAAACTACTTAGCTTGTATCTCAACAAGTCAAAGTCGCCATGCTCAATTCTCATGTCAATGTCTCACTATCATTATCTTATGGTTTATTCGACCACCCTGATATATCAACAACGGACCCTACTCCACCATAGGGTTGCCTAAAGTGGCTCAGGTCCTCATTTCAGGTATAAAAGATAGGAACAAATAAAAAAATAACATATCATAAAATTTCTCATGTTTCACAATTTACATACATAAGATACTATTCCTTATGGACACAAACTTTCACTCAGGAATTTAGGCCCCAAATCAAACTAGATGACTGACTCCTGAATCATGGTGGTCTAACCTTTAAGGTATCAGTCTGCTACTTGTAAATCCTTCTCATCTTCTCTAATTACTATAAGGAGATCTGTTTCATTTTCTAGTCTGGACCTTAGGAAACTCAAAGTTTTCATGTCACCTAACTAGATGTAATCATCATTTCACTTGTTATTTAATCCTCTTACTCATATTAAAAAGACATAAATCATATTTTATCAAGTGTGTGTATTTTCATGCAACTAGAATGATAGGAACAAGATCATACTTAATAAGAAATACAATGATTAAATAAGAAGAACAATACTTTATAGTTTTCTACAAGTATGCTTCTTTCCATTTTCACACCATTCCATATCAAATATCATCAGTGACTACTAACCCAAGACAGAACCTCATCATCCAACATCTACCCTAAATACAGTTTCTCAAATATAATCAATGCATGTTAATTCAATCCCATCATATTTTTTATTGATTCATTCCATATCATACTTATCTTCAAATATTCATAGAGACATTAGAACCAAAAGAAACTAAGCATACAAACATTTTTTATCATTCATCATGACCAATATAGGTTAGTCATGAAACATTACATATTCTATCTCAATTGTATATATATGATTAAAACTCAAAGCATACATGCGCATAACACATTTTACTATCTACCATTCTTCATCCAGGGTTACTATTCAACAAATACATGATTTCATTTCGAATCCATTAGATAGACAGTCTCAGAATGCAAGCATTCTAGAAGACGATTAAAATACAAGAATAAATTCTTAAGAATGAATTCATATCCTTGAACTTCATCTTATAATTAATTGAAAAATACTTATATACATTCCTTAATCCCTTATGTGAGAGAATTATTTGTTATTAGCACATAGTTCATCATATTATTGTCAGAGTTAGGTTCATAGATTCACCAAACTAAATACTTGATTTTCTCCCCCATTTTAGGTTTTTTACTCTTAACTTCTTTCATTTCATATTCAATACATTATTGGAATCAATCATTTGTAATTCATTTAATGTGCAATGATTCTCTCTCATTGACATCCATAAAAGTCTATTTCCATGTATTTATTTCAATTTAGGTCACACAAATGTAACAAAAATAAATAGATTATCGACTTCAACATACTCATGTCCTAAATTTCATCCATAACTTATCATCATAATTCATTTCACTCTTTTCCATTTCCTTTGTTACATTTAGATGAGCATACCATGTCATTTGATTTCAATGGAATTTTAGTAAATAAAAACAATCCTTTCATTCGTGATAAGATTTCTCACTTTAGGAAAAAAGAATGTATTAGGGTTACTTATTATTACGCCTTAGTCTCTAGTTATCTTATCAACTTGTTATTATGTGACTTTTATAAAAGACTTTCATTCATGTGGGTTTTACTCATTATTTCATTCAATATACTAGAATAGATGCATTAGGCTTAGATCATCTTAATAAGACCTGTGAACTTCAGTTGAAGTAATAGAACCTACAATTGAGCATTTTCTTCACATTTACATGATTATATACAAATTTGGCTTTATCTCTCATACTTGTCTTAATACTGAATTTCTTGGATTTTATAGAAGTTGACTTAGTTTAATACATCATAGGAACCTTATTATGCTTAAACCTCATCAGTATGTACATGGATTTCTTAAGACTACTCACAACACATGGAAACCCTAGTTTTCATTTCCACATAATTCATCCATCAATTATTACTATGCATTGATTCATTGGCTCATTTGAGTCTTTCCTGCAACACTAACTCTGCACATGATATACCTCCATTTCAAAACCCTCATACTGATTCCCATGTACACTCCATATGTAATCCAAGCAAATATTTAAATGTGCAGTGTAGGAACTCATTCTTATTAAGCTCAAACATAGTTCTATACATGTCAATTCAATTTTCAAGAATAACATTCATTAGGCTGATTTAGGCAATATAGGAACATGGAAAGGCAAAAAATTTTACCATGAGTTTCTCAAATATAATTTGAATATGCATATAATGAGAAACATGTAAGTCATTAAAAATAATTCTAAATAAGTAGTATTCAATTCCTCACTATTTTCCCTAATGGATTACTCATCCACATACATTCACTAGTTTCATTGATTCTTAATCATATAGAAATAAGATTTCAACATGATTACCAAGATTAATAGGAAGATAAACACTCAACTCAGAAATCTAGAATCTCAAAATTGTTGCCTATGTTCTGAATTTCTAGAAATCTAACCAAATTCTAAGGATTCAGTTTATTTCTTGCTCTTTTCAACTTAGGAATCCTAGAATAGGAGAATTAGAGAGAGAAAAGATAAAAGAGGTGATTTGATATCTATTTGAGTCAAATAAGAGAGTGAATTTAGTATATACATAATATAAAAGATTAACCATGAAAAATTTTCTAGGGTTGGTGAACTTACATGAATTGGCAAGCTTTTGGAGGCCAAAATCCCAAATTAGCATTTCTGATGGACTTCTCCTTCAAAATATAATATCTGCTCTTTTTCACTCTAAAATTTTGTATCTTAGATATCTGTGACAAGTTGTTGGAGATACTAGGTTGTTACACTAATGATATAGATCAATTGAGGTACTTCAAACATTTACAAATAAGTCCAAAATCTATTAGTAGTCTTTTTTCTATATTTAGACTAGTTTGTCGACACAATGTTACTAATAATAAAATCGAATGATAAAACACTCTATGATCACCAAAATATTATGAAGATTTAATGTCAAAAGTTGAGTTTTCAAGCCACAAATGAAATTTTAGATCATGTGGATGTACCAACAATAAGAAAGAATTAAATACTATACTTTTATACTTCAACCTATATAGCATGTTCAACTGAGTCTCTTGGAAAAACTTCGTCAACTTATAGGTCCAGAGGACATTCAGATTTTATGAAATTTTGCAAGAACACTTGTATTTGAGTTATCAATACTTATTCTAAATTTAAAAGAAATTTGAGTTACATATAAAATAGGAAAACTTATTTACTACACTTCTATACTTATCACAATTTTATTTTCTTATACAATCAAAATTCTCAATTTAGTCAATTAGGATTTTTCATTTCTTATATATTGAAAAAGTCATGCTTAGAGTTCATAATTAGTTTTAAAACATGATAATTAAACTATCATCATCAATGAACTTTAAAATGATCATTATAGTTAATCTTGTTTGCTAGCAAAGTTGAAATTGGATCATCAAAGTAAATCCTACTTAGCTAGCTAAGATGAAATTTAATCATTACAAGAAGTATGTCAAATTCTGTCAAAATTTTCTCTATGTACATGCTTATGGTTTATATTAATCACTCCATTATCTATATCTAGTGTTTAAGTGTTAATGAACTACAAATCATTATATGGAAATCATTATGTGGATGCATACATAGATCCAAATTTTGATGCTAGTCTAGTTTCCATTTTCTCATTTATTCATCCCATTTACATGCAATTGTTGTATTTCAATCTTCTATTCTATTTGAATCACTTTTGGTTCTCAGACCTACTTCAAATACATCCTATATTAGGGATGTATTCATTTCCATCAGATTTTTTCCTAGGCATTTTTGGGTTTTGTGGAGGAAATATGCACGGCGGAAGCAACAAAATAAAATATATTTCCACGCAACCCACTATAGGATCTCATCGACAACAACATATTCAAAAAGAGTATTCGTGGGATATAGCTTGTCATGGAGAAAGTCTGGTGACATTCCGCTACACGATGGTGTGCAACACTCCTAGCTTACAGTATAATACTTCTCTCCCATTCTCTAAAAACATCATGAGAAGATCATGGAGATCCTTTTGTGTGGTGATGTATGCCACTCGTAGTGCGTATGGACAGTCATTGAAGTCCTCCGAATGTAGGTATCTCAGCGTTTGCATCTCTACTTCATCCACACAAATGGACTAGAACTCCAAATCACACTTCCTAAGATGACAGGAAGGAGTAGTCTTTGTGTGATGACTTGCTAGCATCATGGTGTTGTCCTTTCTCTCCTGAGGACGGTGACAACTAGGGTTTACATATGTGAGAGTGAACTAAAAATTCTCTCTCAATATCTCATAAAGACATTGATCGTGAAGCCCCTTTAAATAGGAGATGGAAGGAAGAAGAGTTTCCTAAACCCTTTCGTAAATAGAAAGACAACATTAATTAAATACTTGTAGATTAATTAGAATATTCTAAAATTAATTAGTCAATGAATCGTATTAATTGATTAATTAATATCTGACTCCATGCAATTGCTCGTGATGACTCTTTGGGCATAAATACCAACATGTGCATGCTTGTAGTTTGTTTAGGTCATTACATGCTCGCACACCTAGTTCTAATGCATTCATGAATTGCATAGTCCTTGTGTGAATGCATTATGGTTCAAAATAATGATTCTGATATGTTTCCATTTTATATTATTTTTATTTTGTGATCTATTCATCATGTTCACGTAGAGCTTTTGTAATTTAATTTTGTAATATGTTTTAATCACTTTGTGTTGTTAATCCTACTACAAATGCATATTAGATTAGAAGTATATTTTTTTAGTTGGAGATTGTTGATGAATGTCTATTTTTCACAATTTTAGTTGCATCTTAGATTTCTTTTTGAATATTTTGTTTGCATACTCAATATTTCACTTGTTTTAAGTTTTGTGTAGCGTATGAAATTTTTTTATAATTTAATATTTTTTTTAATTTACTAGTAGGTTGATAAAATAAGAAAACATAACAATTTCCATGAGATATCAGGACAATGATTAAAGTTTGTATATCCTCACTCCCCCAACTCCAAAAATTGGAGTGATGATCACTAAAGTATATATGGTCACTTAAATGGCCATAACATTGGTTTAAAAACCAATATATTCACAATTCAATTACCTTAAACACAAGTATATTTGTGATGCATGTTGACTGAGATATACACCCTTAAATAACATTCTTGATTGAATAATCTGCCTGTAGGTAGAAGAAGTTGAAAAGTTGATCGACTGATTGTGTTTGTAATTAGTCAATCTTAATTGTTCTCAATTGGTCAGTAACCCCATGACTTTTTATGCACTTGTGATTTCCTGATCACTCTTTTTGATTGCTTGACCTTCTTATAAGGGGGAATCTTTATCAATTAGTGGTTGACCTGATCACAAGGTGGGTCGGGAGACCAACAAGTATACCACAACACTAAAATAGTTCTAACTTTCTAATCTAGTGTCAAAATTGAGCGATTCCAGTTTAGTTGGGAAGATATTAAATTATGTATATATTAATATATTTACAGATAATCCAATTATCTACAAAATAAATATATTTACTAACCACTTCATATCATCCTTCTGGTCCTAAATTTGTCTGAAACTCCTGTGATGGAAATTTGCAACTGACAACCGCTAGATTAATTTCGATGGATCTAATATTTTGCAGGCCGATAAAAATACTTAAGGGATGTCCATTGTAAGGTTTCGTGTCGATTCTCTCCTGTGTAGAACCCTAATCATCACCAAAGGACGTCAGAGATGAAAGTTGTTGGTTAGACATGGAGATGCAGTTCATCATAGATCAGGTCTAGAGACTAAAGTTATTATGACGAGACCACTAATCTTCACCTCTAGGCTACTATTTTCTCCATTAGATTCTTATTCTCTAAATCTCTCTTGGTATTGTAAGCATGAGTAGGGAGTAGATCCTTTGTTGGACATGATGATTAACTTTTCTACCTGTATTTTATTTCTACATTATTAATTTTGATTTGTATGAATATTTGGATTGACCATTGTTTGTTTAATGCTAACTTTATATCCTGGTCATCTATCTTGCATGATTGTTAAAATCCTAGATCTAAATATATTGAAATCAAAATTTGAACACCAAATGATATTGTTGAATCCCATATTTCATACTAAAAAGGATATGAAAACTCTTGGATCCAATCCAACATTCATATGAATGAAAGATGCAATGTTTGGAACAGTTACGTGGGTAGTGGTAGTGAAAACCCCACTGCCTTGGTAATATTATCCTAGTGTTCAAGATCATTTCTTTCATAGTTTGATTTCATTACTTGCATTATTAATTTAGTTAATCAACCAAACCATGAAATTGATCTATGTTATATTAAAAAGCCAATTAGTTCTTAGAAACATTTTCCTTTTGACTTAAATCCTTAGCTATATTACAATAAGACCCATCCGCTTACAGGTGGTGATCAATGTACGTCATTTGGGTATAAATCTAGAGACTTTCCCTAGGTGATTTCTTGTGATATAATCAACCACATTAATTATTTGAGATGCATCACAACATGCTTTAAAATTTAGTTGTGATGCATTCATATATTGCATATAATGATATCATAGTCCAAGAATTGTGATAATAATTTGGAATAAGTCTTGTGTGGGGAATTATATTTCTAATGTGTGAAAGTTGGAGGGAGAAGCTCTGGAGCTACATGTTCTAGCTGATACCAAACCTTTAGATACTAACATTTTAGACAAATTGGCTGCTAAGAAAAAAGAGGCAGCAGAGGCTATGGATGTTGAGGAGGTTTTTCTGAAATAGAATTCAAGGATTCTTTGGTTGACTAAAGGTGATCGAAACTCACATTTTTTCTACACTCCTTTAAAAACCAGGAGGCTGAAGAATAATATCTCCTTTATTAATATTGATGGGGTTCATGTGAGTGATCAGTCTCAGATTAAGAGTCATATTGTTGACTACTTATGTGACTTGTTTAATTGTACCCCTGCCTCTGTTAGTGGTTGGAAGGAGGAGTGTTGTATCCCATGGGTTACTAGGGTTCAAGCTTGGAGTTTGATTAGATGGGTGATGAGGGAGGAGGTTAAATCCACTATTAACAGTATGAAGTGCAATAAATCTCCTGCTCCTGATGGTTACAATGTAGATTTCTTAAAGTTGCATGGGAGGTTGTTGGTGATGATTTGATGAAGGTGGTTTAAATTTTTTTTATTATTTCAAATTGTTGAAGGAGAGTAATGGGACCTTTATTGCTCTTATCCCGAAGAATAGTATGATAGAAGGTAAAGCTTAGAGTTTGATTAGATGGGTGATGAGGGAGGAGGTTAAATCCACTATTGACAGTATGAAGTGCAATAAAGCTCTTGCTCCTGATGGTTACAATGTAGATTTCTTAAAGTTGCTTGGGAGGTTGTTGGTGATGATTTGATGAAGGCAGTTTAAAATGTTTGATTATTCCAAATTGTTGAAGGAGAGTAATGGGACCTTTATTGCTCTTATCCCGAAGAATAGTATGACATAATCTATTAAAGATTGAAGGCTAGTTTCTCTTTGCAATATTTTTTGTAAGGTGTTTACTAAAATCCTTACAAACAAGCTGCATGGTATCCTTTCTGATGTTATTGAACTAAATCAGGTGTCGTTCAATAAAGAAAGAAAGATTGGAGATGCCCTTCTTCTTGCAAATGAGATTTTGAGTACCTTTCCTAACTCCTTTGGTGCTCCAAAGTTGTGTGAAGGCAGATTTAACTAAGGCCTATGATATGGTGGATAGAAACTTTATTCTATTCATGATGATCAAGATGGGGTTCCCAAGTTGTTGGATCAAATGGATGAAGGAGTGCTTTGATTCTAACTCTTTTCAGGTGTTGTTAAATGGAGTTCCTACCATTCCTTTTGATGTTTCAAATGGAATTCGTCAAGGTGATCCCATTGTGCCATATCTCTTTGTGATAGCTATGCCGAGCTTGAGCTCTATCTTTTAGTTTTATGTTAATGAGAAGAAAATCGATCCTCTCAAAGCTTCCAGAGACTTTGGTGTTTCACATCTAAGTTTTGTTGATGATCTGCTCATTTTTACTAAAGGAGACATGAAGAATGCTTTAGCTTTGAAGGAAATTTTGTCCATCTTTGGGGAAGTGTCTTGACTTCATTTGAATCCTTTTAAAAGTCAAGGGTTTGTGAGTAAGAAAGCTAGAAGTGAGGAGATCTCAAAGGTTTTAGACATTGTTATCTACTCTTTACCTTTTGGTCTACCTTTGTTCTATGGAAGTTTAACAAATATGATGTGCTCGTTGTGGATAAAGTAAAGATGAAACAGAATTTGTGAAAGAGTAGATTATTATCTGTGTTTGGGAGGTTGGAGCTTGTGAATTCAACTCTGCCTTCTTATTATATGTTCTAGTATGCTGCCTTTCCTATCCCAAAAGCTACCATTAAGGTTTTGGAAAAAAAATTAGGAATTTCTTATGGGGAGATGATGATAAGAAGATGAAGATGCATACTATTTCTAGGAAATGGATTTGTAAACCTAAGAAAGAGGGAGGTTTAGGTTTTGGACACATTGAAGACTGGATGGAGGCAAGGCTTATTATGAACCTTTATAGTGTTTCGATATATAAGAAATCCCTTTGGGCCAAATGGTTCCTGAAAGATACATTAAGGAGTTGTAGTTTTGGATTCGTAGTGTTAAGCCTGGCTTTTCTTAGATGTAGAAGAAGATCCTTGCTATCAGAGAAAAGTTTCTTGGTCATTTCAACATTGAAGTTGGAGATGATCATAATACTCCGCTCTGGTTAGATCCCTGGTGTCATAAAGGGTTGTGTCTCATTCATATTTTAGGTTCTCAACTTGTTCTAGGTTTAGTAATGGGACCAAAACTAAGGTCAGTGAATGCATTTTTGATGGGAAATGGAGGTTCCCTGTAACTAAGGGATCTGATGAGGTTTGTAGTTTCTTCAACAAGCTGGACAAGCCTAGTACAAGAGCTGATGTGGTTCTATTTAATGGAAAGGAAAACCCTACGTTGAGATATGCCTGGAGTGTATGCATGGTAGCTGGTGATGATGTTAGCTGGGCAAATAGAGTGTGGTCCAAAGGGATGCCTAGAAAGTTTTTGTTCTATTATGGAAAGGCTTTCTCAATCATTTACCTACTCATGACGTTCTTATTAGCTCTGGCATGTATATTGTGTCAAGATGTGGGATGTGTTGTGAGAAGGTGGAAGATTAGGAGCATCTGTTCTTTGGTTATTCTTTTTCTGGTTATATTTGGTCTTCTTCTAAGGGTATCCATGGAAGAAGTATAATGAGGCAGGAAGATTTATTGTTCTTGAAGGGGAAGGCTAGGTTTTTGGTAGCTTTAATCATGTATAACCTCTTGAAAGAAAGGAATCAGAGGCTTTTTTCTAGTCAATACAGACCTTTTGACTTGTATTTGGGAGGAGTCAAAAATTGATTCTTTTTTTATTCTTAGCTGATTGGCCTTGTATAGATAGTTTGTACTTTCATTTTCTTTCTTTCCCTTTTCTACTTTTCTACCTTTCTTTTCTATTTATATATAGACTCTTGAAAATAATAAAAAGGGAGAAGGCATGCTTGGAGTAGCAAAAAGAAGTTTTTATTAGTTTTTCAAGATACTAAGCAAACTGAGCTTACCCATTCAATCAATAGGTATATTACATGTTACTATAAATATTTTTACATGTGTAGTGTATATACATTTTGTATTTGTTTTCATTTGACCCGAAATCATATTATATCTTGTTTATCCAGTCTGCATATCCAATGTAGACCACATACAAGTTTATCAGCTTACATCTCAAATTTAGATTACATAACACATTCTAAGTATTATAATTTAGATTTGAAATGACATTGATAATTTTTAATAGTAAATTGTAAATGTAAATAACTTTATGATTGATCCTTATCAATGTTAAGATGGACATGTGAAATTGTGTTCACCTTTGCTAATTAACTTTAGCCTATTTGCATACTTTTAGGCCCAAAGTTGTTTGTATCATATTATGCTCATTAATTATTCATTGAATATTATATCATTATTAAAATCACTAGGGGTGATATTAGTGACCCACATGTGAGGTGTATAAGATCAAAAATGTTGGGGAGTACAAGTTTTGAGTGACTTTAAGTCACTCCAAGGTAGAATATCTAACATACATCTAAATTTTTCCTTGTTTTGGTATTGTATCCTGATCAACCTAATAGCTTTTCCCACACAATTACATGTTCAACAAGTCATCTTTTGTAGTTCTAATACAACGTTTCTTCAAAATAATGATGAATGTGCTTTTGATTGGATGTATTTCATCTTGTGCGTAGGATGACTATTTCAAGTGATGTCGGTTGTTTGAAGTACAAATTGATGATTTTGGCTGATTTTGCATGTTATGTAAAATAATGTTGATTTGTATTGATAAATGCATGCAATGTTGAATGGTTTTAATTTTATAGTTTGAATACAACCTTTCTTAGAAATCATGATGAATATGCTTTGTTTGTGTATTTCATCTTATGCTCATGTGTTTCTAGGGTGACTATTTGAAGTGATATTGATTGATTGAAGTGAAAATTGCCGCTTTTGGGTGATTTTGCATGTTATGCAGAACGATGTTGACTATGTAGCATGGTAATTGTTTGAGTGATTTGATTGTTTGTCGATTCATTGAAGATTGTTTGTTATTGTTAGGGGATTATTGTGTAGGATTTGAGGAGAAGCGTGAAGCTTCTTGTTTGTGGTTTGAGGGTGCTGAAGTGGGTTTTTTTCATTGTAGTATGTAGGTTATATTTAGTTTCATAGTATATGTGGTTGGACTATATAGTTGTAGGTCAGTAAAATCTATAATCATCATATGTTTTTAAACAATATCCCCAAAAATGTGATGGTTATTTTTGGTGGTATTTTTTGTTATTTTTTCTCTTTCATTAGCTAATTGGGATTCCCCTATCTAGGCCCATTTTAGATTTGTTTTTAGATTATGTTGTGTTTGTTTGTGGTACAATACATCTTGATACAAGGCTATATATATGACTCACTATAACCTTGATTCTCTCATAATAGGAATTTATCTCCACAAGGTATCAAGAACAAATGTATAAACCTCATGGTTTCCAAAGAGAAGTCACCAACCTCTCTCTCCATACGTCATTTATCTTTCTTCTTCTTTTCTTCTTCTCCTCTTCCCGCCATCCACCTTTTGTATGTGCCACCCCCTGTTCATGCCCCTTCATTAGCCTCAATGCCCAGATACTTGCCATTTCTCGGCCACAACACGTGCGGCTAGTTTTCATTGTCACCTACAGCCATGAGTCTAGTTGTCGTTGTCACCTATAGCCATGTGGCTAGTTGTCATTGTCACCTACAGTCGTGTGACTGACAACATCATTCTAGTGCACCACCACAACCCTTGGGGTGGGGGTGCCACGTCTGGCTACCTCTTCCCTATGAACACATTTGATTGTCAACATCATGTCCTTGTTGTCATTCTTTCTAGGAGGTTCTCTATTATGATGTTATTGATTTTTCAGTATGAGAGTAGTAGGTCAACATCTTGTTTATAGTTGCACTTGTGTCCCCTTGATTGGGTGCTTTCTGATGTAACCCATGGGAATCTGACTAGTACTCCTCCCCCTCTTTGTTACCCAATAGATCTAACTAGTGGATTGTTGATCTCAGCATGATAGAGATCTATTTCCAAAATAAGGTTGTAACAACCTTAGATCCTCTCTTTCTATTACTTTCCTCCCTATTTATTATCCCTACACATATGGGTGACCATCATTAATTGTTAGTGATCTCATATGTCTTTCCTATCAGAATTCTTTATCCCTATGATAGTGCTTCATCTGTGTTTCTTTTTGACTTTTCGTTACTACATATCTCACCATTGATTGCCTATATCCACTAATTGTTCTAATAGTGTGACACTCAGATATCCTTATCCACCATTGTTCTATTGTTATGATTACTTTGATATATTTCTCCACCTTTGTCCTATTGGTATGACTTTTCATCTTGTCTGAAGACATGGTTGACGACAAAGATTCACCGTATGTTGTCATCTATAATGAGAATGTTGTTATATCCATAATCAAGTTGAATGGATATAATACCTACTTTGTAGAATTACATTCAAACCATCCTAAAGTCCAAAGTAAAGGTGAAATTCATAGAAAAACCTATCAAGGATACCCCTGAATGGAAATGGGAAAATAGCCAAGTCAAAAGTTGATTGTGTAACATCATGGAACCTTCTACTTCCTTCAAGTACATGTTTTAGAAAGCTATGAAGGATATGTGGGACACTACTTGGTATCATTGCCCACAGGAAAAGAATGCTTTGAGGCTTTATAGAATATATGATAAATTGTTTGGTGAAAATTAGGGTGATAGGATCTGCATGAATACTTTGATTCTATTGTCATTTGGTCTCAACAAGTTGACTATTTTCAGCCCATTTCTTTTCAGGATCAAACTAAAGAGTCGGCCAATCTTGTTATGTACAAATTTTCCAATGGCCTACATTTAGCCTATGCTCTAGTCCATAGCATCATCTTGGTAGGTGATAACTTCCCCACTCTAGAATATGTCTTTTGCCATTTCCAGGAGTCAGATTTTTGGATCTTGCACTCCACCTCCCCAGAATCATAACATGTGATTTTTGTTATTTCTCATAGATGTGGATGCCCCGAAGGCCACAATTCACTTTCTACAACAAGTTAGGCAACCTAGAGAAGTAGTGCTATCAGAAGGACATCATTTATATGGTCACTATCATAGAACTAGGTGTCCATGTCACCCAAGGATCACACAATTCATTGTCACAATCAATTTATCTAAGTATGGGAAACTTCTACATGCTCTCTCAATAGACCCCTTAAGAATTCACAAGATCTGAGGATTGTGTGTCCCTATAATATTGTATGATGTCTTTGATGCATATGGCCTCCAACCAAGATAATGGTGGGGCCTCCATTTTGACATCCAACTCTTCATGGATTTTTTACTCTAGAGTCGCCCAACATATAACTTGTATGAGCCACCTCCTTTCCTCCATTGAACCTCCTATTCCTACCTCATTTGTAACCCTGGTAGATGGGTTTACTAAAATAATTTACGAATGTTGGAGTGTTAATATTTCACCTAGTCACAAACTTAAATTTGTTCACTATATTCCCCATTTCCCTTTAATTTAATGTTCATTGTTGAGTTAGTTGATGCCTTTAATTTCAATGTCATCTTTGGTAGACATAATTTATGATGCAGGATACTCAGACTTTTAGGATGATTGTGTCACGTTCTAGAGTCGGTGACCTTTATTACTTTGGTGATGTTGTTCCCTCTTACACCACCCTTTGGAGCACCCCTCTTAATATTCACCAATATTATGGTCATCCCTCTCTTGAGAATTTGAAGCACCCAAAGCCCTCTTTATCTAGTTTAAAAAGTCTTCTGTGTGACTTCTATAAGTTTGGGAAACATTATAAGAGTTCTTTTCCTAGGAAAGGTAGTCTATGTTCTAAAGCAGTCTTTAATTTTATTGACAGTGACATTTGTTGTTCTTATTGAACCACTAGTTTTAATGGTTTTGGTTATTTTATTACATTTTTTGATGATTTATCTCGCATGACATGGTTATATCTATTGAGATCCCATGATGAGATGATTGGTGTTTTTTAGAATTTCCATAAAATGATTTCAATACAATTTGATAAATCCATTAAAATATTCTAGATGGACTATGCTTTAGAATATGTTTGGCTCAAGTTTCTTTGTTTTGCTCTAGAATTTGAACCATCCATCAACATTCTTGGGACTCACACCCCAAAATAAAAAGGGTAGTAGAATGTAAAAACTATCATTTGCTTGACATTTCTCGCAGTCTAATTTTTTATAGTAGATTTCAGAAGCCCTATTTGTGTGAGACTGTTCTCATGGCCTAGTACCTTATGAATCGACAACCATCATCCCTTTTGGGTTTTATCCACACAAATGACTTTTCATCTTCCATTTAGTGTTCTTTGGTGTATTTATTTTGGACATAAGTACAATATGAAAAATATTAACTTGATACCGTCTCTATAAAACTAGTTTTTATCGACTATTCTACCTTTGAGAAAGGTTATCATTGTTAAGAATTTGTAGGATGTATGACTCTACCATTTTTAGTATTCATGTATCATATATTTCCTTTGATTCTATGTTACCATCCTCTTTGCCTCAACCTAAGTCTCACCAAATTTCATTGATCTTGATCTTTTGACCAATTGAATTGTGAACCCATCACCTATCCCATGTCATTCCTCCTCCTCCATCGACATAAGACCCAACATCAATATTTACGCCTGAGATCTATCTTGCCCAATGGCTCTTAGAAAAGGTATATAAACTTGCACTATTTTCCATCCTATATCTCATACATGTTTCTTGGATTTTCCATACTGATAAATTCATTTCCCAACACCTCCACTCTATCCATATTCAAAAACAATTATTGTGAGATACATTAGTATCCTAGTTGGTAAGTGGCAATGCTTGAGGAAATGACAACATTGCATGACAATTGGACTTGCGATATTTTGCCTCCTTCAGAAAAAAATATCTTTTATTTTAAATGGGTCTTCTCTTAAGAGAAAATAATACTAACTTTACATTTTCTAGGTTCATTAGTAGAATTTGATCAACAATGTCTAATCTCCAAAGGCATCCTAAGTGAAGGGCTTCTGTGATATGGTTTCATAAAATTAGAATATTTCTATCATCGAAAGACCAACTTATGTAATAATGAGATGTGGTAATCATAGATATTATAAAAAGAGGTCTAGGTATTTATAGTAATAAATGGTTTTTAATATAATAATGAGAATAATTTAAATATGTTTCATGCAAAATTTAACATATTTTTCTTCTCATATCCTCAAACACTTTAATCATACTAAATTGACTATGCTTCATAATTTGCAACATGAAGTGGATGAGATGTAGAGACTATAACCCCAATGAAGCTTATATGTCCTATATTTATAGACATGTTATGGCATAATTGATAAAAAAATGCATTTTGATGTAGAAGAAAGCAATACCAACCTTGAAATTGTCTATGTTCATGATTTTTTGGAACATGATTGGCAATTTTCATGGTCAAAAGGCATCCTATCCAAAAAAATTCACCAAGTTGTGCTTTGAGGGTTCCTACCATAAAAAGATCAATTTAAATAATAATTAGTTGTAAATAGTCATATTCATAATAAAAGAATAGTTTTTTTTTCAAATTTGACTAGTGGTAGAAGCTTTGATCCGTTAGACTAGATTGTACTCAAATTTCAAATATGGATGGATTTTTTCTAATGCCTTTTCTTCTATAAGTCATTTAATTAGGCTATGAGACTCTAACAATATATCATATGGTTTATCAATGATTAAATTTAACACCACAAATGACAACATATGGGTTTTCAAATTTAGTCTTCTTTTCTAGAATATGTTAAAGGATATATACATAAAAGTCTTAGCAACTAAGATATGTTGAGATATATAAAATATAAGACCAACATAAAAATGGTTGACAATTAACTAATATTATGTAAATTGCACAAGCAATTATTGATATTCATAGTTGTTGACAATTGTTTTACCATTTGGAGACATTAATCAAATAAAATTACACAATAATGAAAAATTATACTAAAGAATGAAAGAAATAACAACTTGATTGCTTCTAGGGAATAAACTTTATATGTTCAAAATCATGATGGGTTCCCATGCTCATTGTAGAATGTGAATTTTGTTCATACACTTCTTCTGGTTCGTCCTCTTAAGATATCACTTCAAACAGTTGTATAAGAAACAAAATATACATCACCTCCCATCCCTATTTATCATATTACTTGTGCAAAAGACCATCGTTGGAGGTCTATTTTGTTTGATGGGATAGGGAGAAGGGTGGTGTCACATGGATAGCGGGATATGCCATTATAATTATTGGTGCAACAAATTGATGATGGAAAGGACTCATTTTAGACACTTGGAAGGGTGGAAGTCCATGGTGGGATACTTATTCCTTCCCCATCATTAGATAAGAGGAAAGGAAGAAGCAGATTGGTAGGGTCCTACTACTTATGGGTCTTGGCCTCTAGTTATTGCCCATGTTGATTAGGATGTTTGTTGCTAGGTGCACGAATGGTCTTTGATACTAGTGGCAGTGGTGTGATAGAGTTGGAGAAGTAGCAGTTGCTGATGTGATGTCATTGATGTAACTACTATGGATTTGAGTTTCTTCTAGGACTTTGACAGCATCTGCTACACATTCTACATCATCACCGAATATTATGGGAAATAAAATCAAAATTGAGGGAAGGAAAATAATAGAATGATTACACTTGATATATATTGGTATGGTTACAATAAAGTAAACTATCATTTAATATTGGGGTTCACTTAAATAAACCCAAATCAATACTAGACAGCCTATACTTTAGCAATCACTGGCAATTTACATAAGCCCCAACTATTTTAAGTAATTACATTCTAAATGTTGATGCAAAAATGAAATTTTATTGATGTAAGAATCACTATTTTGAATATGTATCAATTCTTTCTGTAACATTTCTAATCATTCATGTTAGACAAATACATATACATACACAAAAGAAAGAGTAAATATAACATTTTTCGTCTATTCGTTTACTCATCTTCTTGTGTGGTTTTAATCACTTTGAGACTTAAAGGGTTTTACCTAATTGGATACAACACAAACACACATCTTACCTGTATGTAAATTTAAATGATAGTAATAACTTAAAAGACTACATAAACTAATGTCTCCTGAAAAATTCACATTCATGTATACTTTACATTCTTAAAGATCAAGTCAATATAGACGGCCCAACAAGAATTAACATGTTATCATATCAAATCACACACTTAGACATACACGAAGGTGATATCATCTATGATACATTCAGGTCTATAGATTATGCCTTACACTTAAGCTAGATCTACATGTTTAAGTCATTTTCTTGAAAATCTAAAGTATTCATCTTATTCAAAATCACACATACACCCAATGGCTGAAATTTGACATAGTCAAGACACTTGTAAGTCATTCATGCGTGAACTCACATAACCAACATAAGTACATTTATGAAGTGTGTAACTTTTGTATCTATATTATGTATGAATATCCAAATAAGATTGAAGCTGATACAAAAGCTATTCAAATAATAATTTTGAAGATCAATAGTTTAATTTTCAAGTTTGTTGTAGGATTCAAGTTGGCATGAGTGTATGCCACCACTATGTTGTAGCATGTCTAGATTTAACTCTCTTCCTCTCTCTCTCTTTGTATAAATACATATCTACATTAATAGAAAACTATATGTTTAGAAAAAACATATGTACATAATTTAGATTGTGTCATAATTAAATCTTAGTAGAATTTTGTATGGTGGGAAATACAAACAAAGTGAATTTTATCCTACACTGGAACCCAATATGTATAGTATCATTTTACCTTATACAATATATTGTTGTGTTATGTCATGTGTAAAAGTTCAAGTACAAAAATGCTTGCTATCTTGGTAGTATACACACTCATAACATGTTCCAATATAAAGTCAAGAGCTTATTTGTTATAAAAATGTTAAAATTCATGATAAATGAGAAAACGATACTTATAAAATGAAAAAGTCACAACTCAACTTTTGAATCAAATTCCAAGCAATCTTTAACAAAGATCAACAATGTCAATTTGAAGCAATCTTTAACAAAGATCAACCATGTCAATTTCTAGCAATCTTTAACAAAAATAACAATCTCAATTTCAAATAATCTTTTTAAAGATTGAGAATTGAAACAATATTTAACAAAGAATAGCAATCTCAACTTCAAACAATATTTTTCAAAGATTAACAAATCATAAAACTCCTTAACAGATTATAACAACCTCAATTTAAAAAATATCCTTTTCAAAGATCAAAAAACCCAAAAAGGGAATATAACCCAAAAACTTGGGCAAATACGGGGGTTCCTCCATGTCCTATAAGACATCATTCACCAATGTTGGGTCTACCTATAGATGGTTCTTATTATGACCTTAAACTAATCCCACTTCAATTTTCAAATCTATTTTGGATCTTACATTACAACCTAAACCTGGTCCAATCATATGCTTCATCTTCCTAAATAGGGTCATGGACTACGACCTAAAACTAGACTACGATTTTTGTCAATCACCCCGAAATGGAGTGGCCAAGTGAGGCTCCCTCCTTACCCACTGTTTCTCACAAGAACTCTCTAGAGAAACCCTTCAAACTAGGGAGAAACTAGGGTGTCATGGATGCTTCCAAGGGATTCAATTTGGTAACCCTACTAAATGAGGACACCCTAGGGAGTAAAAGTAGTTGATTAAGCATAATCATTGGCTCAATAAGGGTCACCATCAACCATTCAAAACCCCACCTTCCGTCCTACTCTGAATGATTCTTTTTTAGCATTTCCCAGAGGAACAACACATCCACCATCTTTTCCTTTCTTCCATGGCATTAGCAAGCGTTTCTCATACAAAAATGGATAGGTTCCCTCATATAGCCTTAGATGGTGGCAAGAACAACTACCAAAAAGAATATATAACAATAAATAACTACATGTGCCTTTGATCATGAGAATATCACAAGAAATCTAGGATCATCCCTTGCATATGCTTCCCTCTCTAGGAGGAATCCATTTTAATCTATTGTCTGACATAATGTGTGCAGAGGGACCCATCCAAAAGAACATAGTGTTTCCTCATAATATTACACCCAACTTTTGAAACCCGCTACTGCTGATTTCAGGACATGATGGGAACAACAAGATGATCGTACCTCGCCTGGTCTCATCAACGATCAATCCATATGGTTGGGAGTAGTAGTATGGGCCATCAATCTGATGGTACCTCCAAGGGGGAAGTCATAAACAACATGTAAGACAAGCCATAAGAGGTTGATAAATGCAAGGAAGATGCCACCATGCTTGGAGCCACAAGTGCTCAAGAAGGAGATCTGTTTGAGCAGCTCTCCAATAAGCCTTTTCTGCCTCCATCAAGATCTTTGTATACATGAGATTGGCACTACCTAGGGTTTTCCTGGAAAGGAGCTACACCGCTCGGATCATCCACACCATTCTTCCCATATGGCTTGTGGGGCTCCTACATTCCTTATCTAGAAGAATTCCACCCAGGGCTCTATCAAAGTCCAACATTCATGAACATTGGGTCAATCTCAAGACCTTGGGAAACGGTATCAACCTTCTTAAGTATTGAAGGAGAAGCTGGATGAAAGAAGAAAGAAAATGAAGCTATAACCACATAGGAAGAACCTCAAACATCTGAGCAGGATAATGCCGACACAAAGGTTCAAATGCAATATCTGAATGGATGAGGGTCAGTCCCCTATCTACACTCAATGTATCCACGATCTTACTCTTTGTACAACCCATACATAGGGGGAGGGTGCAGATTCACACCATATATATATATATATATATATATATATATATATATATATATATAGAGAGAGAGAGAGAGATGTATATGTATATATATACATATACATATACATATACATATATATATCTGTGTGTGTGTATTTATGTATTTATGTATATGGATCCGCCAATGAGAATCAAATCACCAATTACACCCTTAGTGGCCACACATCAAGAAGTTAACGCACAGGAATCCACTGTCGTGGATCCCCTATTGCTTGAGATCATGCAAAAGGTCAAACTGCTAGAAGGGGGTAGTGGGAAGTTGTTCAATGACTTTTGCCACTTTCCCAACATGAAGCTTCTTGAAAAATTTAGTATGCCAAAATTCCATGACCAATTAAGAAAGGGGGATCCCATGGTCCACATTAAGGAATATTACTTAGATATGTTGGAAGTCCATAATGACAGTAAGGTATTGATATGTTGTTTTGCACAAACCTTGGTTGGTCCCATGTTGGCCTAGTATAACAAGTAAGATATGACTGCCATCACCACATGAGTAAAATGGATGAAAAATTTATCTATCGGTATACCTAAAAATTATACTAGGTCCTAACTAAGGAAAATTTGGAATCACTGCAAGAAAAGATAGATGAAAACTTACCTGAGTCTATTGGATGGTCGAGGGAGCTTGTCTCTTATCCAGAATTCAATCCTATGGATAAGGATGCTTTGGACACATTGATTTGAGCTACCATGACATCTCTCACAACTCTCTTATCCTTATAAAGGTACAAGACCTTCCCAAAACTCATACATGCAGGTGTAATGATCAATAATTCTATCAAGAGAGGGGTCTATCAAAACATAAACCACATCTTCCAACAATCATCCACCTCCTTGATGTCTAATCATATGTCTAAGTGGGCAAAGGGAAAGACATTAAAATATATGGTGGGAGAAGTACTCATCCCTGATAGGATGGGAAAGAGACAACAACTAGTTGTACAGGTCTTGTCAGCACAAACATTGACAACAATTGCTAATGCATTGACACCTCAACCGCAATAGTATCACGTGATAGTGCCCAATTATCATCCTCAGTACATGCTCCCTCAATACACTTGGATTCCAAAAGACTAGTATGGGTACACACCACTGTCTTTGAGCTAGTAATGTAGTTGATAGTTGTAAAGCACTCCTATAGTAGTTAGTAACCTAACATCTCATGTCTAACCAAAAACTACTGCTCCATCAGCCGAGGAGCCTTCCAAATTAAGGAGGAATTTAACACCCTTGGGAGCTTCTCTCAACATTATCATGCACGATAACAAGCATCTAATCAAGTCTCCATTCATAAGGGATCCACTAAATCCCTTACCAAAGAGCTACAATGCCAACTCCTTTTGTGACTACAATAGAGCAAAGGGTCACCAGGCAAATTCCTACTTCATGCTCAAACACACCTTGCAAGATCTCATATATGTTTCCTAGAGGTCAACACAATTGCTTTAGAAGAGGCACCTTTGTCCTTCAACACAGTGGCTATGATGTCATCACTAGAGGATTCACTCTGTGAACTCATTCTTCCACTCAAACAAGTAGTCAAAAATTGGTCCCAAAGTACCTAGATTGTCACCTAGGTCTGAGCACATAAGACCATGGTTGTGATTAACCTCAAGTAGTTGACTAGCACATCAAGCCCCCACTAGGGGTATAAAGTAGAACCAGTCATCATACTAGGGGCTCACTAGGGGTAGAAGGTACAATTGATCACTATACCTACGGTGGGTATAAAGCCAAAGGTGCAGAAGTTTTGGCTCCAAAAGGCAACATTCCCTCCAAATTCTTGCCCTAAGTCGTGATATCAGCCATAATGACCACCCATCACGATGAAGGCAGATCAACATTTTGCCTCCTCAGAGGTACCACTACCCCTCAACAAGGGAAAATAGAAGGTGACTACTTAAGTAGGAGTCCCTACCAGCATTACAGAAGACGGGGCCGACAAGGTATCCATTCCTACCACCAATACATGAGATTTGCAAGGAGAAAGATCATGAAGATTCAAACACAATTTAGTTCCTTAGTGAACCAAAAGGGGAAGTATCACTAGAAGAAGTGATACATAACTCTCCAACACACATGTATGTAGTCATGAAGACACTACAAGGAACCTATGTCTCTAAAGGCGTACAACCAAAAGCTCTTGTTGCTACCATCACGTATCTCATTCTCTGAGGATGAGATTCCAATAGAAGGAAATCACAAGATGCACTTATTGATCACTTTGATATAGAACGGCCTCATGATTCCCTCGTGCTTTGTTGATAATGATTCATGCCTCAATGTGTATCCTTTAAAGGCACTACTTAGCCTAGTGAAGGATCCTTCCGACCTCCAATCAAAACAAAGAAAGCACCCTCCTTTAACGGGGTAATCAAGGACACTCTGGGAGAGACCATGCTTGAGCTACAAGTCAGACCACAAACATTAAGTATCCCATTTATCATCATGGAGTTAAGTCCCTCCTTCAACCTCCTCCTAGGGAGGCCATTAATTCATCAGAATTGGGTAGTTCCTTCAATACTATGTCACAAGCTAACACATCGAGTAGGCATGCCATCATCATAGTTTAGGCTGACAATCTAGGTACCATAGCATGTATCAAAGAAGACAATCTCCTACTTTGCTTTGAGATGCTTCACATAGCCAACATCAGTTGGGTTCCCTTGCACAAGAGGAGATGTCATCTTCCCTATGATCCTGTAGTGTTCTCTCAATGACTATGGGAGATGAATATGTTCTAGACAAAGGATTGGGTGCTTGATGATAGGGAAACATTGAGATTATTTGAGTCCCTCCCATATAGAAATGAGTGGGTCTCGGGTTCTATGTCCCATCATACACATGACCTCGGATCACCAAGTGCACATCATATTGGAAGCCCACAGCATTTTGGCCCACTACGAGGGACTTAATCCAAAGAGGTTACCTTAACAGCCAGTCGATGACCCCAGATCTAAGTCATGAAGCCCAATACATTTGACTAGAAGAAGAGAGTCCACTCAAGGTATTATATCAGTGGGATCTTGGCCCTGAGCATAAAGGTCCCCACCCATATTTTCCTTATACCATGGAAATTATAGACGACCATTCAAATACAACCAAGGCAATTGTTCTTGTGACATTGCCTTAATTCATGCAAGACGTCGAATAAAACAACTAGGAGGACTATCCTAGGATCTCAGTCAGCATCAGGGAGATCACCCTCATCACTGATGAAAACTAGGGTGTCTAGAATGCCTAGAATGATCAACCATTCAGAAACAAAGTCATCCCTCTAAAAGAAGATGCCACCAGCATGATGCCGACTGTTGTTGTCAGTAGGTTGTGCCTTGAGCACTACGACATCAGTAAAAGCATCACACATCACCAAGATGACCATGTTGTCCATATAAAGATCATCTATCCAACACCAAAAAGGGTGGAAACACTACCCAAAGCAAATGGCTACAATCATCTCTGGATCTAGCCCAGATGGTGCATCCAAGATGACACCAAGAATAAAGATGTTGAAGCAACATAAGAGGACTATGAAATTACATGGGATGACTATGATGATGCCTCTGACATGATCAAAGGATGGGGTGTCAATTCCATCTTTTATTCCCAGGTTGTGGAAGACCTAGAAACTCACATACATTCTATCCAAAAAGGAGAAGAGTTCTAGAATTAGTGTGCAGATGACCTCAACATCCTAATGACTAGGTCCTCCCACACATCCACAAAAAAGCATGTTAGAGGAAACACAACATGGTGTGGTAGAGATCCTTGAGTGGCCATTTTGCCATGCTCTTCCACATTCCCACTCATCATAGCAAAATCTAAAATAGTTTGCAAAATACACAAAAACAAAAAATACAAAATTCGAAAATCCAAAAGAACTTGAAGATGAGAAGGCTCTCCAAGAGTTATACAACTACTTCATAGAGGTGGCATAGATCAACAACACAAAAGACACCACATTGTAAGATGTATATATCCCAGACTATATGACAAAAGAGCATCATCCTTTTCATATTGAAGATAGAAAGAGATGATTGATCTCAGCACACGCTCTGAGCCATGCAAAGTAAAATTCGGGGTGCATCCACCTCAACACATCACAAACCAAATAATGGAGCTTCTATGCCACTACATTAACGTGTTTTCTTAGAGCTATTCTGACATGCTTGGGTTGGACAAAGTAGTTAATGTCCATCAACTACTCATTATCCTTAGTGTTCCCCCATCAAACAAAAGTCTAAACAACTACGATTGGGATAGAGCATCAAGATCATGGAGGAAGTTCAAAACAAATAATACAGTTTTAGTTTCTACAGATGATCAACTATCCTGCATGGCTGTCCAACATTGTACCAGTTCTGAAGAAAGATGACAAAGTATTGATGTGTGTCGACTAGTGCGACCTCAACAATGTATCTCCAAAAGATGACTTCTCTCTTCCACACATAGACATACGCGTTGACAACACATCCAAACATGCACTGCTTAAATTCATGAATAGATTTTCCGACCACAATCAGATCAAGATGAAAAAGGAAGACAAAGAAAAGATTGCCTTCATCATGCAATGGGGAGTGTTTTGCTATCAAGTCATGTCTTTTGTCTCAAGAACACTGGGGCTACATATCAAAGGCAATGGTTTCCCTCTTTTATGATATGATGCAAAATGAAGTGGAGGTGTACATAGATGACATGATAACTAAATCTAAGAGTCTTAAAGATCACCTCACCAACCTTAAGAATCTATTTCAATGAATAAGATAATACTCCCTACGTATGAATCACATTAAATGAACCTCCTAAAATAATATTGTTGTATATTAAATTGATATGAAAAATTGAGCACCCTTGTCCTATATATAGGAGAAAGGGGAAACCCTGAAGACTTGGGACACAAATAAACTAGACGGGATGAGACACCAAAGCCCACTACCTAATTAACCTATTAACTAAATAGGCTAATATACTTTCTAACATTCCCCCTCAAGTTGGAGCATGGGTGCAACACATGTCCAAGCTTGGAGTTACATGTTTTAATGATATAATAAAAGAAACTATAGTTGAAATATAGAAATGATAAATGCTACTTCCATTACAATATATTGATACCCCCCTTAAACCATACTCCCCCTAAATCATATGATGATAACACCTCTCTTCTTTGGGATTGTATTCTATAGGATGGACATCCTTGATATTTGAAGAAGGTCTTTTGGAGTAAATCTGTAATGAAGAACATATGATGAATGGACTTGAATACTACAACAAAAATTCACCAGTTGGAGCGAAGGATCATAAATACCATGACTACACCATATTCATTGGAATGGAATGTGTGAGTGAAAAGAGGGTGCGATCATACCCCACATACTTAACGTGGTACAAATGTTGATACAAAATCACAATTGCAGCAACAGTGGAATCTTCAAATCATCTAAAAACATTTATAATGTGGCACAAACATGAATAGACAATGTGTTGATGATACAATATAGGCACCATAATTCAGGTGCATGAACCTTGGGGCTTGATGGGAAAGGAGATCATACATCAAGGAAAGGCCCAAGTAGATCTGTAGAAGGTGATGCTAAAATAAAAAATGTAGCTCGTAGAAGACATGGTGAAATATGCACGGTGAACACATGATGAAAGAAGCTCACTAAAGATAAAACTAGATGAACTATCAAACTTGCAGATGTAGACTTGGTAGTCTTGAAATTGTTGAGCTTCTGAGAAGTCATAAGAAGCACCATCTATCTCTCAAGAACGTGAGAAGCTTGGTGACAACACTGTAGAGATCTTGGAAAGCTTTCTAGAAGTATAGAAAAAATATGTTGAACAATGTGAAGATCCATGAAAATAACCTAGAATATACAACTGGATGACCTCTCTTCATCTCTCCTCATACTCTCTCTTATACTCTTTCTCTTCTCATACTCTCTCTCTCTCATGCCATCTCTATCTCTTTTCATACACTTCCTCTCCTCTCTATCCCCCTACACACTATATGATGAGAGTGATTAAATGGTGTGCAGAAAGGGATATGTGACCCCCACATGTGGAAAGGGGATACACACATGAATGGTGGGAGGGTGGGAAAGTAATTGGTGAAAAGATAGAAATTTGTGAAACTAATATGTACCATATGTAGATAATGGAAATCGATAATTGGATAGAGGATGCTAAATGGATCAATGTAAGATCTAAGTAGACAAATAAATAAATCTTTTTATGAATCAAAAAGAAGATTTGTCAATTTCTTTCCTTTGTAAATATTAGGAAGTGCTTTATTAGGTTGGCCAAAGGTTGGTAAAAAATAGTGGTATAATCTTTGCCTTACATAACAATAACAATTAGTATCATCTTTTCCTCTTATGATATAGCAAAGAGAGTGATTTATTTACTAGATGGTCAAAGGTACTTTCTTTCTTTATTTCCTTTTCTTTTTAAGGAGTCAATTCATCAAGTTTGACTAATCAGGTCATTCACCCTTGGAAAAGGCAATAGAGTGGAGAATAGAATAGCAGAAGACATAAGAGAATGGGCCAATAAAGGCATGACCTGCTTGCTTTTTGGAATGTACGTTCTTTTCTTCAAGTCTCAACTAAGAAAAATGTAATGACAAAATAATTATAACCTCATAGAAATATTTAGGAATTGAATAATTCCTTTTAGGAAAAGGATACAATACCATGTGAAGGGAACACTTTATATGGAGGAGGTGGTGCACAACACTTTCACACACATGACTCGCAAAGATAGAATAGAATATGTAAAATAATTGATTTGATGTGCAAATAGTATCAATGCAAGTTCTTTCCGCTGGAGGATAAACTTTATAGACAATCTCATAAGTAAATAGTCCATAATGGTCATCAAATCCATCACCATAGGTGAGGAGTTTGTGGAACGCATATCCTATGGGTTTCTTAATTGCATCATAGGCCACAATGAGCTCTTAATCACTATGGACGGCCATTGGGAAACTTGTGTACGAGAGAATGAAAATCAATCGCGGCTATTGTCACACGTTCCTCATGCGTGCACCCATCTTGGACGAACTGAAATCCCATGAGAAAAGGCTCTGGGTGGAGGTAGCATATGAGAGAACACTATGTGGGAGGCATATACTAGGAGAACTCATACATAGCCAAATTTGATACTATAGAGGCTTGGAGTGTGTGAGCAACAGTTTGACGGATGCTAGCTTTAAAAAGATCAGATTTTCATAGAAGAACAAGAAGGAAGATGGCCATGTAGGACATAATGATTCCTGGTGGGTGGACAAGCCAAGAAAGATGGCGTCCACCCACAGGCGAAGCATCTCTTCTTTTACAAGCTAGGGTTAGGATCTATTCTCTAATACCATGTTCAAATAATATTGTTGAATATTAAATTGATATGAAAGACTGAATAGCCCCCTCTTATATATAGGATAAAGGATAAATCCTGAAGACTTAGGACACAAATAAACTAGATGGGTCGAGACACTAAATCCCACTAACTAATTAAACTATTTCCTAAATAGGATAATATACTTTCTAGTTACATCTAGTAACCATCTGGGATACATCGTCAACCAAAGTGGGATCAAAGTACACTTGATAAAGCACATGCCATCTGAGAAATGTCTTCCCTCAGAATGGAGAAGGAGATACAAGGCATGCTCAGGTGTCTCTGATACATCACCTTCTTTATTGCAAAACTCACACCTATATGCGATTCAATCTTTAAGTTGCTAAAGAAGAACTCCAACTCCAAATGGAATGAGCAATGTGAAGTCGTGCTCCAGAAGCCTAAAGATTGCCTCACTAATCCTATAGTACTAAGGATGGTTGTGCTAGGTTTCCTGTCATCCTATGTGTATATATCTATAAGACATCGATGGGTGGAATCTTAAGTGAAGCTATGACTAACGGTGAGCATGTTATCTACTACATGTCCAAGAAGTTCAACAAAATGGAGGCTCTCTACACTGAGTGAAAAATATTTCTTGGATGACATACACACAACAAGGAAGTTGCACTACTGTCTAATTATGTATCCTCTATAGATAATATCCAAGAATGACCCACTCTGCTACTTATACAATCTCCCAACCCTAACAGGACAATGCACTAAATGATAGGTGATAATGTCAAAATTCAACATTACCCATCTCCCTATGATGGTGGTCAAAGCACAAGCCTTTGCAGATCAATTAGAAAAATCCCCGCTACCTGTAGAAGCCACTCGTGTGAGTTCTCATATGAAGATATAGGGATGATTAACACACCAAATATGGGTATCCCAGCATATGCTAAAACATGGAAAATCTTCTTCTATGGGGATATAAACTGAAAGGGAGTTTAAATAGGCTTGGTCCTGCAAAACCGTAGTGGAGATCATCTACTGGTAGCAAGATGACAATAATTCGATGTCACAAACAATGTGGCCGATTATGATGCCTGCATTCTAGGGATCAATCTTTCAAGATAGTAAGGTCTATGGTGACTCTCTCTTGGTTATCTCTCATGTTCAGAATAATTAGAGAGCACACCATCATAATTTGGTACCATACCAAGAGCACATGTCCTCCCTAGCTTGAGGATTCAAACATGTCTCCTTCCACTTCATCAAAAGAGAGAAAAACACCTTTATTGGTGTTCTAGACACCCTCTCTTTAGGTACTGACATCTAGGAAGGCCAGATCTTCTCTCTCAAAGATGTGGCACTTACTCAACCATATTACTACATGGTCATAAAAAATGCACCCAATGAAAAAGAAAGAAATTGGTGTAACATCATGAAGATGTACTTATTAGACCAAGTCATCCCCGAGAATAATTTATACCCAAACGACCAGCTACATAGTATGGTCTAGGAGAAGAATAAATATAACACAGATGTTACAATCAGACACTTGTTTGATGCATTGACAAGATAGAGGTGGAAGCTCTAATGAAGGAGGTCCATGCAGGGTCATGCAATACACACATGAATGGAGTCATGCTAGCCAAGAAGATACAACTCCTATGGTACTATTGTAACCCCATGGAAATGGACTGCTACCAATTTTTCCACAAATGTCAAGCTTGCCAAATCCATGGAGACTACATCCATTCACATGCAAACAAGCTTTACAACTTGACCATGCCTTGGCCATTCTCAGCCTGGAGTATTGACATTATCAGCAAGATTGAGCCTAAAGCATCAAATGAGAATTCCTTCATCATAGTCACAATTTATTACTTTACCAAGTGGATAGTGTAGTGTCCATCACTAACACATCAGGCCAACAAGCCATCAAGTTCCTATATAACAATATCATAAGACAATATGGGATACCACACGAGATCGTTTTAGATAATAGGACAAATTTCATTGCCACTATTGTCAATGAGTACCTAAATTCTTTAGGGATCAAACATCATCGAATGTCACTCTATCAACCTTACATGATTGGATGTGTGTAGCTGATATTAAAATTTTGAGCAAGATCATGAAGAAGACTATTGTAACTTTCAAAGATTTGAGGCCTTAGATAGAATGATCTTAAAAGGAATGATTGGACTACCCATAGCATCAAGGTGCACCTACTTTTTAGGGAGCCCATCACTAAAGAACTATGTGGTTAAGCATGCTCAACCCAAAGTAGTACTAGGATGGGGATCCATTGGGAAGTTTATCTTGGCTTGCATGTGAGTAAGGAAAAAGCACGCAATTAAGCCTAGTTGTGGTCTATGGGGTCAGTAGTCATTCTTGAAACTCTACCAGATCCTTGGGCAGTGGGCCCAGATGTTACAATCGGTATAAGAGCTAGATCCCCTTCAGTAGGTGTGGCCCATCTGGGCATGACATGCTAGTCTTAAGTTGTGAGGCCCAAGCATGTTGGAAAGGAATATTCTAGTTGATGGAGCCACCCATGTTTTGTAGTTGTGGATCGGAGCTGGGTGTACATGTGTCATTCTAGGTCTGCACTAAAATAAATAGAGATTATGAGGCCATATCATTAAGACTTGATAAGGACGTCAAGATTATAAGCGGGGGAGATTGTCACATCCTAAATTTTTAGGCCTTAGATAGAATGGTCTTAAAGGAATGATTGGACTACCCATATCACCAAGGTACATATCCTTTTTAGGGAGCCCATCACTAAAGAGATA
The DNA here is from genome assembly GCA_963693085.1 of Alisma plantago-aquatica. Taxonomy (NCBI): domain Eukaryota; kingdom Viridiplantae; phylum Streptophyta; class Magnoliopsida; order Alismatales; family Alismataceae; genus Alisma; species Alisma plantago-aquatica. The sequence continues at coordinate 1,594,760,689 of OY856409.1, forward strand.
TGTGGTTAAGAGTGATCAGTCCAGAGTAGTACAAAGATGGGTGACCAGTCAAGAAGTTTATCTTGTCTTGTGCATGAGTAAGGACAAAGTGCACAATTAAGGCTAGTAGTGGTATGTGAGGCCAGTCATCATTCCTACAAATCTACTAGAACCTTGGGCAGTGGGCCCAGATGTTACAACTATCAATTCTCATTCCGACTATCTTGAACATCTTCTGATGGCTTAATGGGCCTAACACACTTTCATTAGAACTTCAACAGGGGTTACACCATACAACCTAGCTAGTTGAAATACAAAACCCTTCCATCCACATACTATGAGAAGCATTTATTTTGGATACCAAATGGCTTCAAGAACAAGTTTAATTCCTAAACATCCTTTAAGAACGACGAGAAAAAGATTTGTACCATGCACAATGTTGTCAAGTAAGAGTGGCTCAAGCATTTAACAACAAGGTTTGACCTTGCAACTTTTAGAAGGGAAATGTGGTATTGTGAGTCATCCAGAATGATGATTCTAGAGGCAATTTCAACCATAAATGGAAGGGACCTTACATCTTTCCTAAAATCTGCGATTGGGTGGGTCTGTGTTGGTGAAATTCCCTAAGAGCCAATCATATGATGATTCAATTCCACATCTTGTAAATGATTGTAATATTAATAAAGAGAATTTTAGCTATTTTGTTTGTTTCAATATGGCATAAAGAATACATATAATAATGTCCTAAGAATGTATGATTGAATGATATGTGATTTCATGTTGAGGACCTGATATGAGATCATGTGTCTGCTATGAGTTTTCATTCTTGTTGTAGTCCCTAGTCAAATATTATTGTGAATATTAGGACAACAATAATACCTCAAGACTAGTATGTGTTTTGATTTATGACTATGTCTCATTAGTCATGATATTGAATATCAAAACAAATACATATGTACTTTTTATGAACAAGTGTACTAGACAAACCCGCTTTTGAGTGTGATACATGGAAGCCAATAATGGACGTTAGAATCACATGTCAATATGACATGGTGATTGTGGTCCTTAGACCTGAAGTCACTACAATGATTGCATGTTTTTTAGTATGCTTTAACACTACTCAATATGGCTTTAAATATGGGTTGCTATACATGTAGTGCTTGGGTGCAATGTGACATGTGTGGATTATTGTGAGTGAAGTAGATTGAATTTGTCCCTCCCATTGGAGTGATATTCTGGCCACTTGATGAGTGAGACTATGAAATGCATGGACATGCTCATGTGAGTTAATATACGATATTGAGCTCATGTGTATCTAAATAGTCTACTCTAGATCAAGGAAAAAAGACTGAATACTAAGAGGATGATGTTTCCATGCCTCAAATTTAATTTGGATATTTGAGATAAAGGGTTATACAATCACTGCAAAACTGGTCACAATACTAGGTTCAATTTTTCTCCAGCTTCTTCAATTACTTAGGTAGAAATGGCGTCTTGCTACATACCGATCATTTCTTATGAAATCATAATTTGATTATGAATACCACTTCCAATGTAATTTACAGCCTACATGGTCACACACATAGGATGCATAGAATTAGGAGTATAATTGTGGACCTTATTAGAAGTATTCCAAGTCAAATTGATTGCTAAAATGTTTAGGTAAATTAATTAGAATAATATTTGAATATAACCTAAGTTAATTGGTTTGAATATTTAAACCAATTAATTGGATTTAAATTTTTAAGTCGACTGGCTAATCCTACACGATTGATTAGGGCTCGAGGATAGAAAATTAGCTAATCAATTAATATGATTAATTGGTTCATTAATTGATTCTGGAACATTCTAATTGTATTTTTCACAATCTTTGAGTGGCCCATTTTAAATACATCAGCAACCTTTCATTTCCCACTATTTTTTATAAACCCTACTTCCTTTCCTCTCATATTTTTATGGGCATGATGACTAGATTTTGTTCGCACGCTCTTGTACATGAACCATGTTCGTATTTTTCCTCGAGAGAGAGAAATAAGGAGAGAAAAAGTGATTCTATCATGTCATCGAGTGAAAGGCTGCTCCTTCCTATCAGTTCAGGCAGCATGGTGAGATGTTCCAATCCATCTTTGTGGACTACGTAGAGACACAAACACTAAGCGACTATGTTTGGAGGATGTTGACGAGGACCATCCATGCATGTGAGGAGCATTGTACCCCACCACACAAAGGGGACTCGTTGGACCTACTTTGTGACAAAGATATAGCTCACGTACACTCCTTCCAACTAAGTCATTATCAAAGAAATCTTCTTGTAGGAAACATGTAAATTTTTTGGTTGTTTCCGATGTGCTTGTTGCCTCAAAGAAATCTAACAATGCACCTAAAAGAAATGGATGGACATATTCATCTTCATCACACAAACATCAACCTTGTCAAATTCTACTACTACAGATCAGACTTCCATGACGAGGAGAATGATGTAAAGGAGACAAACTCTTATACCCTTCCAAAACTCAAAATATACTTAGATGCCTGACTGTGTACTCCCATGCACCCTAAATAGGAAAGGTCAAAGTAGAACCTAGGGCCTAGGACGGAAGGATCAAGGCCATGATCCTGAAGCCCCATTCACCAACCTAAAAATAACTCCTTAAAATAGGCCCAACCAAAATCAAATACACTTAAAAATGTTCTATACTATGGCTAAATCTAGGAGAAACCTCATGACTAGACAAAAGGACGTTAGAGGCTATGAGTCCTATGAGAAAAGTCATATCCAATTCTCACAATTAGCATCTTGGCATCCTTACCCCAGGAGATTCTATAACATTTTCATATACCTAAGTTAACCTAAAAAGGAAGGAATGTTGAAATAAGAATGAAGGTTGAAAACCCCTTTGTAGATACTATCACTTCCTTGAAAATGAGGTGGGACCAAATTTCGTACGAGCTAACCCAAGAGTCATGAGATGGGAAACCCTCGCTAGGAAAACCCCATTCATTCCCCCTAGAACCCTTGGCTCTCATACTTATCTTGTGAGCATCAATGTCAAAGAAAAATCTTTAAACAAAAATACATGAAGCTAGTTGGCATCTTCCTTTAAATGGGCAGACACATGCTCATGGTCAATTTCTACTTTAAGGCTTGTTGGGAGAAAAGCCTACCAGGATGTATCCAACATATGGCACCTTGGCCCAAATGGGTATGGAATCCCCGCTATGCCTCCGCTACATGACATAAATTCATCTCTTAGCATGACACCAAGGTCTAGAAGAGATTATTCCATCTCATCCCCTAGTACGAGGGATCCCCTCATAACAAAATGGGACACAAATGTTTAGAGGGAGGAAACACCTATCATCAAATTAGGATGAGAGTTAGATTAAAGTGCTTGAGGTTTCAACCTTACAACTTCATTCAAGGAGATAGAATATCAAGAGGTGACCCCAACATATGAAAACCTAAATATATCATTGGAGTCATAAATCACATAGACATGAACTTTAAATTGTCTGAGACTAGACAACTTGTCAAAAGGAGCTCATAGTAACATGCAGCTCAAGCATGAGAGTTCAATACACATTTCTAGATATCATGGATCCAATACCCACAACCGATGCCATATGTCATGGATCAAAGATCTTTATTCTAGAAATAAAATCATTACAAAACTCTGGCTCCTTCCAACAAACAAACAAACAAAAGCAACAAAATTTACTATTATTATCCATAAGAATCACAAGTTATTGCCATTGAAGAGGCCAATGCAAGCCACTCCAAGTACTCCATAGAGCATTCTTGACCCACATGGAAGGAAGCTTGGGTCAACCTCATCTAATTCAACCATAGCTCTACAACCTTCTCATGAACATTTAGAGAATCTAGCATCAACTCCTTGAAAAATGGGGAAAGAGACTCAACTTGACACACACATTGTTGATGATTGAACTGCCACAACACTAACAAAAGGTACAACACAACCCTCTAGACCAAGAAAGATGATCAAGCACTAAAAATAAAGCATGGTCACGGTGTAGGCTGAGTTAACAAGATGAAATTCCATCCATCCCCGACATACATCCACAACCTTCAAACCAGCAATCCAATGAGGTAGATCTTTACACAATTGAATAGGCTCACCTATCTGAACATGATTCGATTGAAGTTCCTTTTCCGTGCTAAACTGAAATTCAAAGACCCCATTAATCAGACCGAACCAATTTGCATTCCCATATAAATATACAAGACCTAGAAGAATCCCCTCATCTTTCTAGTTATTTGTGCTTCATCCAAGCACTCATACAATTTAGCCAGAATCAAAGACAATATTTTTCTATCTCTAGAGAGAGAACATGATTCTAGAAGCAACAACTATCACTTGCCCAATAGTCTCTTAAAAGAACATCCCCACAAAGATGATCAAAGTATATGCCTACAAGTGAGTCATATTAGGAGAAGCTACACCACAACACACCTCTCTCTTAAACGACACCCATAGGGAGCCCATCCAAATAAAGTGAAGGTGTCCAATAAACTGAACAACCTAAGATTTCTTCACGCCAAGAAGACTACCCAGTTCAATATCCCAACTCAAATTTCTCGATACTATGCGCCATCGGTTATGTAGAGGAAATCATGTGATTTTAGCCCCATCCTCTAAGGTAGGAGTTAGCATAGCATCACCAAAATAGAAGGTGTGACTCAGGGGGATCTCAAAAGAAGATTGATGCCAAACTCAAATCCCTAACCATAGGGATATACACCAAATGATGAAGATGATGAATCATGTTGAAGCCCGCTAGCTTGACTTCTTCTGTCTTAGAAAGATCAGCAATGCAACATCACTCCAAAGATAAGTTGATGGGAGGAAACCGCAAGAGTGGGATATCTCAAATCTCCTTCTCTCCCATGACCCTAAGTCGTGACAAAACCAGTTGTGTTGAAAATATGATGGATACAACCATGTATATAGGGCAAACTTATCTTAGAAACAAAGGGACTCCAAATCCTTTTCCCTGAAAAAATCACTCTATATTTGCAGCCACACTAAGTCACATCTCAAGGTGGGAAGGATTCTGAGTCCAGGTTGAAAGATCACCATGATCTGTCACCTCATATCGGCACATGGATTAAGGCAATATGACGATCAACCAAACATATTCTGAAGATCAAACTCAAAAATCTAATTCTGGATCAAATATTACAAAACCTCACAATCATTTCTAAACTAGAACTCAAGTTTTTATTTAAAAATTTAAAAGAGTTTACAAATACCAACATGACTAATACATGATTTCTTTTGCAGAAAAGGCAAATACATCATGGAAAAAAAATACTACATATAAATAGCTACTTCTTTAATTTCTTCTTCAAACCTAGTAAAGTGCTTAGCCAAAGGTCTACGATCAGTGTAAGAAGACCCTGAAGAACAACACTCACTTCTCGTGTTAGAGCAAATATCATCAATGGACTACCATTGACCAAAAGAGAAATCTCCATAAGTGATCTCAACAACTAAGGTAGCATATCTATGTCAAGAGGAAGCTACTCCTATACTAGCTGAAGGTAAGTCTGCACCTTTGAACGAAGATGTTAAAAAAAAGTCCCTTTTGTTGGCTACATTTGACATTATTATACCCTTTGTTTTGATGATGACAAACATTTCATTCTTGTTGATCTAACTTGTTATTTGAGTGTTTCAGGGATAAACAAATAAGGAAGTGGATAGTTAAAGATCTATACAAATTGGAAGATCAACATGCTTAGATTGATTATTATTTTCATGATTGTACCTATGTAAAAACTTATACAAGTGTATAATGTACAAGTACATAGATATCATGTAAATAAAGTGTAAGATCTTCCCTATCCACGTAAAACACTTAGATAGATCCTCCCCTAAGATAGAATCACAATTATACATTGATACACACACTTAGTAGATGATTCAACACATTGAATGTGACATCCCCGGATTTTCTAAAACTTAATCTGATGTGTGACGTCCAAATTGAAACCCTCACCTCAACGAGAATCCTAATTTAGACATCACACATTAGGGTAAGAAAGAGAAAATTAGAGGAAGTCAGAAGGAAACAATCAGTAGCACATGCACATGAACAATAATAAAATCATACAACACATGTTCACCATTCAACATATAATTACAACATGAATTGTTACAACATTTGATATTACATATTAAACAGCAAACTTATACATATACATTTACTACCACTAAACAATAGGATTTTAAGACAATAAGTCCACATGTACATCAGCTCGCCACACAACTCTCACTGTCCCGGATCTTCAAGAGCATAACCACAACCTAAACAAAAGATTACATGTGGTACACGTTAGCACAATATTCAAGAATATTATACTGAGTACGCCTACATGTCTTTTATATACCTCTCATCATATCTAGACAATAAGATAAAACTAAACTTGGCAGTAACAGAAGAATATAACAAAAGCATACTTGAACAAGAATGTTTATTAACAAAAGAGAACACATATCTTTTAGGCATATTTTCCATTATATCATCCATGCATTACTACCAAGGAGTTGAATACATTAAGGCCTTTATGATCACTACCAAAGAGTTGGATCATATGTAAAATGTGACCACTACCAAAGAGTTGGGTCCAAGCACACTACCAAAGAGTTGGTGCTTCCATATGTACAATGTGACCTCTACCAAAGAGTTAGGTCACTTCCAAGCACACTACCAAAGAGTTGGTGCTTTCATATAATGGAATACAATAAATTATGTTTGATGTGTTCATAGTAATAAGTATGGAAAATCAAGCAACATACCATACAAGAATAATCATTTCAATCAATACCATATGCCAAGTCTTTACTACCATATAACACAAGCATATTGTATAATAAGCCAAGTAAGAGGTAATGGCATACCTTCCAAAGAGATATCACAATCTATACCACATTCCTGATGTCAACTTTATCCTGGTCAAACCCTGGTTAAGACAAGACCACATATCACCATCAGGTTCTCATCATCTCAACCCTAGTTATGTTCATTAGGGTTTATCTTAGTTCATTAGGATATGTGCATCATTACTTACATTCTTATCTTAGATTTATCTTACTGATGTCATTTTCCAGGTTGTGATTCATTATCTGGACATTAGGTTTCATATCCTTAACCCTAATTTATATACATTATTCAAATTAGGGTTACGACCCATGTACTAAGGATCATCTTCATATAATATGAATTATATGCATCATCACGATCTCATAATTAAATTTGAGGTTCTACATAATGATATGAGCTTGCTTTGTAAATTTAATCATTTATTGAGCATGTATGTATTTATTGCATTTTATTTAGGGTTAAAAGCCCTAATTAGCCATATGGAACAAATTACATGATTTCGTGCATCAACATCATAATTACTAACATCATATGGATTATACCTCATATTTTAGAGTTATTGAAGCATTATCATAATTTTAGGTCTTCATTTGATATTTATTATCCATAAAACAAGTATATAACATCTTACATGATATTATTGGTATTTGATCTTCAAAAGATTGATATCAAGGTCCCATGTTGTTCTACTTATTTTTTAAACATTTCGGTACCTTAATTGTATTTTTCTGATGCTCGAGCTAATTACTGTGATTTATCGAAGATATGTGAATTTCTTATTATTTACCTTTTTTGCACGAATTGCAGTGTGTCGTGTGTCCAGGGTGAGGCACTCCATCCTATTCGTTTCCTCAGTGAGGTCCAGTCGGTTCAGATTGGTTCTCACCTGTCGACCTGGTTCAAAGGTAGTCTGGTTTGGCCGGTTCACCTGCTCTCGTCTCCTTTCTTGCTTTACGGTCGAATATGATCGCTGGGTCTGCAAGACCCTATTTCTTCTGCCCAAAGCCGCCGCAGCAGCTAGCTCCTCTAACGAGTAAAAAGATGATGAGTTCCTCCTCATCACAAACTAGGAAAAGGTCCAGGAGATCCACCCGTGCTCCCTCAATGTTGCCGACCATTGGGTTTTTTGTTGGCGTCTCCTCCTCACGGACTCGAGGAGTCTGTCGGCGTCCGCTCCTGCAATGGCAGAGCAAAAGGGGGTTTCCTCATCCCTGCTCCCAAGCTTCGATCTAAAGAGCCCACTAGCACCTCCGGACATCTAGGAACTTGAAAACACCTCCCATAGGTGATGTGACAGCCTTGCAACCTCACCTTAGATCCATCTTCATGGTCAGCTGAGTTGAGTTGGTTTGCTACCAAAACCACCACGAGAGGTCATGGAAACAACATGGATGGATTCCTCTAGACCTGAGCTACCTTTTGCATTATTTCTTCCCCATTGAAAGCCCTTAAAACTCATCTTACCCCTTCTAGCCACCACCTTCTCACCGTTGTGGAGAAAAAGCGAGAGGCAAGGCCTCGTTCTCTCTGACCAGTCTGCTAAAACACCCAAAAGAGTAGTCAACAATGATCCCATGGTTAGGTGGATGGTTCTACTCGCTTTCGGTCATGTGGTAGCCCACTATCAGGGTCGTGGAGGGGATTGATGTCGTGGCTATAACCTGTAGCCATGACTGTGTAACTGAAAGAGGTTTAGGACGATAAATCCACCAATGGACCAGGCCATCCAACAACCTCCATTGTGCCATGTTTAAAAAATCTACAACCTCAAGTATGTAGCTTCAACCGTCTAAACTCCAATGGGTGTGGGTGCATGACACAAGCTGCCAATTAAAACTTAGGCTATAAACTTATATCTTAGTCTATCAACATCAAGTGCACATTATTCAAAAGCCACTCAAACTTAAATTAGTTCTTCTAGGAACCTCAAAACTCCATAAACTTTAAAATTAGCTTTATTATTATCATAGCTACATTCTATTAAATTTTCAGAGTCAAGATATTACTTTTGGGTGTTCAAATTATTCCCTTAAATGAGCATGTGCACTTAGGAGCATAATCATAATGTTAATATCGTTTCTCTCTCAACTTTATTCAAACTCTTAGAACTCTCAACGTAACTCAAAAAATGAATTCATATATGTCATTGGTTATCCAAAAACTTCAAAAGTTCACTCCATCACATCCTACACACCTTAAAAGAAATTTCTTCCTCCAAATTAAACCCAAAAAAATTCAGTCTTTCACATCATATACATCTTAAAAGAAATTTCGTCCTCGAAAATTAAGCCATACTCATACTCCAAGGAAAACCAAAAGGTCTTCCTCTACATGTAGGTCATCCACTCTATGTGCAACATATTAAAAAAGAAAGCTTCATAACCATATCTAAACCACAATTAGGGGTTTTAGAACATCTAAGATGTAACACCAATTCATAAAAGATTGAAACAATAACTTAGAAACTCTAATTGTTTCATGACATATTTCACATTTTAGGATTTCAATCCTCATTTTGAGAAGAGTTATTTATAATTAACTCAATTTTATCCATATAGATCATAACAAGGTGTCATAAACATTATGTTGTGCTAAATATCAAACTATATTCCTTTTTTTCATCTTTACTAAGCACTAAGATTAACGCCTCATGTAACATGTTTCATTCATAGGATCTTATTCATTGCTCATAATATATTACAACATTTACTAGTGAGTTCATCACAAGATTAGCCAGCAATTTCACATTATCATCATTATTCACGTACAAAATTAGCCATCTATACATAGAGATCTATTAAACCATATCTAGGTTTCCATCATATCATGTTTATATGTCATATCTTGAAATTAGATCACATCCTTAAATATATTATACCATGGTAGTTCTTAAGAAAACTTATACAAGTGACTTGTTAAACATATATCAAAACTTCATCTAGTCCAACTGAGGTTCTCATGACCCATATCATAAGGGTGATGTCATGCTCAGTTTCTCTGAGCTAACTCAACTCTATGAGTATCTCATATGCATATACTTTATCTTTCCTCTCTTAGTATAGGGTTCTCTGATTACCTCATTGGCACTAGTGATAGCCTTACAAGCTCTAGCCACATAAGCATCAACCAAAACATGCTATGACATTTTCTTTATAGATCATCTACCCATGATACAAGCTTATACAAAACTCTCTATATATACACACCACTAGAGTCCTACATGGGGAACCACCAACCCGAGCATGAGGCTTTACTCAAACTAACACATAGTTACCTCCTCCAGGGTCTTGGGATTCTCTCTCCCTCACCCAGATGACAGGTTCTCACATTTCCTTATTCACATATGCACATATAACCAACCTCTCTCCAACTCTAGGGTTTGGTCCTCCCAAGGATATCTAGGGTTAAAGAAAGCTATATAAGTCATGCATAAAGAAACTCAACTCACTCACTTAGGAGTATTCTAGTTTAGGTCACATCATATCACATATTTCTCATTATTCTCATATCTTGGAGTTTAGGTTCTTTGACCTTCTCCCAATGAGTCTCGCTCTCTCTAGAGTTAACCCTATAACTGGTCCCAACCACTAGAGGTCCTCCCTTGTAGAAGAGATTGAGGCTCTTGTTGACTCACATCTTGTTTCAACTTAGCTTATCTTAACTTAAAAAAGCACACATACTTACATCATCAAAACTTATCTCAAATCCTCAAAACTAAACTTAAGTCCTCAAAGACAAACATATATCATGATAGACTATCTTATCTCATCTATATAAGACTTAAATCATCATCAAAACTTATTTCATATATTCTATCTATCACATATTCCAACAATGCTCTAGACATCTAATCTAGAACTACTCTCTCTTCTAGACTGATGTCATTCACTTTCACTTAGGTTGCATGGTCACCTCCTACTCGTACATGTGTGGGGACACATTTTTATAATACATATATATAATAAAATATTATATAGTTTTTCTCCGATAAAACAAGCGTCAGAGAAAACTATTAAGGTTCGATCTGATTGGAATCCAAAACCAAATCCTGAAAATGAGTGTCCCACACATAGTAGAGAGTACAATGTCATGAAAACTAGTGAAAAGGGTGAGAACAAGGGGTAGACTAGTGTATCTACTCTAGACAACATACACAATATGCCTAGGGTTTCTCTTCCCTTAATGTATGTCATTTCCAAATAGTGCAACGTCCCATACCGCTGCACTACAAGGAAAGAACGACATCTAAGGACTTACTACTCAACAAGCACCAGTCTAGACCTAGTTCTCGGACATCTAGGTGCTAACCTAGAGGCTAGGTCATATCTAGTCTCTAAAGGATGACTAATCTAACCCTAAAGATTATTTAGTTCAAGGTTCTTTAGTTTTGAGTTACATAATGAGAAAATGTCAGGCTTTTCTATTGTTCACGCTCTGATATCACCTGTGACATTTTCAGATTTTCTAAAACTTAATCTGATGTGTGACGTACAAATTAAAACCCTCACATCAGCGAGAATCCCAATTTAAACATCACACATTAAGCTAAGAAAGAGAAAATCAGAGGAAGTTAGAAGGAAACGATCAGTAGTACATGCACATGAACAATAATAAAACCATACAACACATGTTCACCATTCAACATATAATTACAACATGAATTGTTACAACATTTGATATTATATATTGAACAACAAACTTATACATATACATGTACTACCACTAAACAACACGATCATAAGACAACAAGTCCACATGTACATCAGCTCGTTACACAACTCTCACTATCTCGGATCTTCAAGAGCATAACCACAACCTAAACAAAAGATTAAATGTGGTATACATCAGCACAATATTCAAGAATATTGTACTGAGTATGCCTACGTGTCTTTTATATACCTCTCATCATATCTTAGTAATAAGATAAAACTAAACTTGGCAGTAACAGAAGAATATAACAAAAGCATACTTGAACAAGAATGTTTATTAACAAAAGAGAACATATATTTTTTAGGCATATTTTCCATTATATCATCCATGCATTACTACCAAGGAGTTGAATGCATTAAGGCCTTTATGATCACTACCAAAGAGTTGGATCATATGTATAATGTGACTTCTACCAAAGAGTTGGATCCAAGCACACTACCAAAGAGTTGGTGCTTCCATATGTACATTGTGACCACTACCAAAGAGTTAGGTCATTTCCAAGCACACTACCAAAGAGTTTGTGCTTTCATATAATGGAACAAAATACATTATATTTGATGTGTTCATAGCAATAAGTATGGAAAATCAAGCAACATATCATACAAGAATAATCATTTCAATCACTACCATATGCCAAGTCTTTACTACCATATAACACAAGAATATTGTATAATAAGCCAAGTAAGAGGTAATGACATACCTTCCAAAGAGATATCACAATCTATACCACATTTCTGATGTCAACTATATCCTGGTCAAACCCTGATTAAGACAAGATCACATATCACCATCAGGTTCTCATCATCTCAACCCTAGTTATGTTCATTTGGGTTTAAATTAGTTCATTAGGATATGTGCATCATTACTTGCATTCTTATCTTAGATGTATCTTACTGATCTCATTTTCCAGGTTGTGATTCATTATCTAAACATTAGGTTGCATATCCTTTTTGTGTACATATGAACCCTAGTTTATATATATTATTCAAATTAGGGTTACAACCCATTTATTAAGAGTCATCTTCATATAATATGAATTATATACATCATCATAATCTCATAATTAAATATGAGTTTCTACATATGATATGAGCTTGATTTGTAAATTTCATCATTTATTGAGCATGTATGTATTTTTTGCATTTTATTTAGGGTTAAAAGTCCTAATTAGCCATATGGAACAAATTACATGATTTTGTGCGTCAACATCATAATTACTAACATCATATGGATTATACCTCTTATTTTAGAGTTACTGAAGCATTATCATAATTTTAGGTATTCATTTGATATTTATTATCCATTAAACAAGTATATAGCATCTTACATGATATTATTAGTATTTTATTTTCAAAAGACTGATATCAAGATCTCATGTTGTTCTTCTTATTTTTCTGAACATTTCGGTACCTTATTTGTATTTTTGTGATGCTCAAGCTAATTACTGTGATTTACCGAAGATATGGGAATTTCTGATTATTTACCTTTTTGCACGAATTGCAGTGCGCCATGTGTCCAGGGAGAGGCACTCCTTCCTCTTCGTTTCCTCAGTGAGGTCCGGCCGGTTCAGGTTGGTTCTCGCCTGTCGACCTGGTTCAAAGGTAGTCTGGTTCGGCCGGACCTGCTCTCCTCTCCTTTCTTGCTTCACGGCCGAACGCGATCGCTGGGTCTGCAAGACCCTGTTTCTTCTGCCCAAAGCCGCCGCCGCAGCTAGCTCCTCTAACGAGCAAAAAGGCGATCAGTTCCTCCTCATCATGAACTGGGAAAAGGTCCAGGAGATCCATCCGTGCTCCCTCAACGTCGCCGGCCATCGGGTTTTTTGTTGGCGTCTCCTCCTCACAGACTCGAGGAGTCCGTCGGCGTCCGCTCCTGTTACGGCGGAGCAAAAGGGGGTTTCCTCATCCCTGCTCCCAATCTTCGGCCTAAAGAGCCCCCTAGCACCTCCGGACATCTAGGAACTCGAAAAAACCTCCCATAGGTGATGCGACAGCCTTGCATCCTCACCCGAGCTCCATCTTCATGGTCGGCTCAGTTGAGTTGGTTTGCTACTAAAACCACCGCGGGAGGTCATGGAAACAACATGGATGGATTCCTCTGGACCTGAGCTACCTTTTGCCTTATTTCTTCCTCATTGAAAGCCCTCAAAACTCGTCTTCCCCCTTCTAGCCACCACCTTCTCACCGCTGTGGAGAAGAAGCAAGAGGCAAGGCCTCGTTCTACTCACTTTCGGTCGTGTGGTAGCCCACTATCAGGGTCGTGGAGGGGATTGATGTCTTGGATATAACCTGTAGCCATGACTGGGTAACTGACAGAGGTTGAGGACGATAAATCCACCATTGGACCACGCCATCCAACAACCTCCATTGTGCCACGTTTAAAAAATCTGCAACCTCAAGTCTGTAGCTTCTACCGTCCGCACTCCAAGGGGTGTGGGTGCATGACACAAGCTGCCAATTAAAACTTAGGATATAAACTTATATCTTGGTCTATCAACATCAAGTGCACATTATTCCAAAGCCACTCAAACTTAAATTAGTTCTTCTAGGAATCTCGAAACTCCATGAAACTTTAAACTTAGCTTTATTATTATCATAGCTACGTTCTATTAATTTTTTTGGAGTCAAGATATTATTTTTGGGTACTCAAATTATCCCCTTAAAAGAGCATGTGCACTTAGGAGCATAAACATAATGTTAATATCATTTTTCTCTCAACTTTATTCAAACTCTTGGAACTCTCAAAGTAACTCAAAACACGAATTCATATATGTCATTGGTTATCTAAAAACTTTAAAAGTTCAGTCCATTACATTGAAACTGGGACACTCTCGGTCGACAAACTTATCGACCGAGACACTCTCGGTCGACAAAATCCTCGACCGAGAATCACCCCAGTCTAACTCACGAACACTGATTGTTGACCTACTCAAGTAACACTAGAATAGTCCTCGGTCGACAACATTCTCGACCGAGATAAACCTTTGAGTAGGTTCCATAGCCGTTAGACTGAGAGTAGTGGGTGGCTGGAAAGTTACACTAGTTGTTGAACACTTTCACTCCAAACCAACACTTGGTCGACAAACTTCTCGACCGAGACAAGTTCTGGACTGCACTTTTTAATACTAAACAACTAGTCGTTGCAATATAATTTAAGGACACCTAACGGCTAGTTGAGTACTAAGAACACTCTAGAAAGTGTCTAGAACGTCCCTAAGCACTAGTAAGACATTCCTATAAATAGGACATACCTTAGGACACCAAAAAGCATCACTTGTGCATACAATTACACTTGAGATTCATTCTTAATGAACAACAAGCAAAGCTACACTTGCAATTTGTTCCTTGAGCTCTACATTGTTGGTATGTATGCCCTGAGAGCCAATCATGGGATGATTGGTGGGATATATTAAGATTGATTTGATAAACATCAAAGGCAAGCTTCCAATTCTTTCAGGTTCACTCATATGAGATAGTGATAGAACAGATTGAATGTCTAGAGAATGACAATACTCAATGATGTATGCCTTCAGGTTCAGGACCTGAACGATGAGATCATACAGATGCTAAGAGTTTGTACATTCTTATTATGTCCCTAGTCGTATGTCATCGTGGAAAGTAGATAGACAGCAATGACACACAAGACTAGATTGCGGTGTTGGTTGATGACAGAATCTCATTAGTCATGATATAGAGATATCAAACCAAACACATAGGTACTTGTTAGAGAACAAGTGTACCGGACATACCCACCGTGAGTTTTGACACATGGAACCATGACATGGTAGTCACAGTCAGTACTCACAGTGATGGTGGTGAGTGTGATTCTTTGACCTGAAATCACTACACTCAACACATGTCGTTGGGCACACTTTGACATCATCAAACGCAGTCCTGAAATATGGGTTGTTATAAAGGTGATGATTGGGTGGCTTTGACACATGGGGCTTTTGAGGGGTGAGTGATAGATATGGGATTTGTCCCTCCTGAGGGAGTATGATATCCATGGCCCCTTGATGAGTAGGATTGAGAAAGGTGTGCACGCATGTGTGAATCAGTATGTCATATTGATGTCAAACATATCTCTTCCAATCTACTCTGAGATCAAGGAAGTGAATGAACGTTGACAGGATGACTGTTCCATGCCTCGAGTTCATTCGGGATATCAGTGACAAAGGAATTATACATTCACTATAAAACCATTCACAGATTGTAGGATTGAAAGTTGTTCTCCAACTTTCTATTTCACTTGGGTAGCACTGATGTGTGACTAGGCACCACTCTTTTCTTGTGAAGTCATAAGTGTTATGGACTTTCACTGCCAACGTGAAATGGACCTACAGGGTCACACACATAGGATTTAACCCGGAAGAGGAGTTTTGTCCACAAACAATGTTTAGATTGATTGCTAAAGGAGTTTAGTAGTTCAATTAAACACTCAATCAATTGATAGCTCAGTATCATAATGTTCAAGGTGTTGGACTGATTGATTAGAGTATCAGATTGATTGAAACTGCAATTGATTGTTTTCTGCACAATCTGCACTCCCAACCTATCGGCTCATGTGATGAACCGATCAGCTGAGCTTGGTGAACCGATCAGCTCAAGTGGTGAGTCGATCGGCTCATGGATAGGGTGAAACGATTGCTTCAAGAGTTGAAACGATCGATTCAACTGATGCAACCGAGCAAGTTGGAAAAGTAGGATTGGTGAGAAATTTCCTTTCGTTTCACTTGCCCAATTAGATTGGAACAAGGATTGGTATTTGATACCAATTAGAAACAAAAGATGGAAAGTCAATCGGGAACTGACCAGGATCACGAACCGACCAGTTCAGAAGTGAACCGACCGGTTGAGGTGTCCCAACCGATCGGTTGAGATGTCAACCGATCGGCTCAGCTCCGCAACCGACCGTTTTAGGAATGAAACAATCGGTTCAGGTTGCACAGTTGGTTGTTTTTGTGGAAAATCTCAAACCCTTCTACTCCTTCTTTAGTCCTGCATTGCCCGGGATAGAGAACCATGTCCCATGACCCTCCTATACATATAGGGGTATTGGGGGCTTCTCAAAGAACAACACAGTGCAACTAGTTACTCTGCAAAGTTGTCATTCTCTCTGGTTTTGGTAACTGAGAGAGCCCGAGCAAGTGATACCCGATAAGGGAGGCACAACAAAGGAAAGACAACTGCAGAAAGCGATTGGTAGCAGGAGAGTGTGTCAGTGACTAGTACACTAACAGGAGGGTATGACTCCTTCCAATTCCTTGTGGGACAAGGAGATTGGAGTTCCAGGTGGTCCGTGTGGACTACTTCAGAGGCGGGAGGTTTCTGCCACTCGGAGGACAGTTGTCAATCCCGATAGTCCCGGTGAGACCAGGAGTCGTCAGTCACGGCGTGACCAGGAGCTGCACAGACACCGTCCAAGACCGGAGGTGAAGACCGCGCAAGCCGCGAGGTATTGTCTCTGAGCAAGCCTCGAGACAAGGTATGATTCCACAAACCATCCTTTCCTATTGTATAGACGTTGACGCATTTCCTTATTCTTGGTTTGGGGAGGAAAATTTTTGTTTCTACTGCCTTCTCTGCCTCCCCTAAAACCCAACAGTGGTATCAGAGCCACGTCAACTGCTCTATACTTTAGGATTATCGATATGATCGATTTTGGTTTGTCGCCTTTATTTATTGCATAAGATGCGAATAAAATTGTCTTTATGCATGTCCAATCCTAAATCCACAAATCACAATTTACATATATGATATGTATTATTAATGCACGTGATACGCGTCTCCCTTAAACGAGTTTTTTGGTGGATGTATAGCGTGGTTATGGCCAATAAACCCTATCTATGTATGGTTGTATGTGGTTGCTTGCATCTCGGTCTGCGCACCGATCTTCCCTTTCTCCTATTCCTAATGTAACTCAAAATAATTTGAGATTTCTTTCATACCTTGCTCCCCTCGAATGTAACTCGAGGTTTCTCCTTTTACAATGTAAAATAGGATAAAATTTTATTTCATGTTATGTCGAAGAACGGAGGACATCCTGACGATAGCTGAGACGATCGGTTCAAGGTGTGAACCGATCGGTTGACGTTCCAGACGATCGGTTCAAGGAGTGAGCCGATCAGTTGATGACTGGTTCGAGGAGTGAGATGAGTAGGTGGCAGCCATGATGAGATGTACGACGACCAGGCAAACCGATCGGTTGGAGGAGCCAACTGATCGACTGGTGGCACCCAGCCGACCGGCCTGATGGCGAGCCGATCAGTCATGTGATGAGTTGATCAAACCCGGAAAGGCAAAGCATAGAGTTCATCTTGTACATGTTGCATGTGATGTAGACCTAGATGACCGTGATTCCTCTTGGATCAAGAAATCACATTAGGATGGCCATAATCATCGCTTTTATCGTTTTGCATGTTTTCTGTGGGATATAGCATGTATATGATACATACTATGTATTGTGGTGATTGGATATGTATATGTATATAAAAACCAAATACCTCATTAAATATTAAGTTTTAGATGCCTTCCAAATGCGACACATGTGAAAAGCTTGATCGACTAAGTGTGGGCACGCCCTAGCGTGGTGCACCATCTATCTCGTGGAAGCGTGAAGGATGAATGTGTGGGTCTTCCCTAGAAGGGTGCATATTCATCGTGTTGCATTTGGGTCAGACTTAACAAGGTGACCTAGATAGGATCTAGCACCTTGAGGCATGGAGATGATCATGACAAGGAGTTTCATATGACATTTTATCAAGAGTTGCATATGATGCAATTGGCAAGAGTTGCCTACCTGAGAGATCTAAGTTGTGGGTGACAGCCCAAGCTGGTCCATGACTTAGAGGATTTTAGGATTTTGTCCACTAGAAGGTTGTACGCTGCAATCTTCCAAATTGATGGTGAGGGCTATCAATTTGAATTAAAATAGTGGGAGAGATAATTAATTAAAGGCCTAATTATATCGTCAACTTTTCAAATCAATAAAATAAGTCAAAAATGAGTTTTTGGACTAAAATTGCATATTTCCTTTTGTAGTATAAATGGTTGATCAACAATAATCACCTATTTGTGATCAATCTTTGAGACCAACACATTAAATGGGAATTTTTCCAAGACTGGTTAGGACATTGAGAAGTGTTCTCAATTGTAGAGTGAAATCTCTAAGTCCTAGCCATACCAGAACCAGATGAACTCAATCCCACCACATCAATGGCTGAAAGTATGCTTATGGAAGCATATCGAGGATGACATTGATGAGGAGTGCTTGATGTTGTGTTCTCTAAACTATGAGTTGCAGAGACAACATGAGACATATGATGTCTCCAAGACTTCGTCCTAGTATGTCATGGTAGAAGGAGATCCAGTATGGTATTCACACACTCAATATGATTGGGTATGTGGAAATACCTGACTAAGAAGGATTCCCTCTGAGCCAAGAGTTGGCTATTGGTATGATACTGCAGAAGTTGCGAGAATCATACAGTTCATGATAAACTACAACATGAACAACTTTGACAAGTGTTGACAAAGTTGTTGGACATGTTGAGGACAGTAGAGGCAAATATGAAGAAAGACTAACCCTAATCTTTGATGAGATCAATGAAAGGTAAGTCTTAAGGGCAAGGGCAAGGGCAAAGCAAAGAAGTGTTCTGATGCTAGCCAGCAGCCCAAGCCGTCTTCAACCTCAAGGCACATGGGGAAAGGGTATATGAGGGAATTGCCCTCTATATCTGGAAGAACAAAGGAAGATGGAGGGGATGGAGATCTCCACCTAAGGTATCATGAAATGAACCACTTCTTTATCTGAGGTATATAATACCAAGATATGGATATGTCATATATGATATGCAATATCCACAAAGAAGTGATGGCCTTTGTGAAAGGACCAAGAAAGGAGTACCCATAATTGGAGCAAGTGTTGTTGCCATAGATAGTAGTACCTTTTAGTTTATTTCAGACTAAAGGGCACAAAATAGAGTTGAGAACTGCTATTTCATATTTGCCAATAAATAGAAACACTTTATTTTTGCATATTGTATGACAATGATGGCAATAAAAAAAGAGATGTTTCAATGATCTTTGTGGCAATGCCTTGTTTATCTTGTGGTATTTGATATGCATAAGATAAAATGATACCTAAAAGTTATAGATAACTCAAACAATCAAATTAGCATCAATCATGAGAAATTCATTTCTAGTTTCCATGTGATGGATAAATCTAGACTCTTTTGGTTAGAGAACCAATAAGAGACATGAATATCTTGGACATGATTAATCAATCTTCACTAAAGGTAGTGGGAGAATGATTATCCTATTAGGTATGATACATGTGATGTATTTACATACCTATTGGAACAAATGCTAATACTTCAAATGGTATTTGGAGAAATACCAATATGAATATCTTGAAGTGTTCAAGATTATCATAGATGAAGTGCAAATTTGGTAAAGTGTTAATTCTTGATGAGATCAATGAATGAAATACTTGGACCAATGTTTGAGATCCTCGTGAGTGATTATGATAGTGTATCATAGTGAACTCATGATTAAGGCATGGTGATGTCTAAATCAAGAAGGAATCATACTCTAGGGAGTTAGAGAATGATTATTAAATAACTGAATTCTTCTTAATAAAAGAATACCCCACACTAATAAAGGACATTAAGAATCACAAGGAGTTGTGAGTTCTTATATCCTTGACGGATACACCTCGTTTATCTATGTGATGAGTCAACTATCTAGATGAATATGAGGAACCGAATTTTTAGTTATGGTTTATGACCATTACATCCTAAATGACATCCATGTGAACCATAAGGTATGACCTTGATGGTAGCACCCATTGGATGAAATCCATAAGTGCAAATGAATCTTAAGTGTTAAGACACATGGATAACATTTTTAGAAGGATGGTGCTTGTTGATTGCAACTTAATGACTAAGACATTTGGCATATGGATACTAAAACCGCATACCTATGAGGATAAAACAAGGATGTGTACGTGACACAACCTATAAGGTTTATGAATCCACTAATGCAAATGAAGTCTATAAGTTACAATGGACTAATCAATGTGATTGATTGAGTACAAGCAACTCAGAATTGGATCTTTACTTTGATGATATAGTCAAAGGGTTTGACTAATACATCAAAGATAAAGAAGGGGTCTGTGATTTAGTGGGAGCGTGTTCACATTCCACATGTTGATGTGAAATGGAAATGTTCTAGAATGGAAATCCAATGTGGAAATTATCTTTAAGGAAGATAGTGATGTTTCCTATGTGATAGGAATAGAGATCTATAGAGATAATTCTCAAAAACCTCTTGACCTGAAAAGAGAAAGCATACACTGACAATCTGTACTGAAGGGTTCAGTATGCACAGATTCAGTGGAAGAAAACTTGTCCATGTTACATGGAGTTAGTATCCCAAGGCCAAGTGTCCAATTCTTATGAAGAATGAGAACACTAAGAATAGATATGGATCTATCACGTATGTAATCATCCCATTATCTTGCATGTATCGACATAGCAAGAACAAAATGCATTCATCATCTTATATGTAGGACATGGCAATATGATGTGCTCATCCTGATAACTCGTATGTGAGACATGACGAGTGGATGTCTGTCTGCTTCCAGTAAGGGTTACTGGAATACCATGAGAACTTGATAAGTACTTGAGAAGTACTAGTTCTATGGAGACAAGGAAGAGTTCAATGTAAAGAGTTACATTGATGCAAACTTCCGAAAGGACAGAAAATTAATCGCAATATATATATATATATGATATATAAAAGTGAAAGTTTGTTGATAATTAGAAGTGTTCCAATAAAACCATTTAAAAGGGAAATGTCGAGTATCTGTAGTTAGAGAACAACAGTGGGTACTATATGGATCTGGAAGTTCATGAGATGAACTTATAGATATTCCTCTCATTGATGACAAGTATGGAATCCTTGATCATGCAATATGGCTAAAGGTTAGCAAAGGAATACTAGATCGCATATTACGGAAACTCCATCTCATACATGTGATGTACAATGAAGAGATGAGAGACATGCAATTTATACTGACTTTGGCAAGGTGTTGCCATTACTCACTATGATTGCACTACAGCAGAGTAACATGTGGGACATGTTTGAAGATCACTATGAATATGATTCAAGGGTGATTGGCTCACAATGCAAGTGGGAGTCTGTTGGTATGTATGCCCTGAGAGCCAATCATGGGATGATTGGTGGGATACATTAAGATTGATTTGATAAACATCAAAGGCAAGCTTACAATTTTTTCTGGTTCAGTCATATGAGATAGTGATAGAACATATTGAATGTCTAGAGAATGACAGTACTCAATGACGTATGCCTTCAAGTTCAGGACCTGAACAATGAGATCATACAGATGCTAAGAGATTGTACATTCTTATTATGTCCCTAGTCAGATGTCATTGTGGAAGGTAGATAGACAACAATGACACACAAGACTAGATTGTGGTGTTGGTTGATGACAGAATCTCATTAGTCATGATATAGAGATATCAAACCAAACATATAGGTACTTGTTAGAGAACAAGTGTACCGGACAGACCCACCGTGAGTTTGACACATGGAACCATGACATGGTAGTCACATTCAGTACTCATAGTGATGGTGGTGAGTGTGATTCTTTGACCTGAAATCACTACACTCAACACATGTCATTGGGCACACTTTGACATCATCAAACGCAGTCCAGAAACATGGGTTGTTATAAAGGTGATGATTGGGTGCCTTTGGCACATGGGGCTTTTGAGGGGTGAGTGATAGATATGGGATTTGTCCCTCCTGAGGGAATATGGTATCCATGGCCACTTGATGAGTAGGATTGAGAAAGGCGTGCACGCATGTGTGAATCAGTTTGTGATATTGATGTCATACATATCTCTTCCAATCTACTCTGAGATCAAGGAAGTGAATGAACGTTGACAGGATGACTGTTCCATGCCTCGAGTTCATTCGGGATATCACTGAGATAGGAATTATACATTCACTGTAACACCATTAACGGAATGTTGGATGGAAAGTTGTTCTCCAACTTTCTATTTCACTTGGGTAGCACTGATGTGAGACTAGGCACCACTCTTTGCTTGTGAAGTCATAAGTGTTATGGACTTTCACTACCAACGTGAAATGGACATGCAGGGTCACACACATAAGATTTAACCTGGAAGAGGAGTTTTGTCCACAAACAATGTTTAGATTCATTGCTAAAGGAGTTTAGTAGTTCAATTAAACACTCAATCAATTGATAGCTCAGTATCATAATGTTCAAGGTGTTGGACTGATTGATTAGAGTATCAGACTGATTGAAACTGCAATTGACTGTTTCTGTACAATCCGCACTCCCAATCGATCGTCTCATGTGATGAACCGATCGGCTGAGCTTGGTGAACCGATCGGCTCAAGTGGTGAGTCAATCGGCTCATGGAGAAGGTGAAACGGTTGCTTCAAGTGTTGAAACGATTGATTCAACTGATGCAACCGAGCAAGTTGGGAAAGTAGGATTGGTGAGAAATTTCCTTTCGTTTCACTTGCCCGATTAGATTGGAACAAGGATTGGTATTTGATACCAATTAGAAACAAAAGATGGAAAGTCAATCGGGAACTGAACAGGACCACGAACCGACCGGTTCAGAAGTGAACCGACCGGTTGAGGTGTCCCAACCGATCGGTTGAGATGTCAACTGACCAGATCAGCTCCCCAACCGACCGTTTCAGGAATGAAACGATCGGTTTAGGTTGCGCATTTGGTTGTTTTTGTGGAAAATCTCGAACCCTTCTACTCCTGCTTTAGTCCCGCATTGCCTGGGATAGAGAACCCTATCCCATGACCATCCTATACATATAGGGGTATTGGGGGCTTCTCAAAGAACAACACAGTGCAACCAGTTGCTCTGCAAAGTTGTCGTTCTCTCTGGTTTTGGTAACCGAGAGAGCCCAAGCAAGTGCTACCCGGTAAGGGAGGCACAATAAAGGAAAGACAACTACAGAAAGCGATTGGTAGCAGGAGAGTGTGTCAATGACTAGTACGCTGACAGGAGGTGTGACTCCTTCCAATTCCTTGTGGGACAAGGAGATTGGAGTTCCAGGTGGTCCGTGTGGACTACTTCAGAGGCGGGAGGTTTCTGCCGCTCAGAGGATAGATGTCAATCCTGACAGTCCCGGTGAGACCAGGAGTCGTCAGTCCCAGTGCGACCAGGAGCTGCACAGACACCATCCAAGACCAGAGGTGAAGACCGTGCAAGCCGCGAGGTATAGTCACCGAGCAAGCCTCGGTACAAGGTATGATTCCACAAACCATCCTTTCCTATTGTATAGATGTTGACATGTTTTCTTGTTCTGGGTTTGGGGAGGAAATTTTTTGTTTCCGCTGCCTTCTTTGCCTCCCCTAAAACCCAACATACATTAGTGTCCTATAGCTTAGCATCTCCTAGCCACCACACTACCACGTTCATCAATTATGGATAGGAGATCAATACGCTTGATATAGGATCAAAGCGTTGTACTCATTGGTAACACTGTTTCTTTCTTCCAATCTTGTTCCTTGTATTGTATTTTGTTCTCCTTGACTACTCCTAGGTTGGAGGCTGTTGAAAGGAGGTTCATGGAGCTAATTCAAGGTGGTGAAGGCTGCTTCTGGTGACTTGGAGTTACTTCAGAAGGCTACCTCAAGGATTGAAGCTACTTCAGGTGAGGGCTACTTCAAGGGGGTCTTGGAGTTACTTCAGAAGGCTACTTCTAGGAGGATTGAGGCTACTTCAGGTGAAGGCTACTTCAAGGGTGTAGGAAAGCAATTGTATTTTGTGTAACATCCTCTCGAGGTAATAAAATAAGTTTCTTTCAAAATCTTGATTGGAAACAATCGGGTAGTGGACTGACTACCTTAGATTAGTAAGATAGGAACCACTCTACATCCTTGTGTCTTCCTTGTTTCCTCCTACTTCTTGTTCAAGTGTTTTTAAACTATTTAATTAACCTTAAAACTCCAAAAAGCTCTATTCACCCCTTCTATATCTTTCAATTGGTATTAGAGCAGGTCTTCAAGGAGCCTTAACAGGTCTTGAAGCATGGGGGATGGTGTCTACTCCATATGAGCTTCCGTAAACCGAGTATGCTACATGGGATACCAATACGGTAAAGCAAGCTTAACTAAATGTCAAGGTTATAAGTATTTTATATTGTTCCATTTCGGCAAGTGAATTCAATAGAATTTCTCAATGTGAAACTGCATATGATATATGGCATAGACTTTGTATTACACATGAAGTAACTATAGAAGTTAAAAATTTTAAGATTAGTATGCTTAAACAAAATTTTGAACATATCGTATAGAACCAAATGAGTCCATTAGTGAAATGTCTACAAGATTATCAACTATCATTAATGGTTTGAGTGCATTAGGAAAATTTATAAGTGAAGAAGATCAAGTATCCAAAATTCTTAGGTGTTTCCCTCCAAAGTACAAACCAAAGGTGACAACCATTGAAGAAGCTAATGATCTCACCAGATTGGGGATGGAGCAACTCATTGGCAACTTAGAGACTCATGAGGTCACCCTTGAAGAAGAATAAGAAAGATTGGCAGCCGAACACAAAAAGGAGAAAAGGAAGGATATTATATTCAAGACAACAACTAAAATTAGTCATGATACAAGTGAAAAAGACAGTGAAGAAGAAACTCTCATTGTAAATGGTAAGCAAATAGAAGATTTAAAACTAACAAAATTTCTAGTGTTTCTTCTTCCTCTTCCCCTAGGTGCTTTGAATGTGGCAAAAAGGGACATTTAAAAGGTGATTGTCCCAAACTCAAGAAGGGAAAGAAATCCTCTCACAAGAAGAAGGAAAAAGCCTACAAAGCTGCATGGGATGACTGAGCTAGCATTGAAGAATTACATGATAAATATATTGATTGTAAAAAGAAACTAAAAAGAGTTACAAAAACTAATGAAGAATAATATGCTCAATTAAATGATCTTTCTTATAAAAATGAAAGCATTATTTCTAAAAAATTCTACATTGAAATCATCTTTTAATGATTGCAATATGAAGTTGCTTACTCTAGAAACAAACTATAGTTTTTTTTCTCAAGAAAAGGTTGAACTACTCGCAAAATTGAATGATATTCAAACTCAACCTGTCTTGTGTACTCATTTAGATTATGATGTTGTTATCAAAGAAAGATATAGTTTGTTATCTAATCTAGATCAAGCAACATTAGACATTAAAAGGAGAATGGATGAAATTGCTAAGTTACAAAAGGAAATTAGTAGCTTGAAAAACAATGGTATTCTTGATAAGATCCTAAAGGATTCTTCTGGCCAAATTGGAAGAAGAGGTTTAGGATATGTTCCAAAAGGAAGAATATATAGTGGGCATCAAAACTTTATACTTTGCATGATTAAATTGTCCCAAACAAGCATACAAGAGGAAAAGATTGGTTTTATTCAAGAAAAGTACTAATGGAAAATCTATCGGCATAGGAGATTTTGTTCAACATTAACATAATCAAAATTGAAAATAAAAAAATGATCATACAAGGAACTTGGTTAAAATATAATCATCACCATTTTGTGAGAAAATTTAAGGTTTGAGCATTTTAAGAAATTATGACAAGATAATCTTGCTCACATAAATTTAGCTCTAATAGGAAACATTAATCTTAAGGTTTTATCTTAGAATTATTCAACATTCACAAGTTTCTATATGAGCAAAATGAAGAACTAATAATGATCATACACAACAAAATCAAATCATATTCTAGAAGAAGTGGCTCATTGGATAATTATGAAAATGCATAGCTACGAAAATGCCTCTCAATTGAAAAATGGTTTGACCGAGGGGCGCCATGGTCGAAGTCATGGTTGACCTAAAATAAGCCTGACAACATGCTTATTTGTGAAATCAAATCATTCACTCAACCTTAGTATATTTCATCATCATGTTATAAAATTTGTTCCATTATACTTCAAATCTAGTTATGACCTTAGTATCCTTAAAGTAATCATGGTTATAAAAACTTGGGAGCTTACAACATTCTTGAATCCAAAGTATATCTTTCTCTTAATTGAATTCTCTACACTGATTATGGCTTAACATCCCTTGTATTTGATTACAGATACATTCATTTATTCTACTATGAGCTTAAAAGAGTCTCATATCATTTCAGGGCTTAACATCCCTTGTAAATTGTTGAAAAATATATTCATTGATCCAACTATGAGCCTAAAGGAATCTGATATCATTTCAGGGCTTAACATTCCATATAAATGGTTGAGAAACTAATAAAATATATCCATGAGCCTAAAAAGCTCTCATATCATTTAATGGATTAACATCCCTTGCAAATGGTTGAGAAATAACTCAAAATTTTTGAATTGTGCCTAAATTTGACATTCTTGTTATAGTATACAATTAAGGGGGAGTATCTCATTCAGGGGGAGGAAATTGGTCATATGGTTATCTTTTTGAAATGACAAAGGGGGAGAAGTAATATAAATAAAAAATAAATAAAAAATTAAATAAGTTTCATAATCTCTTGGCATAAATTGTTGCTATATTCCCCAAGAGATTGGATATTATGTCTCATACCTCTTTGGGAATAACTAGCACACACTCCATGAATAAATAAGAGAATGTTTACATAAGGTAAATCTCAGGTATTAAACTCATGCTATTTAATTTCTCTTGATTTATATTTTAGAAATGTTTGTCATCTTCGAAAAGGGGGATATTGTTGGATAAATTGGACATTATTATACCCTTTGTTTAGATGATGACAAACATTTCATTCATGTGGATCTAACTTGTTATTTGAGTGTTTCAGGGATAAACAAATAAGGAAGTGGATAGTTGAAGATCTATACAAATTGGAAGATCAACATGCTTATATTGCTTATTATTTGCATGATTGTACTCAATGTAAAAACTTGTACAAGTGTATAATGTAAAAGTACATATATATCATGTAAATCAAGCGTTAGATCTTCCCTATCCACTCACAACACTTAGATATATCACCCCCTAAGATAGAATCACAATTACACATTGATACACACACTTAGTAGATGATTCAACACATTGAAACATGGACATTCTTGGTAGACAAACTTCTCGACTGAGACACTCTCATTCGACAAAATCCTTGACTGAGAATCACCCCAGTCTAACTCACAATCACTGATTGTTGACCTACTCAAGTAACACTAGAATAGTCTTCGGTCGACAACATACATGACCGAGATAAACCTTTGAGTAGGTTCCATAGCCGTTAGACTGAGAGTAGTTGGTGGTTGGAAAGTCACACTAGCCGTTGAACACTTTTACTCGAAACCAACACTCGGTCGACAAACTTCTCGACTAAGATAAGTTCTTGACTGCATTTTTCAGCGCTAAACAACTAGTCGTTGCAATATAATTTAAGGACACCTAACGGCTAATTGAGCACTAAGAACACCCTAAAAAGTGTCTAGAATGTCCCCAAGTACTAGAAAGCCATTGCTATAAATAGGAGATACCTTAGGACACAAAAAAGCATCACTTGTGCATACAATTACACTTGAGATTCATTCTTAGTGAGCAACAAGCAACGCTACACTTGCAATTTGTTCCTTGAGCTCTACATTAGTGTCCTATAGCTTAACATCTCCTATCCACCATACTACCACGTTCATCAATTGTGGATAGGAGATCAATACGCTTGATATAGGATCAAAGCGTTATACTCATTGGTAACATTGTTTCTTTCTTTCAATCTTGTTCCTTGTATTGTATTTTATTCTTCTTGACTACTCCTATGTTGGAGGCTATTGCAAGGAGGTTTGTAGAGCTACTTCAAGGTGGTGAAGGTTGCTCCCGATGAGTTGGAGTTACTTCAGAAGGTTGCCTCAAGGATTGAAGCTACTTCAGGTGAAGGCTACTTCGAGGGGGTCTTGGAGTTACTTCAGAAGGCTGCTTCTAGGAGGATTGAGGCTACTTCAGGTGAAGGCTACTTCAAGGGTGTAGGAAAGCAATTGTATTTTGTGTAACATCCTCGCGAGGTAATAAAATAAGTTGCTTTCAAAATCCTGGTTGGAAACAATCGGGTAGTGGACTGACTACCTTAGATTTCTAAGGTAGGAACCTTTTATACATCCTTGTGTCTTTCTTGTTCAAGTATTTTTAAATTGTTTAATTAACCTTAAAACTCCAAAAATCTCTATTCACCCCCTATAGATCTTTCACCCTTCAACATAAGATCTTCTGATGTGATGACCATGCCCATAGTCTGGTGGGATAGTCGAGTTAAAGAGTTATCCTACTACATCCAAAACCTTGTCCACTCCCATGATGGACGAGGTCCATCCAAAGTTACCTGAAATGTGACACGAGCCTCCAATACCTAAATCTTGATGAGAGTGCATCTCGAGGAAGTCATCAAAGTCATGACTATCAACTGGCAGAGAAGGAGGAGCCTCTGATGAAGAAAATGCCTTGGCTGAAGGAACCACCTCAAGAGGGGTTGGATGACAAAACACATACCCCTAATCTTCATGTTCTTCAATCAAATCATATTCAATCACTTATAAGAAAACACATGTTAAGATCACATTCCCAAAAGAAGCATCAGACGTAGACACTCACCACCTGAGGATGTCAGAAATATCATACACATCTCTAAAAAATTGAATAGGATTACCATGCACAAAGTACCACCACATATACTCATCACGTGTTGTTTACCCATACATTAGTTCTGAGCAACCTAACAAATCTAAATCCCAAGAGGAACTAGGCCTGATAGAGGGTTGAAAAGGATATGCCAGTCACTAAGCCAATGAAAAGAAACATGCTTGTGCATATACAACACACTCCTAGACATAGACTCAAACTTGATTGGCAAACATCCAAATACAATGCCTCAAAGAAAGTTGCACATGACGTGGCTACTTCATTGTGTTGAAACTAAGAGAAGATCATGAATCAAACCTGGGAAGAACAACAAATTGGAGTCAGCTAAAGTACAAGAAGCTTTCTATAATATAATCTTCAAAGTACTACACATAACTTGGCCATTATCATTGTCTCTATTCCGTCTCTCCACTACTCGAACGACACCGTACTGGTGTAGTCGGCCCAATGGAAACAAGGTGGGAGAGAGGAATATCAATGACCCTCTGGACCACTCAAAGTGATGGTCCTATGTTTCTGAAAGTGCTCATTTCCCCACATTTGCAAGAAAGAAGCATCAGAGTAAATCATCTACTACATTTATTTCAAATCATAATTTGCAAAATAATGGGTAAAAGCTCATTGCAATCAAATCTACAAATCCTCATAACTTTTTGTAGCCTAGAACGTCCCTCCTTTGAATTCACCCACCAGACATCTCTACAAATGTGTCAGTAGATGGGCATTCATGTTGCCACCCCAGTCAAAGGAAGGAATTGTGTCCAGGCCCAATAGAAAGGAGAACCAACAGACATATTCTCTATTTCTTGAGTAGTATCTAAACAAGAAACCATTGATCAAGACAAATAGATATAAATGGACTCATAGGATTATGTATGATGGATCACTAGCACCTTGTGGCTCACCCTCATGAAAGAAGGTGGACCTCTACCAAGTAAACTTGACCTCATACTTCGAGACCATCTCAACATCTTTGGGGTTCACTCTTAGAATCCCATCTAGGAGGTAACAACCCCACTCTTACCGATCAGACAGAGACTAATGTGAGTCCCACCAAACCCTAAACTAGTAATCTTGACAAACTCATTAGGGTGATGGTAAATTACTGAAAGTAAAGTGAAAAGTAATAGTCTTTGGATGGAAGTTCTCAATCAAAGGAAGAATGTAGGGCCTGTCTGTGACTTTACAATGAATAATGCTACCGAATACGACCCTCTTCAAAAATTCCACTTCCTCAGCCACCACGATCTCATACAAGAACCTCAGTTCATTCCAACGGGTAGTCAAACCTCTTCCCATTCCCCCTCTTTTAAGGACAAAAACTCATGCATATATTACAAACATGTTTCTAATTTTTAGTAGAATAACCAAAACCCTACAAAATAAGAAAAGACACCAAAAGTTTGAAAAAAAATCATAAAATATCAAATCTTGACTCTAGAACTAAAAATCTCTATTTTTTTCAAGGTACTCACCAGATCTACATACGATCTTCCTAGGGTCATAGACTATGACCTAAAATTAGATCAACACCAAGACCTCATTTTCAATCTTTTCAAGGTCCTGGATGATGACCTTAAACTGAACCAATCATACTTTAATTTCCATATCTTTTATAGGGTCCAAGACTATAACCTAAAGACTAGTCATCCTCTTTAACTACTAATCTGTTTGGGTCTTAGACCAGGACCTTAAACTAGACCATGAGCCTGATCATGAATAAGTCTTCTCTACCCTACTTTTGTTTCCTTTTAAATCTGGAGTCCTACTCATGACTTATGATTGGAATCCATATTGGCTTTTGGTGCAAATCTTTATACTAATCCAAGATTAAGACCATGATTATCAAATTTTTTCACACACACATCTTCTGATAATTCATAATCATAACTAAAAAATGAACTAAATTGTCGACCTTGCCTCAGGACCCTAGGTTATGGCTCAACTCTCTACTTTACATAGACTGGGACCTAGAAAGTTAAGGAGCATTGATTCTTTAGAGGATGGAAGGCAAACTAGTAAGGGAACACATCGTGGAGGCTACCTTTCATTGATTATAGTAACATCCAATATGAGTCCAATCTTAGATCCCTTAATCAATCAGACAACTACTCGATGCATTCACTAGTTAGAAAGTTTACCTTAATTCTAAAAGCTTGTCTAAAAACAATCACCAATGTTTATGATCCAGGCCCTATCCTAATAAGAAACTCTTTTATTGTGCCTTTTAAGAGTTCTAGTCCTGACTCTAAAGTGAACCACTCTAAAAAATCTAAAATAAATATGCATAGGAAGAAAGATGACTACTCTTTTTCTCCAAGATCTATTTTTTTAGGAGAGTAGTTACCACTAATACTCAATAATTACATACTCTTGATCTCAATATATCATTCAAAAACCACATTTACATTCACTTTTTCACTTTCACCTTTTTCTCACTTAGGCATGAGTTGGGAAATCAGTCAAAAATGGTTTTAGAACTGAAGAAATGATGAGAGACAGTTTTGTGGATGATAAATCTCTTAAGTCTCATTACAACTCTAGGGGGATGAATGATTGGTCAGAATCAGGAAACTGCCTAAATGATAGTTTGCCCTTACTCTGGTGAAATTATTCATTCCTGATCTTTTATTCACGAATTCAACATTAGAAGAAAGAGACATCACACTTTCTTTTCACTCTCCACAAGGTTTGTCAAACAACCTTGTTGAGTCTAACCTTTTTAGCCTTTCGTGACAAAAAATGGGGGTCGGGCATGGCTCAATCATGTGGTTCTCACTCTTATCTCAAACCTTGCCTTAAGAGGGGCAAATTGTCGACACCACCATTTTTTCTCACTCATAAGATATTCACGATTAATGTTGATTCTTTAGCTAATGATAGACTCCATTCCACACCCAATTTCCACATATACCTTTTTTCCATTTCCACATTTTCTGCCTATTTATACCACACCTTTTTGTCCACTTTCACCTAGTTTGAACTCTTCTACAAAGAAACCTTATTTTAGACTAAAAGTGTAATTATTATTCAAATTTTCCTTAAATAGGGTATTTTTCAAAATTTCCTAGTTGAATTATCTAAAATAGAATATTTCTCTTTTCTACTGCTATTCTAGAAAATCCAAGATAGCTCCAAGTTATCTTTCTCTGCAAGTTTTCTCTGATGTTGGAACATTCTTGAAATTATTAGGAAAATGAGACTTCCTTTTTTTCACCTAGGAACACTAGACAGATCAAAGCCATCCATCGCGTGCCACACACTGGATTTCCTTGATTTGTGGGCCCCATGTGGTGCATCATCGTGAACAACCACCTCTTCCTAAAGGTTCTGCCCATAATCCTGACTCCTGAAATCTACCTATATATAGACCCAACACCCAACATATTTGAGGCTCCTCTCGTCTCTCTTGAATATTGTGTGATAACTACCTCTCTCTTTATATTTTGTGTTGCTAGTGATTAAAGGATCCTTCCTTTGACTCCATCTGCTCTGCTAGATCTATAGTATAATTATATCTCTAACTGATGCGCCTAACTGCTAAATCTACTATCTGATAATTTTTTATCTATAACTGCTATACCTAACCTAATATACTATTGTATCTGATCTTGTGTAACTATTTTGCTGCTTTTATATTTTTCTTTCTCTAAGCATACTTCTACTAGTCATCTTCTAAGATCTTATGCATTAGTCTTGGTCACCAGTGATGGATCTCCATTACAGGAGGTCCTGAGGTAATTAGTACCACAACACCTAAAATTTAGTACTTTTAGGTCCATGAAAGGAAGGCCATGGACATCTTCACCCCGAAAGCCCACCACAGTAATAATCACTTTCAATATCATTTTCATATTTCCTTTAATTTAACCATCTTGAATCACTCAATTTCTTTGCAAATATCTTGATACCAGTTTACATGGTGAGATATGAGTGTTAATCCTTTCCCGCTTGTAACTATATCATCAGATCTAATATCTGGTTTTCCTTCAATACTCAATTTTATGTCCAACAAAGATAGTCGTTCAGACTACATCATGGCTTCCATGATTCACCTTTTTTCATCATTTTTCATAAAAAATGT